>CM036773.1:29932578-30655078 GCA_020796225.1 Arion vulgaris
TGAGCAAACGACCCGCTGACTGTGAAGACTAGCTTTCCGCGGCCAAAGACGAGACCAGTAAAGTGCCAGAAGCATCCTATTTTCCGTTATTCTATTCGGGTAGATGCTAGTGAGAGTGGGACAGATTTGTACACTGAATTATATGAATTGTTGTGAATTGAGTGTTACCGTATCTGTTGTTATTTACTCACCAAGACAGAGAGAGATTGATGTTACAAGTGATTAAATATACTTATGGACTTACTAATCAGTTACCTGTTGTAATTCCTTATACATGTGATCATTGGTGTCGTGACGTATAACTTGCAGATGTTGAGAAGAGAAGTAGTTAGAGAGCCAAGTTTATGTAGATACCTTTTCTATAGTCAATTTCTGACTTATTAATTTTCCTGGGACCTTGTACTAGGGAACTGCTACATATGGGGTAAAACCCGGTGCAATGAAGTCAACCCTTCACCCTTAAAACCCGTTTAAGCAGATTAATAATAATAATTCCTCTCGTACCGTTATACGTTACATAGGGCCTGTAAGTAATTTCTCCATACCGCTCTATCCTGGGCAACTCGCTCAATCTCCTTCATGGAACTGATACCAATATTTCTTGCCTCTCTCAGCAAAGTTCGTTTCAGAGTCTCCTTAGGTAGTTCTCTCTTTCTTGAACCCTCTGCATCCCCCTTTAATGCCTGCTTTGATATTCATTGATCATTTCTTCTCAAGGTGTGTGTAACATATCTCCATCTTCTCTTTCTTATAACAGTTGTTACTAGTGGTTGACCAGACATTTCTCTGATTTCATCACTTCTCCTGAATTCGTTCCATTTTATCTTCATTATTTTTCGCAGACATCTATTTTCAAATGCTTTAAAAAAGATTGTGAGTATAATAAAAACTGGAAGTTTCGTTTCGTTTTAGTTCAAATGTGCCATTTATTCAAAAATACAGTAACATATTTTATTACAACGGTCTGGTAGCAGAAAAATAGGTTGGATTTAGGATCAACATAAATAAAATTGATAAACAACAGAGGATTAACAGGATTTATGTTACCAGAGCAACCATGGACAATGATCAAAGAGCAGTTGGAAAAAATAACTACATGTGAAATGCGGTGCCTGCGAAAAGCTACCAACTACACCAGAAAAGACAGAATCACCAATATCAGCATATGAAAGAAAGTTGGGACAGAACCTTGCTTGAATTACATTGAGAAACAAAAAAGGGAAGCGGTTCGGCAACTTAATAAGAATGCAACCAAATTCCACTGTATACAGAGTCTTCTACAACAGAACATCGGGAAAGCTGGCCAGATTAAGACCACGAAAAAAAATGGATAGATAGCATAACAGATCCTGTCAAAAAGTAAAACTAACTATCACCCAAGCTATTAGAGCAGCACAAGACCCACAAAAAACCCAGGAAACAATGTCACTGGGCAACAACCCGATTACAGTGTGACGACAACAGAAAGAAGAGGTCGTTCTGTCACATTTCTACCAATCGGTTCCCACGTCAAACCTAGGGTCGCGCTGTGCTATGATATTGAGGGGTGGCCGCATCAGGCGGACCACTAAGGAGGTGAAAGGGGGCGGCATAAGAAGCGAAATCAAAATCACAATTGAAGGTTGTTTTTTTTTTAACATTAAAGGGGCGGCATTTCGAAGACTTGCATCATACTGAGAAAATATACCGCACGGCCCTGGTCAGACCCCAACCTTTCAATTCTCTCTTTTCACCGTTCTCCATATTTCCTTTGGACCTTCTTGTCCCATCCGTTGTCAACGAGAGCTGTCCTAACTAATATCTGTACTGACATACAACATACATATCTAATCTAACTCCATCTTCTCTTTTTAATGATGGTCTTCAAGATGTACGAGAGCCGTTTTAGCGTAGTTGTTAGTGAACTCGCTTCGCAAGGCTGGTGGTCTGGGTTCAGCTCCCGCAATGTGCGTGGGATTTTCCCGACCGCGACGGCTCTCAGGTCGACCCAGCCTCAACTGGGTACCAGACATGCTCTGGGAAAGTAAAGGCGGCCGGCGTGATGCTGACCACATCACCCATCGTGTGCCGACGGTCAATGAAAAATACAGGCCTAACACTGTATTGACCTATATACCACGAGGTATGAAAGGGTTCCTTTACTTTCCTTTACTTTTTACTTCAAGATGTACAGTTTGTTCGTTAGTCTTCATTTCGTTATCGTATTTGGTCAGAATATTAGATGAGAACAATGGGGTTTTTTTTTTGTAAGGACCCAAGGGGAGGCAATAAATATGAGCAATAAATAAACAGTCTACAAGTATTTGGAGCTTCCGAAGAAAAATAATTACCAAACACAGGATTCGAACCTTCCTACTACCTTATTTCTTCTATTATTGCCTAGACTAGCAAATTAGTTGGATTCTCAGAAAATTAGCAGGATTCTTCTTAAAAAGTTTATTTTGGAAATTCGTCTAGTTGTTTGTTATGTGTTTGGTCATTTTCCAGCACTCACTACTGTATAATAACACTCCCAGGACACTGCGTCTATATATTGTCCAGCACTCACTATTGTATAATAACACTCCCAGGACACCACTTCTATATATTGTCTAGCACTCACTATTGTATAATAACACTCACAGGACACCACTTCTATATATTGTCTAGCACTCACTATTGTATAATAACACTCCCAGGACACTGCGTCTATATATTGTCCAGCACTCACTATTGTATAATAACACTCACATGACACTGCTCTATATATATGTTAAGTTTTGTTTTAATAGTTAATCCAGGGGCGTCGATAGCGGAATGGGTAACACGCTTTTGCTAGTAACCCCGTGCCGTGAAAATACCGTGTTTCGAAACCAGCTTGGGTCAAAAATGTTCGGTGCGCACACAATATGTGGTTGGTCTACAGGGTTCCTTGATCCCTTACCTGGGGATCTAAATTACAAGTACTTGAGAAGTTGGAGTAAGGCTCGCATGAATGGCGAGAGACACTGGTGATTAGGAAAGCAAGCCTTCGGGTAAAAATCAGTCAGAGTTGTCATATTAGACATATTCTGACCGCCTAAACTCATAACGGGCGGAAAAAATGATGTAATCCTTTGACTTTCTAGTATTTTGTTGAGCATAATTATATCGGTACTTGTATTAAAAGATAAGAAAGTAAACTATTTGGATGTAAAACCATACGACATCTTCAACTGCTAGCAACGAACCGCATTACATGAAGATCTAAAACCTCTAAAGGAACAAACTAACTAACTATTAAAAGATAACTTTATCAAAAGATATCATACTGCATAACCGTATTATAACATAACATGAATAATTATCGTATCACACTGTGATATAACGAAATAACTGTATCAATATCCAATCACTTTATTAATGCGACTTCTTCTTCTTCACCGTTTGCTCCTAGAGAGGCATAGGTTCGCAACCAAGGCCTTCCAAGTCCGCCATCTAAGGCCATCTTTTCCAGATCTCTCCACTTCTCTTCCGATTTTATTGCATTCCTTCTCCAGCCCCCATCTCCAGGTGTTCCTGTGCCTTCTGTTATCTCTAGTACTATGTGGGTTCCATCGGTGAGCCTGTCTCGTGATGCTATCAGGACGTTTCCTCAGTGTGTGTCATATCCATCGTCACCTTCTGCTCCTTATTTCTTGTTCCACTTGCCTTTGTTTCGCTCTATTCCACAGTTCCTGTTTGTAGTCCTGTCATACCATCGCAGATGGAGTATCCTGCAGGCATCTATTGATGAATGTCTGCAACTTTTGGTGTTCTAGTTGTTCTCCTAGTTGCTCCATACGAAGACGACTTATTAGTAAATATCTCATTGTTCTCCTGTCTCAGCTCCATACAGAAGGACAGACTTGATATTTGAGTTAAATATCATTATCTTAGTTTTATTCCTGATCATTCTTGAGCTCCATATGTTCTTCAGAATGACAAATGCTGATCTTGGCTTCTGTATTCTTCTTCTTCTTCTTCGAAGGCTTCATATCGACCACTTATTAACCACTCTATGTGATTTGTATGTGATCTGAGCTAAGAGCGATTGTACGATGTGCCAGTTATGCGCCTACAAGTAGGCCAGCACATCAGATTTATGCGCTGCTGTTTATTTACTAGGGTAGCATCCCTAGGGCGTACATTCGCGCCTCTTACGACATGCATTGTAGGTTGCAGTGGTACTATTCTTTGCTTCCCTTGTGGGCCCAGGCACAACACGGGTGGGCTTCTCTATTCTAAACCTAACATCTTCATCTATATTAATACGTAAACGTGCAATAATTTTATCAAAATATGACAGAAATGATAACATTTTTTATCAATGAATAACAAGAACGATAACTGTAGCAAACCCAATGTACAACAAAATGGTGTCAGTAGATATAGAATGCGATAATTTTAACGAAAAAATACGCACCGTGACAACTCATTGCACACGATAATATCACGAAAACTATGAACTTTGATAAAATCAACACAATTTGTAGAAGAGTATACATCCATTCCTTACGAAAGTTACACAACAAAGTCCTATCAGTAGAAGAAAATACTGACAATGCACAAAGTAGCTACCACAGGTCTAAGAAATAGTTAAAAACGTTAAGTGTCAAGGTTATGCATCCTCTCTTGTCTTATTTTAGCACATCTCTTTGATTGAACAAGAGAATTAAGAAGGGGAAAAAAAACGTGAGAAAGTGGTCTTGGAATTCTACATAGAAAATACTGTTATGTGTATTTCATGATTACTTCCCTTGTTATGACGCAAAAAGATATATTTTTCCCTCGTTCTAAAAGATATATTCTTGTCTTATTTACCTGCATTTTTGGTAACCTTGTTTTATCTTGTAGCAGCAAGCTGCGACGTTATTTTGCAGCTGTTAAGTTATTCTTTATTTTTCTTCATCTGTCAACTCCCAGCAGAGCACAAGTCTTCAACAAACTTCTTCCATCGCTTCCTCTCTCCTGTCATCCCTTCCAATTCTTTTCCCGTCTTGCCTATCCTTTTAATATCATTTTCAGCTTTCTTTTCATGTATTTTTAGGCCTTCCACTACTCCTCTTTCCATGTGGGTTCCAAAACAATGCATATCTTGCAATGCTTCCGATCGATCTTCTCAATGTTTGTCATATCCACCGCCAGCGTCTTTTCCTTAGCTCTTTTCCCGCTGGTATCTAGTTCTTTCTCTGAATTCCTCGTTCGTAATCTTATCATACCATCTCAGTTTCTCATATGGTATATGTATGGGGTCATAGATCTACTTGCGAAGGTTTGTAGTTTTCTTATGGTTTATTTTATTGCCCTCCATGTTTCCTATAGAGAATTCGGTCAACGATTGACTTCAAATATTCCTGAAGAGAGTTCGGTCAACGATTGACTTCAAATATTCCTATAGAGAGTTCGGTCAACGATTGACTTCAAATATTCCTATAGAGAGTTCGGTCAACGATTGACTTCAACTATTCCTATAGAGCGTTCGGTCAACGATTGACTTCAAATATTCCTATAGAGAGTTCGGTCAACGATTGACTTCAAATATTCCTATAGAGCGTTCGGTCAACGATTGACTTCAAATATCTCCGTTCCTTGCATTGATGAACATGATTTTTTGCATGTAGTGCTGTATTTCCGATGTCCCAAAGATTTTATAACATTAAATGTTGCAGGTAGTGTACTTTTCTTGCAACGGCGAATTCCTTTGCAAAGTTACAACAGTTACGATCTCGCGGTTGCAGAGATATTAACAGTGGCGGCTGGTGGTAATTTTTCTTGGTGGGGTCAGACACAAATTTTCGAAAAAATCATGGTTCTTGGAGTATTAACTATTATTTGTCCTTTCCGGGAAGTTATTCTCCTTTCGATTATCGGTGGGGCCGGGCCCCACTGACCCTTATTGACGAACCGCCCCTGGATATTAATATTAAACAGTGGAAAAAACATTGTGAAACGCACTATAATATGCAACAAAGTTATTCTTCGGTTAGGGTTTAAACTCTTACCCTAGACTTCACTACCTGTAAAATGTGCTATTTTAGAAGTTAAGTTAAAGACAGTCAGAGAATTGTGCCTGGTGTTTTGCAAAATCTCATCACTGGCAGTATATATCAGTTATATGATGCATATTATAATAACATTTCGGACGTGTCCATATGTGCTCCGATCCCCGTCTCAACAAATCTATCAGCGTCCAGCGACTTAACACGTCAGTTCCATATTGATTAATCAATTATTTCACATATTTGGTATGTCGTTCTTTTCGGGCTGTACCAATATCGGCATCCATCTCCCTCAAGAGGAACAGCTACAACAACATATTAACAGACTCCAGTAAACGTGCAATGAATACAATATGAGAATAAACATTGACAATGCCACAGTAATGACATTCGCTAGAGAGGAAAATACTGCAAATGTCTGCATCGACAAATGATCAGATCACACATACAAATGAAGAATGGATGAATAGATAGACAAACAGATTGACAAATAGAGTTGATAGATTAGAGAGACATACAGACAGCACAGACAGATAGAGAGTCAGATATATAGATAGGTGGACGGAGGTATGGAGGGAGGGAGGGATGGATAGATGGATGGACGGATAGATGGATGGACAGATAGATGGATGGACAGATAGATGGATGGACAGATAGATGGATGGACAGATAGATGGATGGATAGATGGATGGACGGATAGATGGATGGACGGATAGATAGATGGACGGATAGATAGATGGACGGATAGATAGATGGACGGATAGATAGATGGACGGATAGTTAGATGGATGGATAGATAGATGGACGGATAGATAGATGGACGGATAGATAGATGGACGGATAGATAGATGGATGGACGGATAGATAGATGGACAGATAGATAGATAGATGAAATATTTCACCGCCAACCTCCAAGTCCTCACAAACCAAATATCTACTCCCCACGTCCGTGTCACACTCCCTTTTACCATCCCCCTCGTTTAGAGATTTCTAGTAACTTCCCTCAACGAAATATGACCACAACATCCGGTTCACAACGGACAAACGGCGACAACTCGTGCTGTTTCTAATCATTAAAACATACAAACGGCTACACACAGAGACATCGTTTCAAAAAGTGACTATTGACTAGTAAAGACTTCTGAAGACTGTGCTATTTGCTCTGTAAACGCTGGCTAAAAGTTCAAGTCTATATACCAACGATATATCGTTACCAAAGCATCGTGATATAAAAGAAAAGACTGGTCTATGATTGCAGATGACTAGCCTTTTAATTATCTCCCTTGATTGATGCTTAAGTACAAATGGATTTTTGAATGAAAGCAAATATGTTTAACATCAAACAAAGGGGTTCATATTCTCAGCCATTTGGGGATACGACCAAAGTTTAATGACCACTTGATCGCGGGCAAATGATGGCAGCCTTCATAGAGCCAATAAGCAACTAAATACATTTAAACAAATTACGAGCAGCTCTCATTCCAAAGAATAGAATAAGGAGTTTTCTTTCTCTCTCTCTCGATCATCGCTTAGACTGATGTACCAGATTTCCACATAAATTATTATGTTGTTTTTAGGGACTCCGTCGCTCCGTACAGTTTCTCATTTAGCTCGATATTTTCCGGCTAGATTTCGTTTCTCACGCCTGCTAGCAGTGGACAGTCTTGCAGTAAGTGCTCTGCCGTCATGTCGGTCTGCTCGCAGTGGCACAGGATAGTTGTGCCAATTTTAAATTTGTTATACATGTGGTGTCGGAGTCTGTTATGGCCGATACGGAGGCGGAATATGATAACTTATTTGCTACGGGACATACCATAGTACCCATCTGTGGCGTTGTGTTGAGGGTGGTCTTGCGACCACTTCTCTCTGAATCGCCATCCGATGGTTATTTTAGCCTCCTCGTAGCTGATTTCATAATCAGTCTGCGGCAGTTGCCTTCCTGCCTTTGTTAACCTGTCTGCCTCTTCGTTTGCCCCTTATGTTGCAGTGTGATGGGATCCAGTGTATGACTGTGCATTTGAATGAGTTTGTTAATACTCCGAGTAAGGAGTTTTAAGAACCACAGGAAAAGCAGCGGAGCCAATGAATATGATCAATACATAGTTTAGTTTAGTTTAGTTTAGTCGTCGGATCACCATCACTGCACGTCGAACAAATTAGTCCATAAGTGCTCCGATCTCTCCCTCAGTATGTCCATCAGCGTGTGGCGACTAACGACACCGGTTCTTTGTTGATTTACAATTCTTCTTTGTCTGCCAGCATATCGTTCTTGTCGAGCTACACCACACTTAACTTTGAGATCAATACATAGACAGTGTACAATGAATATGATCAATACATAGACAGTGTATAATGAATATGATCAATACATAGACAGTGTACAATGAATATGATCAATACATAGACAGTGTACAAGGATTATGGGCTTCATGGGGAAAGAAATGACAAAACATAAGATTCCAACCACACATCTTTATTTCCCCCCAGGTAGCTGATTGTGTTCTTTAAAAAAAAAAGCTCGTGCCCGCCTGCCCAGCGTGTTCGTAGCGCGTTGGACGACGGTGTGACAAGCCCTCTGTGAGTGCGGGTTAAATTCCGCGGGCTGACAGAAAAAGCCACAGGTTCTCCAGATTTACGGTATTGGTGACACTGAACTGAAGGGTTACGATGTCCATGGCACCGAGCCGACAAGTGCTTCTGGATAGGAAAAAAAGATCGTATTGTAGGGCTAGGCAATGGTTGCCATCAAAAATAATGGTTTGAGGTTTGAATCCTGTGTTTGATAATTTGTTTTTGCCGGAAGCTTCTAATACTTGTACACTGTTTATTTATTGATCATTCCAAAGTATGACGACACTCAAAGTATGACGACACTCAAAGTATGACGACGCTCAAAGTATGACGACGCTCAAAGTATGACGACACTCAAAGTATGACGACGCACAAAGTATGACGACGCTCAAAGTATGACGACGCTCAAAGTATGACGACACTCACAGTATTACGACACTCAAAGTATGACGAAGCACAAAGTATGACGACGCACAAAGTATGACGACGCTCAAAGTATGACGACGCTCAAAGTATGACGACACTCACAGTATTACGACACTCAAAGTATGACGAAGCACAAAGTATGACGACGCACAAAGTATGACGACGCTCAAAGTATGACGACGCTCAAAGTATGACGACGCTCAAAGTATGACGACACTCACAGTATTACGACGCACAAAGTATGACGACGCACAAAGTATGACGACGCACAAAGTATGACGTCGCTCAAAGTATGAAGACGCTCAAAGTAAGACGACGCTCAAAGTATGACGACGCTCAGAGTATGACGACGCTCAAAGTATGACGACGCTCAAAGTATGACGACGCACAAAGTATGACGATGCACAAAGTATGACGACGCTCAAAGTATGACGACGCACAAAGTATGACGACGCACAAAATATGACGACGCACAAAGTATGACGACGCTCAAAGTATGACGACGATCACAATTTTTACAAGTTCAGTCGTAACTGGCTACACCCCCTGCAGCACTACCAGGTACAGCAAATAAAAATAATAGCAGTTCAGGTTGTGCTCATATTAATAGTTGAAATATACAACAGTTGATCTATTTCTTTCTTTGATTTCAGTTCTCCTACATCTTCTTCTTCTTCTTTGAACGCTCCATATCAACCACTTGTTAAACCACTCTTTGTGATTTGTATGTGATCTGAGCCTAAGAGTGATTGTACGTTGTGCCAGTTATACGCCTACAAGTAGGCTAGCACATCCGATTTTTGCGATGATTTTTATTTACTAGGGTAGCTTCCTATGCCCCTACCTCAGTCGCTTCTTACGACATGCCTTGTGGGTTGCAGTGTTACTATTCTTTGCTCCCCTTGCGAGTCCTAACAACACACGGGCGAGTTTCCCGGGATAATGTTCCTGATAAAACTCGTCCTGTTCACTTTCTGATGTTTCTCTCCAAATTGTAGCTCCGCCTTCTCATGCTCTCCAATCTTTTATCTTCCCTTCCAAGATGGTTTTACCACAGTGTGTTATATCTCTTAATGTTTTATCTGTCTTCCTGAGCAGTTCTCTTTTCATGGCTAATTGTTAAAGTACTTGCTTATTAGAGAACAATGTTAGAGGGCAGGGTCCCAGGACGCAGAGGCAGACCAAGAAGAAGATAGCTACACGATATTAAAGAAGAATATTAGAGGACAGGGTCACATGACGCAGAGGCAGGGGCAGACCAAGAAGAAGATGGTTACAAGATATGAAAGAAATCATTGATATGACCATCGACGAAGTAGTTGAACTGGCTAGAGACAGCATGATTTTCCGATGCGCTGCAAAGAGAGCAACGTCCTATAAAGGATACGCACCTTGATGATGACTTGCTGATTAGTTTTCTTATCTTTCGAGAATGAAGAAGAAGAATAAGAACGAGTGAATGAAGAAGAATAAGGAGAAGAAGAAGAAGAAGAATAGGAAGAAGAAGAAGAAGAGGAAGAAGAAGAAAGAAAGAAGAAGAAGAGGAAGAAGAAGAAAGGAAGAAGAAAAGAAAGAAGAAGAAGAGAAGAAGAAGAAAGAAAGAAGAAGAAAAGAAAGAAGAAGAAGAAGAAAGAAAGAAGAAGAAAGAAGAAAGAAGAAAGAAAGAAGAAGAAGAGGAAGAAGAAGAAGAGGAAGAAGAAGAAGAAGAGAAAGAAGAAGAAGAAGAGGAAGAAGAAGAAGAAGAGGAAGAAGAAGAAAGAAAGAAGAAGAAAGGAAGAAGAAGAAAGGAAGAAGAAGAAGAAGAAGAAGAAGAAGAAAAGGACGAGTAGAAAAAGGAAGAGAATAATGAGAACAAGAAAAAATGGAGAAGAAAAAGAAGTCGTTTAACCGAGAACAAACAAACACAGTTAGGTTGTACAAGAAGTGTTGGAGACCCAATAGAGCTGACTACCGATATAGAAGGAGTTCCTAATCAAACTATATATTTGCGCATGGTATGATGACTGTCAGCAAAACATAAATTACATCCACGCAAAACGACATGTCCCAGAAGGACACGTCCACAACTGCGCAACGAGAACACCAACCCGACATCTAGTCATTAGAAATTTGTATATGAATATAATGCAATCGTATGTTCCACTGGGAACATTATAACTTGACAGTGGTACGTAAAAATAGTGGTAGTTGTTGTAGTAGTTAGTGGTGGTCGTTAATGGTAGTAGTTGGTATGACATTGAAGATCGGACATCGCTTGAAAAGCTAGTGCGCAAATGTTGAAATGTGCAAACTAAGCAGTTAGACTGAGTAAACAAGGGGAAGTAATAATGAACAAAGGGAAGTAATAATGCCACTCCTACCCTACATTCATAATCACTGGTAATGGAATAATGTAACCAGAGATGAGAAAATAAAACGTCCTCACAGTTTGTTGAATTATTCAACATTGAATCATTATCTGGTCAGCCAAATCTCATTCTATACTGTTCTAATTGTGTCCTTGTTGCATCATTTGATATTGCACAGTTTTGTGGTTGAGCATTTTTGGCACAATTTCAGGTGTAATAATTTACCAGCATGGCGGACTGTATCAGCTGGCGTGAGCGATAATCGAATCCTATAAACAATTATTTTTATCGATGTTTAATCAGTTGGACGTTTCATTTGCTTAGTTTACTTCACGGCCCGCATGTGTCGGTTCAACATCCGCAGTTTTCCTTGCCTTTTTCCTTGTTGGTTTCAGTCCAGCGCATATACAGCAACACACCACAGAAAGCTCAAGCGTGACAGGTAACAGTGGCTCTATTCTTTACACCCCAAATTTGGGCCCCGGTAACCACTCGCTGTATTCAAGCCTCGTCATGATGTCTAATATGGCACCTCTGACTTCTTTTTGCGTGAATACTTGCTTTCTTTATCATCAGTGTCCCTCGCCATTCAGTCGAAACTTATTTCGACTTAAGAAGTGCTTGTAATTTATATCCGAGTGTTTATTGTAACTTGTAACGCTAAATAAAAACGGCGCACAACAGACCTACACCCTTAGCATAAACCAACACAGATCACAAAGAGCTATTGATTGCTGTAGGAAAAGAAAGAATAAGAAGAGATGTTGGCCGATATATGGGAAATATGTCGGCAAAGAGTTAAAGTATGAAGCAACAAATAGTGGTCTAAATTACAGACAAAACTTATGAAAACAACGACACTTTCATTCACTTTTTATGTATCTTATTTATTTCTTCAATCTTTTTTTTTTCTATATTTCTCCTTCTCTCTCTTTCTCTCTATCTCTTATTTCTCACTCTCTTTTCTCCCTTTCCCTCTCTTTATCCATGTCTCCCTCTTTCTCTTTCTCCTCTCCTTCTCTTTTTCCTTTTCTCTCTCTTTCTCCTTCTCTTTCTCTATTTCCTCCTCTCTCTTTCTCCCTCTTTCTCTCTTTTCCCTTCTTTTTCTCTATTTTTACCTCTTTCTTCTTCACCTCCCTCTTTCTCTATTTCCTCCTTCTCCCTCTTTTTCTCCCTTTTTTCCTTTCCCCTCTCTCTCCTTCTACCTCTCTTTTCTCTCTCTTTCTCTCCCTTTCCCTTCTATTTCTACCTCTCTTTTCTCTTTTATTTTCTCACACATAATCCACTTTTCCCCCATTTAGGACCCGCGCGTTAGCAAACACAGAGAGAGAGAGAGAGAAAGAGAGAGAAAAAATAGGGAGAGAAAGAGAGACCTGTCTATTACATCTAAGATATCATATAATTATTTTTCTCCTCAGTATCCTCCTTTCTTTCCCAGATTTACAACAATAAAAATGAAATAACCAACAGAAAAATACAAGAAAGACTATTTGCTAATCTTGAAGAGATATCAACCTCCGCTTAATCCCATCAGCTTAGGACGTATGTGAGAAAAAGTGAACCTGACAGACTTAACAGCTAGCACTACGACAGATACTACTCACATGGTACTGGAGATTAGGTTTTCTTTCCCCACACTCCGTGCTGCTTCTCTGTTCTTGTGGCACTACTTTTCTTGTAAACTAATCCGTTTCGATCTTGCGTCCTGGAAATATTCATAATGCCATCATTTGACGTCTGTAGAGAGATGAGAAATATGAAAAATAATGGTATCAAGATATATATGTTTTAAATACTCTCTCTCTCTCTGTAATTTTTTCTCTCTCTGTCATTTTCTCTCCCTCTGTCATTTTCTCTCTCTCTGTCATTTTCTCTCTCTCTATCCATTTTCTCTCTTTTTCTATGCCATTTTCTCTCTCTCTCTCTCTCTCTCTCTGTCATTTTCTCTCTCTCTGTCATTTTCTCTCTCTGTCATTTTCTCTCTCTCTATGCCATTTTCTCTCTCTCTCTGTCATTTTCTCTCTCTCTGTCATTTTCTCTCTCTGTCATTTTCTCTCTCTCTGTCATTTTCTCTCTCTCTGTCATTTTCTCTCTCTCTGTCATTTTCTCTCTCTCTGTCATTTTCTCTCTGTCATTTTCTCTCTCTCTCTGTCATTTTTTCTCTCTCTCTGTCATTTTCTCTCTGTGTCATTCTCTCCCTCTCTCTCTCTCTCTCTCTCTGTCATTCTCTCTCTCTGTCATTCTCTCTCTCTCTCTATGTAAAAGTAAAGGAACCCTTTTCATACCACGTGGTATATACAGTAATACACTGTTAGGCCCGTATTGTTTCATTGACAATCGGTACACGATGGGTGATGTGACCAACATCACGCTGGCCGACTTGACCTCCCAGTGCTATTCCTGGTACCCAATTAAAACTGGGTCGACATGAGAACCGTTTCGGTCGGAAAACGTTCAACGCCCAGTGTAGAATTAAACCTGGACCACTAGCCTAAGAAGCTACTAACAAGCTACGAGTTGACTAAGAAGCTACTACAAGCTCAGTTGTCTCAAGCTACTAACAAGCTACAGTTGACTAGAAGCTACTAACAAGCTCAGTTGACTAGAAGCTCTAACAACTGAGTTGACTAAGAGCTACTAAAGCTACGAGTTGACATAGAAGCTACTTACAAGTACAAGTTGACTAGAGCTATTACAGCTCGAATTGACTAAGAAGTTTACTAACAAGACAGTTGACTCTACTAACAAGTACAAGTTGACTAAAAGCACTAAATACTACAGTTGACATAAGCTCTAACAAGCTACAGAAGTTGACTAAAAAGCTGCTAACAACTAGAGTTGACATAGAACTACTAACAAGCTACTGATTGACTAAATAGGACGTCTGTCTCATCTCTCGACTCTCTCTTCTCTCTAATGTACCTTTCCTAGAATGACTTCATTAATAAGATGGTAACATAATGTAACAAAAGTTGTCACATAGACTATTGATCTCCTTCGATATAATGTAACAAAAGTTGTCATATAGACTATTGATCTCCTTCAACATAATGTAACAAAAGTTGTCAAATAGACTATTGATCTCCTTCAACATAATGTAACAAAAGTTGTCATGTAGACTATTGATCTCCTTCAACATAATGTAACAAAAGTTGTCACATAGACTATTGATCTCCTTCGACATAATGTAATAAAAGTTGGTATGTAGACTATTGATCTCCTTTGACATAATGTAAAAAAAAATGGTGTTTCATTTAACTACACATATTTAATAGATAGGGGTGGACTGAAGTACCCATCACAAGATCTCACTGTTCTCTGCTTCATATCATATCTAGTTGTTCAAAAGCTGATATCATCTGAATATGAAGATAAGTTCTTGGCCACGACAAACCAGAAGGAGATTTTCATACAAATTGTAACTGCCAGCTATTTAAAATTCTCATTAGACAGTACTGCATGTATCTGTGGAGCTCAAAAAGAAATACTTTGTCTGCGGTTCCAACATTTTCCTCAACAATTATAGAAAAATAAGAAATGATCAATGCAATGTTCAGTAAGCTGCTTCTTCACAAAAAGGAAAGTAGCAAAATTCAGTAGTAGATAAATATATTTGTGTAATACTGTTTAGTTTATGTGCTAATCAAGCTGTGGTGATGTGCAAACTTGTGATGACTTATTCGTGGATTACCGATAAGTGATGTTAATTTATGTGCTAATCAAGCTGTGGTGTTGTGCAAACATGTGGCTTACTTATTCATAGATTACCGATAAGTGATATTAGTTTATGTGCTAATCAAGCTGTGGTGATGTGCAAACATGTGGCTTACTTATTCGTGGATAACTGATGAGAGACTACCATAAGTTGATGTACACTAGTAATCATATATAAATTACTCCTCATTCTGTATAAAATTACTCCTCACTCTGAAGTATTCTGTATAAAATTAAACTAAAATAGTATGTGAGAGCAACAACTATAACTACTCATCATAAAACTTCTTCTGTAATACACACATGCATCCAACAACACGCTTCTAACATCTGCAAGATGTATTGTCTAGATCGGCGTTTCCCAATAGTAACAGACAATAGTAAGTCTGTGAGAATACACCGCCTCAGCCTGTGACGTCACGTGCAATATTGCCGTCTGCACTGTTGCCATTATAGAGAAGGCCGTGGTTGAACAATGCTCTTTTAGTGTTCATGGTGGGGGACTGCCTAGAGTAGTTGATAGTAGCTCGGCCTGCTAGCTGTGAGACGCCTCATAGCTCGGGTTCGAACCTACTGTCCGGCATTTGTTCGAGTCCCTGGTCTTACTCAGGACGATAACGTGAGTACCTCTGAAGTCGGAGAAAATCTGCCTGTATGGCGAGGAATACTAATTACGAGTACATTGAGCACATGGCTGCCAGTGTAAAGTAATTTACAATGTGCACGCTGCTGCCATTGTAAGAAATTGGAAAAACGGATTTTCACGCAAAAATCAGTTTCAGAGATGAAACTTCGTCTGAGTTGAAAGCGGACGAAAGAAAAAAAAAGAAAAGAAAAAAAAAAGTGTTCATGGTGACATGTTTACATTTCAAAATTTGTACCATTTGCTCTATGATTTAATTTTCTTTATTGCATCTATGTTGCATTTCGTTAGTTATTCTTCCATTTGCAGGAAACAATGCTCCTAGATATGTAAAGTCTTTGACTTGTTTTAATGAATGTTCGTCAATGAAAATACCACTAAATAGCATTGGGCCGAAGGGCAAGAACTCAAGCGCCGCTGTATCATTGAAGAAGGAGATCCGGGATCAAATGTGCGGGCGGTGGCTTTTCAACCAACTCGTATTCCAGTGGTTCTCAACCCTTTAAGGGTCGAACGACCATTTTACAGGGGTCGTCTAAGACCATCGGAAAACGCATTTTTATCATAATTAGAAATAAATATTTCACAATATATAATTACATATTGTTTTTGTGACTTATCACTATGCTTTAATTATGTTCAATTTGTAACAATGAAAATACATCCTGCATATCAGATATTTACATTACGATTCATAATAGTAGCAAAATTAGTTATGAAGTAGCAACGGAAATAATGTTATGGTTGGGAGTCACCACAATATGAGAAACTGTATTAAAGGGTCGCGGCATTAGGAAGGTTGAGAACCACTGTCTTATTCATTTGCAACTATCAATAGTACTTGGTTATTCTACAGGGTGTTCAACTTAAAAGCAGCCTGTGAATGGAGCTAATCTGGCATATATGTATGGAAATGAAAAGGTTCAGTTATGACGTGGTATTGGTCAAGGTTGTGTGATGGTGTGTAATTGTAGTGCGGGAAGGGGCGATGAACAAATGCGATGTATGACAAGCTAGTCAGAACCGGTTTAAATAGTAAATAGACGAGATGCAATGCGTACCAGGCAAATTTCTATTTATCACTGGGGCTGCTTTTAAGTTGAACACCCTGTATAAGCTCATTTTTTTACTATAAATGGGAAATAACCGTGAAATAAACAAATTGAAAACAAGTTGGTAGGACAGTCATAAATAATTCATAGATTACCTCGCTTGAAGGCAGGAATTCTATGATCTCTATATAATAACGACTGTGTCTCCTTCTTCTTCTGGTCAGTTTCTTATGTTAACCGTTTCACCCTTATGATCCGATATACCTGCTAGTTGTAATTTTGAAGATGAGGTAAAGTCAGTATACTGGCTGTTTCAGAACGCATTGCAATATAAATGTCCCCAACGTTTAAAACGAATGACGGAGTGAAGGGTTAAGAGGTCTAAATAGTATGATGAGTTGTCTTCATAAATCTAGTTGTCAGCATGAGATCTTCGCCGGTGCTCCACAATTTCTCTTTCAGATTAGTCTCACATGGCCATGTTTGAGGCCTCAATTTTTTTTTAAGGAGCAGATTTGAATGATGTATTCAGGAGGGCCCTTTTAGCGTATGCATTGGTCAGTTTGGGCAGCTTTCAGTTGATTAAAATAGGCTTGAAATCTGCAGTGTCCTGTCCAGAGCCTAAAGATGGTGGTTTGCTGGTTTCTCTCTAACTTTAAGATGGGGTCTTGTGGGTAATCGCTACCTTTTCTATGACTATGCACTTTTGTATTTTCATTTGATAAGTGTTTTGGCTTGCCTCAGTGAGACTCTATGGTGGAATTGTTCATTTTTGTGCACCCTGGCACGACTTCATCACTAGGGATTAGATTGCTGATCTTGACATTTCTGTTAGAGTTGTCTGGACACAAACTGCATTGTTGTGTGGTCGGCTCTGAAACCACAATGTCTTTCTGATGGTATACCCACTTATATCTTCTTCTTCTTTTGTCGTTACACTGTTACCGGGTTGTTGCTCAGTGTAGTGGTCTTCTGTTTTTGTTTTGCCATGTTCTTGGGGCTTGGGTGATAGTTATATTTGCTCTGACAGGATTCTGCTATGCCATCTAACCAACTTGTTCTCTCTCTCTCTCTCTCTCTCTCTCTCTCGCGATCGTTCTTTTACGGCTGTTTTTATCATTCTAATTGTGATATATAAACAGCCTAGCACCAAGAAAGGGTGTACGTTCACAATCTTCAGTACCATTTGGAGCTCTGGTGCTTATCATTCGGTGATGTGTTCGATTTCAACCAGGGTTTATTGGGTTCGCTGATATTTTGAACGCCCTCATATAGTATGGCCACAAAGAAGATTTTCATTTAATCCAATCCACGTTAACTACTAGATTGCAGGAGCTGGGTTTGAAGATTAGAGTAGCAAGAAAAGAACAGCATAACAGGTACGTGAGTAGGCTCATCAATCAAAATCGAACTGGTACGGTCAGTCGCTGAATGCTTTTGGAGATATTGCGAAGGAGATCAGAGCACATATGGACATGTCCGGAGTGCAATGAAGATATTCCAAACTGAAACTGGTTCAATATAGCAATGGGAGTCGTTGCAAAGAATCCACATATAAATTAACACTTCATAATAATATTGGACAAATACATTATTAATTATATACAATATATTGATCTTACCAGAATCATGTGACAGCAAAAAACCTTGAATAAAACACACAAGTCATTGGATGCTAGAATATTTCATTTTTCTAAAAAATGAAAACGCGTTTCACAATGAAACAATTTTTTCACACGTTTTGTTATTATTATTATTACTGGAACAAATTATGGTTTCCCAGTTTTATTTCAGTTTTTGAACTGTTTTGATAAATAGCCAACCAATGTAACGCTTTGTTTTCAAAATGAAGTAGGTCAGTACTATAAATATCACAACATTAAATGCGGTCAATAAAATAAACTACTGTCTCTTTGACGTCTCTAAATTTAACAACACCATCATTTGCTACTGGTATTACTTCTGCTAAATTTCAGACCTCCCGCTCTCCATCTTCTTGGAAATTGTGACACAAAGTCGGTCATTCAGAGCATGTCTGGGAAGGGGGCGGTTGTCTTTCCGTTTCTCCTCCCATACCACACTTAGGCTTCATTTCCTTCATTTCCCCACCCATTCCTTCCCAGAAAAGCATCACCACGTTCTTTGTTCTTTTCCAATAGTTTTTTTTTTAAAGGCAGGTCTCCCAGTTTTATTAACCGTAACGAACCCAATGAAGAAAGAGAAGTAAAATGACACTACTATTGATGACCTTGGCATTGGGTATGGGAAATACGAAAACCAGCCCATGTTCATGTTGCCACAGTTTCTGGGATTTTGAGCCAAATCTGGACAGCTTTGGCTGCAGGATGTAATTGATTGGGCATGCACAACACATGTACAACACACATTTGTCTTTCTCCAGCTCAAAACTTGTTCTGGCTCGCAAGAGACAAAGAAATGAACTTTGCACTATTATTTTCAATGTAGCACAATTCAGTTATAACAGATAGCACATTTGTTTTCCTTTAGTATTATTTCAATATTATGAAAATCTGAAACGTGCTGTATAAAATAGATAAAAGATGATAGAAGAATATTATGAAAATAAGATAGAGCAATATAATTTAGATAAGGATACAAATTAGATAGTGGGTACAAGTTGTTAGATAAGGTTTATAAGATGATAGATAAAAAAATATACGGTAATATGTAAAAAAACATAAAATGCTAGATAAGAAATATTAGACGATAGATAAGAAATAAAAGAGGCTGGATAAGAAATATAAGATGTTAGATAAGGAATATAAGATGTTAGATAAGAATATAAGATGTTAGATAAGAAATATAAGATGTTAGATAAGAAATATAAGATGTTAGATAAGAAATATAAGATGTTAGATAAGGAAATCAAATGTTTATAAACATGGTAGAATGCACAGTTTGGTGTTAGATAAGAAACACTTTGCACCAATGAACTATGTTCAAATCCTGGTAAAGTTGATTCTCTGGTTTGTTTGTTTTTTGTTGTCTTTTCGCCCGCTACGAGTTCGGACGCAGTCGCGACGTTTAATATGGCACTTCTGATCGATTTTTTCGTGAAGGCTTACTTTCCTTATCATTAGTGTCCCTCACCATTCAGGCGAGCCTCAGTCCTTCTTCATGGATAACAATTTGGTTATGAATCTGAAAATGAGTTCCTATGCTTCCTGACTTGTTTTAAACTCGTCGCCGCAGTTGCAGAGCAAGTGGTCTGTCGTAGACACTTTTTTTCGATCCAGAAGCATTTGAGTTTTCAGCTCTTCGGCTCGGTGCCATGGACATCGAAACCTTTCGGCTCGGTGCTACGAACACCGTAAATCTGGAGAACCTGTGGCTTTTCTGCCCGCCCTTGGAATTGACCTGCTCTCACAGGGGGCTTGCCGTGGACGCTAAGACAGCTTTAGTTAGAAGGAAAAATTACATAAGAAAAGACGACTTGTCGACACTTGTGTCCAGTTGTCTATGTTAGTTATGTCCATTCCCATTGTCTAGTTTAATGATGATATTTTAGACGATTTTCTGAATACTATGCTGACATTCTTCTTCTTCTTCTTTGCGTTCGTTCTTTTAATCACTCTTTGTGATATGTTTGATCTTTGCCAAGAACGTGTATACGTTGCACATTGGTTTGGTAGGCCCCTAAACGCATAGACTTCTACACGTTTAGGACACATGTATCCGATTTCAGCCAAACCTCCTTAGTCGCCTCTTACGACATGCATGGCAGGTAACAGTGGTTCTATTCTTTACATCCCAAATTTGGGCCCCGGTAACCACTCGGGCGTCTATGCTGGCATTGATATGTCCATTCTTTCATTTTAGAAATTTAGAAGATCCAAAAGTGAAGGATTTACTTTATTGCACCAGGTTTCCCCATATTGCACCAGGTTTCCCATATTGCACCAGGGTTTCCCATATTGCACCAGGTTTCCCCATATTGCACCAGGTTTCCCCATATTGCACCAGGTTTCCCCATATTGCACCAGGTTTCCCCATATTGCACCAGGTTTCCCCATATTGCACCAGGTTTCCCCATATTGCACCAGGTTTCCCCATATTGCACCAGGTTTCCCCATATTGCACCAGGTTTCCCCATATTGCACCAGGTTTCCCCATATTGCACCAGGTTTCCCCATATTGCACCAGGTTTCCCCATATTGCACCAGGTTTCCCCATATTGCACCAGGTTTCCCCATATTGCACCAGGTTTCCCCATATTGCACCAGGTTTCCCCATATTGCACCAGGTTTCCCCATATTGCTCCGTCCCGTTCAGCATAGATGGCATGTCATCTGCCGAGAGAATTGTATGAGCACAAAGCTCCGTAGCTCCGACAACAATCATGGGGATCTCATGAAAAAATTGCATGTGTCTCCGTCTCGATTCGAACCCACTACCCTCACTACGACAGGTAGACGACTTAACCATTTCCTCATTGAGACCCTCTATTCTGTTGGTGTAAACACAAAGTTTACTTTCAGACGTCGAAATAAAAATGTGAACACTTTTCTGAACCTAGATCAGTTATCAGCTTTATAATGACTACCATCATACCACTCCAGACATGTCCTTAGGTGCTCTAGTATCCGCATCCACAAATCCACGAGCTTCCCGACACGCCAGTTCGATGATGATTGATCAATCTATTTTGCATATTCAATATGTCGTTCTTTTGGGCTGAACCAATATGTTCCGGACGTCTTTATATTGTATTGTATTGTATTGTATTGTATTGTATTGTATTGTATTGTATTATATTGTATTGTATTGTATTGTATTGTATTGTATTGTATTATGGTGTATACTGAATTAGCAAGTATATATACATTTTTTTTGGTTGTTCTTTACAATCAATTTTAATCACTCTTTGTGATATGATTTGATCTTTGTCAAGAACGTGTATACGTTGCACATTCGTTTGGTAGGCCCCTAAACGCATAGATTTCTACACGTTTAGGACATGTGCATCCGATTTCAGCCAAACCTCCTTAGTCACCTCTTACGACATGCGTGGCAGGTAACAGTTGCTCTATTCTTTACACCCCAAATTTGGGCCCCGGTAACCACTCGGGCGATATACATTTAAACCAATCCACGTCAACTACTAGATTGCTGGAGCTAGGATTGAAGATTGGAGTCGCAAGAAAAGAACAGCATAACAGTTATACGAGTAGGCTCATCATTCAAAATCGAACTGGTACGGTCAGTCGCTGGACGCTGTTGGAGATATTCCGAAGGCGATCGGAGCACCTATGGACGTGTCCGGAGTGCAATGAAGATATTCCAAACTGAAACTGAAACTGGCTTAGCGTCATCTTAAAAAAACCTCAAGCCGGTCTATCGTCTCTACAGGGTGAAGGGGTTAATTTAACTTTATTCATATTTAGATATAATATTTTAGTTCAATTAACTTTCATGGGTGCCACTTTGAAATCTTAAAAAAAATTAGTTCAGATGCTAAAAACAAGGTGGATAAACTAAACTAGGTTTGAATGTCAAGAAAACTAATCAAGGTCACAGACTTTGTCAGAAAGTTTCCGTATTCCCACGCTACACAGATCTGAGAGTTTGAGAATGGACAAGTCACACTGCCAGTATGAAGTAGAAACAGGACATCTGCTACTACTAAGTCAACAAAACTGGGTCATGGTGACAACCAATTGTAATTGGCGCAGCTTATTTCCACACCTGTCCATCAACTGCTGCTTAACAATAGATCTGATTTCCAGTAGACAGTTCTCAAGTCAAATTGAACCCGTGCAATAAAGGGCGGGAATGAGAAATACTGAATGACCTTCTGAATTGTATCCCGCCCGTGTGGTGCCGGGGCCGCAAGGGAAGCAAAGAATAGTACCACTGCACCCTACAATGCATGTCGTAAGAGGCGACTGATGTAGGCCATAGGGATGTTACCCTAGTAAATAAAAAGCAGTGCAGAAATCGGATGTTCTGGCCTACTTGTAGGCGCACAAATTGGTACAACGTACAATCGCTCTTAGGCTCAGATCACATACAAATCACACAGAGTGGTTGACAAGTTATCGATATGGAGAGTTTGAAGAAGATTTGTATCCAACTTCTGTAGAGCTGAGTTTGCAGCTGTTGCAAGTGCACTCATTCCAAACTTGAGCAGATACGTTCTATCATAGTTTCGTGATTTCCTATCTGCTCCCAGTTTGTCACTGACATTGTTGTTGTTGATAATGCATAATCTACGTGGTGTAGCCTTTCTTTCTATTTCTTCTATGTGGGATCTTCACGTCAGTCTTTTGTCAAATTGTAGCCTTTGGTACACAGGGTTGCTGTTTGTTTGGGGCAGTGGGTATCATCCAGTGTTGGAGTATAGTTTTCAACTTTAGTAAAGAGTGTATACGAGTGTTATTATCCACTGTTGCAGAAGGCCGAAGTAAGATGGATCGGTCACGTTTCTCGAATGCCGGATAAACGCATCCCAAAACAGTTGATGTATGGCGAACTTAAAGGGGGTAGATGTTCAACTGGTGGACAGAAAAAACACTTTAAAGACACTCTTAAAGTGTCTATGAAATGCTTCGGTATAGACACCACATGCTGGGAATCCTTGCGCAAGATCGCCAAATGTGGCGCTGTAACAACAAAAGAGGAAACCGCATAGCTGAGAATCATCGTGCCGTTGAGGCACAGAGAAAACGAACTCCGGAAAAGACAGAGCACACAACACACACATGTCTAACCTTGATCCCATATGCCCCACCTGTGGTAGCGGATTCTGTTCTATGTTTGGGACTCTACAGTCACCTCCGCACACACAATAGAGATGCAGCAGCACACGTCTGAGATTGTTGTCATCATCGCTTGCGATGGACGGCTATTAATATCCAGTGTTGGAGTGTAGTTTTCAGCTTTAGTAAAGAGTGTATCCTAGTGATATTATCTGGGGTTTCCATACGTCCTCATTTTTGTGGAATGTCCTCATGTCACGATTAAATCTGAGCATCTGCAAACAATTTTGAAAATTCGTAGATTTGTCCGCAATTTTACGAACCAAGACAAAATTAACACTCTGTCAGAGACATAATGTGGTAACTGCACAAAATGTGGTTTTCTTACTTGGCACTCGAAACAAAAACTGAACTCCTTTGAATGTGAAAGCCGTGATCAAAGAGTTAGAAAGTAATGGCAATGAAGCAAAGTTTAATAGTTCTATAATAATGTGCAAGCACTTTGTGAATGATGCTTGGAATACCTCAATATGTGGGTCCAACCACTAAGTGAATTTTCATGTTTCAAGTGGCTTGATTTTAATGACATGTTGTGAGAAAATGTGGAAGATGCCATCAGATTTTTGATTGACAAAGGTGGGCATATAGATGATTCAAAGTGTTGTGATCAGTACTGCAATCTGGAGACATTTGCATTTATCTATTAAAAAATCTAGTGCTATCACAAAAAAGTTGTGTGACTATACTGAAAACTATATGAGGGTTCCATGACAATTGCACACAACAATTGTCTATTATGTACAATTATCTTGTATGCAAGTGTCTTGTGTGCAATTGACTTGTGTGCAATTGTCTGGTTACCATTTTCCTACAGCTGTAAGAAAGTTAGAACTAAATAGAACTAAATAGAACATTGGACGAAACTGGCTAGAACATTAGAAGATATTGGTTGAAACAGTATACTTTTCTTATTGACCTACGACAAGAAGACACGATTTCTCTTATCTCTCATTCAAGTGCTCATTCAAGAAGATAAAGATGACATTGTTTGCAAATATAGAAACCAGAAAAAAAACACTAGGAAATATAAATATTATTTTCGCTGTGGAAAATTTGTTTTTTAATTACCTAAAATGTTTCAACGGAAGCGGAACTGTTAGAAACGAAACGTACTTGTCAAGCACGTTAGTTTGTTTACATTTTACATTCGGTCAATATGAAATTTGTATTTTCCATTTGATTGTATGTGCTCTAGTATGTGTTTAATAAGCATGCATATCATATGTTTCTTGTCATTCAATCTTTGGCATAAGTGTGTTGTGTAGGTAGTCAATACCATTACTTTCATTGTCACTGAGGTGTCACTCAGACTCACTCATCATGGTCAATTTGGATGGTGATATATCATATGTTGTGTGTAGTAACTCTTAAGTAATTGACATGCACTGATGAAATGTAATAAATGAGTTGTGGTATTTAAAACTTATTCTTCTATTTCAATTTCACTTCCATAGACTTATATTTAAAACTCAATTACAGTTTAAGTTTTAGTAAAATAAGTGAACAGTGCACTTTTATATTATAATATAATTAGTTTAGTTCGACATTTTACAAAGAATCAGTAAAGTTCTGTCAACGAATATGAATCTTATCATGATTGAGTAGTGAATTCTGTATTGTAATGAAAGCTCGTCTCTAAACTGGAGTTTGCCTTGCAGCGTTAGTTCAGTTAGGTTAAATTTCAATTTCAAACAGTAACACACACACTGAGTGAGAGACTCAGGTGAGTTGTGTACTGAAGTGTACTCACAGGACACAGTTAACTGACTAAACAGAAACAGGACAAAAAAAAGCTACACTACCTACACTACTACAGTTTTTACTTTGCATTATCATTTATTTTATTTCTACTTCACCTTTCAACTCCCAAACGGAGCACAGTCTTCAACAACTTCTTTCAGACTTCCTCTCCTGCCATCCCTTCCAATTCTTTCCATGTTTTACCTATCTTTTAATATCAGCCTCCAGCTCTCTTATCCAGGTATGTCTAGGCCTTACCCATCTCCTCTTTCCTGCAGGTTCCAAACAATACCTGTCTAGCAATGCTTCCGGTCGGTCTTCTCAATGTATACCCTATATTTTCCAGCATCTCTTCCATAGCTTTTCTCAACTGTCTTAAGTTCTTTCACTTTGTTCCTCGTTATTTATTTTATTGATGTCATTAATATTAAATATATCATGTGTACGACAATTTCTGTAGGTATCTTAGGCCAACAGTTATGTGAGGAACTTCTTCTTTGCATTCGTTCTTACACTCAATTTTAATCACTCTTTGTGATATGTTTGATCTTGCCAAGAACATGTATACGTTTCAGCCAAACCTCCTAGTCGCTCTTCTGGCATGCATGGCAGGTAACAGTGGTTCTAATCTTACACCCAAATTTGGGCTCGAACCACTGGGCGTGAAAAAAATGGGGCAGCATCTCACAAGTGTTAGTGTTCATTTCAGTAATTTCACAGTTTAAGAACTGACAGTAATATATTGTCAATATGAATGATTGGATATATGTGACATGTACTATGTAGTTAAGTCAATTAAATAATATGTGGAGTCTTAGTAGTATCATAAGTATGATTATATTTATATCTATTTAATATAGGGTTGTTGCTACAAGTGATAACGATTATGATCTTTCTGTACATCAGATCAGATTTGTTCATTAGTTCTCAATGAAAGTTATTGTTAATGTGTAGATGCTGACTGATGAACAAGATTTGGATACATCATTTTGTTGATGATGGAAATCTCAGCTCGTTGGTTTTCTATTTTTCTTGACGATATGTACAGATGTGTGCAAAATGAAATGATCTTATGCAACCACATAGATGTCATAGTCAATATCAAATATAGTTTCAGAACATACTCATAGTGCCTTAATCTGTACCAAGTAAACAAAACCAGTGAATTAGAACAGCTTTTACCTATGAAGTCGGAGAAGTCGACTGTATGGCAGGGGACACTGATAATAAGGAAAGGACTGCAGCAAATCAGGTCAGAAGTGCACCTACTAAGCTAATTCATAGCGTGAACACACAAAGAAGAATAAAACAGCGTTTGTTTAATTTATTTTGTTGTTTTTTACCCATTGATGATGAAAATAAATCTTGATTTTTATTTCGTTCTCCAGGTGTAATAATCATGAAGTATTAGCTACCAGTTTGGCATACGGAAATAATTTGCCAGTTTATACAGATGAATTAATCACACTAATACAGCAATCCTGTGATCAAAATGAAAAGGACAGTGACAAATCATGCTTACCAAAATGGAAATTTGATGAACAATCTTACAGCAGACTCCAGCATACTCTTAGATACTCTAAAAACAATCAAACATCTCAAGGACAAGAAATCCACAAAGTGTTCATTCCAAGAAAAAGTCATCCATCTCAAAGCAGCATGAGAACAGACAAATAATGGGTAGTCAATCAGATGGCAAATTGCAACATCGAGCAGACAACCATAAGAGAGATGTTGATAAACTGAATTTAAATGGAAACATCAAACTGCAAACACATGCAGATTAAACAAACTATAAAAATGGCAGCTGTAAGTCAGAACAACTCAACAATTAGCTAAACAAATTTCATTGCCAGCTTCAAAGAAGAAAGTACATAGTCAGTTGCCAAAGGTGAGATACATCTTCAAGGATACCAGTGCGCCCATTGCCAAGAATGATGTTCAACAGATAAAAGCATCGCAAAAGGAAAATAGAAGTAGAATAGTGTAATTCCATCATCATTACTGTGAGAAACTTCTACTCTTAACTCTTTGTGAAGCATAAGACATCAGCAAATATTCTCCAGCCAGATTTGTCTTGAGCAAACCAGCTTAGTTCATTCCAGGTCTTTCCCGCCTCTCTTCTGTCAACATTCTGTCTCGAGGTCTTCCCCTACACCTCTTTCTACCTGGATTCCATTCAGTTATATGAGGACTATCATCATTGCACACCTGACATGTCCATAGCTCTCGATCTCCACTCTCAACAAATCCAGCAGCAGCCCAGCATGTAAGTTCGATGTTCATTAATTATTCTTTTCTGGCTGTACCAAAATCGAACCAATTGATTCCTTCAGAGCTCATGTGGTATTGGTTCTTTACATTCTCAATATAGAAACTATCTGAAACTAACTAGTTGCAAAAATATGTATGTTTGTACATAAGTGTTTAGTTGTGAGAAAAGGTCATAGATATAGTGTTACAGAAGAGTGTATTGAGTACTACTTCTGTGATCAGTTTTCCAAAAGTCTAAACAGAGAGATGGATTGCCTCTTTGAATTTATTAATGTGCTACAGTGGCAACGCTATTCTTCTTCTTCAATTATGTAGTGGTATCTGCATGTGTCTGTAAGTTGTTCTTTTGTTCCGTATAATGTGTTCCATTTATCTGGCCTGGAGGAAGGAGGGTCTTTCTGATGTCTTCTAGTGTTTGACACTTGAAGAGGTGGTGATGAACGGTTTCATGATGATGTGCTCACAGTTGGCACTCTGGAGTGTGTTGTGGATGAATTCTGTTCAAGTGATTATTGTTATGTGTTGGTCTGAGTCTAAAAATGGCTCTGATCTCTTCTTGTAAGGTGGTGATGTTGTCATTAAGGTTAGGGCTGCCAATGGCTGTACACCTCTCTTCCTGTGTTTCCCATGGCCCATCTGGCAATGCTATTCAATGTACAATATCTTAACACAGTTATTAACTGTATGATAATGTGTATATATCTCATTTCTATTGCTGGGTATCCATGTGTGTTGGAGTTGACATGTCTTCATGGGGAGAAATTATGAATCTTACCAACCTGTCAATATCATTGTGATCTCTTCTGGGTCTTGTGGTTAAGTCTTCGCCTTGCACTCTGAAGGCCAGGACTTTAAAAAAAAAAAGGATCTCTAAACAGGTCTCTATTTGTGATTTCTATTTGTGTTGGTTGACAAGTTGGTGTCTTTCAAATAATGTTTTCCATTTAACTGGCATTGAAGAAAGAAATATTTTACCTGACACTATTTAGTGTTTAACAATCAATGAGATGGTGGTCAACAATTTCATCAGAATGTCAACAATTTCATCATAGCTGACGTTCTGAAATGTGTTGCGGCTTTCTTTTTCTGTTTACCATTTTTTTAACATTATCTTTTCAGGTTCTAAGAAGAAACAAGATGGTGCTTCTAACTGGATGAAATTGTGTACAGTAAGTATGAACTATTTGCTTCACTGTTTATTTATAGATTCCTTCTGTATGGAGCGGATGGAGAACAACTAAGGGGACACCAAAGTTGTAGAACATCAATGGATGCCTGCGCAGGATACTCCATCTACAATGATATGACAAGATCACAAACAACTGTGGAATAGAGTGGGACAGCGACAAGTGAAACAAGAGATAAGGGGCAGAAGTTAGCGACGGATGCCCAGCAACCATTTTAGTTATTCTCTATGTTTCTGACCCATATAGCAGAACTGCTTTACAGTTGGAGTTAAATATTCTAATTTTGGTTTCCAAATTTGATTTATTTTGACTTCCATAGATTTTTTAGTGCAATGAAATTTCCTTTTGTATTTATTCTGAATCTCTATCTGTTCCTCCCTCTTTGGATACATTGCAACACAGACTCCAGAGCACATCCTGCAGTACTGTCCATCATACATACACCAAGGAAACATGATCTCATGAACGAAGCTTACATAGGGGAACACACCAGGAACTCCAACTGACACGCAGCTTCATAGAGGCAACCCATCTCATGGTTTAGATGAGGATACAAAACCGCAAGCAAAGAAGAGTATACATTGCTACACAAGTATGCATATGATTCTACCTCTTGCAGTGGGATTTCATCCAGGGAGATCGGATTTTTATTTGCTAATCTACGTCAATTACAGACTCTCAAATATTAGTTCACCATATTCTTCTGCGTTGCTTTCTATGAATTCAGGCATAGTCAGGCCGCTTGGTATGGTGCTTCTGAGTGGTTTTTGCGTGAAAACCTGCTTTTCTTATTATCAGTGTCCCCCTGCCATACAAGAGTGCCTTCACCGACTTCAGAGATAAATTAACCATATAAAAACTAAGATAGAAACAAGAGAGTGACAATTGGGTGTCAGACTTCTTCAATTATGCCCAGAAGTTAAATATAACAAACACCATAAGAACAATTGCTGGTTGTCATACTACTACCATTGTGGGGATTCATTTATAGTTTCTTTTATGTATAACATACGCCAGTTATCATCATCTGCGTTGCTCGCTATGAGTTCAGGCGTATCCGTGGTGCTTCTGACTGATTTTTGCATGAAAGCCTACTTACTGTTTTATTGGTTTCCTTACCATACAGGCCGGCCTTCTCCGACTTCAGAGATTAGATATATATTTATCTTCTTCTTTGCGTTTGTTCTTTACGACCAATTTTAATCACTCTTTGTGATATGTTTGATCTTTGCCAAGAACGTGTATATGTTGCTCATTGGTTTGGTAGGCCCCTAAACGCATAGAATTCTACACGTTTAGGACATGTGCATACGATTTCAGCCAAACCTCTTAGTCGCCTTTTACGACATGCGTGGCAGGTAACAGTGATTCTATTCTTTACACTCCAAATTTGGGCCCCGGTAATCACTCGGGCGGATATGTATATATATTTTGTTCCTTTCTTACAGACACTAAAAATTGATGCAACTGTCAGAAAGACAAAGCCTGTGAAAAGGCCAGGAACAGACAACAGCAGTGAGCAGACAGAACATTCTGAACCTAAGAGGTGAATCTGAAGATATAGTTATTTATTATTATTGACTGATTAGCAGAACTGATCTTCCAGCTGATATGTTTAGAGAGATCAATAGTAACTTTCGCCTGTGTGGTGCCAAGCCGCAAGGGAAGTAAAGAATAGTACCATTGTGACCTACAAGGCATGTCATAAGAGGCAACTAATGTAGGACCTAGGAAAGCTACCCTAGTAAATAAAAACATTGCAGAAATCGGATGTGTTGGCATACTTGTAGCTGCATAACTGGCACAAAGTACAATCACTCTTATGCTCAGATCTCATAAAATCACACAGAGTGTTTAACAAATGGTCAATATGGAGTCGTTAGTCGAGAAGAAGAATAAATTGATGAGATAGATTTGCCCTCAACTATCCATGTATTGGTTATTGGAATTGCCAAAGTGCAAAACTAGTACCAATTTTACAGAAGCTGGTTTACCATTTCGTTGTCATCTTCATGATACCAATCTGCAGCAGAATATAGCCGTCCAGGTATCAAATATCCAGGCTATTTCACTCCCAGTGAACCTAACAAAGGACGAGGACAAGCTAGCTGTGTGAAACATGGTTTTCCTCACAACTGTTTTAATACATTTGAATCCTTACATGAGGGTGTGAAAGTACAGGTGATTGAGTTCATGATCAGGTATGTCAAATCTATAGTGCATGTACCAATGTGGACAAGTAAGATCCTGTGAGCATAACATACATATTTAGTCCTGTTATGTTATACATTTGAAAAGTTGAATAAATCTGTCTCGCACGGTCGTTGAAAAGTTGAATAACTGAGACTTGTTTGTATGTTTCCAGAAGTAAGCCTGGTGTTTGGTTTGACAATGTTGACAAGATTCTCATTGAGACAGATGTCATGAAGATTGAAGCAGACAGAACCAGTGCTGCAGGAGGGACAACGGTTGCTGAAAATGATAAATTAGTTAAACCAGATTCATTCAAAGGGTATGTTGATACTTTTCATATTTTTGTCTTTTGTTATTGCAGTGTAAGCACTAACAATATCAACAAACATCAGTTCTTCTTTTGTTGGTTTCTATGCTTTTCTAAACCATGAGATGGGTTGCCTCTATGAAACTGCATGATAGTTGGATTTCCTTGAGAGTTCCCATAGCTTGCTCTTAAGCGCTTCATGAAGTCATGTTTGGTTGGTTATAGGGAAAGGGATGACTTCATTGATGTGTTCTCTATGTCTCAGTCCTCTTACAAGTCAGAAATTGCATGCCACCTGCCAAGATTTATTGCAAAAAGTACGAATAAGCTCAGCAATCAATCTAGGGGTCTCTGGAAAATATGCACCATGAACAGAACGGCGTAGTCCGGATTTGAACCCACCAATTTCGACTCACAAGGCAAAGGGCTTAGCCACAGAGACCCCTGGTTGGTGTATTTATAATGGGCATGACTGCAGAATGTGCTCTGGAGTCTGTGTTTTAGTCAAACATCAATAAAACAAGTCAAAGACTTTACATACCCAATGAGTATTTTTTCAGTAAATAGTAGAATAACTAATGAAAATCAACATAGATGCAATAAGTCAAATCATTGGACAAATAGCACCAATTTTTGAAATGCAAGCATGTCACCATGAACACTAAAAGAAAATTGTACAACACAATCTTTCTCCCAACTGTATACTATTAGTGCAAACCTGGATGATATCAAACGATAGAAGAAAACTAGTCAAGATAGAGATGAAGTGTCTACGCAGAATGTTTGATGTATCAAGAAGAGACATGTTTAGAAATGAAGACATCAGGAAAAAAGTGGGAATAACATCAGTACTGAACTCCCTCAAAGAACTAAAAATGTAATGGTTTGGACACAAGCAGATTATGAATAGACAGTACACCTCAAAGAGCGATGCTACTTCAATATAGTGGATACAAAGCAAAGGTCACCATACAACAGTTGACTACAAAAATAACAGTTGTGAATGACACTATTTATCAAGCTCAGAAAAACCCTTTATAAATCTCTTCTTATCCTGACGCTGGGAGGCAAAACAGGATTAGAGTAAAGGAGAAGTAATTTCATTCTTCTTCTGCATTCTCACTAGATTGGGATTTGGATTCTCTAATAAAGGCACTGTCTGCCTAGATTATCAGCCACCCATACAGTTTGTCTTGGACGCTAGTGTAAGTGGGCCACCTCTTTTTCTCAAGTCTGCATACTGGGGGCAGTTCAGGCAGACAGGATATAATTCCTATGATTTCTGCTTTCCCAATTGTGCTGACATTCTTACCGCTTGGCTAAATCTCGCAGATTGGCGACCGTAGAATCCGTTATCCCATTCCTCATTGTGAGGGTGTTACACCATGTTATGCCTTACGGCCTGGTGATCCATTTTTTTGCAAGCATTTGTTTGGTTAGCATTCCCTAGCGGACACATGCATCCGATTTCAGCCAAACCTCCTTAGGCGCCTCTTATGACATTCGTGGCAGGTAACACTGGTTCTATTCTTTACACCCCAAATTGGGCCCCGGTAACCACTCGGTCATTAATTTCATTCACTTTTTATACTTGAATATTCATGTATTGAATTTATCTTATGTTCTATCTGTAACAGAGTAACAAACTGTCTTGCTATGGATTGTGAAATGGTTGGTGTTGGTCCTACTGGTGAAGACAGCATATTGGCTCGTGTGTCTGTAGTCAACCATTTTGGTGTCTGCCTTTATGACAAGTTTGCTCTTCCACAAGAAAGAGTTACAGACTATCGAACGTATGTCAGTGGAGTAACAGCAGAACATTTGGCAACAGGTATGTCTTCTCCAGTTCTTCTTCCTCGAGCACTCCATATCGACCACTTATCCAGTACTTAGATCTTATCCAGTACATAGATTTTAGTGTGTTTCAATTAACAGATGTGTCTTGTGTTTCTTCTTACCATTGAAGGAGAGAAATTCACCAAAGTTCAGTCTGAAGTCAGTGATTTAATCAAGGGAAGGATCCTTGTTGGACATGCAGTTCATAATGATTTAAAGGTAAACATTTTTGCGATGTTTCATAACAACCTTTTAGATAGAACTGTAAACTTGTCATGAACTGTAAATGTAAATATTCCACGCCCACTGGGATTAAACCCGGTCTACTAGCCTAAGAAGCGAGTTCAATAATAACTATGCTACTGCAGCTCTCACTTTTGTCTATTACTGTACTTCAACTGTTTATCCACTGCCACTTAAAGGTAAGGTTTGAATTAAAGGTAATGAAAATGACTAAAGATATAGGAGGTAAGTTTGAAAATAGCTGTCTGCGAAAAATAATAGGCATATAATGGGACAAATTCAGAAGTGATGAATTTAGAGAAATTTCTATTAGTAACAACCTGTCAATAGAATAAACCTTGCTTTACTCCGGTTTCAGCCATAAACCAGTCACTGTATTCACCATCAATGCGAACTGCACACTGTGAACCATCATAGAGGGTCTTGATAATGTTTATTATTTTGTCTGGTATTCCATAGCATCTCTCTTGATCCCGTATTCCATAGCATCTCAGAATATTCCACAGGGAGATTCTGTGTAGACTATCAAAGGCTTTTTAAAATCGATGAAATTTAGTATAAGTGATTGTTGCTTTTCAATATGTTCCTACAAAATTAGTCGTAGGGTAATTATTGAGCCTAAGCAGCTTCTCCCATGTCTAAAACCAGCTTGTTCTTCTCTCAGGGTTGTGTCAACTGTTCCTTTGATTCTATTAAAAATGATTTTGCAGAAAGTCTTGGTCATTACTGATAATAGGGTGATTGCTCTCCAGTTGTTGCAATCTTTAAGAGCACCTTTTTGGGGATCTTAAAATTATTCCCTTTTACCAGTGATCTGGGACAGTTTCTTCTTCCCATACTGTATTAAATAGTTCTTGTACCTGACTAATAGTTGTATCATCAGCTGCTTTGAGCATTTCTGCAGTAATGTTGTCATCACCCGCTACCTTATTGTTTATCAAGGAATAGATTGCCTCCTTGACCTCAGCTACATTTATCATTTCTTCATTAATTGGTACAGAATTGTTTCTTGCCTCTTCATCAAACTTGAGTAGTATTGGTGGATCAGATCTATTTAATATTTCTTCAACATGTTCTGCCCATCTTTTCTTCTGCTCTGTATCTGATGCTAGTACCTTACCAACTTTACTCTTAGTTGGGCCACACTTTGAAACAAAAGTTCCAGTAAGTTGTTTTAGTGTATTGTATAGCATTTTACTGTTTCCAGTCTTAGCTGCCTTTTCCCCATCTTCATCCAGTCGATTGTCACTGTTCCGTGCCAGCACATAATTTTCATCGGGTCTCTGTGGTGTAGAGGTTAGGTGCTTGCCTCTCATTCAAAAGGTACTCAATCTGCTCCCTCGTGGAGCCATCAGGATATTTTCCAGCGATCCTTGATATCGGTTTAGGTGAGATCGCATTTCTAGTCCTATTGCAGACAGACGATAAAACAGGTTCCGTGTTCAAGTTGAGCACATAAAATAACATTTTCCAGTTAAAAATCTAGAAGAGCAGGCTGGAAAGCTGCTGCACAAGCAAAATTCATTAGAGAAAAATATATCTTCCAAATTACCCCGGGACCCTCGCCTGTGCTGCGGAGTTTGTGCACTGCCGTTGAGATCTTGCTGTGTAAGAAAGAGGTCAAACAAAGCACACATTGTTACTCACCGAAGTGCTATGATGATGGTCCTCTCAAATAATCAACATAATTCTCATATATGTTTGAGATGTCTACCTCCCTGCTGAGAAAGGGATGTTTAGAACACATTGTGACAACCGGTAAAATTGAAGGAAGATGAAGACAGAGAGAGAAAATATTAGGCAGCCTGACTTATGTCATGAGAGAGTGTCATCTGAGATACAAATACCCAGGACAGAGATTTGTGAAGGTTCATGATCAGCTACGCCAGTCGACACAGCATCTGATGATGTTGATGTATACCGTTGATGTGCTGTCTGTGATGCCAGATGTAATTAGTTCTGTCTCTTGACCACCACAAATAACTCAGTTGTTGCTGTTTAGTCATATTCTGAAAATTCACTTCACCCTTCTGCGCTATACTGGCTCACAGTACTTTAAGATGCTCAGTCAGTATACTGTCTCACAGTACTTTTAAGATGACTAAGCCAGTATCGCTCCAGTACTTTTAAGATGACTCAAAGCCAGTATACTATCTCACAGTACTTTTTTAAAATGACTCAAATCCAGTATATATCACAATATAAATGTGTTCAGAGTTGGAAAAACAAATGATGGAGTAATATGGTTAATTCAATGTTGATTTCTCTCAGGTTCTCTTCCTTACACATCCCCATAAGATGATTAGAGATACTAGTCGCTACAAACCTTTCAGGGAACTATTTGGTAACAGATCACCATCACTGAAAAAGCTGACAGAAAAGGTTCTTGGCGTGCATGTGCAGGAAGGCCAGCATAGTTCAGTAAGTGCATCATATGGTATTTTATATTTAATCTTCTTGCGTTTGCCTGATATGAATTCAAGCGTAGTCAGGGCACCTAGGATGGCACTTCTGACTGATTTTTGAGTGATGGCCTGCTTTCCTTATTTATCAGTGTCCCCAATCATACAGACAACAGAGGTAGGCATTTCATATAAAAGGACTTACATGAATTAGTTCTGATGACATTCCTATGACCAGTCCGATATGACACAATTCTACAGTATAACTCCAGACATTTTCACAGTCAACAGAACAACCCAGTTTCCCCATTTAACTTACCTCCCATATTACACTTTTGTACTTTGCTGTTATCTGATCTTACTTACTTCCTATATTAATCATAGATTCATTCCTAGGTTGTAAGGATCCCTATAGAGGCAGTGATGTGGTTGGCATCTCATTAGTACTATCATATTTTTATACTCACTGACTCCCATGAATATGATTCGTAAAGTTGATACAGGAATGGTGAGATGAAACTGGTGCAGACAGGGATCAGAGAAATCACCTTCTCCTGGTAAAAAGGCGTCTAACCTAAAGCCATGTAGTATGGGGTTTGGTGCACACAGAGTTAACACTTTCAGTGCCACCGACGACAAAAGTCGGCGAAGGTTGAACTCCTTTGAGTGCCACGGACGACTTTTGTCCTCGGGAGATACGACTTTTTAAAACGGGTAGTTTTGCTTACCGTACACCGTTATTACATTACGAACTAGTTCCGCATTGTTCAGAGTAGCTTTCCAAAATGGCGGATCTAGCGAGCGCGTGTTAAAAATACAGTAAGTCCGATTTTTATTGAATTTTTCTCGATCTTTCATAAGTAAACAACGATTTTCAAAATGAGCGATGTAGCTGATGTTAGTAATGTCCAAAATGACTCCGATTCGGACATTTTAGCCAGTGATAGTGACCAAACAGGATCTGAATGTGATACAGATTTGGACTTTGATTCACGTGACGATATTTATAGAATGATCGCGGATATTCCCAGTGGTGCAGGCGTAGGTGATGGACCCTCATCTCGAAAACAGGGGCGTGGCACTTTCACTGCTAGACCAAATCAAGCAGAAAACAAATGGAATTGGACAGTTTTTGAGAGTGAAGATGATGTTTTTGAACAGAAGTGGGTTCCACAATATGGTCTTGAACAGGGCAGTCAAGTAAACACCACAAATTTTTCAGTGAGAGATTATTTCAGACTGTACTTTACCGATGATGTAATCAGCCTAATTGTTCAAGAAACGAATCGTTATGCAGAACAACATGCTAACAGCAACAGCTATTCTGATAGATCCCGTAAGCAGAAGTGGAAGTCTACATCATTTGAGGAAGTTGAAGCTTTTATTGGTCTTCAAATTGCAATGGGATTGTGTAAAAACCTGCATTATATCTTCTTCTTCTTCTTAGCGATTCGATCTGTACGAACCATTTTAATCACTTTGTGATATGTTTGATCTTTGCAAAACGGTAGTACGTTGCACATTAGTTTGGTGTTGCTAAACGCAAGATTTCGACAGTTTTAGGACATGCATCCGATTTCAGCCAAACCTCCTTAGTCGCCTCTTACGACATGCATGGCAGGTAACAGTGGTTCTATTCTTTACACCCCAAATTTGGGCCGGTAACCACTCGGGCGGCATTATATGATTATTGGGAAACTACTCATTGGCTTACCCAGACGCCATTCACGAAAGTCATGAGCAGAAACCGATACCAAATTCTGTGCACGTTTTTACATTTTTGCGACAACACCCAAAGGATAGATAGGGGACAGCCAGGATACAATCCTATGTTCAAAATTCAAGGATTGTTGGACTTGATTATACCAACATTTGGACAGTTTTATACTCCTGGCCAGCATCTCGCTATTGACGAATCAATGGTGAGATTCAAGGGCCGAATACACCTAAAACAGTATCTCCCTGCTAAACCCACTAAATGGGGGTTCAAAGTGTTTATTTAGCCGATTGTCGACCCACTACTGCCTCAAGCTAAAAATATATACAGGCAAAGAGGAAAACATAGACCCCGGTGAGTCAGTCAGTGCAAGAGTCGTGCATGAGCTTCTTGCCGACTACAAGGATAGGGGTCATATTGTCTTCACCGACTCCTATTATACCTCTCCAGATCTGTTTATGCAGCTCAGAGAGGCAAACACTGGAGCTTGTGGCACTGTGAGTGAAAACAGGAAACAATTTCCTGAGCATCTTTAAAAAAAAACATCTGAAGCTGAAGAAAGGGGATCCTCCTCGGTTTTCTGGAAGAACAGATGAGTCAATGTTGGCTGTGACATGGATGGATAATAAGCGCGTCAGTCTAATCTCTACCGTTGATGGGAATGAAGTCATAGAGAAAAGAGTGCGTGCTAAAGGCCACCCCCAGGGCAAAATTGTACATAAGCCAGCATTGATTGCAAACTACAATTGCCACATGAGCGGTGTCGACCACTTCGACCAAATTTCTGGCACATACCCCTACCTACACAAATCTTCAAAGTGGTATCTTCCTCTGTTTCATTTTCTAATAGAGACATGTACGGTAAATGCCTACATTCTTTATAAGGATACCACAGCAGGAAACAAGATGTCATCAAAGAGGTTTCGCCAATTACTTAGCACAAACCTTGTTGAGGCAGTGACTCTTGCTCGCAGCGCCTATGCTTCTAGTGTCTGCACACCTTTGGGTCGCCTCTGTGACAGACACTTTGTGAATAGGTATGACAATAGTAAGCACAAGCCAAGGTGTGTTGTATGTAATGCTGCAGGGAAACGAGCCCAGACATCATTTTTTTGCAAAGACTGTAATGTAGCTTTGTGCGTTGTGCCATGTTTTGAAACATATCATACTGTGGATAAGTATGGGGAGCGACGCCAACAGCAGTTGCAGCAATAATTCTTGGATTATATTGTAAATATAATGTACATACATACAGGTCAGTAGTACTGTACATGTCAAGACATAACTACATGTATTATGCTTATAAATAACAACAATAACCAAAACTATCTTTTTCACAAATATCTCGGAGTATATTCACAGCAGATGGAAGATGGACAGAGAATCAGACTAGATGCCAGAAGGCAAATGCAGTGACATACCAACTGTCACCACTATTAAAACATCAAGCATTAACATGGCAGTCAACGACAACTGATAACTGCATATTTTTCCAACTCTCTGCTATCAGTCAAACATCCTGACTAGACACAGAAAGAAAGATTACAACATGTGAAATGAATGTCACAAGCTGCAAGTTAAGGCATAGGTGAGAAACGGATATCAGACATCGTTGGTCTATACCATGCATACAGTACATGAAGCAAGATTCAAGTGGTTCGGCCATTTAATAGAATGGAACGCATTTACTACCATCACGTGCCTATAATAATCACCTCAGGCAGAGCAGAGCAGGCCAAGAACAAGATGGATAGATAAATCTAGTCTCAAGCATGGACTGACAATCGCAACACACTGCAAAAGATAGAACTAACTCTCCACGCTTCACGTTAAATGAGTTAAGATAAATAAGATAAGATCTTTTTTCACAATTTTTATTTTGTGCAAAAAAATCAGACAACTTTTAGGTACACAAATGACACTAAAAATACATGCTACATACCAGATAAGCATAAAATAATGTTTCATATCATGTCATCTAACATATTTGATAACTTTCTCTAGTTTTGAGATCAATTATCTATTTCTCAAGAATTATTTTTGATTGTACCTTGTTTTTGGCAAAAATAGTTAAATCCAAGATGGTCGCCAAGGTCACGTATTCCAAGGTCACACGATAATGTCCAAATCGTAAAGCCAATTCATATATGAACATTATACCAGAGTCTCAAAGTCCTATGTTTATTAGTTTATTTTATATGTTTTTTGAAATTATCACCCTGAAAACTGATGATATCCAAAAAAATAGTGTGGCACTGGGCCAGACTTGGTTGAAAAAGGTGTGGCACTGAAAGTGTTAATCTCACCTACCTCCTATATTATACTTTTGTTCCGAACTGTTTTCAGATCTGACATATACTTATATTACGTACATTTGTTGTTTATATTTCTAGGTTCAAGATGCTCAAGCTACAATGCGGTTGTACACCATGTACAGACAGAAGTGGGAGAAAGAACTCAGAAAGGAAAGAAAGACAAATAGAAAGAAGAAGAAGAGGCAGAATAAAAAAATAGATTAGTGTATAATGTTACTAATAATTCAATCTATATTCTCTTCGTGTCCTGATTGACACATAAGGCCTTCACGAGAGACTTCCACTGTTGCCGTTCTGCTGCCTTTCTACCAATCGTCTCCCATGTCAGGCCACACTCCTTCAACTCTCTCTCCACCGTTCTTATCCATGTTTCCTTTGGACGTCCAGACCTTCTCTTCCCATCCACTGTCCATTTGAGAGCTGTCCTAGCCAGTGCCTCCACTGGCATACGACATACATGTCCAAACCACCTCCATCTTCGTCTCTTAATGATGGTCTCCAAGGACGCACAGTCTGTTCGTTTCAAAAGCTCCTCATTTGTTATGCTACTAATAATTACAAACATAATAACAGTTTAAGCATTTAATAAGACAAGTACTTGTTTATGTTCATCAAATAACAATGGACATGAATTATTTAGTTCATAAGAAGACAAACGAAATGTGCAGATTGGACAGATGGATAGATACACATTTGTTTTTATGAATTGTTAAAATAAAATGATGTGTAATTTATGATCACAGATTTGTCTTTGGATGTTTAATGTTTTAGATGATGCGTTGTATTCTTACTGTACTTAACTCTTTGAACCCTGGCCATAAGTACTGTAAAACCCTATTCTCCTGAGCAAAAACAGCGCATATTAGAGTGATTTTAAAAATAATAATTTGCCACAATTATGTTATGTGATTGACATCATGGCACATCGAGCATTCCCATGCTTGCTCTGTCCTCCACTGCAGCAGCCATCCCAAAGTTCATTTGCTCACCGTAATGATGGATACGTGGCATTTATCCTATGCTCAGTAATCGGCTAATGGATACAAACAAATCAAATAATGGTGAATTTACTATACATTTTATGGAAATCACATTTGTGAGAAGAATGATAATTTGCGTTTAACCAGCGACCCATGGTAACCATCAGCTTGCATACCTTTTGAGTTCTGCTTGGGCATATTGAGCACCTATCATCTGCGCAGAGAGCTACAATGTCGGTTCAGTAACCAAAATACTGACTAACCTTCCATATCAGTGCTGCTAAAAACGATTTAGTAACATAAGCAATGTACCAGCATTTAACAATAATGGTGACAGATCTTCAGAGTGAAATTTAAAAATGAACTTATGATGAAACGAAAGCTGCAAGACCAGACGGCATGCAAATTAGAATAAGAAAACATAGATGATTTTGAGTATAATAACATCCATGTAATGAAGATATATAATCATCAAATCAGTCTTGTACTAAGAGGAACTTTGCAAGCCTAACAGTCTTTTGAAATTTCTACCTGTTCAAGGATCCGGATGTTCTGCCTCCACAGTTGTCATGCTCAAATCATGTTACATACTGAATCCATCTTTTCCGTAGTTTTCCTCTTTGCTGGGATGCTGTTTTCTATAATGATCTTCTCAATCCCTTCATGTTGCTTTATATGTCCTTAATACTTAAATTTTCTTATTTTTAGCAGCCAGTTGTCTTTGATTTTGAATTCTTTCCAGGTAGTTCTATCTGTTCAATTCACTGTCCATGAAATATGGAGACTTCTGTAACACTTATATTCTTCTTCATTGATGTCTGGTCATGCGCTAAATTTACAGTCGATCACAAACTGGGCAGTCATCTTTAGATTTCCCCCAAACCTTAGTTTTTTAGATCGTCTGGGTGTGGCCACATGTTGCTTCTCAGCTCACCCAGGAGAGAACAGTCATGCAGGACATGTCTGTTCTGTCTGATGGCAGAGAGCTGTTTGATTTATTCCTATTCTATGCGTCTGTAGTGTCCAGTAAGTAGGTGAAATATAATTATCAGGTCTGTTCTGCTTAGGTCCTTGAGGAAGTCTTACATAATCATATCCAGTGTTTGTATTATTCACAGGATAACATTTTCATGACATGTAATGGTTCAATTACGACGACAAATCCTTCACTTTATAGTACCACATCTGGAGCTAATGTGAACATGTTATCAGATCTGATTGACCTAGAAGACAGACAGAGCTAGCCAGCCAAATCATTAATCTCTTCTCTTCGCATAATGCTTCTCGATAATTTTAATCACTTTCTCACATGTTTGAATCTTTGCCGAAGGTATACCTTTGCACATTGACTAATCAGGCTGCCCACGCATATAACTCATTAGGACATGCATCGATTTCATCAATCCTCCTTTTCTGACACCTTACAAAGCCGTTTGGGAGGTAACAGTAGTTCATGTTCATTAATCCCAAATTTGCCCAACACACTCGGGCAAAAATCAAATCACTTGGTTATACGAACAAAGTAGGATATGCTAGCTAGAGTTTGTTTAGAAGGCAGACAATAAACAAATGAATGTGAAGAGTATATTTCAACTAAATATATATTGTCATTTTGTGAGACAGGGCTCATCCTAGTTACATTTAAAAATAAAAAGGAACCAGGACTGTGCCCTGACACAACAACGCTGCTGGGTGTGGTACTTGTATCTGACACCAAAAGTTATGGATTCGTGTCCATAGTATGCAACCGGGCTATTTCCAGTGATTTCTGATCACAATAATAGGTAAAATCAAAGTTCTATCCCTATCGGATTTTGGAAAAAGCATGGAATATCCTTTACAGGGTGTCACCATCAACCACAGCAAACGAGCCGTTGATTTTCTAGGCACCACTTATACGTTCAGTAGTTTGCCATTGTTTTATGAACGGTGAGGTATATTTTCACCTTTCGTAAAAATCTCACGCAAACAAATTTGCTCCCACACTGCCCATCGCGGCTTTGAACCAGGTACTCTTGGGTTGTGATCAAGCTCACTACCGCTAAGCCAAAGACGCCCACTTCCTAACGGATACAGGTGATAAAAAGCAGGTTCTGTGTTCATGTTGAACTGAACCATTGACTAGAAATTGGTTGCCGTGACAATAAAGTCATTAATACAAATTACAAATATATGTCACACAGTTTTACAAGTTCCAAAATTATATCCAGCATACTAGCCAGAAAGTGCGAAAGTACAAAAGAGACTTGTGAAGGCCAGCAAACCAGCAAACACCTCAAAGATCACATCCAGAGACTAAACAGAAAACAGCACACAACAATTATCACTAAGAAAATGGTCACTGCAAGGCTCAACCATCACATGACAGAAATAAAGCCTTCTCAGAATCAAAGTGTGCATGCAGACAGACACACAGACTCCAGACACATCCTGCAGTCATATCCATCATCACATCACAGAAAAGCGAAACATTGCCTCATAGACAGAAAAGGCAAGATCTGAGGAACTTTCGAAGAACTCAAGCTGACAGGCAGCTTCATAGAGGCAACCCATCTCATGGTTAGACTAGCATACAAAACCGAACGCAAAGGAGAAAGAAGAAGAATATCCGGTACCATGAACAATGCTACAGATTTTGCACACTACCACTGAGATCTTTATATGTAAGGAAGTGATCGGAGCACGAAATGAAAAGGCTGAAAACTCGCACGGACTGGAGGGAGCCTAACACAACACCACCCAACACAAAGACTTACAGAAGCAAAGTTTACTGTAACAATCCAGAAAAATCATGTGGAGAAAGACAAACGGAGGATACAACCCAGAGCATGATAGTATAAATACACTAAGCAGAAAAGCACAGTCTTCAGACTTAGAACGGTACACCAGTCTCAGAGCACACCTCCATAGAATGGTCTCAGGGACTCGGCTGCCTGCACCTGTGGAGCACCAGAGCACATCCTGCCCTAGCCTGAGCTTTGGGAGAATGGAAATCTGACCAACAGAAACAACACTACAAAATAAATTATGGGGGACCGGTGACGATCTCAAGCGTACCGCCCTGTTTATGACACATACCGGAGTAGTCACATAGCAGAAATCGATCGCAGAAGAAGCGGACCGTTAGTTGTTGTTCAAAGGGAAATCACTGTGATTGTCTGCTAAAATAAAAGGTGAATAAACCTCGTACATAGGGTACATACAGTGCAGACGACAGATACATTAGTAGATGATGGCCCTTCGTACACCACCTGAAGTTTTGCTACGTCAATGCTTAAGGTATAGATATCATTCAACTTTTGTACATTAAATATTATATTAATCTTTTATTGCATGATCATATATTTGATATACAGTGCGTGAGCTTGGTGACACTCTCGAATCAATTGTCGAGTAAAGTACAAAGGTTAATTTTGGGCCATATTTACATATATTTTCATATATATTAATTATTATATTTCACACTCGTTGAAATGAATATGAATCAACTGTTGATTCAGATCAGATATTCGATAGTCCATGGAATTTAGAATATCAGCCTAGTATCTTTTTACGACAGCCATACCTGCAAGCCTATTGGCACAAAACTAAATTCATTCCCCTTACACCTGCATTCCCTGGCACAAAACTAAAACATATTTTTTTTCCAGCCTATACCTCCACAGTGACTCTAGCCATTGTCTCTGATCCCAGCCTGTTCCAATCTTCCTATTTTAAATTATGATATCTCATAGTGGCAAACTAAACAAGTGTTTGTAAGTCAAATATGAAAGAAGGTTTTTCCACATCATTACTCCATAGCTTTCTAGTTGAATAGGACATAATAAGCTTGCAATTACAAAACAAAACATTTACGAACATTCTATGCAGCAAGTTAATGGAAAATAGTGGACTTTGGGGTGGCTACTGCAGCAGAGGACAGAGCACATATGGGAAAGCCCAATGTGCCATAATCTCAATTGCATAACATAACTTCTCCACACATCGATTACACTTTTCTCTTAGTTTAAACATTATCCAAAACTTGTTGCACTTTTATCTCTCAGATACAGATCAGTCTCCAAGATAATCACCAAACCATCACACAGTGTGTCCCAAGTTCCATGTGCTGCTGCATCATACAAAACTGCAGTATGTGTGAAAATTGGTGCTCCACTTGAAGTTCAACATTTACCTCGTCCCAGGAAACTTAATGCCAGAGAGGTTTGTTAGAACTCTCTTAAGACCAGCAACAAAATGAATTCTCAGAATATTACTTTTAAATAAGTGAAATGAAGTTAAGAAAAAAAACAGTCCTAATAAACTGTGGTATATGTATTTGTTTTCTTTTTTTGGATCGGCAATGGAGGCAACCATGAATGGTGGAGCAGGAGTGTACATTAGGCACCCAGATGCTACCACTGTGTCTCTAGCGGCTCCTACTGGAAGAATATGTTCCAACTACAAAGCAGAACTCATAGCCCTTCTGATGGCAGCACAGCACATGAATAAGCTGCAAGCAGCTGCAAGCAAGATGGTATTTCTACAGACTCATTGTCAGCTATACAAGCCCTGGAGGCTAAATCCACTGACAGCACAGTACAAAAACTACAAAGAGAACTTGCTCAGCTTTCAGAAAAGGCAGAAATTCACTTGCAGTGGATTCCATCTCACTGTGGCATTGCAGGCAATGAGAGTGCTGATGTCTTAGCTAAGGAGGGCAGTGTCAAAGAGCAAATTTACCAACCCTTGTCTTTTCAAGAGGTCAAAACCCTCATACAGAGAAAATCTGCAGTAGACTGGAAGACAAACACTGGATATGATTATGGAAAAGACTCCCTCAAAGACCTAAGCAGAACAGACCAGGTCATTATATTTCGACTACGCACCGGACACTGCAGACTCAACAAACACTTATACAGACTAGGAATAAGTCAAACAGCTCTCTGCCAGTGTCAGCAGGCAGAACAGACACCAGAGCATATCCTGCAAGACTGTCCTCTTCTGTGTGAGCTGAGAAGCAACATGTGGCCACACCCAGTCGACCTGAAAACTAAGCTTTGGGGAAACCTGACAGACCTGCAGCTGTCTGCCCAGTTTGTGGTCCACAGTAAATTAAGCGCATGACCAGAGATCGCTGAAGAAGAAGAAGAAGGAGTTTTCTTTTTTTCAACCCGCTATGAATTCAGGCACAGTCATGATGCCTAATATTAGTTTAGTTTAGTCATCGGATCATCATCACTGCGCAGTCAACCAATTTGTTCATAAGTACTCCGATCTCATCCTCAGTATGTCTCTCAGCGTGTAGCGACTAACAGCACCAGTTCTTTGCTGGTTTACTATTCTTCTTTGCTTGCCAGATAGTATTCTTGTCTAGCTACACCACACTTGACATAGAATTCTTACAGACTGGTTAGTGTTGTAGATTCACCACTATCGTCTTCTTCTTCTTTGCGTTCGTTCTTTACGACCAATTTTAATCACTCTTTATGATATGTTTGATCTTTACCAAGAACGTGTATACGTTGCACATTGGTTTGGTAGGCCCCTAAATGCATAGACTTCTACACGTTTAGGACATGTACATCCAATTTCAGCCAAACCTCCTTAGTCGCCTCTTACGACATGCGTGGCAGGTAACAGTGGTTCTATTCTTTACATCCCAAATTTGGGCCCTGGTAACCACTCTGGCAATTCACCACTATTACTTGAATCATATACACATCATTTCTCCCTTAGGGAAATTATAACATCAGCCTGGTCCATTATGGCACCTCTGACTGATGTTTGTGTGAAGGCTTGCTTTCCTTATCACCAGTGTCGCTCATGATTCAGGCAAACTTTAGACTTCAGAGGTACTTTTAATTTAGATCCCAAAGTAAAGGGTCAAGGCCGCCTATAGTCCAACCATGTACACCCAAGAATTTGTTGCCTCCTTAATGTGTATTAATTAAAGTATAGAAAGAGTAGGGAAGACCTAGAAATACCAGGAGAAGAGAGCTGGAAAATGACATTAATAGGCAAGATGTAGAAGAGATGGTAAGAGAGAGAAAGAGGAAGGGCTGGAAAAAATTTGTTGAAGATCTGTGCTCCGTTGGGGGTTGAAAGGTGAAGATTTTCAGCATACGTTTTAACAATATCTATGCATGTCTATGATCTCTGGGAACACAGTATAGCGGTTTCTTAGCCATCCTGTTCTCTTCCTTTTGATTTTGTGGGACAGTATTTTCTTCAGTTAACCTTCATTCGTTCAGACACGCATCAAGGTTACCACAAGACAGTCTCCCACAAAGAGTACTAGCACTCAGATATAACGGCAACAGACCCAAAGGACGACCATGTAAACAATGAATCAATGGAATATCCAAGACACTAAATTCCACCTTGTACAAAGCGCATAAAGAGGCTCGCTTCAAGTGTCTCTTTTTTTCAGCCTAACTTCAAAAGGCAAAACAGGGATGTAAAATAGATACATAGAACCTTCACTTCTCATAGTATCTCTCTCTCGATCCCACTTCTCATAGTATCTCTCTCTGTCTCGATCCCGATTCTCATAATATCTCTCTCTCCTCTAGAGTCCCACTTCTCATAGTATCTCTCTCCCCCGATCCTCAATTTCTCTCATAGTATGACCAACAAGTCAAAACTATATCAATTTTGTAATATTCTCAAATAGCTATCTATTTATCTCAAAACTTTAGACACGTTCCATATTCTATATGTTCATCCTGCTTGCTTTTTTCTACATTAGCACATTTCAAAAGCCTTCTATATCTGAAGTTGGAGACGGTATGCCTGTATGTGGTGGACACTGACAATAAGGAAAGCAGTTCTTCACGTAAAAATCTGTCGGAAGCACTACCCAGATGCCAGGAATATGCCTGAATTCATAGCGACGGAAGCAAAAGAAGAAGAAAATGCCTCCAGGTCCATTTCACCGTCTTTGTTCATCTGAGGTCAAACAGGGCAACCGACCAGAACTGTGTTGTAATTATTTGTTTCTGCGGCTCAATATGGGAAGTCACAAAAGCAAAGCTAAATCATGTGAGATGAGATGTATTCAAAATTGTGCAAGCAAAAAAAGTAAGGATAGAATAAGAGATCTCCCATGTGTTGCTGGGCTCGAAGGAGCAACAAATAGTAACACTGCTACCTACAAGGCATGCCTTAAGAGGTGACAAAGGTAGGAGCCCACCTGTGTGTTACCGGGCTCGCAAGGAGAGCAACAAATAGTAACACTGCTACCTACAAGGCATGCCTTAAGAGGTGACAAAGGTAGGAGCCCACCTGTGTGTTACCGGGGCTCGCAAGGAGAGCAACAAATAGTAACACTGCTACCTACAAGGCATGCCTTAAGAGGTGACAAAGGTAGGAGCCCACCTGTGTGTGCCCGGCTTGCAAGAGAGCAACAAATAGTAACACTGCTACCTACAAGGCATGCCTTAAGAGGTGACAAAGGTAGGAGCCCGCCTGTGTATTACTGGAGCCCGAAAAGGGAGGAAAGAATCTGCAACAATGTGTACCTGCCAAGCATGTCGTAAGAGGGGCTAAGATATAGCCTGCCCTTGTGCTGCAGAGGCCTGAAATTGGAGAAAAGAATATGCAGCATTGTATACCTGCCGAGCATGTCATAAGAAGCAACCAAGGAGGGTAGATCGTGGGGCTGACCACTGCACTCTGTAGAAAAACAAGCTAAAAAATGTCAACAAACATGGAAAGTACAACTAAAAGAAAAAAACCTAACCCAACCATCTGAACCAGGGGAAGGTTCCCCAACAAGGGAGGCAAATGATGTATTGCCAGGAAAGCTGAAAGGATCAGGTGATGACGATCAACCTTCTTTTCTATTAGAAAGATAGACAAGATGTGGACAGAATTGAAATGGATGGCAAGAGAGAAGAAAGGCTGGAAGGAGTTTGTTGAAGACCTGTGCTCCACTGGGAGTTGAAACGGGAAGAAGAACAATAAGAAATGAAGTGAGAAAACCAAATATAGGAATAACATCAGTCACCTCTAAAGTACAAATCATATACAGACCACAAAGAGTGGTTTTACAACTTTTCATGTAGAGCATAGATTCCCAAACTTTTTCGACCCATCGCCCACTTTGCACAACATAAACTTTGTAACGCCCTCCCCATTATAACAGTTTGCCAACGCCTCAATATATATATATATATATATATATATATATATATATATATATATATATATATATATATATATATATATATATATATATATATATATATATATATATATATATATATATATATATATATATATATATATATATATACACATGCTCTATTTTCACTTTGACATAGAATATTGATATATAGCTCAGGTATTCATGGTCATTTTTCAAATGATTATATACAAGAAATAGAAAATTGATGAAAAAATGGATCGTATAAGATGGGCATATAATAAATTAAAATGCAGAATTCAAATTTTTAATGATTATTCAATCGCAAAATCACGATAAATTAACTGCTCCCAAATGCTTCTGAACCCACCATCACCTCCTTGGAAGGCTTCAGCGCCACAGGGGGCTGTACTGCCCACTTTGGGAAACACTGATGTAGAGCAAATGAAGAAAAATGTTTCATAGAGATAACTCATCTATCTATTTAGACGACTAAGTATGGGGAAATGATCATAGCTGAGAAGAAGAAGAAGAAAGTATTTTTTCGTTTGGCGCTATCTTTCGTGCTGACATTTTCTGTCGTTATTGCTTGCAGTAATGATTTTTTGATACCTGTAGTGTTGTTCTGTCAGGTTCTAATTTCAACCCATGCCTTGGGGATCAATTTTGCAGACATACTGGCATGTAAGGGCCAATATCAAGAGCGACATAAAACTCCATTTACTCCAGGTTAGTAAGCAGATTCTGTGGTGATGTAGTAGTTGGGGTATATGTGCAGTAGTTGGGGTATATGTGCAGTAGTTGGGGTATATGTGCAGTAGTTGGGATATATGTGCAGTAGTTGGGATATATGTGCAGTAGTTGGGATGCATGTGCAGTAGTTGGGATGCCTGTGCAGTAGTTGGGATGCCTGTGCAGTAGTTGGGATGCCTGTGCAGTAGTTGGGATGCCTGTGCAGTAGTTGGGATGTCTGTGCAGTAGTTGGGATGTCTGTGCAGTAGTTGGGATGCCTGTGCAGTAGTTGGGATGCCTGTGCAGTAGTTGGGATGCCTGTGCAGTAGTTGGGATGCCTGTGCAGTAGTTGGGATGTCTGTGCAGTAGTTGGGATGCATGTGCAGTAGTTGGGATGTCTGTTCAGTAGTTGGGATGTCTGTGCAGTAGTTGGGATGTCTGTGCAGTAGTTGGGATGTCTGTGCAGTAGTTGGGATGTCTGTGCAGTAGTTGGGATCTCTGTGCAGTAGTTGGGATGTCTGTGCAGTAACTAGTTTCTGTACACTAGTATGAACAACATCACATTTTAAGAAATACAAATGTGTCCCCCTAAAGAAGAACATTTGATCTAGCATGTCTTGTTTGTACAGGATTTGAAATATCTGGAAAAGTTGTGGAAGTTGGAGCTGAGGTTTCAAAATTTAAAATAGGGGACAGAGTTGTTGCACTTGACTTTGCCAAATTTGGTGGAGCCTCAGAAGTTCTTGTTGCTCCTGCCGAGGTACAGTTGTGTAACTGTTGTTTGTTTTTAGCAGATAAATATTTGTATCTACAACCCCAGGGATACACACTAAAATACAAGAATAACGTTATATAATACTCAGATCTATCATCAGGATGTTATTGCTATCAGCTATAGCTGGTACGAGTCTTCTGTCTGTGTCATGATAAGACTATGGACTTCTTCCTGGCATCAAGCTTGATGACCTAGCATGACCAAAGAGCTGGATGAAGAAGAAGCAGAGGAATAGTGTAACTAATAGTTATGTCAATGGATATTACATAAAATGGGACGAATTCAGAAGTGATGAAATCAGAGAAATGTCTGGTCAACAAAGCTTTTAAGACATATATGACAGTGGTCGTTTTCCAAAAATCTACTAGTCTATATTTATTGCTTTGCGAAGAAATCAAGAGCAGTGGAATGTGAAGATCACCGCACTATCAGTCTTATGAGTCATATGACAAAGATACTACTGAGGATAATGATGAGAAGGATGAGAAGCAGAATCAGTGATGAGCAGTGTGGATTTGTTGAATACAAGGGCACTAGCAAAGCTATATATATCCTAAGAACACTAATAGAAAGATCAATAGAAGTAAAGCAGATCTATACTTGTGCTCATAGACTACACCAAGACGTTCACAAAGGAAACCATCAAGAACTTTTCAAAATGTTAGAGAGCTTAAACAACGACAGCAAAGATCTAAGAGTCATTCAGAACATATATTGGCAGCAAACAGCAGCTATAAGAATAGACAAAAGATTGGAACTTTCCAGAAGATCAAAAAAGGTGTTAAGACAAGGATGCGTATTATCACCAGACCTGTTCTCACTGTATTGTGAAAGCATTTTAGGTCTATAAAGATATTCCTGGAATAGCTGTGGGAGGACATATCATAAATAACCTGAGATATGCTGATGATACTGTCTCAATAGCAAGAAATTAAATAGAGCTACAGAAATTAGTTGATAAGGTTGTGACAGAAAGTAACAACAAAGGACTCAGTTTGAATATTAAGAAGACAGAAGTTATGATTATATCAAAAAAGCAGATTTGCCAAAATGCACCATCACAGTAAATGGGACTGATCTAAGACAAGTGCAGCAGTTTAAATACCTCGGAGTCCTGGTAACATCAATGGCAGATGCCGATCAGAAATAAAGAGCAGAATAGGACAAGTGAAAACATCATTCCTGAAGATGAGAAGCATTATCTGCAACAAGTCCTTGTCAGTCCCGATCAGAATGCGAGCTATTCAGAGCTACATAGAACCAATACTGACATACGGATGCGAGTCATGGACAATGAACACACAGATCGAAAAATCTCTGAGGGCCACAGAAATGTGGTTTTATAGAAGAATGACGAGAATCCCATGGACTACTAAAATGACTAATGTTGAGGTGCTGAATGAGATCAAGACACAGAGAAAGCTTATCATCAATATAAGAAAGAGGCAGTCATCATTTTTCGGACATGTGATGAGGAGGGAGGTTTAGAACACATTGTAGCAACTGGTAAAATCGAGGGTAGACGAGACAGGGGAAGACAGAGAGAGAAAATTTTAGATATCCTGACTTCATGGCACGGTAGAGGGTCAACATCTGAGATGATAGTAAACACCAACGACAGAGATTTGTGGAGATCCATGATTGCCTACGCAGGGCACTGCACCTGATGATGATGATGTCTGGTCAACCACTATTAACAACTGTTATAAGAAGGAGAAGATGGAGATATGTTGGACACACCTTGAGAAGAAATGATCAACGAATATCAAAGCATGCATTGAAGTGGTTCAAGAAAGAGAGGACGCTCTAGGAAACCCTGAAAAACTTTGCTGAGAGAGGCAAAAATATAGGACTCAATTCCATGGAAGAGATTGAGCGAGTTGCCCAGGAAGAGCGGTATGGAGAAATTACTAGCAGTGTAACGGTACGAGAGGAATATATGTATAAATGTGGTATTATTTTAATAGCTGACATATGTAATATGTTGACATATGCTGTAGGATGTTGTGTTCTTTGATTGACGACATGGCACATTTGACATTCCCATGTGTGCTTCGTCCTTCCTGCAACAGCCATCACAAAGTCCACTTGCTACCGTCCCATGAGAAGTTGATCAGTATATCTTCTCTCTACCATGAAGATGACACTGCCTGCCATGTCCAAACTTAACTTCTAATTCTGGCAAACTACTGAACGTATAAGTAGTAAAAGTAAAGGAACCCTTTCATACCTCGTGGTATATAGGGCAACACAGTGCTAGGCCTGTATTTTTCATTGACCGTCGGCACACGATGGGTGATGTGGTCAGCATCACGCCGGCCGCCTTTACTTGCCCAGAGCATGTCTGGTACCCAGTTGAGGCTGGGTCGACCTGAGAGCCTCGCGTCGGGAAAAATTCCACGCGTGCTGCGGAGTTGAACCCAGACCACCAGCCTTGAGAAGCGAGTTCACTAACAACTACGCTACCACGGCTCCCGAACATATAAGTGGTGCCTAAATAATCGTTGACTCGTTTACTGGGGTTGATGGCAACAGCCTGTAAAGGATATGACACGATTGTCATTTTCTGTGACTTTGGTCTACTATATTGGGATCAGGGTTCTCTGGAAAAATATGCAAATATCCTGATTGCCCCACTTGATGAATGAACCGAGCACCTGTGAAATGGAGAGCACTTTACCACCACACCATATCATTATATGTCCAGTTTTGAAAAGAGGTTCCTACTGCAATGTGTAAAATTTGTGTTTACATGTTCTTTATGTCTTACCTTGACATCATTGTTTGTGTTAATTTTATTGAAATTCTGTAAATTGTTAATTTATGAAATTCTGTACACTTTTTTAAAAATTGTTTACATGGCCCAGGCAGTGTTTCCTGTCCCAGAACATCTGAGTCTTGTTGATGCTGCAGCAACTGTTGCCTCTTATAGCACTGCCATGATGGCACTCTCCAGAAAGGCCAAGCTCAAACAGCGGTAAGTCGAATGGGAAGTAAGCGTTGTTATGTTAGGGCATTGTCTGATGATACATTTTCAGAGGTTATCTGACGACTCATTAATACTGGCTCTACATGGCCATGTGCGATTTGAATTTTTGGGAGGACAGGTTGCATACATTTTTCAAATTTTCTGACTATGTTGTTTTGTTTGCAGTGGATTTTTTTTTCCTGGATTAATTGTTTGTATTTTTTGCTTTGAAAGTTCTTCCATTGTTTCATTCTCGAGGTGGCCCACTTACACCAGCGTCCAAGACAAACTGTATGCGTGGCTGATAATCTGAGACGGATGGCTGCCTTTATTAGAGAATCTGTAATCCCAATTTAGTGAGAACACAGAAGACAAACTGTATGACGTGGTTGATAATCTGAGGCAGACGGCTACCTTTATTAGAGAATACGAAATCCCAATCTAGTGAGAATGCAGAAGACAAACTGTATGACGTGGTTGATAATCTGAGTCATACGCACCTTTATAGATAATCCAAAATCCCAATCTAGTGAGAATGCAGAAGACAAACTGTATGACGTGGCTGATAATCTGAGGCAGACGGCTACCTTTATTAGAGAATCCGAAATCCCAATCTAGTGAGAATGCAGAAGAAGAAGAAAGAAGAAGCTTCATTCTCAGTATTTTTGTCAATGATTCACCACCACTATCACAACACTTTAAATTAGTTTCTGTTTTCTTCTGTTAGAGAAAGAGTTCTCATCACAGCTGCTGCAGGAGCTACTGGTCTTGCTGCTGTGGACATTGCCAGGAACTTGTTTGATTGCGAAGTAAGTTCAATCATTCAGAAAGAAACTGGAACCACTAGTTAGTGTTGACATAATTGATTAAAGATGCCCATTGCTGCTCATTGTGGTAGAAGTATTATATATATATATATATATATATATATATATATATATATATATATATATATATATATATATATATATATATATATATATATTCCTCTCATACCGTTATACGTTACATAGGGTCTGCAATTAATTTCTCCATACCGCTTTGTTTTGAACAACTCGCTCAATCTCTTCTAAGAAATTGAGTCCAATATTTCTTGCCTCTCTCACAAAGTTTGTTTCAAGGTTTCCCAAGGCGTCCTCTCTTTCTTGAACCCTTTGCTTCCCATTTCAATGTTCACTTTGGTATTCTTTGATAATTTCTTCTCAAGGTATGCCCAACATATCTCCATCTTCTCCTTCTTATAACAGATGTTACTAGTTGATAGAAGTATCAGCTGTGGAGCATTTACACAATAGCTCTAGCACAGATTCAAAGTCTTTCTCTAACTCCGATAGTCTATTTAGCTTCGCAGGCCAGGAAGTCCACTATTTCAAGATTTGAACCTGTCAGAAGCATCATTATGTGCCTCTCAGGCTCAAGCTCTATTACAGGCTGCAATCATGATCAATAATTCCAACTCTGACTGCCAACAAGTAGTTTTTTCACAGACGCACTATCTGTTTTGCAAGCCCTACAGAGTAACCATCCATCCCTGAGAAAAGAGCTCAGTAAGATCTCTACCAACAAAAGAGTTACACTACAGTGGGTACCATCACACTGCGGAGTGCCAGATAACGAGAAGGCAGACAAACTTGCTAAAAGGAGCAGAATGTGAACAAATAGATAATGAAATCAGTACTTTGAAAAAAAAGAGCTATCATGGACATTAGAAAGAACCTACACCATCCAACGATGACTACCACACACTTGACAGACAAGGACAGACTATCATCTTCCGACTCAGGATAGGTCATAACAGACTGAACAAACACCTACACAGGCTGCGATTGTCCCCAACCCTCTGTGCCCCTGTGGCTTCGCTGAACAAACCACAGAACATGTCCTGCAAGACTGCCCCTGTATGTCCTCCCAAGAAAGGAATGCTGGCCCTACAATACAACACTACATTCAAAACTACATGGCACTAGAGATGAGCTCCAGATATCAGTCGATTTCATCATAAGAACGCATCTAACGGTATAATCATCAAAAAAGCGATCGCAAAGAAGAAGAAGATGTGCCTCTCAGACTGGCATAGGTAATTATATTCAACTTATCTCAGCACATATTTATGAATCATCGCTCAGTTCCCTAAGATTATTAGGATTGTAATCATCATTAAATAGCTTGTCCTGAGCAGAAGTTTGCTACCTAAACAGTTCTGTGCAATTGCTCTCTCTCTCTCATAGACTAGATGTCCCGCCTCTGCTGCCAACATGATCAAATCATCAGTTACATCCTGCATCCATCTTCTCTGTGGTCTACCTCTTTGTCGGGATGCTTCCGTACATGGTGGTCTTCTCCAACCCTTTGTGTCTCTTTATATATCCAAAATACTTCAATTTTCTCACTTATTTGTAGCATCAGCCAGTTTTCTTTGATTTTGAGTTCTGTCTGGATATATATCTATTTATTTAGGGCCTACCAAACCAATGTGCAACGTATACACGTTCTTGGCAAAGATCAAACATATCACAAAGCGTGATTAAAATTGTCCGTAAAGAACGAACGCAAAGAAGAAGAAGATATCTATTTATTCTCTTCTCTGTCCATGATTCTTCTATGAAGTTCAATATTCTTCTTTGTTTGTTCTACATCAGCCAGTTGTTAAACCACTCTTTGTCATCTGTATATGATTTGTACCTTAGAGTGTGGATTTGTTATGCCCCTACATACCTATAGGCCAGCACATCTGATTTCTGCATGCTTTTTTTATTTGGGCTTGCCTTCCTAAGCCGCAGGCTGGGGGCAGAATAGAAAGGGGAAAAAATCTGGCCTTAGATGAGTCCATCATTCTAGGTGAGCCAAAGTCCCATTAGCCTTGGACCTTTTGATTAAACGTTTCCGGTCTACACGGGAAATGGAGTTGGCTTGTGTTTTACAGATCATCAACAAACTACCAATTATCACTTATTAGTCTACCTAAGAAAGACTAGCTGACCCAAATTCTGCTAGATGCATATCCAGGTACAGAACACACTTTGTAGACCTGATCATATTAAAAAAAAAAAACATAAAAAATAAAGTACTGTAGTTTTAAAATTATGGACCTCACAAACTCGACCGACAACATCGTAATAAATGGCTAAACACTGGAGAAAGTTGAACATCTTACATATTTGGGTAGTAAAGTGTCAAACAACGGAGACATGATGAAAGAAATAAACTCGTATTGCATATAGCAGCTAGTGCCTTCATAAATTAACGAATATCTGGCAATCTCAAGACCTTAGTATATGCACAAAAGTTAAATTATTTAGGTCATGTGTGATTCCTGTACTGACCTACGTTGTGAAAGTTGGAAATCAACAAAGAAAATTGAAAAGAAACTGCACAGCTTTGAAAATAAATGTCTCCGAAAATTATTAAAAGTAAAATGGAGTGATTTCGTTCTAACAACACAGTGAGAGATAGAAACACCAACAACCCGTATCAAATATTATAAGGAAACGAAGGTGGAAATATTTAGGTCATGTTCTTAGATCAGATGAAAAGAGACTAAATCAACAAGTCCTTCTGTGGTCACCAGTTGGGAAAAGAAAACATGGAAGACTAAAGACCACTCTTCGAAGAACCATCCAACAAGAAAGTAAACTATTGGGATGTAAAAACCATACAAGATCTCCAACTGCTAGCAAAGAACAGCATCACATGGAGATCTTTTTTTTTTTTTTTTTCTTTCGTCCGCTATCAACTCAGCAAGTTTCATCTCTGAAACTGATTTTTCTGAGAAAATCCGTTTACAATTTCTTACAATGGCAGCAGATAAGTGCGATTGTAAATTACATTTACACTGGCAGCCGTGTGCTCAATGTACTCGTAATTATTATTCCCTCGCCATACAGGCAGATTTTCTCCGACTTCAGAGGTACTCACGTTATCGTCCTGAGTAAGACCAGGGACTCGAACAAATGCCGGACAGTAGGTTCGAACCCGAGCTATGAGGCGTCTCACAGCTAGCAGGCCGAGCTACTATCAACTACTCTAGGCAGTCCCCACATGGAGATCTAAAACCTCTGCCCTATGTGCCGCTTTGGCACGAAAGGAACAAACTAACTAACTAAGTTTACAAAGTGCAAAACAATTTTAGGGCCGTTAAGGACTTATTGTATTTGTTATGCTTGCCATATAATAATTCTGAATTTCTTTGCTTCTAATCCTTTGCTAGATAAAGGTCTTTTGGTTGAAAAGTGCGAATATTGTTTTAGTACTTTGTAAAACCTATTGGGAACAGGTAATGCTTATTCTCCTATATGGCACTGAAATACTCAATGGTACAATGTATGGTCAGGCGATTGCTCTGACCATACAACACAAACATGGGCACTAAATATCACATTTTATCTGCTTATAATGACCATAAACAGCGCCAGTCACACCGTACACCCAAGAAATCGTGCACAGTTTATCCTTTCAGAAATTTTTGCATCCATCCCATTGGCAACCCGATAGCAAGTCCCCAAGCCTTGTTTGTAACTGTCTTGTATCTTTTATTCCAGGTAATTGCCGTCTGCGGAGGTGTGGACAAATGCAATTTCCTGAAGGAAAGGGGAGCTAATTACACTATTGACTATACTAAAGAGAATATACGCTGAGAGAGTCAAAGAGATTACAAAAGTCGTGGGTGGATGTAGTTATGGACCAAGTAGGTGGAGACACATTGCTGGATTGTATAAAAGGTACATTGTTTTATGTTTACTAGAAATATGTTTTAAAAAACTCTTTTACTGCCTGTGAAATACCACTTTTAGAGCAGTGATGACCCGGGGAGGGGGATGACATGAACCTGAGAAATTTAATGTCCGCATGGCTATGCAGTCACCGCGAAACTGTACAGGTTAGGATTTTTTATGTATTCATTCTCACAAGTGGCCAAACCATTTGAGTCTCTGTTTTTCAATGAATCAAACAACAGGCACTGTTCCAACTGTTCTTCATTTCTCATATGGTCTCTTCTTGTTTTAATTACCGCTTTCTTCAAGCATCACATTTCACAGGTGGTAATTTTCCTTTCTTGTATTTTGGTCAGTGTCCAAGTTTGGCACTGGTAGCACAGTGTTGGTATGAAGATTGCATTTATAATCTGTCTTTAGTCTCTACTGGAATTGCTGGGTGTTTCAAGATTGCAGTAAGTTGGTAGTTTTGTCCCTTTATTTTATTGTGCATGTGGCCCCCATTTTTAAATGTTAGTTCAGTATGTTGCAATAATTAAGTGGCTCACCTCTGTTTCAGTCTCAGGTTTGAAGGTAGAGCCTTAACTGTTGGCTATGCAGCAGGTAGCATCCCTAATATCCCTGCCAATCAACTGTTGCTGAAGTCTTCATCACTGATCGGTGTTTTATGGGGCAACTATGCATTATCCAATCCAGCAGCTTTTATGGAATCCATCACACAAGTATTCGAAGCATTATCACAGAAGAAAATTCACCCGTATGTGGGCAACACTTTTAAGCTTGAACAGGTGAGAATATCTACTTATACATATATATATATATATATATTCCTCTGTACTCATTATATATTACTTAGGGCCTGCAAGTACTTTCTACATACCGCTCTGTCCTGGACAACTGCTCAATCTTTTCCATGGAATTGAGTCAGATATTTTTTCCTCTCTCAGCAAAGTTCATTTCAGGTTGCCCCTAGGCATCCTCTTTCTTGAACTCTTTGCCTCCCACTTCAATGCCTGTTTTGATATTTGTTTGATCATTTCTTCTCAAGGTATTCTCAACATATCTCCATTTTCTTCCTTCTTATAAAACATATTACTAGTGGTTCATCAGACATTTCTCTGATTTCATCACTTCTCCTGAATTCAGTCCCATTTTATGTTCATTATTTTTACGAAATCTACTTTCAAACTCATTCAACTTACTTTCTATATCTTTAGTCATCTCTTCTTCTTCTTCTTTGCGTCGTTCTTCTCACCAATTTTAATCATGCTTTGTGATATGTTTGATCTTTGTCAAGAACGTGTATACGTTGCACATTGGTTTGGTAGGCCCCTAACGCATAGACTTCTACACGGTTATGGCACATGCATCCAATTTCAGCTAAACCTCCTTAGTCGCCTCTTACAACATGTGTGGCAGGTAACAGTGGTTCTATTCTTTACACCCAAATTTGGGCCCGGTAACCACTCGGGCGAGTCATTTTCCAACTCTCACTGGCATATGTTACGATTGATACAACATTTGAATTGTCTCAACTGGTTGAATGATCTCATTCAACACCTCCACGTTAGTATTTTAACAGTCCATGAGATTTTCATAATTCTTTCTAGTAAACCATATCTCTGTGGCCCTCAGAGATATTTCTATCTGTTTTTTCATTGTCCATGACTCGCATCCGTATGTCATTATTAGTTCTATGTAGCACTGCAGTCATTTCATGTCACATGTAATGTTAAATAATAACTCTGAATCATTAATGTCTTGATTGTTTTTCAAATATTTATTTCTACAGATAAATGAAGCTTTTCAGTTCATCCTTGACAGAAAATCTGTAGGAAAAGTTGTGATCAAAATAAGAGAAGAGGATCATCCAGCCGTGCTCTGAAGCAACTACTCCAGCAGCCCATACTTATTATGTCTATACAGGACAAATCTCATGTATGCTATGCCATGAAAAAAAGAAACATACAAATTTGATTTATTTTCTGTTCAAAAATCAACATTTTGATCAATATATTATACTGTTATAGTTTTATGTTACTGTTATTATACTGTTATAGTTTACACTCAGAATATTTTCTTGACATTTAATCAGATTCTGATTTTATTTTCACTTATATTCTTAGAATACTTTTCTTTATTTTTTCATTATAACCCTTTTGCTCATTTGACTCAATTTATTGACTCATGGCATTTTTTAAGATGACACAAAGACAGTGTGCATGCTAATTTTGTGTACATTGCAATATAAGTGAGTCCAAAAGTAAACAAAACATGCAGAGTAAAATGTTTAGATTAGTACTCTACACCAGTGTTCCCCAAAGGGTAGCTACTTGCCCAGTGGGCGCTGTGGGCGCTAAAGTGTTCTTGAGGGGTGATAGTTGTTCAGAAGAATTTTGGGGAGTTCAGGCGATTAGGATCGATGGCTCTTAAGGAAGAAATTAATAATAAATATTTTTAAATAAATAAATTTCGTGATTTTGCGATTGAATAATCATTAAAAATTTGAATTCTGCAGTTTAATTCATCTTATGCCCGTCTTACACGATCTATTTTTCATCAATTTTCTATTTCATGCATATAATCATTTGAAAATTGGCCATGTATTACGAAATATATATCAATTTTCTATGTCAAAGAGAAAATAGAGCATGTATATATATGTAGGAGGGGGCGTTGGCAAACTGTTATAATGTGGCGTACAAAGTTTATGTTGTGCAAAGTGGGGTATGCCGAAAAGTTTGGGAATCTATGCTCTACACGAATCATTTGTTAAACCACTCTTTGTGGTTTCTATGTGATTGTACCTTAGAACATGAGCTCGATTTGTCAGTTAACTGCCTGCAGTATCATGCCCTGTCTCTACATGTTTTTATTCGGGTCACACACCCCAAATTGGGGTGTAAAGAATAGAACCACTGTTATCTGCCACGCATGTCGTAAGAGGCGACTAAGGAGGTGGGAGTAGCTATCTCACACCGTAAGAAACACTAGATGGCTACAGAACGGAGAGCGAGCCGAGTAAACGCTGGCTGAAACCGAACACATCGCCGAAGGATAAGCACTAGAGCTCCAAATGGTGCTGAAGATGTGACGTAAAACACACCAATGCTAAGACTGCATGAATCAGATTTCCACATGAATAGAATTTATGGGGAAGTCTAGTACATCGGTCTGGGCGGTGATCGAGAGAAAGAGAGACAGAAAAAGTAAAACATTTCTACCTTCAAACTGTGACAGAAAAACGTTTCAAGATAGACCGAGAGAGAGAGAGAGAAAATGAGAAAGGGGTAAAAGTAAACATTTCTACCTTCAAACTGTGACAGAAAAACATTTCAAGATAGACCGGAGAGAGAGAGAGACGGAGAAAAGGAATGAAAAAGTAAACATTTCTACCTTCAAACTGTGACAGAAAAACGTTTCAAGATAGACCGGAAAGAGTTACAACGTTGCTACATTTTTCCCCTCGACAATTCAAACGTCAACACCGCACAGAAAAAAATCCACACGGGAAAATCATCGTCAACAAATAATCCGTCAGATTTGGTTCGTGTACCGTAGGTTTAGCTTGCAAATATCATGAGAAGAATGCTAAACCTGGAAACATGAAACTAATCATAGTTGCAAACTTTCTTGTATTTGCAAACTTGTTCCATGTCGCGCCATAATTCGGTGTTGCCTTATTCAGATTTAACGTCGTTTTTTTGTCTTACATTTCTCATGTGATAGTTATTTACAAAAATAAATAACAAATTGAGACATTACTATGTGTTTTGTCTGTGTTTATCACATAGTAACTGTGTTGTTTTATATTGATTGACCATCATCATTGCACTTCGGTGAGTAACCATGTGTGTTCCGTGCTCTTTCTTACACAGGAAGATCTAATCGGCAGTGCACGAACTCCGTAGCACCGGCGAGGGTCTCCGATGTAATTTTGAAGATGGTGAATATATTTTTGCAGGAATTTTATTTTAAATCTTTTCTAATGAATTTTTCCCAGACAGCTGCTTTCCAGCCTGCTTTTTCGATTTTGAACTGCCAAGCTGTTTTAGAGACACACTTACGCACACTCATTGTCTGTGTGTGTGTTTGTGTAAAATAGAGAGAATATGTAGAATTAAAAACAGAATGGAACTGATAAGAAAACAGATCAGAATGGTTTTTTTTTTTTTCTTTCGATCCAGAAGCACTTGAGCTTTCAGCTCTTCGGCTCGGTGCCATAGACATCGTAACCCTTCGATTTGGTGCCACGAACACCGTAAATCTGAAGAACCTGTGGCTTTTCTGCTAGCCCGCGGAATTGAACCGCACTCACAGGGGCTTGTCACCCGTCATTAACGCGCTAAGAACATGCTGGGCAGATCAAAATGTTTAGAGCGTGCATATTCCCAGTGGCAACGTATGGGTGTGAAGCATGGACGTTTAATAAGGCATTGGGAAAACATGTGATTTTTGCTGAGAGGAACGAAGCCATATGAGAAAACCCGATGCAGTGAAATTAATCCATCAACTTTAGACGCTTTTATCAGAAGAAGAACTTGTCCATTCCAGAGTTTCGTGCTTAATTTGGTTTGGTATCCCCTTCTCTCTAGTGGTGGCACATATATACCACTCATTGTCATGACTTTATGAGTGGGTGTGTAGTTTGGTTGTGGATATCTGTATATGCACAGCCAACTCTAACTAGGCCAGACAACTGACCGGGTATTCCCTGACCTAGTTTTGAATTGTGGTACCTCGAGCCTGGCTGTGGTATATATGTGCGTCTATGTGGGTATGAGTGTGTGTGGGTATGAGTGTATGTGGGTATGAGTGTATGTGGGTGTGTGTGTATGTGGGTATGAGTGTATGTGGGTATGAGTGTATGTGTGTGTGTGTATAGATGTATCTTCGTTTGCTCGTCATTAAAAAAAAAAATGAAACATAGAAGATATGAGGATACATAATTTATTGCAACTTTGGGTATTTTGTTTTACACAGTTAAAACAATAGATTTACATATACTGTATAAACACATCAACCATTTGCAAGCACTGACAAAAGTTGTAAGAATTGTGTTTTATTGACTGGATTATTTCAACGTAATGACAGGAGATATAAATGGCATTAATATCAGGTGACGCCCCTGGCGCTTAAGTTAGCAGCAAACACATAACATTCTTCTCTGTTTTTGCTATGCTCGATATTGTATTCCAGCTAGGATTCATTTCTTTCATCTTGTTCTACTGTTCTCATTCAGGTCGTTTGTGGTCTTCCATGTTTTCGTTTACCCTCTGGTATCCATCTCAGTGCAGTTTTCGTGACAGAGTTAGTCTCCGTGCGTATCACATGTCCGATCCATCTCCAGCGTCTCTTTTAGATGAACACAACAGAATGAGATACCACCTGTACACTAAATTCAAGATAGGCACCAACGACCTGTGCCCCTGTGGCTTGCGAGTATGACAACAGAACATATCCTACAGAACTGCCCCCAGTATGCAGACCTGAACAGAAAGAGGTGACCCACTTACAACAGCGTCCAAGACAAACTGTATGGTGTGACTGATAATCGGAGGCAGACGGCTGCCTTTATTAGAGAATTCGAAATCCCAATCTAGTGAGAACGCAGAAGACAAACTGTATGGTGTGGCTGATAATCTGAGGCAGACGGCTGCCTTTATTAGAGAATTCGAAATCCCAATCTAGTGAGAGCGCAGAAGAAGAAGAAAATGATGGGGCTCGTATACTTTTGTTGACACTGTGCAAGCAGTTTTTGGTTGGAGATAATATTTAACCAGATGACGCGTAAGATCTTTCACAGAAATATAAGCTTGTGGTTGTTTTTTCCTGTAGTCCCTAATACTTGTTCACTTTATTGATCATATTCTTTGGCCCCAGTCACATGTGTGGTGCCGGGGTCCGGAAGGGAAGCAAAGAATAGTACCACTGCGGCCTACAAGGCACTGATGTAGAACCTAGGGAAGCTACCTAATAAATAAAAGCATTGCAGAAATCGGATGTGCTGGCCTACTTGTAGGTGGGTAGTTTAGACATATCTTATACAATAGACCTCACAGATACACTCAGTTCGAGTCAGATAAACAAACAAACTCTCTACTGTCAGTAATACCACTTTTTAGTGATGTGTAGGACAAAGGGGGTATGAGCCTGAGGAATGTAATGGACGCAGACTAGTGCAGTAGTCGCAAACCTATTCATTGTATGATTTTTTATACCCCTGACAGGAAAAAACTCCTTGGCATTACCTAGGATTAAACACGTATCTCCTGAATGAGAGCCCACGATCTAATCCATTCGACTAAACGCTCCGGATAAATCCTAACTGCTCTAAACTGAAAATAAACTCCATTACTTAGCTTCAACGTGTTTCACCTTTACCCAGTGGCGGCTCGTCATTAAGGACCACGAGGGCCAGGTCCCACCAAAAATAATGTATAACGTGTATTTATTTTTAAAAAAATTAAAATATACCTAACCCAAAATCATGATTTTTACGAAAATATTTGTCTGGCCCCACCAACAAAAATGATCACGAGCCGCCACTGCCTTTACCATATCATCAATAACAATTGTTAGATAGAGATTTGCCCGTATGTTTCCAGGGCTTGCAAGGGGAACAATAAATAGTTACACTGTGACCTAGAAAGCATATCGTAAGAGGTGACTGAGGTAGGGGCAAATGGAAGCTGAAATGAAAATCGTGGCATATCCCAAAAGGACGTAGCCATCAACCACAGTAAACGAGTCGTTGATTTTCTAGGCACCACTTATATATTCAGTAGTTTGCCATTGCTTTCTGAACGGTGAGGTCTATTTTAACCTTTTGTAAAATCCCACGGAAACGAATTTGTTTCCAAACTTGCCCACCGTGGGGTTTGAACCAGGTACGCTGGGGTCTGTGATCGAGCTCACTACCGCTTGAGCTACAGACGCTCACAAATGGAAGCTACCCTAGTAAAATGCATCGCAGAAATCGGACATGCTGGCCTACTTGTAGGCGCACAACTGACGCAACGTACAATCGCTCTTAGTCTCGGATCACATACAAATCACAAGGATAGGTTAACAAGTGGTCGATATGTAGAGTTCGAAGAGAAAGACACTTATTTTTGTTAGTGAAAAGCTTTGTGAATATTCATGAATAAATCACATCTCTATGGTAACATCCAATGGTAAACATTGATTTATGCTAGCAATCAAGACAACTCTTTCGTGCTTTTAAAGCCACCAGTTTTGCATGTATTATCTACCTTTCTTATGTATTAAAACTTGATCACAAATTTTCAATTCAAATATTGTATCAATCCTAACATATGTCAACGAGAGTTGGAAAATGTTGTATCAATCCTAACATATGTCAACGAGAGTTGGAAAATGACTAAAGATATAGAAAGTAAGTTGAATGCATTTGAAAATGGACGAAAAATAATGAATACAACATGTAACCAATTCAGAAGAAGTGATGAATTCAAGAAATGTCTGGTCAACCACTAGTGACAACTGTTATAAGAAGGAGAAGATGGAGATATGTTGAACACACCTTGAGAAGAAATGATCAACAAATATCAAAGCAGGCATTGAAGTGGGATACAGAGGGTTCAAGAAAGAGAGGTAGATCTAAGGATACCATAAAACAAGCTTTGCTGAGAGAGGCAACAAATATCGGTCTCAGTTCCATAGAAGAGATTGAGCGAGTTGTCCAGGATAGAACGGTATGGAGTAATTGCTTGCAGGCTCTATGTAACGTACAACGGTACGAGAGGAATTATTATTATCTTTATTGTAGAGGAGCATCTTGTCTAATGGATTGGCGAGCAGACCCATTCAGGAGACCCAATTCAATCCTCGGTAAGGCCAATAAGTTTTTTCAGTCGTGGGACAAAAAGTCCTGACCTAAACAGTTTTCCGGTGAATGCACTAGCCATCCGGACATTAAATTACTCAGGCTTACATCCCCTGTTCTACACTTCCTAAACAAGCGGTAACAAGGTATTTTCTTTTCGATCCAGAAGCACTTGAGCGTTCAGCTCTTCGGCTCGGTGCCATGCACATCGTAACCCTTCGGTTCAGAGCCACGAACACCGTAAATCTGGAGAACCTGTGACTTTTCTGCCAGCCCACGGGATTGAACCGCACTCACAGGGGCTTGAACCCGTCGTACAACGCGCTACGAACACGCTGGACAGGCGGGCAACACAGGCAGTAAAGACAGTTGTTTTTTGTTCTTCGGCGATCTCTGGTAATTTACTTTATTCACCGTTTACCACAAACTTGGCAGTAAGCTTCAGCTCTGTCAGATTTACCACAAACTTGGCAGTAAGCTTCAGCTCTGTCAGATTTACCACAAACTTGGCAGTAAGCTTCAGCTCTGTCAGATTTACCAAAAGTTTAGTTTTCAGGCCGGCTATGTGTGGCCACATGTTGCGTCTCAGCTCACCCAGAAGAGGATAGTCCTGCAGAACATGCTCGCCTGTTCCTCGTGCTGACACTGGCAGAGAGATGTTTGACTTACTACTGGTCTATGAAGTTTCTGTTGAGTCCATGAACGACCACAACAGTTTTTCCAGGAGAGCAAATTAAGAGCAAATTAGCTTTTCTCGATCCAGAAGCATTTGAGCTTTCAGCTCTTCGGCTCGGTGTGATGGACACCGTAACCCTTCAGTTCGGTGCCACGAACACCGTAAATCTGGAGAACCTGTGGCCTTTCTGCCAGCCCGCGGAATTGAACCGCACTCCCAGGGGGCTTGTCACCCGTCATTTAACGCGCTACGAACACGCTGGGAAGGCAGGCGGGCGGCCAAATGAGCTTAAAACTGTTATCAAAAATTTATTTTTCAAGTGGTGGCACTTCCTCTTTCCCCTTCCCATGCCTTAAATTAACGTATGGGTCTCCATGGTTGAGTCTGCAGTTAGCGTACGTAGGAGAAATATAATGATCTGGTCTATTCTGCTGAGGTCTTTGATGAAGTGTTTTTCATAATCATTTCCAGTGTTTGTCTTGTCTTCCAGTCACTGCAGATTTCTCTGCATAAATGGTTTGATCTCTTTAAAAGGCAGTGGTTGGTAGATGTGTTCTTTGGCACTGCCCTCCTTAGTCGACAACAGCATTCTGGTTGTCTTCAATGTCACAGTGAGATGCAAGCTTTTACCTACTGCCCTCCTTAGCCGACAACGGCATTCTGGTTATCTTCAATGTCACAGTGAGATGCAAGCCATTGCGGTTGAATTCTGGCTTTCATGACAGCCAAGCAAGTTCTCTTTCTAGTTTCAGTTCCGTGGTGTACCCTGATGTGGCCACCATGGCTTGTATAGCTGACTGTTTGTTTGTTTCGTTCGTTCTTTACGACCAATTTGATCATTCTTATTGCAATATATAATTGATCTTTACCAAGAACGACTTTAACGTTGCACACCCGTTAAGCCCCTACACATGTGGGACAGGCGCATTCGGAAACAAATTTTTCGGCCGAAAGAAATGTTCGAGTTTGTCTTGCTGACAGTTAAACACTTTCCTTTCTTTCGCGTATATATTTCTTTTTAATGATCCATTTAACGCCGTATATCTGGACTTGGATCTACGCTAAACAGCATTTTGTACTTTGCAACCTTTCTGACTGAGTGCAGTCGTTCCTTTTTCGCATTGTATGTTCAACCCTTCATGGCACGGTAGAGCGTCAACATCTGAGTTGATAGCAAACACCAAAGACAGAGATTTGTGGAGATCCATGATCGGCTACGCTAGCCGGCATGGCACTTGATGATGATGTTCAACACTCTTTAACGATACTTTTAATACCGCATAATAGCTGACAGTGAGTCAGATTTGGCCTCCATGGCTTATATAGCTGACAGTGAGTCAGATTTGGCCCCCATGGCTTATATAGTTGACAGTGAGTCAGATTTGGCCTCCATGGCTTATATAGCTGACAGTGAGTCAGATTTGGCCTCCATGGCTTATATAGCTGACAGTGAGTCAGATTTAGCCTCCATCGCTTATATAGCTAACATGATATGATGTTTTTACATGATCTATTGTCTATTCCCAGGTGGAAGATGTAGTTGACTGTCCACTCTTGTCGTTAAGCGTAGAGATGGGAGCTTTAATTTGCGTTCTAAGGCCAGATGAGTCGCCCTTGTTGTGTTATATCCGTGTTTATGTAGTGTGGTCTTGATATTGTCTATCCATCTTTTTTGGTCTTTCCTTGGCTCTAGTTGCTCCTTGAATGACCAATTATATTATTCCTTTGTGAAAAGTCAACACACACACGCATATGTATAAAACAAGTTAAAAACAAAAGACAATGCTTATTAGACGGCCTTTGACATATCTTGTATATTCATTATTGATATGAAATGAAGCAGCAGTAATAGTAGTACTAGTAGTCGAAGTAGTTGTAGTAGTATTAGAAGTAGGACACGTAGTGGCAGCATTAAAAGTAGTAGCAGCAGTAGTAGTAGTAGTATTAGTAGAGGCAATAGTAGTAGTAGTAGCAGTAGTACTAGTAGAAGCAGCAGCAGTAGTAGTAGCAACATAATTAATAGCAGCATTAGTTGTAGTTGCAGTAGTAGTTGTCGTAGCAATAGTAGTTGTAGCAGAAGTATTAGTAGATGCAGTAGTAGTAGTAGTAGTAACCGTAGTAATACTAGTAGAAGCAGCATTAGTAGTAGCTGTAGTAGCAGTAGAAGCAATAGTAGTAGACAGTAGGTACTAGTAGAAGCAGTAGTAGTAGTAGCAGTGTACTAGTAGAAGCAGTAGTAGTAGTAGTGTACAAGAGAGCAGTATAGTAGTAGTAGTAGTAGTAGTAGCAGTAGAAGCAATAGTAGTAGTAGCAGCAGTAGTACTAGTAGATGCAGTGGCGGTAGCAACATCATTAATAGTAATAATAGCAGCATTAGTAGTAGTTGCAGAAGTAATAGTACTAGTAGAAGCAATAGTAGTAGTAGCAGTAGTACTAGTAGAAGCAGTAGTAGTAGTAGTAGCAGTTGTACTAGTAGAAGCAGCAGTAGTAGTAGTAGTAGCAACAGCAATATTAGTAGTATGTGACACACAGCCGAAGAGCAGGATGGCAAGAATCACTGAATGATTAAGGAATAAGAAGAGGTTATCATCTATTGCGCTGGTAGATAATAATGTCGTTCTATGCCACGCTTTGTTACACATGTCCTCTCCCCAATTCTGAGTATTCTATGTTCGTTCTATGCCACGCTTTGTTACACATGTCATCTCCTCAATTCTGAGTATTCTATGTTTGAGCGAAAACTCTACAGAAAATCAGTCCAAAGTAAAAGAAAGGAAGGCAAGTAAGTAAAAATGAGTTATTTTTCGTCACACAGTTACCGAGTTATTGTGTCGTCACACAGTTACCGAGTTATTGTCCAGTGTCGTAGTTTTCTGTTTTTATCTTGCCCTGCTCTAGTTAGTGGCTTGGATGATAATTATTTTTGCCTTTTGACAGGGTTCTGTTATGTCAACTGTTCATCGTTTTCATGGTCTTTCTTTCGCCTTCTTTCCTGATGTTCTGTTGTAGAAAACTTTGTATACATTGGAGTTTGATTGCACTAAACATAAAAACTCTCAACAATATCATAATAAGAGAAAATGAGATGAGTTAAAAACGCGTATCACTCTAAAGATCATCATCAGCTGCCTGGCCTGCTGGCGTAGGTGATAAATGATCTTCACAAATCTCTGCCCCTTCTGTCTGCTATCATCTCAGATATTGATGCTCTTCCATACCATCCAAAATTGAATCTTTCTGCCTTTTTTCTCGATGTTGCTGGTTGTCACAATGTGTTCTAAGTCTCCCCTTCATATTACACATCCGAAAGCTATGATTGACTCTTTCTTATTTTGATGTGTTTTCTCTGTGTCTTGACCTCATTCAACACCTTCATATTCGTCATTTTAGCAGCTCATGCGATTCTCATAATTCTTGTGTAAAACCACATCTATGTGTGTGTAAAACCACATCTATGTGTGTGTAAAACCACATCTATGTGTGTGTAAAACCACATCTATGTGGCTTCTTCCAGAGATTTTCTATACGATTGTTTACTGCCCATGACTCACATCTGAATTACTGCAGGCGTCAACAATTTGCAGAATTACACTTATCTTCGTTCCAGGACACATGGATGTCGTTGGCAATGAGCGAGGAGACTGACTGGCTGGATCTGTCGCAATATATGAGGGCCAGCCAATGGACAGAGCTGACATTTTGAACGCCTTCATAGAATGTGGTCGCAGAGAAGATTTTCATCTAAACCAGCGTTTCCCAAAGTGGGCGGTACTCCCCAGTGGGCAGTGAAGCCTTCCAGGGGGCGATTAGGGTCAGTGGCCCTTAAAGAAGAAATTAATAATAAATTTTTAAATAAATTATTTTCGTGATTTTGCGATGGAATAATCATTTCAAATTTAAATTCTGCATTTAAATTCATCTTATGCCCGTCTTACACGATCCATTTTTTCATCAATTTTCTATTTCATGCATATAATCATTTGAAAATTGACCATGTATTACAGAAATATAAATCAATTTTCTATGTCAAAGAGAAAATAGAGCTTGTATATATATGTGGGAGGGGCGTTGGCAAACTGTTATAATGTGGAGGAGGGCGTTACAAAGTTTATGTTGTGCTAAGTGGGCGGTGGGCCGAAAAAGTTATGGAATCTATGATCTAAACCAATCCACGTCAACTACTAGATTGCGGAAGCTGGGTTTGAAGATTGGTGTGGCAAGAACACAGGTACACAGGTATGCGAGTAGGCTCATCAATCTCAACTCGAATTGGTACGGTTAGTCGCTGGACGCTGATGGAGATATTGCGAAGGAGATCGGAGCACCTATGGACATGTCCGGAGTGCAATGAAGATATTCCAAACTGAAACTGAAATCTCAGAATGAGTAAATCTAGTAAGACATACTGATCTCAAAGTCAAATAATGAAAGTCGTGTACAAACTCATATTACGCTCATGATGGAAAGAAGAACAATATGACAGCTATACAGATCCCCCTGACAGCATCACGAGACAGGCCATCCGATGAAACTCCCAGGGAAATAGAGATAAAGGAAGACCCAGGAACACCTGGAGGTGGAAGTTGCAAACGGAATGAGAGAAACTGGGGAGAGAGTGGAGAGATCTGGAAAAGATGAACTTGGCGTGGAAGACATTGGTTGCGGACCAATGCATCCCTAGGATTGAAGGATTGAAGGATTGAAGGATTGAAGGATCTATGCCTCCCTAGGGTTGAAGGATCTATGCCTCCCTAGGGTTGAAGGATCTATGCCTCCCTAGGATTGAAGGATTGAAGGATCTATGCCTCCTAGGATTGAAGGATTGAAGGATTGAAGGATCTATGCCTCCCTAGGGTTGAAGGATCTATGCCTCCCTAGGGTTGAAGAATCTATGCCTCCCTAGGGTTGAAGAATCTATGCCTCCCTAGGGTTGAAGAATCTATGCCTCCCTAGGGTTGAAGAATCTATGCCTCCCTAGGGTTGAAGAATCTATGCCTCCCTAGGGTTGAAGAATCTATGCCTCCCTAGGGTTGAAGAATCTATGCCTCCCTAGGTTGAAGGGTTGAAAATCTATGCCTCCCTAGGGTTGAAGGGTTGAAGAATCTATGCCTCCCTAGGGTTGAAGAATCTATGCCCCCCTAGGGTTGAAGAATCTATGCCTCCCTAGGTTGAAGAATCTATGCCTCCTAGGGTTGAAGAATCTATGCCCCCCTAGGGTTGAAGAATCTATGCCCCCCTGGGGTTGAAGAATCTATGCCTCCTGGGGTTGAAGAATCTATGCCTCCCTAGGGTTGAAGAATCTATGCCTCCCTAGGGTTGAAGGGTTGAAGAATCTATGCCTCCCTAGGTTGAAGAATCTATGCCTCCTAGGTTGAAGAATCTATGCCTCCCTAAGGTTGAAGAATCTATGCCTCCCTAGGGTTGAAGAATCTATGCCTCCCTAGGGTTGAAGAATCTATGTCTCCCTAGGGTTGAAGGATCTATGCCTCCCTAGGGTTGAAGAATCTATGTCTCCCTAGGGTTGAAGGATTGAAGGATCTATGCGTCCTAGGTTGAAGAATCTATGCCTCCCTAGGGTTGAAGAATCTATGCCTCCCTAGGGTTGAAGAATCTATGCCTCCCTAGGGTTGAAGAATCTATGCCTCCCTAGGGTTGAAGAATCTATGCCTCCCTAGGGTTGAAGAATCTATGCCTCCCTAGGGTTGAAGGGTTGAAGAATCTATGCCTCCCTAGGTTGAAGGTTGAAAATCTATGCCTCCCTAGGGTTGAAGAATCTATGCCTCCCTAGGGTTGAAGAATCTATGCCTCCCTAGGGTTGAAGAATCTATGCCTCCCTAGGGTTGAAGAATCTATGCCTCCCTAGGGTTGAAGGATCTATGCCTCCCTAGGGTTGAAGAATCTATGTCTCCCTAGGGTTGAAGGATTGAAGGATCTATGCGTCCCTAGGGTTGAAGAATCTATGCCTCCCTAGGGTTGAAGGATCTATGCCTCCCTAGGGTTGAAGGATCTATGCCTCCCTAGGGTTGAAGGGTTGAAGAATCTATGCCTCCCTAAGGTTGAAGAATCTATGCCTCCCTAGGGTTGAAGAATCTATGTCTCCCTAGGGTTGAAGAATCTATGTCTCCCTAGGTTGAAGAATCTATGCCTCCCTAGGGTTGAAGAATCTATGTCTCCCTAGGGTTGAAGAATCTATGCCTCCCTAGGGTTGAAATGTTGAAGAAGAATACATGAATAATATAGATGTAATTATTTCAAGAATAATATTTTAAAATATCGTATACAAAGAGGATACATACATTGTATAAAAAAACAAAACAAAAATACTGCACTTTAATTGATTGAATCTACATCACAAAGTTTTATCATCAATTTCTTCATTGTTATAATATCAGATTTGATCATAGAACACGTTAGACTGGGCTGCCAATTATATCCCATCTTGTTTTGTTTTTCGTTATAAAGGCAAATCAATCTGGCTTGATAGTGTTCACGTTTGCGAGTGAATGGTCAAGTAAAAATAATCTGGAACAGCGCTGCCCAACGCGGTGTACGTGGCGCCTGTGTCATAATTCACGGTGCCTATTTTACTCGCGGGCTAATCGGATTTCAAGAAAACAAAACAATTTTTCAGTTTTTATCGAGCACTCATATGAACAATCCTACAGGAAAGTAAACTATTGAGTTGTAAAACCATACAAGATCTCCAACTGCTAGCAACGAGCCATATCACATGGAGCTCTAAAACCTCTGCCCTATGTGCCATCTTTGGCACGAAATGAACAAACTAACTAACTAACTCATATGAACCCAATCTTCTAACTTTTACAATCCTGTTTCATTCTGTAAACATTCAACTGTCACCTAACCTTGCCCTTTGTTGTTCCACTGGAGAACGTCTCGATATCTTAACTATATTATTATATCCTTTGTTATTAGTAGTAATATTGCTTGGGTCACATGGCGGTCATGTCTCTATAACCATCAGTAATGTGCGCCCCAATAGATAAAAATGTTGAACAGAACTGGTCTGGAGTGAGCATCTGGTCTTTATTTATGTTGTCCTTCTCTGCTTTTTTTGCCGTTAGGCATAGCAGGTTTAACTGATGATCGGTTTCCGAGATAGTGCACGCTCGCTTGTATCCATTCATAATAACCCGTTGTGTAGTAGTCATTGTCAGTTTGTTGACTTGTTTATTTGCAAGTGTGTACGTCTAAGAAGGTTTCACAAGTCTTACATTCGACATAGCAGCACCAATGAAACTTACAACGACATCTCTCGACGTGTCTCACAACCTGTGTGTTGTAACCACGCCCACAGCAAAGTAGGTTACAGCTCTCAGCTCCGAGTGATGTCCGGTTGCATATTCGACCTGTGGTGCCGAGTATACCACGTTTAGGATTGTGTCCACAGTAGTTCGGGGATTTACTCAGGTGCACCAACTCGTCATTAGAGATTGGAATAAGACTTTTTGACTTCTCTTTCCGGCGCAGTTTCCTTTTAGAGCGTCCAGCTAGTCTGACAGATCTTTCGTAGCTGTCTTTAAGATACTGACCAACGTCTTTGAAGGCAGGAAGTCCTCGCCAGCACGTCTTCACTGCGCAAGAGCCGGAAACACCATGACACCTGCAACGTCGTGACATTAATGCTTCCACTGCCTGGGGATAGATGGAAGCGAGTGTGGTTATGTTCACAAACATTAGATACTAAACATTAGATACTAAACATTAGATACTAAACATTAGATACTAAACATTAGATACTAAACATTAGATACTAAACATTAGATACTAAACATTAGATACTAAACATTAGATACTAAACATTAGATACTAAACATTAGATACTAAACATTAGATACTAAACATTAGATACTAAACATTAGATACTAAACATTATATATGGCCCTTTTCATCTTTACAGACGGTCAATAGGCAAGTGTTTTACTGTGACAACTTCTGAGTTTTCGCTTTTCTCTCTTGTTGTTCAGCTCTTACATAAGTCTCTTCTCAAAGACTCTGCGCCCTTCCGTAATTTGGCTTTCCACACAACTCTGTCATCTGCTAGTCCCTCCCATGTGCTGGGATCTATAGAAAAGTTTTTCATTGAGGTTTTGCAGACATCTTTATATCTGAGCAGTGGTCTGCCCTGGTGCCTCTTCCTCCGAAAGTTCACAGAACAACATTTGTTTTGGTATGCGATAAGTTTCCATTCTTCTCACATGTCCCAACCATCTTAGTCGTCTACTGCTGAGCATGCCCATGATGGAAGGCAGATTTGCACGTTGCAGTACTTCAGAGTTGGTTATCTTGTCGTACCACCTGATGTTCATAATCTTGCGGAGACATCGAAGGTGAAAGATGTTAAGTCTCCTCTCGTGTCTTGAGTAGGCTGTCCATGTTTCTAAGCCATATAGTAAAGAACTAATTACACAGGCTCAATATATTTGAGTCTTCGTCTGCAATGTCAATTTTTGTTTTCCACGCTCGCTTTGATAGTTTGCCGAATGTAGTAGCCGCACTCCTATACGAGCGTTGATTTCTTCATCAAGAGAAAGGCTGGCAGTGACCGTGGACCCAAGATAGCAGAATTTTGCACTGGTGTTAGATGGTTGCCATTTAAAGTGATATTTGATGTCTTACCTCCTGACATAATACAACTGTTTTGGAGACACTTATTGTCAGAGAAAAGAGGTCGCATGCCTTTGACAAATTATTAATTAGACATTGCAGTGTAGTCTCACTGTGGGCGACTAAGGCAGCGTTGTCAGCGAAAAGGAGGTCCTTGAGAAGTATTTCCGTCGTTTTGTCTTGGCTCTTAAGCGAGCCAAGTTAAAGAGTGAACCATCAGATCTAGTGCGGATGAAAACATCACCATCAGCGTCCCTAAGGCGTGGTTCAAAAGGACTGCGATACTAAACATTAGATACTAAACATTAGATACTAAACAGACGTGAATTAAACAGAGACTAAACAGACGTGAATTAAACATAGACTAAACAGACACGTGAATTAAACATAGACTAAACAGACGTGAATTAAACAGACTAAACAGATATGGAAATTCAAGTGACTAAACAAACGTGAATTAAACAGACTGGACTGGTGTGAATTAAACAGAGATTAAACATACATGTGAATTAAATAGAGATTATACAGGCACGTGACTTTAATATTTAAAAAATTTAAAGTGAATAAAAATAATTTTCGTTCTTATTTGTAGCATCAGTCAGTTTTCTTTGATTTTGAGTTCTTTCTGGAAAGATCTATTTGTTCTCTTCTCTGTCCATGATATACGGAGAACTCTTTTGTAACACTTATATTCAAAAGTGCTTTTCCACTGTCTTGTTAAATGTCCATGCTTCACATCTATGCATTGTCACTGGGAATATGCATGATCTCAGTATTCTAATCTTTGTTTTCTTATCAGTTCCGTTCTATACTGTTTTATTTTGTTACATTTTTTAAATAAGACTGTGTTTGTTCTTCTTTTGATTTCCGTCATCTCATTCTCATCCTTTGTTAGCAGTTAGCAGAGATATTCAAAATCGTTCACATCTTCTATCTGACACAGGTATTCATACCTTAAGGTCTTCTTCCTCTTCTTCTTCTCTCGGTCGTTCTTTTACGGCTATTTGTATCATGCTTATTGTGATATACAAACATCCTAACACCAAGAACGGGTGTGATACGTTCGCAATCTTCAGTACCATTTGGAGCTCTGGTGCTTAACCTTCGGCGATGTGTCCGGTTTCAACCAGCGTTTACTAGGTTTGCTCTCCGTCAGAATTTGGTTGTTCCCAGTCGACCTGCAAGGCAGTAGCTTGCTATTTTCTTTTAGGATTTCTTTTAGACCACCTACCCTCCCGGGTTGTTGAGCGTCATCTGTCCAGATTACCGGTCTCTTTTTGGACTACTTGGTTTGACTGCCGTCCAGTTGTGTGTACGGTTTACTTGGGCGGGGAAAGTCATTTGATCGAGAGAAAACTCAGGAACAGCGCAAGATAAAGACAGAAAACCACGACACTGAGCAACAACCCGGTAGGAGTGTGACGAAAAAGAAAACTCAGAAATATGTCTCAAGTAAATAGCAACATATTAAGTGAAAGAGAAAAAAATTGGCAGCGGTGGGATTTGAACCCACGCCTCCGAAGAGACTGGTGCCTTAAACCAGCGCCTTAGACCGCTCGGCCACGCTACCTATATAACAACAATGCTCAGCCTATCTAAATACATGAAGATCAGTGTTCATTATTGTGCTAACTAAATGAACAATCAAGTCTAACATGTTGCCATATGTTACCTGCAGATAACATCAACATTTGCAACATATGGTTAATTAAGCAGAGAGATAACTGTATGTCAATGGCATCTGATGTTACATACAAGTATGGGGATGCAGGGGAGTTAGGATAGTGGGTAATACTTCTTAGAGTGATAAATCGTCCTGGTGTTCCCATGGCTCGAAAGGGGAGCAAACAATAGTAACACTGCGACGTACAAAGCATGTCGTAAGAGGCGATTGATATAGGACCGAGGAAGCTACCTAGTAAATAAAAAGCATCGCAGAAATCGGATATGCCGGCCTACTTGTAGGCGCACAACTGGTTCAACGTACAATTGCTCTTAGGCTCAGATCACATATAAATCACACGGAGTGGTTAACAAGTGGACGTCGATATGGAGCGTTCAAAGAAGAAGATAGAGAAAAGCAGACAAACAAACAAACAGACAGACAAACAGATATATATTCTTTGTTCTTTAGCTATCGTTACTGCCTGTAGGATAGATATATAGATAGACAGACAGACAGACAGACAGACAGACAGACAGACAGACAGATAGATAGATAGATAGATAGATAGATAGATTGATAGATTGATATATAGATAGATAGATAGATAGATAGATAGATAGATAGATAGATAGATAGATAGATAGATAGATAGATAGATAGATAGATAGATAGATAGATAGATAGATAGATAGATAGATAGATAGGTAGATAGATAGATAGATAGATAGATAGATAGATAGATAGATAGATAGATAGATAGATAGATAGATAGATAGATAGATAGATAGATAGATAGATAGATAGATAGATAGATAGATAGATAGATAGATGATAGATAGATAGGTAGATATATTCTTTAGCTATCGTTACTGTCTGCAGTACCATTGTGTAAGACGAGAGCTTGACGAGTTTAATGGCCACATGGCTAGTACAGTCGTCGCGAAACAGTTACGGTTAGGATTTTTCATTATGCCTAAAACAGAAAAAAATTCCTGGCCTTACCGTGAATTGAACACGGGTCTCTCACATGAGAGCCACTCTCTATCCATTCGACCAGACGTTCCTCTAGTTTGTTACTTACTCCAGTGATTCATAATCTCAGACTAGGTGAGATTAAGTGTCAAGTCCTATCGGAGACAGACGATAAAACCTAGATCATGTATTCGCCGAGTGGTTACCGGGGCCCAAATTGGGGTGTAAAGAATAGAACCAATGTTACCTGCCCCGCATGTTGTAAGAGGTGACTAAGGAGGTAGGGCTGGGCTAGCTACCCCACACCGGAGAAAAACACTAGATGGTTACAGAGTGGAGAGCGAACCGAATAAACGCTGGCTGAAACCGGACACATCACCGAAGGATAAGCACCAGAGCTCCAAATGGCGTTAAAGATGTGACGTAAAACACACCAATGATAAGGCTGCATAAATAAGATTTTCACATGAATAGAATTTATGGAGAGATCTGGTACATCGGTCTGGACGGCAGCGCCGGGTTAGCCTAGTAGCAGAAGTAGCAAATGCTACGGGCCCCGCGCTTCTAGGGGCCCGCGCTTCTAGGGGGCCCCGCGCCTATGTGACAGATGAAAATGGAAAAAAATAACCAGATGTTATATCAAAAACACGCAAGCTGTCTGAATTTTTAAATGTCGTGTGTGATAGTGCTGAATCCAACGAAATCGAAGCAGAAAATACAGAAGACGTGTCCTACTGTGTAGTAGATGAAAGCAGTGCTATAGAAGCAGCATCATTACCAATACTACCATTAAGATTAGCAACTCTTCACGATTTAGCCACATTTTCACAAGACAAACTGAAATCGAATGTACAAGTCCTCCCAATTTAGCCATATCATCTTCAAGCCAAAGAGAGGCAGAAAGCACAGCACATGCTTCTAATGTAGCAACATCATCTACAAGCCAACAACACAACGAAAGTAAATGTACTCCAACGATATTGGTGAATGGCCAAACAACTTCAAACAATCCACGATTTTGTCGAAAGTCGTTTTTCACATACACCAACAAACAAAACTCACGTGAGAGATTGGTTGTGTTATACAGAAACTAAAGGACAACTGTTCTGTTTTGTTTGAAAAGTTATTGATTTAGGCTGTACCATAGAGTGACTGGTGTATTTGGAATACTCCGGCAGTTAAAATCTATTACAGAGGAAGAGATCTTGAAAAGAACTCCAAATATTGTCAGCTCTTACCAAGAGGATTTGGAAGAAAGATTAGGCGACGAACTTATGCAGTTCACTGAACTTCTTAAAACTAATGTAGCTGCTGCTATTTGCAACGAAAAGCATGAGGCTCTAGAACTCCATTCTTCAGTCTGATCCTGAGACACGTTCAATCTTCCAACACCATCCTTTGGTGGCGTACAGACGGGACAGAAGCCTTAAGGATATGTTGGTTCACAGTCGACTCAAGCCTAATATCCAGAGTCATTTTGGCACCATCCAGTGTGGCCGTCGGCGCTGCGAAAATTCATTAGAGTCGTGTTTCCCAAATGTAGAAATAGTCTTACGAATTTACTAGTTTTTAATGATTACTAACTGCAGCGGAGAACGTTCTTTTCAACATTAAAGCGTATAAAAGTGAGTTAAGGAACATGATGGGACAATATCGTCTAAATAACCTCACCTTAATGAACATTGAAAGTAATTTACTTAGAGAAATTGATTTGTCTAGTATTATCTCTAAATTTGCTCACATTAAATCAAGAAAAGTTTGTTTGTAAAAATTGTGTTTTATTTTATTATCATACAAAACCTAGGGCCCGCGCTAAAATTTGCTACGGGCCCCGCGCTAGCCTAATCCGGCACTGCTGGACGGTGATCGCAAGAGAGAAAGATCATGTATTAAAAATGAGCATGTAAAATAACTCTTTAAAAACGCTGTTGAAAAACGAGAAGAAAAGTCTGTAAATTAAAACAAGCACATGCCAATAACCAGCGATGCTTTTTTTATGACAGACTTCTTCAACTTATTTTTCTTTCTCGAACGCTCCATATCGACGTATATGATCCGAGCCTAAGAGTGATTGTATGTTGTGTCAGTTATGCGCCTACAAGTAGACCAACATATCCGATTTCTGCGATGCTTTTATGTACTAGGTAGCTTCCTAGGTCCTACATCAGTTGCCTCTTACGACATGCCTCGTAGGTCGCATCGGCACTATTTCTTGCTTCCTGCAGGCCCCGGTGCCACACGGGCGGGGGACTACAGCAATTAAAATGGATTTTTAAACCGAAGGATTGACTTCATTGCACCGGGTTTTACCCCACACGGCTCGGTCCCTCTCAGCAGAAATAGCATGTCACCTGCCGAGAGTATTGCGCAAAGCACGAACTCCGTAGCTCCAGCAACAATCCTAGGGGTATCTGGACAAAAACTGCACTCGTAAACAGAACGGCGCGTCCGGATTCGAACCCACAACCTTTGACTCACAAGGCAAAGTGCTTAACCACTTAGCCACAGAGACACCCCTTCCCAACCCAACAGCAATTATTCTATTAAAATATTTATCTAGACAAAACGTAAATGCTTATAATGAAATAACCACTATCTAGCTGCTGAGTAGAAACTCACAGAAGTATGACAATTATCTCAAACATCTGGATTATAGCATTCCATAATACATTTTAACTGGATTAGGAGAGAGAGAGAAAATACTAATCAGAAGTAAGTAAACTTCTCTGAGGTTACAAAAATATGGAACAAAATAACTCGTCCCACCTTGAATGGAAGTTTAATATATTTCAATTTTCTGATAAACATCTCCGTTTCGATCTTCTAAAATGCCCCCAAAAATAGGTTCTAGCCGAACTCGCCTGCTTTCCCATTGACAAATTCCTCAAAATTCGGAACGTTTTCTGCGTGCTAATGCTAGTTGTTTTGACTCTCATGTGTATGTTCATTCCAGCCCTTGTTTTGTCCTCGACGAATCGTTCAATCTGTTTTATCCAGTCTATAAAAGATGCATTGTAACGTCAGTCGTTCCCGAAATCGGTCTGATCTGAGGAGTTGAGAGCTCGTAGTGAGATATATTTCAATGACCGGTTACGGACTGTTGATCGCGTGTAAAGTGGTACATATCTGGGACATCTTGACTGTCATCGAGTGGGTTATCTGCCATCAGCGACTTGTCGGGAGTCTCTGACTTCTTACCCGTTTCCCCTGGCTGGTGTGACAGGTTACAATAGAGCTGTTACGTCGTCCACAAAGTGCCCGGGAAGCAATTTTCTATCCAATGTTCCCGTCGCAGTGACATGCTGCTGGGGATATTATACGAAGGAGGGCGGAGTCACAGATGAGACCGAATACGGAAACCCACAGTGTCATGTATTGCAAATTGTTGGAATAAACTGGCCTATACTAACATATCAGTATATATATATATCGGAGTATATTTAATTATTCACTAGAATTAATTGGATTCTCCGAAAGGAGTTAATTCTTATTGTTCATGTTTGTTGGCCTACATGCTCTGATGTAACCAATAAAAGGTTCGTCTGAGGTTGAAAGGGCGTGCTTCGGCTTAAAGAAGAATTAATCCGCCATACATACCAAACAACATTATTCATTACTAGCGGACACGTGCACCCGATTTCATCCAAACCCCCTTAGACGCCTCTTAATATAGCCGTCCATCGCAAGCGATGATGACAACAATCTCAGACGTGTGCTGTTGCACCTCTCTGGTGTGTGCGGAGGTGACTGTAGAGTCCAATCCTAGAACAGAATCCCGACCACAGGTGGGGCATACATGATCAAGGTTAGACATGTGCGTGTTGTGTGCTCTGTCTTTTCGCGCTGCTCGTTTTCTCTGTGACTCAACAATACGATGATTCTCAGCTATTCGGGTTCCTCCTTTGTTGTTACAGAGCCACATTTGGCGATCTTGCGCAAGGGATTCCCAGCACGTATTGTCTATATCAAAGCATTTCAGAGACACTTTAAGAGTGTCTTTAAAGCGTTTTTCTGTCCACCAGCTAAACGTCTGCCCCTTCAAGCTCGCCATACATCAATTGTTTTGGGATGCGTTTATCAGGCATTCGAGCAACGTGACCGACCCATCTCACTTGGGCCTTCTGCAACAGGGTGTTGACGCTTGGGATCTTTGCTCTTGTGAGGACTTCGCTGTCTGGAATTTTGTCCTGCCAGTTTATTTTAGTATTCTGCGTAGACAGCTTGTGTGGAAATGGTTTAATTTTCTTGCGTGTCTGCTATACACTGTCCATGTCTCGCTTGCGTACAGCAGCGTGGTTAGCACTATGGCCTGGTAAACTTTCAGCTTTGTGACTATGCTTATCCCCTTCCGTTCCCACACAGTGACACGTAACCTTCCGAACGCAGCACTGGCTTTGGATATCCTATTGTTGACCTCAAACGACATGCGTGGCAGGTAACAGTGGTTGTATTCTTTACACCCCAAATTTGGGCCCCGGTAATCACTGGGGCGCGACAAAGATATAAATAGATTGATTGATTGATTGGATCATCATCATTACATTTCGGTGAGTTACCATGTGTGCTCCGATCTCTTTCTTCCACGAACTAAGTAGCACCGGCGAGGTCTGATGTCATTTAGAAGAAAGTGATGATATTTTGTAGCGAATTTATTTGTGAACTTTTTGTCAAGAATTTTACTCAGGTAGATGATTTCCAGCCTGCTCTTCTCGATTTTGAAATGAAATGGGTTATTTTATGTGTTTAATTGAACACGGGACCTACGTTTTATCGTCCGTCTCCGATATGACTAGGAACTTGATCTCACCTACACTGAGATCAGGGATCTCTGGAAAAATATCTCGATGGCTCCAGGGGGATCAGACCGAGTACCACCGAGTAATTCCCGGAGCCCAAATTGGGGTGTAAAGAATAGAACTACTGTTACCTGCCACGCATGTCGTAAGAGGCGACTGAGGTTGGGCATGGACTAGCTACCCTACACCGTAAAAACACTAGATGGCTACAGAACGGAGAGCGAACCAAGTAAACACTGACTGAAACCGGACACATCGCCCAAGGATAAGCACCAGAGCTCCAAATGGTGCTGAAGATGTGATGTAAAACGTAACAAAGCTAAGGCTGCATGAATCAGATTTCCACACGAATATAATTTATGGGAGATCTGGTACATCGGTCTGGGCGGTGATCGCGAGACAGAACCGAGTACCTTTGGAACTAGAGGCGAGCACCTAACCTCTATGCCACATAGACTCCCAGTTATAGATAGATAGACATTCTCAGTTCAGTGATAGCACGATTGACTTGCGCACTAATGGGCCGCGTTCAATTTACAGAGCAATAATTCTCCACTTAGTTAGTCTTTCCTCTTGGGCCTGTGGGCGGCGCATAGGGCAGAGGTCATAGCTCTCCATGTCTCGCGGTTCGTTGCTATTTGTTTTAAGTCTTTAATGTTTACTAGGCCCATCGTTGAGCCTTCTCTGGTGATGGTTCTACGCAGAGTCTCTCTTGGTCTTCCTCGTTTTCTTTTCCCTCTGGTGTCCATATGAGGGATTGGTAAGGAGTCTTCTCTCATCCATTCTAAGTGTGTGGCCGATGTAGTTCCAGCGGCGCTTTCTTATAAAATTTGATACATTTTCTTGCTTGGTCTCTTGTCTTATTTGTGTATTGGGTCTGAGATCTGACCATTTGAGGTTCAGTATTCTTCTAAGACATTTATTCTCAAAGTTATCTAATTTTCTTTCTAGAGCTTGTGTTGCTTTCCAACTCTCGCATCCATAAGTTAATACTGGAATCACACAAAAGTTAAAGATCTTTAATTTTAAGTGCTTGCTGAGTGAATTGGACTTCCATATATTTGACAATTTGTTAAAAGCACTTGATGCCAATGCGATTCTATGTGGAATTTCTGGCGCTGTATCCCCCGTAGATGACATCATACTTCCTAGGTATGTAAAACTTTTGACTTTTTCAAGAGTGTAGTTTTTAGTTGAATATTTTCTGGACTGTTGGTAAGGTCAACAATTTTTGTTTTTGTGGTGTTTATTTGGAGACCAATTTGTCCTGAGATATTTTGGAGAAGGTTTGTTTTCATTTGAATATCTTGATGTGATGAACTCAAAGGGCTATATCGTCGGCAAAATCAAGGTCTTCTAAAATTTTATCAACCCACTTGATGCCCATATTTGCGTTATTGGTGCATTTTCGCATGACCCAGTCAATTGCTATTCCAAAGAGCATTGGCGATAAGACGCAGCCTTGTTTCACTCCTGTTTCCACTGGGAACCAGTCAGAGTTACCGAAATCTGTTCTTACACTGCAGCGCGATTCACTGTAGAAGGATTTTATGATGTTGATGAATTTAGTAGGGAAACCATAGTTTTGAGTAGTTTCCAAAGCGTAGGACGGTGAATACTGTCAAACGCTTTCTGAAAATCAACAAAGTTGATGATTAAATTCGATTGAAATTCTACGAACTCTTCAATGATTACTCTTAGTGTGAAGATGTGATCTATGCATGCTCGTTTTGGTCTAAACCCTGCTTGTTTTTCTCTTAGCCTTTCATCTATAGACTTTTTCAGTCTCTCGAGTAACATGCTACAAAAAGTTTTCCTGGCACTGACAGTAGGGTGATCCCACGCCAGTTATTACAATCAGACAAATCTCCTTTTTAGGTAATTTGAAAATAATACCATCTTTCCACTGTTGTGGTGGGGATTCATTTTGCCAGATTTCATTTATAAGTTGGAGTATATGTTGTAAGTTGTTATCATCTGCTGCTTTGAGCATTTCTCCAGAGATGTTATCATCACCAACCGCTTTGTTGTTTCTCAATTTTTAATGGCAGATTTCAACTCTTCCAGTGTGAATGGCTCGCAGGAAGCTTCTAGTGTGGGCATGGTGATTTCTTCATCTAGGTTGGGAACAATCTCTGGTTTGCGGTCTATTTAGTATTTCTTTAAAATGTTCTGCCCATCGTTGTTTTTGTTGTTCTTCTGACAGCAGTATCCTACCTTGATTGTCTTTGATGGGTTTATTTGGTGTAGGAGTATGTTTGCATAGTTGCTTCATAATGTGGAATACGGTCTTGTTGTTTCCAGTTTTTGCAGCTGTTTCCGCATCGGTGGCTAGATTGTGACTTAACAACATTTAATTGGTGATTTCTAAGTTTGTGAAAAACTTAACATTGTCGACGTAGCTGGTATATGAGTGTCTTACAGTTACGTAGCTGGTATATGAGTGTCTTACAGTTACGTAGCTGGTATATGAGTGTCTTACAGTTGACAATTTCAAACAGTTGAAATGTGAGAACAATGAAAACAACGTCGTTTCTATTCTTTCATTGATTTTCTGTTGTAGGCATTCAAAATAAAAATGATTTAGTCCAAGATGGAAGTGAAAGGACAGATAATAAAAAGTATTTTTCTACCAACACTTTGTTATCAGTGCCAAACTTGGTCTCTTACAGCAACACACCACAGAAAGCTCACGTGTGAAATGAAATGCTTGAAGAGGCGGTGGAGGTCACCAGGAAAGATAGACTACGAAACGAGGACATCAGAAGCAGAGTGGGCATAACATCATGCACCGAAAATATTGAATGACAACAAATGCAGTGTTTCGGACATTTAATGAGAATGGAATACAACCAACTACCAATAACATCATACAATAAAAATAGATCAGGCTATAGAGCCACGGGAAGACCGAGAAAAAGATGGATAGACACTATCAAGACCACACTAAATAAACACAGATACAACACAACAAGAGCGACTCGTCTGGTCCTGGAACGCAAATTAAAGCTCCCATAACTACGCTTAACAGCTTGAGTGGATAACCAACGCCATCATCCTCATGGGAAACTACAATAGACAAATTTACGTGATTCATTTCACCGAAACGGAAATTTATAATTATTACCGAAAGACCGAAACATATACGTTATTTGTTAACATTTTTGCTGACACCCTGAGCGAGAGAATTTTGCTGACACACTGAGCGAGAGAATTTTGCGGACACCCTGAGTGAGCGGAATTTTGCGCTTATGGCTTTCGTCTGCACTGAACCGGGGCAAGTCTAAACATAAATAAAGAGTTTCGTTGTTAGAATTGTTCCAATGGTATGTGCAGACATATTCTAACTTCCGATGTTGCTGATTTAATTTGTTGGGACTGTAGTTAGAAAGTAACAAGAGAAACAAACCGACCAAAAATATCCTTCTATGCCAGATTTCCGGAAAAGTTGAAGCCAATTAGGTTGAGTGTGAATGACGGTAACTCATAGTCAGATGTTTTATATGTTGCAGAAATGTCAATATCACACATACTCTTTGTTGCAGTCTCAATGATGTAGTCAATGACCAGCCAACCAGTACTACAAAAACCGTATTTAAAAAAAAAAATTCGTTTGAAAAATGTTTGTATTTAAGTTGTATTTCTATGATGTCAAGAAATAATAATAGTCCAGTTTGTTACTTGTTACATTGTTTGCACGACGGAAGATTAACTTGTTACATTGTTTGCACGACGGAAGATTGACTTGTTACATTGTTTGCACGACGGAAGATTGACTTGTTACATTGTTTGCACGACGGAAGTACTTGTTACATTGTTTGCACGACGGAATATTGACTTTTTTACATTGTTTGCACGACGGAAGATTGGTTTGAAAAAATCATGGCTTGACTAGGCGATCACCAACAGTGAACGAGTCGTCGATTTTCTTTCGGAACAGTGAGGTCTATTTTTATTGCTCATAAAGATCCAAGGGAACGAATTTACTTTATCTCTCTCGATCGCCGCTTAGAACGATGTACCAAATTTTCTCATGAATTCTGATGTTTTTTTAGGGACTCAGTCCCTCCCTACAGCTTCTCGCAAAACTCTGCGTTATCAGGTCAGGTTTCGTTTCTCACGCCTCCTAACAACTGGCAGTCTTGCAGTATGTGCTCTACCGCCATGTTCGCCTTTTCACAGTGGCACAGGCTAGTTGTGCCAATTTTTAATTTGTTGAACATGTGGGCCCGAAATCTGTTATGGCCGGTACGGAGGTAGAATATAGCAACTTGTTCGCTACGGGACAGACCATAATACCCATCTCTGACGCTGTGTTGAGGGTGCTCTTTCGACCACTTTTCTCCATACTGTCAACCGATGGTTATTTTGGTCTTCTCGTAGTTGATCTCGTGATCGGTCTGCAGTAGTCGCCCTCCTGCCTTTGCTAGCATGTCTGCTTCTTTGTTTCCGCTTCTATTGCTGTGTGATGGTATCCACTGTATGACTGCTCGTTTAAGTGAGTTTGCTAGTACACCGAGGATCGCTTTTAGCTCATTGAGTTCTGTTCTGACCGAGAGAGCATCGATGAATATCACGACTTTGTTGCGTAAGGCGTTGCTTCTCTCTAGGATCATTTCAGTGGCTGTTCTTATTGCATCTGCCTCTGCCCGGTAATTGTTTGAATACTTACCTGTGGCAATCGCCTTCGTGATCTTCACTTTCTTTGAGAGTTTAAGCACAAATCCTCCTCCGTCATCGTTAATCGCATTTGCTAATCGCACTACGATACAAACAATTATACACTAACAACAAATGAGAAAAGAAGAATCCAAACGACAGAGATGAAGTGTTGACCACGAATTCGAAATGTTACAAGAAGAGATAAGATCAGAAACGACGAAATCAGAAAAAGAGTAGGATTCTTGCCGGTGCTACAATATCAGTTTCAGTTTGGAATATCTTCATTGCACTCCGGACATGTCCATAGGTGCTCCGATCTCCTTCGCAATATCTCCATCAGCGTCCAGCGACTGACCGTACCAGTTCTATTTTGATTGATGAGCCTACTCGTATACCTGTTGTACTGTTTTTTTTCTTGCCACACCAATCTTCAAACCCAGTTCTCGCAATCTAGTAGTTGACGTGGATTGGTTTAGATGAAGGTCTTCTCTGCGGCCACGCTCTATGAGGGCGTTCACGATGTCAGCTCTGTCCATTGGCTGGCCGTCTGATATAGCGGCAGAGCCAGCCAGTCTGTCTGCTCTCTCATTGCCAACGATACCCATGTGCCCCAGAACAAAGACAAGTGTAATTCTACAAATTGTTGACACCTGCAGTGATTCAGTCCATTGCCTGCGCACCGAACCGGCCTCCACCTTTCGGATCATACTCAATGAGTCACTCAAAATGCACGCATGAGTGTAGTTTTGTGACTCTAACCAGAGTAGTGCATTGGTCACCGCCAGTACCTCCATTGTCATGCTGCTTGTTGTCATACTGAATGCACCACTGGCTTCCTTGACTATTCTGCCACATGAGCTTGTAGAGAAGGCCCATGCAGACTTTTCGTGACGAACTACCGATCCATCCGTGTAGATCACAACGTCGTCTGCATTGCAATTTTCATCGATGATGGCTACAATATATTAAGAAACAACAGGTGAAATGGTTCAGACATGTATCAAGGTTACAACAAGACAGTCTCACACAACTATCACTTAGATATAACGACAACAGACGCAGAGGTCGACCATGTAAACGATGGATTGACGGAATATCTGAGGCACTATTTTCCCCCTTGTACAAAGCGCATAGGGAGGCTCGCTCCGGGTGTCTCTTTTTTCGAATTGACGTCGACAGGCAAAACAGGATTAGAGAGTAGAAGATGTCTGCCCTTTATACCATGCCCAGCGTGTTCGTAGCCCGTCGGACGACGGGTAACAAGCCCCCTGGGAGTGTGGTTCAATTCCACGGGCTGACAGAAAAGCCACAGGTTATCCAGATTTACGGTGTTTACGGCACTGAGCCGAAGAGCTGAAAGCTCAAGTGTTTCTGGATCGGAAAAAATAAATACCATGCGAAACTATCTGTTCTTTATAACATGTGAAAGCCCACTACGGAAGCTACCTTCTTGTCAAATTTGAAGTTCGTACTACGTCGGAAAGTATGACAAATAAATGGAGCAAACACATACACACAGGCAACAATTTGCTTTATATATATATATCGTATGTATGTGTATGTGTGTTTAATGTGTGTGTGCGTTCTAAATGAGCGATAGAGCAAAGACTGGTATATACAGTATTACATAAGAAGGAAAATTAGTTATAAGATTGAAAAACAACACTCAACGTTTCGGTGCTTAAGACCTTTATCAAGAACAGAAAAAACAGAAAAACTAAATTAACTAAAACATGACACTAACAAATGATCTGCATCAAAAGATACTGGCATACGTACCTGCGTGGCCCTTGGTCAGCATCTCGTGAATGAAAGAATGGACAGGAAATAGGAAGACTATTAGGTTACCGATTGGCTGGCCAATCGGAAAGGGTCAGTGGCAGGTTACGTAAGATATTGTTTGTACAGGTGGGAACAAAGATCCCACGTGGGAAGAGCAGGAGAGGTAGGTGGAAGAAACGTCAGATAATAGCGTTAATGACCGACATAGCATACTGCTGTGTAAACACGTACACCCCCATACAACATGAGCCCTATGTGGGTCTTCCCACGTGGGGTCTTTGTTTCCACCTGTACAAACAATATCTTACGTAACCTGCCACTGACCCTTTCCGATTGGCCAGCCAATCGGTAACCTAATAGTCTTCCTATTTCCTGTCCATTCTTTCATTCACGAGATGCTGACCAAAGGCCACGCAGGTACGTATGCCAGTATCTTTTGATGCAGATCATTTGTTAGTGTCATGTTTTAGTTAATTTAGTTTTTCTGTTTTTCTGTTCTTGATAAAGGTCTTAAGCACCGAAACGTTGAGTGTTTTTTTCATATCTTATAACTAATTTTTCCTTCTTATGTAATACTGTATATACCAGTCTTTGCTCTATCGCCTATTTCCTCAGTATTACCGCAGCCACCCTAACGATTTTCTCCAGATCTGATCTGATCCAGTCTGACTACCTCAGATTTGTTGATTTTCGTACATCGCGTTCTAAATGAGTAATTTTCCTGACCCAGTTTATAAACATATACCAATAACCTTACTCAAGTTTGAAATGGTGATTTGACGATTTTTCGGAATTCTTTTGGTTTGTTTTATGTTTCTCCTATTGGCTGTTCTAATCGATTTTACACGACTATTCTCAAACTGGTTTACTACGGATTCCTTACATGTGTTTACAAGAAAAAAACAAAAGCGCGACGTCTTAGTGACAAAATGATTACGGTAGAATATCTGAAAGCCCCCACTTCCATGACAAGGGAAGTGTGATGACTGTACCCTGTGTCCCCCTCATTTGATGGAGTCTTTAGAGCTCGATAGAGACCAGTTTGAGAACCGTTAATGACACGATTTCGTTCATTACTTCCCCTTGATCCATAACTATTCACTGCCAAGTGGAAATAACTCTTATTGTTGGTATCTCTTTCACGTCTGACTTGTCTTTCATATCGTCTGGATTAGCTATTGGTCCTACTAAAAATTGCTACTGTTTGAGTGCTCTGATTTTATGACCTCGGACCTCTAACACCGTTCCCTGGTGATTATACGAACGGATGTGATCGTAAATTCAAGCCTGCTTGTCGTCAGTCGGACTCTACCGGTCGTGAGGAACGCTGGTACAGTGACATTAACGACCGCCATCAAAGGAAATAGTAGAAATATTCGGACTAGTAACTGTGGAGAGGCTGAACGGTGAACCTTTTACCGTCCGACCTAGAGAAGAAAAGCGAACGAACAAAGCAAAAAGAATTGTATAAAATATGGTTTTTTAAAATCTGAACAAAAAATGTGTATCAGATCAAGAGTTTTCTCAACACAGAAGGTTGCGATTCTGATGGATATTCTGAAATCTGGATAGAGAAGTGGTAAACAGCTAGATTTGTCTACTAACTTCATCATCGTTCAACTAGCATGTCCTGGGCAGAACGTTGACATCTTAAACGTACTTCGAAATGTTTCTCTCTCATAAGTCTCTGTAGACGTCGTGCTCTAATCATGAGTTACATCCCGAATCCATCTTCCCTGGTTGTCTCTTCTTCTCTGTACATGTATGACTTCTTCCATGATTGTCTTTACATGTATGCCTTCTCTGACCAATGATGTTCTTCTTTTACCAACTTTTTATGTCTTTTTAAATGTTCAAAATAAATAAATTATCGAACTTGAGCATCAACCAGTTTTCTTTGATTTTGAGTTCTTTCTGGATACATCTATTTGTTAATTTTTATTTCCATGATATACGGAGCTCTTCTGTAACATTTATATTCAAAAGCACATATATACTTGGCTAAATGTCCATGTTTTACACACATACGTTGCCACTAGAAATATGCATGCTCTTAGAATTCTTGTCTTTGTTTTCAAATCAGGTTCATTCCATACCGTTTTAGTTGTTTTATTCTCTTTCCTCACATTTTCTTCTCTTGTAAACAGTGAACTGAGACATTTAAAACTGTTCCTATTGCTAACTTATATGTAAACAGTGAACTGAGACATTTAAAACTGTTCCTATTGCTAACTTATATGTAAACAGTGAACTGAGACATTTAAAACTATTCCTATTGCTAACTTATATGTAAACAGTGAACTGAGACATTCAAAACTGTTCCTATTGCTAACTTATAGGGTAAGCAAATGAAACTGCGAGACATTCAAAACTGTTCCTATTGCTAACTTATATGATATTCAAATGCCGTTAAAGTCTAGTTCTAGTCTTCTCCATGCAACATGTTTTCTACAGAACGTCGCTTCCATCCCATCTCACGTAAAAGACCCTCAATCTTTAACTAGTTCTCTAGTCTTATCCATCCTTAATTTCCTGTTGCCGCCAAAGTTGGTCGTCCTCTGCCTCCTCTTCTTATACCATACCCTACAATATTACTCTCTCCAACCTTGCCCATGTGTTGCCGGTATAGTAACACTGCAATCTACAAATCATGTCGTAAGAGGCGACTGAGATAGGGACCTATGGAAGCTATCCTAATAAATAAAACGCGTCACAGAAATTAGATGTGCTGGTCCACTTGTAGGTACATAACTGGCACAGCGTACAATCCCTTTTGGGCTCAGATCACATACAAATCACATAGAGTGGTTTAGCAAGTGGTCGATATGAAACGTTCTAAGAAGACTCTCTCCAACCCACTGTGACGTTTAATATAATTCAAATATTTCAGTGTTCAAAACATCAAATTATGAATGAGCCAATTGTTCTCAATGTTCAGATCTTATAGGCTGTTTATATTTTTCACAGGGTGTTCTCAGAATTTTTCTGAAACATTTTGTTTCAACCTCTATATTTTCTTTTTCAGCGCTTGCATAATGTTTCATAACTTCCATTCATTTGTTGCCACAGACAAAATATATGTCTTGCTAAGTTGTACTTTTGTTTCATTGCTTCTGTCACCTATAAACTAGTTAACTGTCAACTAATCACAACAGAGATAAAGTGTCTACACATAATGATGGGAGTAACAAGAAGAGACTGGTTTAGATATGAAGAAATCGGGGCAGAAGTTGGTACAACATCAGTACTGAACTTCATCAAGAAACAACAGTTTAAATGGTTCGGTAACATAAGCAGATTACCAACAGACAGTGTGCCTCAAAGATCAATGTTACTTTTTCTCTTCTTCTTCTGCGCTCTACTTCTGCTTTGCGACTACTCCGGTATGTGTCATAAACAGGGTGGTGCGCTTGAGATCTTCACCGGCCCCCATAGTTTTTTTGTAGGGTTGTTTCTGTTGGCCAGATTTCCATTCTCACACTGCTCAGGCTGGGGCAGTCTTGCAGGATGTGCTCTGGGGACTGCTCCTTTGCTCCACAGATGTAGGCAGCCGAGTCCCTGATACCCATTCTATGGAGGTGTGCTCTGAGAATGCAGTGTCCTGTTCCAAGTCTGAAGACTGCGGTCTGCGTTTTTCTTTTAGTGTATCAATGTTACTCCGATACAGTGATACCAAGAGTACAATGTTACTCCGATACAGTGGATACCAAGAGCAATGTTACTCCGATACAGTCCGATACCAAGAGCAATGTTACTCCGATACAAGCAACAGGCCGTCCACGCAAAGTTGCCCTCGGATAACAGAGACGACGAATGATACTGTTTATGAAGTGCACACAAAAGACTGTTCTAGAAATCTCTTTTTATCCTGACGCTGTGAGACAAAACAGGATTAGGGAAAAGAAAAAGCTTCGTTATGCCGACCGGTTCTCGATCATACTAGTTCAATTCTGAAATGCCATGTCCGGTCTTCTAAATTTTTAACAGATGAATCTAATGCCATTTTATGGGGCCTATTTTAAAAAAAGACTTGAAGACCACTGCAAAATATCACTTAAAATAGCAATACATTTAAAGGAACTCCTGGTGACAATTAGCCCAGATAGGCACACACTATCCACACACGCCAGACTGGTGTAGAGATGATCGTTTTAACGACAGGTAATTGAATTCTTCCCTTTTAGACTCCAATGAATGAAACAGGAAGGAATAAAGATGGCGGGACGTGTAAAAAAGAGACGAATGGTGAGCCAACGCGTGAACGTCAAATCAGCCTCTGCGGGGTATCAGAAGTTTCATTAAGCCTAGAGTTCTCAAAGTTTCTATTCCTGCGCCCCTAACAAATGTTTAATTAACGTTTGCGCCCACTATTATAAGTAGATTATTATTCGCACCCAGGATTTCTGTGAAGTGTTCAAAATATTTCCCCTAATGTCGCAGTCGATGAAATGTCCTTTGGTACCTTCTTCTTCGACGAACGCTCCATATCGACCACTTGTTAACCACTCTTTGTGGTTTGTATGTGATCTGAGCCTAAGAAAGATTATACGCTGTGCAAGTTATGCGCCTACAAGTAGGGCAGTACATCCAATTTCTGTGAGGCTATTTATTCACTGGGTAGCTTCCTAGACCTCTACCTCAGTCGCCTCTTATGACATGCTTTGTAGGTCGCAGTGTTATTATTCTCTACTCCCCTTCGAGCCCAGGTTAAATACGGGTTCTCATGTACCTACTGGTGATGGGAACATATAATCTGAGAACCCTTGAGCTATGTGATGCCAAAAGAAGAAAAGAACATTGAGATTGAACAATCAAAGAATACTCAAAGAATATCAGTGAATACTTGACTCTGAAGTTGAACTGGCAAATGTGTGGAAGTCGACTGTGAAGCATTCCCCTGACACAGGTAAACGTGTTGTTGTAGTGGTGGGAGGCAGGCTCAGGTACAATAATTTATTATATGGTCGCAAGTGTTAATATGTTAACCGGTACCAGCATGAGTTTGAGTTGAAATGCACAGATTGTAAGATACGTATGTCACTGTGATGTATTTTGTGAAAGTCTAAACAGAACTGCTAACAAAACTCAACTAAGATATGTATGTCAGTGATGTATTTTGTAGAAAGCCCTAAACAGAACGGGCTAACAAACTTAACTAAGTTGTATGTCACTGTGATGTATTTTGTAAAGTTCTAAACAAGAACTGCTAACAAAACTCAACTAAGATATGTGGATTGTTTTCATGAAGTTAATTTGTATTAGTCATGTTTGTATGGACAATATGTCCTGGTATAACCAAACCATGGGCGTCTGTAGCGAGCTGCAGTGAGCTCGGTCACAACAACCCAAGTGGTGTGCCTGGTTCAAACTCCGTGGTGGCAGTTTTGAATCAAATTTGTTCCCGTGGTAACGAACGGTAAAAATAGAACTACTGTTCAGAAAGCAATGACAAACTACTGAACGTATAAGTGGTGCCTTATATACAACCAACCATTAACCAGCTAATCGCATACAACCACATATGCAGCCACACACATCCACCAGCTAACCACATACCTTGCGTCCTACTTCATTGTTATGTAGATTCATCAAACTTCTCACATTTCGACTCTCCTGATGACTCACAGTCTCTGGCGCGTCTACAAAACTTCGACTAAACCAGAGACCGTAGTTGACATTGTCGCTACATCCTCCCCATTTCCAGCCATCTACATCTTGTTCGCCATACCTGGGGAAAATTTATATTGCGAAAATATTTATGGAAGGCTGACACAGTCAAACAAGCAAGAAAATGATTGACATATTGATTGATTTACTGATTGAGTCATTATCATTGCACTTCGTTATATCTTCTTCAGCAATCTCTGGTCATGCACTACCTTTACCGTGGACCACAAACTGGGCAGCCAGCTTCAGGTCTGTCAGGTTTCTCCAAAGCTTAGTTTATAGGTCGATTGGGTGTGGCCACATGTTGCTTCTCAGCTCACCCAGGAGAGGACAGTCTTGCAGGACATGCTCCGGTGTCTGTTCCGCATGATGACATTGGCAGAGAGCTGTTTGATTTATTCCTTGTCTATGTAATGTCTGTTGAGTCTGCAGTGTCCGGTACGTATGCGAAATATAATGATCTGGTCTGTTCTGCTGAGGTCTTTGAGGAAGTCCTTTACATAATCATATCCAATGTCTGTCTCATGTATGTATCTGTCTCATGTAAGTGTATGTCTCGTGTAAGTGTCTGCCTCGTGAAAGTGTCTGCCTCGTGTAAGTGTCTGCCTCATGTAAGTGTTTGCCTCGTGTAAGTGTCTGCCGTGTGTAAGTGACTATATTACCTAGACATATCACAGGAGCAGTCTGTGAGGTTGCCGACTGAGCAGGCTTGAGTCACCGAATGAACAACACCAGCACTCAACACAGCGTACACAAATGCTGTTTCTCGGGTTCCTGGGAGACAAAATAAAAAGAAAAGTCACAATTAAAATAAGAAATCTCATGCACGCTAAAAGTGCCAATACAAATATACACTTCTTCTTTTGTCATCACACTGCTACCTGGTTGTTGCCCAGTGTCGTCACACTGCTACCTGGTTGTTGCCCAGTGTCGTCACACTGCTACCAGGTTGGCCCAGCGTCGTCACACTGCTACCTGGTTGTTGCCTCAGAGTCGTCACACTGCTACCAGCGTGTGCCCCAGTGTCGTCACACTGCTACCTGGTTGTTGCCCAGTGTCGTCACACTGCTACCAGGTTGTTGCCCAGTGTCGTCACACTGCTACCAGGTTGTTGCCCAGCGTCGTCACACTGCTACCAGGTTGTTGCCCAGTGTCGTCACACTGCTACCAGGTTGTTGCCCAGTGTCGTCAACTGCTACCAGGTTGTTGTCCAGTGTCGTCACACTGCTACCTGGTTGTTGCCCAGTGTCGTCACACTGCTACCAGGTTGTTGCCCAGTGTCGTCACACTGCTACCTGGTTGTTGCCCAGTGTCGTCACACTGCTACCTGGTTGTTGCCCAGTGTCGTCACACTGCTACCAGGTTGTTGCCCAGTGTCGTCACACTGCTACCAGGTTGTTGCCCAGTGTCGTCACACTGCTACCAGGTTGTTGCCCAGTGTCGTCACACTGCTACCTGGTTGTTGCCCAGTGTCGTCACACTGCTACCTGGTTGTTGCCCAGTGTGGTCACACTGCTACCAGGTTGTTGCCCAGTGTCGTGGTTTTCTGTTTTTGTCTTTCGCTGTTCTGGTGGCTTGGGTGATTGTTATTTCTGATCTTTGACAGGATTCTGCTATGTCCTTTAACCATCTTTCTCATGGTCTTCCTCTCGCCTTCTTCCTGATGTTCTGTTGTAGAAGACTATACTGTGGAGTTTGGATGCATTCTTATTAAGTGGCACAATAGTAGCACGTAGACACTATAAATAGTATTCACGACACACGCTATTTTTCTGAACCTCCAAGGAATTATGGGTTTTCACTCTTCCCCCATACATGAGCTGGAGAGAGTTCATGGCTAGTGATCACTGCAGTACCCACTTGATTCTAGAGCAGCAGGCACTGTAGACACATCACTTATTGACCACACTTGGAAATCTGCATATGATTATAGTCCAAAGAGCTTCTTCCGGAATTGCCCCAGAACAACCACTCGTTGACCACTCTATGTGACCTTGGTATGATTACGCTTTGGTGTGATTACGCTTGGTGTGATTACGCTGGTGTATTACGCTTGGTATGATTACGCTTTGGTGTGATTACGCTTGGGTGTAATTACGTTTGTATGATTACGCTTGGTGTGATTACGCTTGGTATGATTACGCTTGGTATGATTATGCTTGGTATGATTATGCTTGGTATGATTACGCTTGGTATGATTACGCTTTGGTGATTACGCTTGGTAGATTACACTGATGATTACGCTTTGGTGTGATTACGCTTGGTATGATTACGCTTGGTATGATTACGCTTGGTATGATTACTCTTGGATGATTATGCTTGGTATGATTACACTTGGTGTGATTACGCTTGGTATGATTACGCTTGGTATGATTACGCTTGGTGTGATTTACGACTTGTGGTCAACATGTTAAACTAAGAACATGACCAGAGGTCGTTGAAGAAAAAGAAGGGTATTCCAATATCAGAATCATGACTGTGTAAGTCTTGAGATATAAAGTTCAAGATTAATTGAGTGATTATTTGAGTGAACCAACCTTGTGTTCCAGGGCCCGCAGGGAGCAAAGAATAGTAACACTGCGACCTACAAGGCATGTCGTAAAAGGCGACTGAGTGGGCCTGGGAAAGCTACCTTAGTAAATATAAAGCGTCGCAGAAATCGGATGTGCTGGCCTACTTGTAGACGCATAATTGTCACAACGTACAATCGCTCTTATGCTCAGATCCCATACAAATCACACAGAGTGGTTAACAAGTGGTCGATATGGTGCGTTTGAAGAAAAAGATTGAGTGATTGATAGGATGATTGTCATCGCACTTCGGTGAGTAACCAGGTGTGCTCCGATCAATTTCTTACACAGGAAGATCTCAGCTGCAGTGCGCGAACTCTGTAGCACCGGCGAGGGTCCCGATGTAATTTTGAAGATGGTGAAGATATTTTGGTAGGAATTTTATTTTAAATATTTTTTTTAAAATGTGTTTTTCCTGGACAGCGACTTTCCAGCCTACTCTTCTCGAATTTGAACTGGCAAGGGTTCTTTTACGTGCTCAAGTTGAACACGAACCTACGTTTTATCGTCCGTCTCCGATATGACTAGGAACTCGATCTAACCTACACTGAGATCAGGGATCTCTGGAAAAATATCCGGATGGCTCCACGAGGGAGTAAAGCGAGTACTTTTGGCACAAGACGAAGAATCCAGATCAAGTTAGTAAACATGTTGTTTGCTAACAGTTGTTGACAATTATCATCTGTCGCCATTACAATGTTTCTGTTTATACTTTATTACCGCTAACGAAATCCGTTGAGTTTCTGCTACCCCAAAACTAATCGAAAATTAAAACACATTTCAAAACACAACCGGTTACATACAGGTGTATTAAAACACGAGAGACCTTTTGAAAACGTTTAGAAAGGCGGGCATGATTTAAGAGACATTTGTATGCGTGTCAGCAATTAAGTTGGGTGACACTTTTGAAAGTTGAACTGATAGATGACTTACTAAAGTATTGGGAATAACTTCATTCATAGTTCGCAACTTGGTGGATATTTTGAAATAAAGTCGTGAAGAAACGAAACAAATATCTCTGTTTCGTTAAGTAACGGTGAAAAGTTTAAAAGTGGCAGTTTATTGTGTGTAAAGTTTGTTGCCAGTTACGAATCAAACTGTTTCAAATTTAGGATTGCATTTTCAATGATTTGAATTTTATAGAAAAAGGAAGGATATATTATATCATTTGTGCACTTTTAATAATTGTTCGTAAATGGGACTCAATATTTCGTTTTTATATCTTTTCTAGTCAACATCTCTCTCTCTCTCTCTGTGCCTTTTTATCTTGGATTGGGGCATAGACCCTCAACCAACTCATGTCAAGTCTTCCTATCTCTAACTATTTCCTCAGCTCCCTCCAGCTCTTCTTTATATTGTTGATCTCTGTCTCCAAATCTCGTCTCCATGTATTTCTCGGCCTCTCCTTCTTTCGCTGTCCCTGCGGGTTCCAGGCAAGGACCCTTCCTGTTATATTCCTCTCAGGTTTTCACACAGAGTGCCCTATCCAGCGCCAGCGTCTTTTTTTAACCTCTTGGTCCACTGAAATCTGTTTTATTCTCTCCATAAGTTCCTCACTTATAATTCTGCTATACCATCTTATTCCCTCTATTCTGCGCAGACACTAGTTGATGAATGTTTGCAATTTATGCCTTATTGTTTTAGTATTTCCATATGTTTCCCAGTGCAATGAAAGCTCCTCTTGCCTTCTGTATTCTTATTTTAACATCTCTATCTGTTCCACCCTCTTTGTCTACGTTGCTGCCCAAATATGTGCATGATTCTACCTCTTGAAGTGGATTTTACCCAGGAGATCAGTTTTCGTTTGCTTGGTTAATTCTCATTATCTTTGTCTTTCCCTTATAAATGTTCAGCCCTAGTTGCTGGGACCTTTGATTCAATGTGTTTAGCTTATCCTGCATCTGATTTCGTGTATGTGACAGAAGGGCTATATCATCAGCGAAGTCCAGATCATCTAGTTGCTCTGTCAGAGTCCATTGGATTCCATTTCTGGTGTTAGTTACTGCTGTCTTCATAATCCTGGTCAACATCAGTTGTTGATTTTATCATGCCCTCTTATTGTTTCTTCCAATGATTATAATCATCGACTTGCATACTTCTAAAGATAACTTTGTCGCGTTCCGGGGGTAGTGGGTTCGAATCCGGATCGTGCCGTTCTGTTCACGAGTGCATTTTTTGTCCAGAGACCCCTAGGATTGTTACCGGAGTTACGGGTTATTTTTAGTAATTACTATTATTTGTCTATTCCGAGAAGTTGTATACTAATTAGGGAAGAATGATGCTGAATTTCAGACTATGTGATATTTTAGCGTTATATATTCAATTTTTAAAGCTAATCAGCATCATTTTAAAAGTAATAATTAGGAATAAATAATTTATAAAATAATAAATACACGTTATGCTTTTATTTTGGTGGGGTCCGGCCCCACTGGCCCTCAATGACGAGCCATCATGCTGATATCTTTCTATAACAATCTACCGTCTTTATTTGCTAATAAGTCTACTGTCTCATTGTTAGGTATAGCGTAGTGCGATGGCATTAACTATGTTCCCCATTCGAATTAAGTGTTCGCAGTTGTATTATTGAAGTGAATATCTTCGATGAAACTGAGTACAAGATTTCTTGCCTCTTTCAGAAAAGTTAATTTCAGAGTTTCTCTATAACGTTCCTTCTTGTCTTGAACACTTTGCCTCCAACTTTAATGTCTGCTCTCTCATTCTTGATCGTTTCTTCTCAGATTATATCCATTTTATGTTCATTATTTTTCGCAGAAATCTATTTTAAAATGCTTTTAAATTACTTCTAAATATTTAAATATTTTGATTAATCAACACCGAACTGGCGTGTTGGGACGATGGATGCTGCTAGATTGGTTGAGGGAGAGATCGGAGCACCTACAGACATGTCTGAAGTGCTATGATGATAGTCCTCATATAACTGATATAACTGATTTAGTCATTTACTAACTCTCGCTGGCATATGTTAGAAATGAGACAACATTGGAATTGAAAATTCATAATTTAGTTTTAATACTGTATAACTTAGAGTTCTACACTTTATTTTGACTTTTAAAAGTTAATATTTCTTTGACAGCTCCTAGCATAATTTTCAAGCGTATTAGTTGCGTATTAAAGAAAAACGTACACGTAAAAAAAACCCCCCAACGTACTGTGGGTTCTTAGATTTGCACATCTCTGTCTTGCATTCCTGCGAGATTGAATTTGTTTCGTTGTCAATGCGACGGAACATCATAAACAAACCAAAACAAAATAAGATCTGACAATGATAAAAGTGCACATTTTATAAAATATTTTAGCGCTAACATGACAATAAATGTCAACATAGCAGAAGACAGTAATAGCATAAACAGCTATAGGTAAAATATATCTCTAGCAATATCATGTTTCACTAACGTTTCTTTGAATAAATGTGGTTGAGATAACCAAACAATGAAGACTACATGGGAACAAGAAGTGCTAAAATAGTAATGAACCGTTGTGGACACATAGATGAGATAACATGGAGAAATGAATAAATAAATGGTTGTATGGATGAATGAGTTAAAGGGACACTGGAGGAATGTAATGATGGGAAACTGGTGGAATGTAATGAGGAGCAATTGGGTGAATGTAATGAGGGGCAACTGATGAATGTAATAAGGGGCAACTGGTGGAATGTAATTAGGGGCAATTGGGTGAATGTAATGAGGGGTAACTGGTGAATGTAATAAGGGGCAATTGGGTGAATGTAATGAAGGACAACTGGCAAAGGTAATGAGGGGCAACTGGTAGAATGTAATGAGGGGCAACTGGTGAATGTAATGAAGGACAAATGGTGGAATGTAATGAGGGGTAACTGGAGGAATGTAAGGATGGGCAACTGGTGAATGTAATGAGGGGACAACTGGTGGAATGTAATAAGGGGCAACTTGAAGAATGAATGAATTGAGGGGTCACTTGGTGAATGAATTAATTGAGGGGCAACTTGAAGAATGAATGAATTAAGGGGGCACTGGAATTAGTTTTGTAAACACCACTTCGCTTTGCAACAACAATACCAAGCTTGCTAGCCAAGATACCACAGTCTGACTTGTCACCACGATGCACATACTCATCGGTATATACAACATCATCATCATCACTTGCATTATCTTCTAACATATGCTTAACTGCGAGCTCAGTCTTCATGTTGCCCCCTTCTCTACATTCTCTGGCAAGAGTAATGATACTATTGCGGTAGTTGGTCATGCTAGGAACTATCGGGATCCATTGTTCCACTTGTGGTGGAGTTGCAACTGTGGTCTCCTGGCTAGTTGTTCTCTCAGAGAGCAACTAGATAAACTCTTCCACTTGTGGTGGAGTTGCAACTGTGGTCTCCTGGTTAGTTGTTCTCTCAGAGAGCAACTAGATAAACTCTTCCACTTGTGGTGGAGTTGCAACTGTGGTCTCCTGGCTAGTTGTTCTCTCAGAGAGCAACTAGATAAACTCTTCCACTTGTGGTGGAGTTGCAACTGTGGTCTCCTGGTTAGTTGTTCTCTCAGAGAGCAACTAGATAAACTCTTCCACTTGTGGTAGAGTTGCAACTGTGGTCTCCTGGCTAGTTGTTCTCTCAGAGAGCAACTAGATAAACTCTTCCACTTGTGGTGGAGTTGCAACTGTGGTCTCCTGGTTAGTTGTTCTCTCAGAGAGCAACTAGATAAACTCTTCCACTTGTGGTAGAGTTGCAACTGTGGTCTCCTGGCTAGTTGTTCTCTCAGAGAGCAACTAGATAAACTCTTCCACTTGTGGTGGAGTTGCAACTGTGGTCTCCTGGCTAGTTGTTATCTCAGAGAGCAACTAGATAAACTCTTCCACTTGTGGTGGAGTTGCAACTGTGGTCTCCTGGCTAGTTGTTCTCTCAGAGAGCAACTAGATAAACTCTTCCACTTGTGGTGGAGTTGCAACTGTGGTCTCCTGGTTAGTTGTTCTCTCAGAGAGCAACTAGATAAACTCTTCCACTTGTGGTGGAGTTGCAACTGTGGTCTCCTGGCTAGTTGTTCTCTCAGAGAGCAACTAGATAATGTCTTCCACTTGTGGTGGAGTTGCAACTGTGGTCTCATGGCTAGTTGTTCTCTAAGAGAGCAACTAGATAAACTCTTCCACTTGTGGTGGAGTTGCAACTGTGGTCTCCTGGCTAGTTGTTCTCTCAGAGAGCAACTAGATAAACTCTTCCACTTGTGGTGGAGTTGCAACTGTGGTCTCCTGGCTGGTTGTTCTCTCAGAGAGCAACTAGATAAACTCTTCCACTTGTGGTGGAGTTGCAACTGTGGTCTCCTGGCTAGTTGTTTTCTCAGAGAGCAACTAGATAAACTCTTCCACTTGTGGTAGAGTTGCAACTGTGGTCTCCTGGCTAGTTGTTCTCTCAGAGAGCAACTAGATAAACTCTTCCACTTGTGGTGGAGCTGCAACTGTGGTCTCCTGGCTAGTTGTTCTCTCAGAGAGCAACTAGATAAACTCTTCCACTTGTGGTAGAGTTGCAACTGTGGTCTCCTGGCTAGTTGTTCTCTCAGAGAGCAACTAGATAAACTCTTCCACTTGTGGTGGAGTTGCAACTGTGGTCTCCTGGCTAGTTGTTCTCTCAGAGAGCAACTAGATAAACTCTTCCACTTGTGGTGGAGTTGCAACTGTGGTCTCCTGGTTAGTTGTTCTCTCAGAGAGCAACTAGATAAACTCTTCCACTTGTGGTGGAGTTGCAACTGTGGTCTCCTGGTTAGTTGTTCTCTCAGAGAGCGACTAGATAAACTCTTCCACTTGTGGTCGAGTTGCAACTGTGGTCTCCTGGTTAGTTGTTCTCTCAGAGAGCGACTAGATAAACTCTTCCACTTGTGGTGGAGTTGCAACTGTGGTCTCCTGGCTAGTTGTTCTCTCAGAGAGCAACTAGATAAACTCTTCCATTTGTGGTGGAGCTGCAACTGTGGTCTCCTGGTTAGTTGTTCTCTCAGAGAGCAACTAGATAAACTCTTCCACTTGTGGTGGAGCTGCAACTGTGGTCTCCTGGCTAGTTGTTCTCTCAGAGAGCAACTAGATAAACTCTTCCACTTGTGGTGGAGTTGCAACTGTGGTCTCATGGCTAGTTGTTCTCTCAGAGAGCAACTAGATAAACTCTTCCACTTGTGCTGGAGTTGCAACTGTGGTCTCCTGGTTAGTTGTTCTCTCAGAGAGCAACTAGATAAACTCTTCCACTTGTGGTAGAGTTGCTACTGTGGTCTCCTGGCTAGTTGTTCTCTCAGAGAGCAACTAGATAAACTCTTCCACTTGTGCTGGAGTTGCAACTGTGGTCTCCTGGTTAGTTGTTCTCTCAGAGAGCAACTAGATAAACTCTTCCACTTGTGGTAGAGTTGCAACTGTGGTCTCCTGGCTAGTTGTTCTCTCAGAGAGCAACTAGATAAACTCTTCCACTTGTGGTGGAGTTGCAACTGTGGTCTCCTGGCTAGTTGTTCTCTCAGAGAGCAACTAGATAAACTCTTCCACTTGTGGTAGAGTTGCAACTGTGGTCTCATGGCTAGTTGTTCTCTCAGAGAGCAACTAGATAAACTCTTCCACTTGTGGTGGAGTTGCAACTGTGGTCTCCTGGCTAGTTGTTCTCTCAGAGAGCAACTAGATAAACTCTTCCACTTGTGGTGGAGTTGCAACTGTGGTCTCCTGGCTAGTTGTTCTCTCAGAGAGAATCTAGATAAACTCTTCCACTTGTGGTGGAGTTGCAACTGTGGTCTCCAGGTTAGTTGTTCTCTCAGAGAGCAACTAGATAAACTCTTCCACTTGTGGTGGAGTTGCAACTGTGGTCTCCTGGCTAGTTGTTCTCTCAGAGAGCAACTAGATAAACTCTTCCACTTGTGGTGGAGTTGGAACTGTGGTCTCCTGGTTAGTTGTTCTCTCAGAGAGCAACTAGATAAACTCTTCCACTTGTGGTAGAGTTGCAACTGTGGTCTCCTGGCTAGTTGTTCTCTCAGAGAGCAACTAGATAAACTCTTCCACTTGTGGTAGAGTTGCAACTGTGGTCTCCTGGCTAGTTGTTCTCTCAGAGAGCAACTAGATAAACTCTTCCACTTGTGGTAGAGTTGCAACTGTGGTCTCCTGGCTAGTTGTTTTCTCAGAGAGCAACTAGATAAACTCTTCCACTTGTGGTAGAGTTGCAACTGTGGTCTCCTGGCTAGTTGTTCTCTCAGAGAGCAACTAGATAAACTCTTCCACTTGTGGTAGAGTTGCAACTGTGGTCTCCTGGCTAGTTGTTCTCTCAGAGAGCAACTAGATAAACTCTTCCACTTGTGGTAGAGTTGCAACTGTGGTCTCCTGGCTAGTTGTTCTCTCAGAGAGCAACTAGATAAACTGGAATCTTCTTCTTCTTCTTCTTCGAGCGCTCCATATCGACCATTTGTCAACCACTCTGTGTGATTTGTATGTGATCTGAGCCTAAGAGCGATCGTACGTTGTGCGCCTACACGTAGGCCAGCACATCTGATTTCTGCGCTGCTTTTTATTTACTAGGGTAGCATCCCTATGGCCTACATCAGTAGCCTCTTACGACATGCATTGTAGGATGCAGTGGTACAGCATGATGTTGACCACAACACACACGTAGTTTAAAACAACTACGAGTCTAACATCGCATTTTAACAATTATGCCACTAGGCATGAAAACTGTTTCTGTATGTTACTTTTATTATGCGAAATTAAATGTCATTACTGCAATATGTAAATGAATGGTAAAAGGGGTAAAAAGCGAAGCTCGAAATATATCTGCAATGTTGTCTTTTGTATAAAGTGCCCTTTCTATCTTTCTTCTCTCTAATCCTGTTTTGTCTCACAGCTTCAAGATAAGAAGAGATTTCTAGAGCGAGCTTTTGTGTACGCTTCATAAACAGTGTTTCTCTGTTATCTCTGAGGTCCATCCATCCATCTTAATATGTTTCCTACTCTCTTGTAAACATTTCTCCAGCTTCCCACAAGACATTGCTAGTAACACTACATACACTCACTATAAAGTACTCTAAAAAGATATCATGAGTTATTCTACCTGTTGCGTAGCAACTTATTAAACATTTCACATCAAACAACTTCCCTTCCAAATAATAAACTCGTCAACTCGTGTCCGCAGACATACCAATAGATGAAAGTTTAGATTATGTATTTAGGATAGGTCAAAAGTCAACTAAATGTCACATAAGAGAGTGTCGCTGTCAATTCACGTTAAAAAACGAAAGAAAGTAATCGGAGGTGTATAGGAGAAATCGTTTAGTCCATTTCAAATTAACAAGGTCAACTGCGTACATGATTAACATTTCATTGGTTGTTTGTTCGGAGTTCAATTATTCATACTTTAGGACAAACAACTAACCGAGCAGTATGACGACAAAAGAAGAAGAACTAACCGTACAGTATGACGACAAAAGCAGAAGAACTAACCGTACAGTATGACGACAAAAGAAGAAGAACTAACCGTACAGTATGACGACAAAAGAAGAAGAACTAACCGTACAGTATGACGACAAAAGAAGAACTAACCGTACAGTATGACGACAAAAGAAGAAGAAGAATAAGAACTAACCGTGTAAGTACTTCTTTCTTCCACATTTTTAAAACGATACTTATATTTTGTTGATGTTTGATACAAAATGAACTGTTTGCAGCAAGGAGTTCCCGTTGGTTTAGCTGATTGATTGACTAATAGAACCATCATCATTGCACTTGGGGATTAACCATGTGTGCTCCGATCTCTTTCTTATATAGAAAGATCTCAGTAAAGTAAAAAGTAAGTAAAGGAACCCTTTCATACCTCGTGGTATATAGGTCAATACAGTGTTAGGCCTGTATTTTTCATTGACCATCGGTACACGATGGATGATGTGGTCAGCATCACGCCGGCCGCCTTTACTTTCCCAGAGCATGTCTGGTACCCAGTTGAGGCTGGGTCGACCTGGGAGCCGTCGCGGTCGGGAAAAATTCCACGCACATTGCGGAGCTGAACCCAGACCACCAGCCTTGCGAAGCGAGTTCACTAACAACTACGCTACAGCGGCTCTCGAGAAAGATCTCAGCGACAGATTATTGGCAGATCTCAGAATGATAAAAGTTATAATCAAGAAAATACAAAAATAAAAAGAGGAGTCTTTTTCTTCGAACGCTTCATATCGACCACTTGTTAAACCACTCTTTGTGATTTGTATGTGATCTGAGCCTAAGAGCGATTGTACGTTGTGCGTCTACAAGTAGGCCAGCACATCTGATTTCTGCACTGCTTTTTATTTACTATGGTAGCATCCCTATGGCCTACATCAGTAGCCTCTTACGACATGCATTGTAGGATGCAGTGGTACAGCATGATGTTGACCACAACACACACGTAGTTTAAAACAACTACAAGTCTAACATCGCATTTTAACAATTATGCCACTAGGCATGAAAACTGTTTCTGTATGTTACTTTTATTATGCGAAATTAAATGTCATTACTGCAATATGTAAATGAATGGTAAAAGGGGTAAAAAGCGAAGCTCGAAATATATCTGCAATGTTGTCTTTTGTATAAAGTGCCCTTTCTATCTTTCTTCTCTCTAATCCTGTTTTGTCTCACAGCTTCAAGATAAGAAGAGATTTCTAGAGCGAGCCCTTGTGTACGCTTCATAAACAGTGTTTCTCTGTTATCTCTGAGGTCCATCCATCCATCTTAATATGTTTCCTACTCTCTTGTAAACATTTCTCCAGCTTCCCACAAGACATTGCTAGTAACACTACATACACTCACTATAAAGTACTCTAAAAAGATATCATGAGTTATTCTACCTGTTGCGTAGCAACTTATTAAACATTTCACATCAAACAACTTCCCTTCCAAATAATAAACTCGTCAACTCGTGTCCGCAGACATACCAATAGATGAAAGTTTAGATTATGTATTTAGGATAGGTCAAAAGTCAACTAAATGTCACATAAGAGAGTGTCGCTGTCAATTCACGTTAAAAAACGAAAAGAAAGTAATCGCGAGAGTGTATAGGAGAAATCGTTTAGTCCATTTCAAATTAACAAGGTCAACTGCGTACATGATTAACATTTCATTGGTTGTTTGTTCGGAGTTCAATTATTCATACTTTAGGACAAGCAACTAACCGTACAGTATGACGACAAAAGCAGAAGAACTAACCGTACAGTATGACGACAAAAGCAGAACTAACCGTACAGTATGACGACAAAAGAAGAACTAACCGTACAGTATGACGACAAAAGAAGAAGAACTAACCGTACAGTATGACGAGAAAAGAAGAAGAACTAACCGTACAGTATGACGACAAAAGCAGAAGAAGAACTAACCGTACAGTATGACGACAAAAGAAGAAGAAGAATAAGAACTAACCGTGTAAGTACTTCTTTCTTCCACATTTTTAAAACGATACTTATATTTTGTTGATGTTTGATACAAAATGAACTGTTTGCAGCAAGGAGTTCCCGTTGGTTTAGCTGATTGATTGACTAATAGAACCATCATCATTGCACTTGGGGATTAACCATGTGTGCTCCGATCTCTTTCTTATATAGGAAGATCTCAGCGACAGATTATTGGCAGATCTCAGAGTGATAAAAGGTATAATCAAGAAAAAAATAAAATAAAAAGAGGAGCCTTTTTCTTCGAACGCTCCATATCGACCACTTGTTAAACCACTCTTTGTGATCTGTATGTGATCTGAGCCTAAGATCGATTGTACGTTGTGCCAGTTATGCGGACTACAGATAGGCCAGCACATCCAATTTCTGCGAGGCTTTATATTTACTAAGCTAACTTACCTAGGCCCCTACCTCAGTCGCCTTTTACGACATGCCTTGTAAGTCGCAGTGTTATTATTTTTGCTCCTTCGAGCCCTGACAACATACATTCGAAAGAGCAGTAACTATAGAGACATTAACAGATTTTAGTCATAAAAAGGAGATAGACAAAAGGATAGAGAGAGAGACAAAATATGTCATGAGTAAAATGAGAGAACTATCTGGAGAAGAGAGCTAAAGACTGATACTCTAGCTGCTAGGGACGTGTATGTGATGTACGAAAATCAGCAAATCGGAGGTGATTAGATCAGATCAGATCGGGAGAAAATCGTTTGGGGGCTGCGGTAATACTGAGCAAATAGGCGATTGAACGAAGACAGGTATATGCAGTATTACATAAGATAGCCACCGAGTGGTTACGGGGCCAAAATTTGGGGTGTAAAGAATAGAACCACTGTTACCTGCCATGCATGTCGTAAGAGGCGACTAAGGAGGTTTGGCTGAAATCGGATGCATGTGTCCTAAACGTGTAGACGTCTATGCGTTTAGGGGCCTACCAAAACAATGTGCAACGTATACACGTTCTTGGCAAGGATCAAACATATCACAAGAGTGATTGGAATTGGTCGTAAAGAACGAACGCAAAGAAGAAGAAGAGAAGACATAAGATAGTGAAAATTAATATAAAATATTAAATCGAAACGTCGAGTGTTGTTTATTTTAATATTTTATCATTAATTTTTCACTATTTATGTAATCTGCCTATACCTGTCTTCGTCCAATCGCCTAAGGATGTGTATATACGTCCCCCAATTCACTGCTAAAGACGCATTAACAAGTCTGTTATTATCTCTCCTCTGTGGGCTAAAGACTTGTTAACACGTTACACATTTCTACTATCAATGCTATAGGCGTACATTCACGTTTGTGACCTAGAAACAAGTAGTAGCTATTTTTTGCTCCGTCTTCGGAAAGTATGTAGCAGCGAAAGGTTTAAAAGGATAGGCAAGACATGTAAAAAAATTGGAAGGGATGGCGAGAGAGAGGGCTGGAAGAAGTTTCGTGAAGACCTGTGCTACGTTGGGAGTTGACAAGTGGAAAATAAGAAGACAGAGGGAAGCAAAATAGGAAACGCAACAAAAAGTGAAGGAATGAAAGAAAAATAGCAACAAACTAACAAGTCACATGCAACAAAAATGTTGTATTTTGTTTCTATTCATTAATCAAATGATTAAGTACTTATTACCCCGTTTCTGAGCGGGATACTTGGTTTCAAAGCTGACAAATAGCAGCCTGAATAGTACACTACATACAGGATAATGTATAGAAGAAAGCAACTGATTTTAATGCCTCTCGTTAAACTGTTATTCCTCTCGTAAAACGTGGGTCACATTAGTGGTATCACCGGACTGTAACGAGGTGAGACGTTCTAATAGCTTAATCAATCGCATTACTAAAGCCATGACTGAGTCACAATTTGATGATCTAGGAAATCGTGAGTCATACCAAAAAGTGGAGTCATATAAAATAGATGAGAGATTCAGGGAGGTGATTGTAAGATTTATTGATTGATCGTACAATCATGATTTCAGTTCGGTAAATTGTAATGGTGGGAGGAATTAGCTTAATACATAAAGTTAATTGTATACCCTTTACAGGACTTTGCGAATCAACCCCAGCTTTTTAACGCCATTTGTGATTTTTCTAGGCATTATTACGTTCAGTAGTTTGTCATTGCTTTCTGAACGGGCGGTGCCATCGTTTTTTTGTAAAATTCTCGCGAAACAATTTGCAACCAAATTGTCCGCAGCGTGATTCGAACTCAGAACGTCGGGGTTAACAGACCGAGTCACTATCTCCTAAGTCACAGACGCCACTGCTTAATGCATAAGCGCTCGCATATCGACTCGGACAAAGGAAGGGGTGGGGTGGGTGGGAAGGGGGGAGTTCAATTTCACACTCGACCTTACACACGAGAGGAAAGGACTTGTCCCTCCTACCTACCTTCTAGGTTCCAGAAATGTGAAATGAAGTGACTTCATACCATAAAGTCTAAAATTTAAAGAATAATAAATCTGATACAATCTTTTTATTATATTGAAGGATGTCAGCGGCAGTGCAGGAGTCCTCTAGCACCGGCGAGGTAACCAATGCAATTATGAGAAGGTAAATCCTGTCACATATCAGCTAACTCGCTACCCAGACATCTCCCTGCCCGGTAAGCAGCAAATCTTCTTCTTCTTCAAACGTCAGTATGTGCATTGGCTAGAACAGATCTCCGATGAACAGTCGATGGGACGAAAAGGTCTGAACGTACACGGAAACATGACGAAGAACAGGGAAAAGAGAGTTGAAAGGATATGGTCTGACGTGGGAAACAATCAATAGAAATACTGTAGAACAACACCAATAGATTCTTGTGTGGACGTCTTATGTGTCAAAAGAGATCATCATCATTAAACAGCTTGTCCCTTCCGGAACTTGACTCACATGACAGCAGTCCTGACAAACTCTCTATTCTGTGCAAGTTGACCGGCGACAGCATCAGTTATTCTCAGATCGTCAATGACATCTTGCACCCATCGTCTTCTAGGTCTTCCTCTCATTCTTCTTCCAGGCACCATTCCTCCAAAATTATCCTCTCTGGCACTCATGTCATTTGATATGTCCCAAATATTTAATTTTCCTTGTTTTTATGTTCTTTAATAGCCAACTCTCTTCAATATCAAGCTGTTGCAAAACAGAACCATTTGTTATCTTCTCTGTCTATGATATTGTAATTATTCTTCTGTAGCATTTGCATTCAAACGCATTGATGATCTTCTCTGTCGCATTACCAATGGTCTAAGGAAGAGAATTTAGACATATGAAAGTAAAGAAACCAGAATTCCCGTAGTCCAACCGAGTATCATATGCATACACAAAATTGTTGAACAAGCTGGCATCGACACACAAAATTGTTGATCCAAGCTGGCATCGACACAAAACTACAAAATTGTTGACACAAGCTGGCATCGACACACAAAATTGTTGACCCAAGCTGGCACTGACACACAACATTGTTGACCAAAGCTGGCATCGACACACAAAATTGTTATCCCAAGATGGCATCGACACACAATATTGTTGACACAAGCTGGCATCGACACACAAAATTGTTCTTCTTCTTCTTTTTGCGTTCGTTCTTTACGACCAATTTTAATCACTCTTTGCGATATGTTTGATCTTTGCCAAGAACGTGTATACGTTGCACATTGGTTTGGTAGGCCCCTAAACGCATAAGACCTACAGTTTAGGACACATGCATCCGATTTCAGCCAAACCTCCTTAGTCGCTCTTACGACATGCGTGGCAGGTAACAGTGGTTCTATTCTTTACACCCCAAATTTGGGCCCGGTAACCACTCGGGCGTCAAAATTGTTGACACAAGCTGGCATCGACACACAAAATTGTTGACCCAAGCTGGCATCGAATCCCGGAACTTCCCCGGCATGTGGCCATCAGCGCGGTGCGTTTTCCACTTCGCTATCGATGGCCTCATACTTAACACATTTCTTCTTCTTCAGCGATCTCTAGTCATGCGCTTAGTTTACTGTGAACATCAAACTGGGCAGTCAGTTTCAGGTCTGTCATGTTTCCTTCTTCGGAGGTCTCTAGTCATGCGCTTAGTTTACTGTGGACAATAAACTGGGCAGTCAGTTTCAGGTCTGCCAGGTTTCCTTCTTCGGAGATCTCTAGTCATCCGCTTAGTTTACTGTGGACAGCAAACTGGGCAGTCAGCCTCAGGTCTGTCGAGTTTCCTTCTACAGCTATCTCAATTCACGCGCTTAGTTTACCGTTGACCACAAACGGGGCTGTCAGCGTCAGGTCTGTCAGGTTTCCCCAAACTTTAGTTTTCAAGTCGTTTGGTTGGGGCGACATGTTGCTTCTCAACTCACACATTAGAGGACAGTCTTGTAGGACATGCTCCAGTATCTGTTCCGCCTGCTGACGCAGGCCGAAAGGCGTTTAACTTATTCCTAGTCTATATAATTGTTTGTTGAGTCTGCAGTGTCCGGTACGTAGATGATATATAATGAAACCGATCGCAAAGGAGAAGAAGACAAGAAGAAGATGAAGAGACAGTACACAGAACGAAACATCGAATAGCTAGAAATTGCAGTAGTCGAGAAACAGAACGGGAAGAACTTACACGTGAGATGTTCACCAAAGATTGTCGACCGAGTGTCGGCCGAGTTTAATTCCCACTTTATATACATAAGTGTATGTTATCATATTATTTCTGCTGTAATTCTATATGTTATTGTTATGTGAGATTTCATATGTAATTTAATATGTTATATTTTGTGGGGGAACTCTCAACAAAATTGTCCTTATAAATGAATGGTAATTGATTCTTCGCTTTGCGCCATTATGGCGTACGAAATTATTCACAAAACATACTACTTTTGGACAATAGGAAATGCTCTTCTGTGTGTGTGTGTGTGTGTACGTGTGTGGATGGGTGGTTGGGTAACTAAAGGAATCAGTTTTCTTACCATGAGGTAAGTTGGGAAATATACTGCGAAAGACTAGTATTTTTCGTTGATCGTCGGAACACGCTAAGGAATGTGGGCGCCATTACGTCGTCCGACTTCACTTTCAGAGTTTAAAAACAAAAACTATAGTGCGATGTCATCGACTCAATGAAATAAGACAAAGCAGAGATGGGTGAGTGAGCTGACAAAACTTGAAAATAACAATAGTTTTTTAGTCAGCAAAGCGAGTAGGGATCGAAGTGGATGTTACCCAAGAGAGTATATAGTAGAGTATGTACTGATGTGAACGGTATGATGTTATATCACATCCTTGACGAGGAGGCAATAATTTAGAGCAGACGATTCCCCCCACCGAATTCCATTGATAGATAGCAGTCTCAGGTGTCAAGCAATGGTTCCACAGTCATAAGTGTCGTGCAATGGTTTCACAGTCACAGGTGTTGAGCAATGGTTTTGCTTTCACAGGTGTCGTGCAATGGTGTCCGACACAATGGTTCCGTCAATAGGAAAAAAGAAGAAAAAGAAACGTCTGCAGGACAAAGACTGTCTAATTGGTTGGTCGTACCAGACTTGAATGGTATTGTCAATTTCTGTAATTTGCAGATGTTTTTGTACAATATATATATTGTATATATATTATATGTGGAATGATGGAATGATGTGATGACTGAGAAAGGGTGGTGAAAATACTAAAACAATCAAAAGTGTTTTTTTTTAACGAAAGTCAATAATGATAAACGTCGCATGACATACAATAATGAAGTCTCCAACCTTTTCTTAGTACAGGTCCGAAAACAGTGAAGTTTCTCTGTGTGGTACAGTTCCACCTCTCGAAGCGAAACTGGTTTTGGCACTCGAGAATGCCTCGTTTAGCTCCCTCACTGATACACAGCAATGACTGTGGGTTGTCCTTACACACCTGAAGTTGCTCGTGAACTAATCCAGGTACCTCATTACATGTGTCGTCATGAAGTGAGCCTGCAAGTGAAGCTATTCCAAGATACCTAGAGATAGAGACACCAATAGTTGAATTAATCAAGACTGCGTTATATAAGACTTGCTAAACAACATTTATAAATAGGAAAATCGTGACATCTCCTTTACATGACCTAGCCATCAACTACAGTAACCGAGTCGTTGATTTGCTTTGCTAGATAACACTTATACGTTCAGTAGTTTGTCATTGCTTCCTGAACGGTGGGTCTATTTTACTGTTCGTAAAAATCCATGGGCACGAATTTGCTTCTTAACCCTTTCGCTGCTAAATACTTTCTGAAGGCTGAGCTAAAATAGCTACTCTTTGTTTCTAGGTCACAAACGTGAATGTACGCCTATAGCAGTGACAGCAGCAATGTATAACGTGTTAGCATGTCTTTAGCCCACAAAGGAGAGATAATAACAGACGTGTTAATGTGTCTTTAGAAGTGAATGAAGAAAACGTATATATACGTCCTTAGCAGCTAAAGGGTTAAGCTACAAACATCATCATCAGGTGCCGGCTGGCGTAGACGATCATGGATCTCCATAAATCTCAGTCTCTGGTGTTTGCTATCATCTGAGATCTTGACGCTCTACCGTGCCATGAAGTCAGGCTATCCAAAATTCTCTCCCTGTCTTCCTCTGTCTCGTCTTCCTTCGATTTTACCAGTTGTTACAATGTGTTCTAAACCTCCTCTCCTCATCACAAACCAGAAAAATGATGAGTGCTTCTTTCTTATATTGATGATAAGCTTTCTCTGTGTCTTGATCTCATTCAACACCTCAACATTAGTCATTTAGCAGTCCATGGAATTCTCATCATTCTTCTGTAAAACCACCTTTCTGTGGCCCTCAGATTTTTCGATCTGTTTGTTTATTGTCCATGACTTGCATCCGTATGTCAGTATTGGTTATATGTAGCACTGAATAACTCGCATTCTGAGGCTCATACAAAGCTACTAACGCACACTAAGAAAACAATATATATATATTGATATTACCTGATTGAGATATACAAGAAAATAACATTATTACTGATAAAGAGGTCCGTCTATTGCCGGGAGCGCAAGGGAGCACATAATAGTAACACTGTGACATATAACGCATGTCGTAAAAGGTTAATGAGTTAGAGGCATAGGAAAGCTACCCTTGTAAAAACAAAGCGTCGCAGAAATCGGATGTGCATGCTTACTTGTAGGTGCATAACTGGCACAACGTACAATAGCTCTTAGGTTCAGATGACATACAAATCACACAAAGAGTGGTACGTGGCTTAGTTCAGATGAAACAAACGGTATATGGAGCTCGAAGAAGAAGAAGAAGACATATAAAGATATACAGAAAGTGAACATTATCACTCCAACCATGGGCGTCCACAGACATTTTCGGGGTGTGATGAATTTCAACAATTTAGTAGGTAGTTTACTACACAAATTAACTTGACTTCACTGCACCACGTTTCCCATGATGGATCCGCCACTGTCGACAGAGATGACATGCTATCTTCCGAGAGTGTTTACACAAAGCTCGACCGTCGTAGCACTGGCATAAATCCTAAGGATGTCAGGAAAAATTACACATGTGACTCGGTCCGGATTGGAACCTACTACCCTCAGATTAACAGGCAAACTTCTTAACCACTTCGCCATAGAGACTTCCATGTGTATGTAGTGTTAGTTATCTTCTTCTTTGCGTTTGTTCTTTACAACCAATTTTTAATCACTCTTTGTGATATGTTTGATTTTTGCCAAGAACGCGTATACGTTGCACATTGGTTTGGTAGGCCCCTAAACGCATAGACTTCTACATGTTTAGGACACATGCATCCGATTTCAGCTAAACTTCCTTAGTCGCTTCTTACGACATGCGTGGCAGATAACAGTGGTTCTATTCTTTACACCCCAAATTTGGGCCCCGGTAACCACTCGAACGGTTAGTTATCTTATACAAAGTCTAACCTTTATAGTATACGTTACTTAGTACCTGCAAGTAATTTCTCAATACCACACTATTCTATCCAAGTCATTCAACCTCTTCTATAGAACTGAGTCCGATATTCTTGCTCTCTCAATAAAGTTTGTTCTCATGATTCTTCTAGTTCGTCCTTTCTTTCTTGAACCATTTCAACGCTTTATGATTCTTTGATAATTTATTTTCAGAGTATGCCCAACATATCTCCATCTTCTCCTTCTTATAACAGTTTTTACTAGTGGTTCCACCTGAGTGGTTAGCGGGGCCCACATTTGGCGTGTAAAGAATTGAACCACTGTTACCTGCCACGCATGTCGTAAGAGGCGACTAAGGAGGTTTGGCTGAAATCGGATGCCTGTGTCCTAAACGTGTAGGTCTTATGCGTTTAGGGGCCTACCAAACCAATGTGCAACGTATATACGTTCTTGGTAAAGATCAAACGTATCACACAGTGATTTAAATTGGTCGTAAAGAGCGAACGCAAAGAAGAAGAAGAAGAAGACTAGTGGTTGACCAGACATTGCTGATTTAATCTCTCCTGAATTCCTCCCATTTTATGTTAATTATTTTGTGCAGACATCTATTTTCAAATACATTCAACTTACTTTCTATAGCTATAGCCATTGTCTAATTTTCTCTGGCATATGTTAGAAATGAGACAAGATTGCATTGAAAAATTCATATTTTAGTATTCTAACTTGTTATCACTTTAACAGACTTCAATTAACATGTAAGGAATACAATATGAGAATAAACATCGACACATCCGAAGTAAGGACATCTGCTAGAGAGGAAAACACTACCAATATCTCCATCGACAAACGCATATAAAAACAAGTCAAAGACATTACATACCTAGGGAGTATTTGTTTCAGCAAACGGAAGAATATCTAACAAAATACAACACAGATGCAATAAAGCAAACCAAATCATAGAACAAATGGCATCAATTTTAAAATACAATCATGTCACAAAGTGAACACGAAAAGAGCATTGTTCAACACAATTTATCTCCTAACATTATGCTATCAGTGCTAACACTGGATGCTGACATCAAACGGTACAAGAAAACTAGTGACGACAGAGAGGAAGTGTCTACGCAGAATTTTGGAAGTAAGAAGGAGAGATCGATTTCAAAATGAAAACATCAGGAAAAAAGTGGGTACAACATCAGTTCTGAACTTCATAAAGAAAAAACAAATTAAATGATTCGGCCACGCAAGCAGATTACCAACAGATAGTTCACCTTAAAGAGTCATGTTACTCCGATACAGTGGACACAAAGCAAAAGGTCGGCCACGCAAGCAGATTACCAACAGACAGTTCACCTTAAAGAGTCATGTTACTCCGATACAGTGGACACAAAGCAAAAGGTCGGCCACGCAAGCAGATTACCAACAGACAGTTCACCTTAAAGAGTCATGTTACTCTGATACAGTGGACACAAAGCAAAAGGTCGGCCACGCAAGCAGATTACCAACAGACAGTTCACCTTAAAGAGTCATGTTACTCCGATACAGTGGACACAAAGCAAAAGGTCGGCCACGAAAGCAGATTACCAACAGACAGTTCACCTTAAAGAGTCATGTTACTCCGATACAGTGGACACAAAGCAAAAGGTCGGCCACGCAAGCAGATTACCAACAGACAGTTCACCTTAAAGAGTCATGTTACTCGATACAGTGGACACAAAGCAAAATGGTCGGACCACGCAAGCAGATTACCAACAGACAGTTCACCTTAAAGAGTCTGTTACTGATACAGTGGACACAAAGCAAAAGGTCGCCACGCAAGCAGATTACCAACAGACAGTTCAACCTTTAAAGAGTCATTTTACTCTCGATACAGTGGACACAAAGCAAAAGGTCTTGACCACAAGCAGATTACCAAAACAGACAGTTCACTCTTTTTTAAAGAGTCAGTTACCGATACAGTGGACACAAAGCAAAAGGTCGGCCACGCAAGCAGATTACCAACAGACAGTTCACCTTAAAGAGTCATGTTACTCTGATACAGTGGACACAAAGCAAAAGGTCGCACGCAAGCAGATTACCAACAGACAGTTCACCTTAAGAGTCATGTTATCGATACAGTGGACACAAAGCAAAAGTCGGCCACGCAAGCAGATTACCAACAGACAGTTCACCTTAAAGAGTCATGTCTCCGATACAGTGGACATTAGCAAAGTCGGCCACGCACACGATTACAACAGACAGTTCACCTTATAGAGTCATGTTAATCTGATACAGTGGACACAAAGCAAAAGGTCAGCCACGCAAGCAGATTACCAACAGACAGTTCACTTAAAGAGTCAATATCTCGATACAGTGGACATCAAAGCAAAAGTCGTGCCACGCAAGCAGATTACCAACAGACAGTTCCCCTTTAAAGAGTCATGTTACCGATACAGTGACACAAAGCAAAAGGTCGCCACGCAAGCAGATTACCAACAGACAGTTCACTTAAAGAGTCATGTTACCTGATACAGTGGACACAAAGCAAAAGGTCAGCCACGCAAGCAGATTACCAACAGACAGTTCACCTTAAAGAGTCATGTTATCTCGATACAGTGGACACAAAGCAAAAGGTCGGCCACGCAAGCAGATTACCAACAGACAGTTCACCTTAAAGAGTCATGTTACTCCGATACAGTGGACACAAAGCAAAAGGTCAGCCACGCAAGCAGATTACCAACAGACAGTTCACCTTAAAGAGTCATGTTACTCTGATACAGTGGACACAAAGCAAAAGGTCGGCCACGCAAGCAGATTACCAACAGACAGTTCACCTTAAAGAGTCATGTTACTCCGATACAGTGGACACAAAGCAAAAGGTCAGCCACGCAAGCAGATTACCAACAGACAGTTCACCTTAAAGAGTCATGTTACTCCGATACAGTGGACACAAAGCAAAAGGTCAGCCACGCAAGCAGATTACCAACAGACAGTTCACCTTAAAGAGTCATGTTACTCTGATACAGTGGACACAAAGCAAAAGGTCGGCCACGCAAGCAGATTACCAACAGACAGTTCACCTTAAAGAGTCATGTTACTCCGATACAGTGGACACAAAGCAAAAGGTCAGCCACGCAAGCAGATTACCAACAGACAGTTCACCTTAAAGAGTCATGTTACTCCGATACAGTGGACACAAAGCAAAAGGTCGGCCACGCAAGCAGATTACCAACAGACAGTTCACCTTAAAGAGTCATGTTACTCTGATACAGTGGACACAAAGCAAAAGGTCGGCCACGCAAGCAGATTACCAACAGACAGTTCACCTTAAAGAGTCATGTTACTCTGATACAGTGGACACAAAGCAAAAGTCGGCCACGCAAGCAGATTACCAACAGACAGTTCACCTTAAAGAGTCATGTTACTCCGATACAGTGGACACAAAGCAAAAGGTCGGCCACGCAAGCAGATTACCAACAGACAGTTCACCTTAAAGAGTCATGTTACTCCGATACAGTGGACACAAAGCAAAAGGTCGGCCACGCAAGCAGATTACCAACAGACAGTTCACCTTAAAGAGTCATGTTACTCTGATACAGTGGACACAAAGCAAAAGGTCGGCCAAGCAAAAGGTGGACCACAGAAATAGCAGAGGCAGTGAAAAACACTATTTATGAAGTACGCACAAAAATCCGTTCTAGAATCCATTCTTAAACTGGCGATGTGAGATAAAACAACAGGATTAGCGTAAAAACAAAAAAGAATTGGTATCACATTTTGCCCATTACCTAGAGCCGTGTTTGTACAAACAAGAAGCACTAAATTCAATAACTGGAACACCCCCAGACGATATGGTTGGCTTGGTTGCAGGTATTTCTATTTTTTTTTATTTTTCGTTGAGACAATCAACATAGGCGTACCCTCATTACAAGAGTCAGAATTAGATCGCTCATATCAGCATAGCTTCCAAATATAAACCAAACTAAACCTTTGCAATTTTTTTGTTTCTTGTCCATTATTGCTCTTTTTGAATAGCTGGGCTAAAACAGGAATAAATCATATTCGTGAATGGGGTGACCCAGCAAGAGAAGAGTACCCATTGTTGCGAATCGGTGCGTATTTGTATAGTGTCAAGCAGCAGTCTAGGAGAGTCGGGGAATAATTTGTAAATAATGACGCGAGTGAAAGAAATGATAGAGGTGATTTGTAAATGTGTTGTAACGGTGTTGTTGTGTGCTGGTGGAGAGAGGGAGGGAGGTGGATTTCAGTGGAAACAGTTTAAGTGTGAACAATTTAGACATATTTGAGGAAAGTTAGTGTGGAGGGGGAGTGAGAAGTGCAGGAGCAGAATGGTAGCCGGCAGTTAAAGAGTTCAAGAGATATAGAGAATGTAGGGAAGATATAGAGAATGTAGGGAAGATATAGAGAATGTAGGGAAGATATAGAGAATGTAGGGAAGATATAGAGAATGTAGGGAAGATATAGAGAATGTAGGGAAGATATAGAGAATGTAGGGAAGATATAGAGAATGTAGGGAAGATATAGAGAATGTAGGGAAGATATAGAGAATGTAGGGAAGATATAGAGAATGTAGGGAAGATATAGAGAATGTAGGGAAGATATAGAGAATGTAGAGATGCAATTGTAACAGAGAGAAAGAACTGTTGATGCATTAGAAAGAAATAAATGGAGAAGAAATGAGACAGAAATAGAAAAAGAATCAGAGTGGGAAGAGAGTGCAAGAAATGGAAGGGAAGACAAGCGTGTCTGGGAGAGAATGTGAGAAATGGAAGGAAAGACATTGATGTTTAGAAAAGAATGTGACAAACAGAATAGAACACATGAGTGTCTAGGAGAGAATCGAAGAAATGGGAGGGATGACAAGAGTATCTGGGAGAGAATTTGAGAAGTGGAAGGGAAGATAAGTTTGTCTGGAAAAGAATGTGAGAAATGAAAGAAATGATACTACTGTCTGGAAGAGAATGTGAGAAATGAAAGAAAAGACACTAGTGTCTGAGAAAGAATGTCAGAAATGAAAGACACTGCTGTTTGAGAGAGAGAGAATGTGAGAAATGAAAGGGAAGACACTGGTGTCTGAGAGAGAATGGGAGAAATGAAAGGAAAGACACTGCTGTCTGAGAGAGAATGTCAGAAATGAAAGACACTGCTGTCTGAGAGAGAATGTGAGAAATGAAAGGAAAGACACTGGTGCCTGGGAAAGAGTCAGATAAAGACAAGTACAAGGAGACATAAGTTCGAAACATTATTGCAAACTTAAAACAAAATAAAACAATGAATGACACAGAACAACAGAAGACCACAAGAGAAACAAAATAAAACAATGAATGACACAGAACAACAGAAGACCACAAGAGAAACAAAATAAAACTTTCTAGAGAATGATCTATGATGATTAAGAATTGCAAATTTGTAATGGAAGTGCTTCTTGAAAGTGCTTATCCTAAATTGCAACATACGTTGTCTCCATAGGCGTCTATGTCGTCACCTGGAAAGGATTTTGATAACAGTTTTATGCAAATCTTCTCCATTTCCAAGTAGTAAACTACTAACTAAATTTGTGTTCTTCAAATGTTACCCCTTCATGGAAAAACTTATGTAGACGCCTATGGTTACCCCAGATATATTGAACCAATAATGAATCTCTGAATAAACTTTATAAAGAATAACAAAGAGTTTAAAGAAGAAGGAGTGACTTTTTGTACCAGGTTTCCCATATATGAGCTCGGACTCCGCTAATATACGTTACACATTATTTTTGGTGAGCCGGCCCCACTGGCCCTTATTGACGAGCCGGCACTTCCTAGACTGCAACACTGCGTTGTTCCATGTACATTAACCAATAATGGTTCTGAATATCTTTGGAAAGTTTCAAGTGTTTAAAGAAGATGGATGCTGACTTCGATTCTCCGGTTGTCCTATACAGCTCGGACTCCAGAACTGGTCGTTTGATTGAAATTTTATCTCTCTACACTGTTTTGTATTTCTATTGCTTTTCCATTATTTTACTGAGTTTGATTGTTCTCAGTAATGATTCAAGTCCTGCATTCGAATTTTATCAGTTTCTAGGGGTTGTATTTACTGTTGTGTAGATGTAAACAAAATACAGTTTCAGTTTGGAATATCTTCATTGCACCCGGACATGTCCATAGATGCTCCGATCTCTCAATATCTCCAGCGGCGTCCAGCATTCCGTATCAGTTCAATCTTGATTGTTGAGACTATCGTATACCCCATACGTCCTTTCTTGCCACATCAATCTTCACACCCAGCTCTCCTACAATCTAGTAGTTGATGTGATGAGACTACTCGTATACCTGCCGTACTGTCCTTTTCTTGCCACATCAATCTTCAAACCCAGCTCTCCTACAATCTAGTAGTTGATGTGATGAGACTACTCGTATACCTGCCGTACTGTCCTTTTCTTGCCACACGAATCTTCAAACCCAGCTCCTACAATCTAGTAGTTGATGTGATGAGACTACTCGTATACCTGCCGTACTGTCCTTTTCTTGCCACAACAATCTTCAAACCCAGCTCCTACAATCTAGTAGTTGATGTGATGAGACTACTCGTATACCTGCCGTACTGTCCTTTTCTTGCCACACCAATCTTCAAACCCAGCTCCTACAATCTAGTAGTTGATGTGATGAGACTACTCGTATACCTGCCGTACTGTCCTTTTCTTGCCACACCAATCTTCAAACCCAGCTCCTACAATCTAGTAGTTGATGTGATGAGACTACTCGTATACCTGCCGTACTGTCCTTTTCTTGCCACACCAATCTTCAAACCCAGCTCCTACAATCTAGTAGTTGATGTGATGAGACTACTCGTATACCTGCCGTACTGTCCTTTTCTTGCCACACCAATCTTCACCCCAGCTCCTACAATCTAGTAGTTGATGTGATGAGACTACTCGTATCCTGCCGTACTGTCCTTTTCTTGCCACACAATCTTCACCCCAGCTCCTACAATCTAGTAGTTGATGTGATGAGACTACTCGTATACCTGCCGTACTGTCCTTTTCTTGCCACATCAATCTTCAAACCCAGCTCCTACAATCTAGTAGTTGATGTGATGAGACTACTCGTATACCTGCCGTACTGTCCTTTTCTTGCCACCAATCTTCACCCAGCTCCTACAATCTAGTAGTTGATGTGATGAGACTACTCGTATACCTGCCGTACTGTCCTTTTCTTGCCACATCAATCTTCAAACCCAGCTCTCCTACAATCTAGTAGTTGATGTGATGAGACTACTCGTATACCTGCCGTACTGTCCTTTTCTTGCCACAACAATCTTCAAACCCAGCTCCTACAATCTAGTAGTTGATGTGATGAGACTACTCGTATACCTGCCGTACTGTCCTTTTCTTGCCACAACAATCTTCAAACCCAGCTCCTACAATCTAGTAGTTGATGTGATGAGACTACTCGTATACCTGCCGTACTGTCCTTTTCTTGCCACACCAATCTTCAAACCCAGCTCCTACAATCTAGTAGTTGATGTGATGAGACTACTCGTATACCTGCCGTACTGTCCTTTTCTTGCCACACCAATCTTCAAACCCAGCTCCTACAATCTAGTAGTTGATGTGATGAGACTACTCTATACCTGCCTACTGTCCTTTTCTTGCCACACCAATCTTCAAACCCAGCTCCTACAATCTAGTAGTTGATGTGATGAGACTACTCGTATACCTGCCGTACTGTCCTTTTCTTGCCACACCAATCTTCAAACCAGCTCCTACAATCTAGTAGTTGATGTGATGAGGACTACTCGTATACCTGCCTACTGTCCTTTTCTTGCCACCAATCTTCAAACCAGCTCCTCAATCTAGTAGTTGATGGATGAGACTACTGTATACCTGCCTGTACTGTCCTTTTCTTGCCACACCAATCTTCAAACCCAGCTCCTACAATCTAGTAGTTGATGTGATGAGACTACTCGTATACCTGCCGTACTGTCCTTTTCTTGCCACACCAATCTTCAAACCCAGCTCCTACAATCTAGTAGTTGATGTGATGAGACTACTCGTATACCTGCCGTACTGTCCTTTTCTTGCCACACCAATCTTCACACCCAGCTCCTACAATCTAGTAGTTGATGTGATGAGACTACTCTATACCTGCCGTACTGTCCTTTTCTTGCCACCAATCTTACACCCAGCTCCTACAATCTAGTAGTTGATGTGATGAGACTACTCGTATACCTGCCGTACTGTCCTTTTCTTGCCATCCAATCTTCAAACCCAGCTCCTACAATCTAGTAGTTGATGTGATGAGACTACTCGTATACCTGCCGTACTGTCCTTTTCTTGCCACACCAATCTTCAAACCCAGCTCCTACAATCTAGTAGTTGATGTGATGAGACTACTCGTATACCTGCCGTACTGTCCTTTTCTTGCCACATCAATCTTCAAACCCAGCTCTCCTACAATCTAGTAGTTGATGTGATGAGACTACTCGTATACCTGCCGTACTGTCCTTTTCTTGCCACCAATCTTCACCCAGCTCCTACAATCTAGTAGTTGATGTGATGAGACTACTCGTATACCTGCCGTACTGTCCTTTTCTTGCCACATCAATCTTCAAACCCAGCTCCTACAATCTAGTAGTTGATGTGATGAGACTACTCGTATACCTGCCGTACTGTCCTTTTCTTGCCACACCAATCTTCAAACCTAGCTCTCCTACAATCTAGTAGTTGATGTGATGAGACTACTCGTATACCTGCCATACTGTCCTTTTCTTGCCACACCAATCTTCAAACCCAGCTCTCCTACAATCTAGTAGTTGATGTGATGAGACTACTCGTATACCTGCCGTACTGTCCTTTTCTTGCCACATCAATCTTCAAACCCAGCTCTCCTACAATCTAGTAGTTGATGTGATGAGACTACTCGTATACCTGCTCGTACTGTCCTTTTCTTGCCACCAACTTCAAACCCAGCTCCTACAATCTAGTAGTTGATGTGATGAGACTACTCGTATACCTGCCGTACTGTCCTTTTCTTGCCACACCAATCTTCAAACCCAGCTCCTACAATCTAGTAGTTGATGTGATGAGACTACTCGTATACCTGCCGTACTGTCCTTTTCTTGCCACAACAATCTTCAAACCCAGCTCCTACAATCTAGTAGTTGATGTGATGAGACTACTCGTATACCTGTTGTACTGTCCTTTTCTTGCCACACCAATCTTCAAACCCAGCTCCTACAATCTAGTAGTTGATGTGATGAGACTACTCGTATACCTGCCGTACTGTCCTTTTCTTGCCACCAATCTTACACCCAGCTCCTACAATCTAGTAGTTGATGTGATGAGACTACTCGTATACCTGCCGTACTGTCCTTTTCTTGCCACACCAATCTTCACACCCAGCTCCTACAATCTAGTAGTTGATGTGATGAGACTACTCGTATACCTGCCGTACTGTCCTTTTCTTGCCACACCAATCTTCACACCCAGCTCCTACAATCTAGTAGTTGATGTGATGAGACTACTCGTATACCTGCCGTACTGTCCTTTTCTTGCCACATCAATCTTCAAACCCAGCTCCTACAATCTAGTAGTTGATGTGATGAGACTACTCGTATACCTGCCGTACTGTCCTTTTCTTGCCACAATCTTCACCCAGCTCCTACAATCTAGTAGTTGATGTGATGAGACTACTCGTATACCTGCCGTACTGTCCTTTTCTTGCCACATCAATCTTCAACCCAGCTCTCTACAATCTAGTAGTTGATGTGATGAGACTACTCGTATACCTGCCGTACTGTCCTTTTCTTGCCACACCAATCTTCAAACCCAGCTCCTACAATCTAGTAGTTGATGTGATGAGACTACTCGTATACCTGCCGTACTGTCCTTTTCTTGCCACAACAATCTTCAAACCCAGCTCCTACAATCTAGTAGTTGATGTGATGAGACTACTCATACCTGCTCGTACTGTCCTTTTCTTGCCACACCAATCTTCAAACCCAGCTCCTACAATCTAGTAGTTGATGTGATGAGACTACTCGTATACCTGCCGTACTGTCCTTTTCTTGCCACACCAATCTTCACACCCAGCTCCTACAATCTAGTAGTTGATGTGATGAGACTACTCGTATACCTGCCGTACTGTCCTTTTCTTGCCACACCAATCTTCAAACCCAGCTCCTACAATCTAGTAGTTGATGTGATGAGACTACTCGTATACCTGCCGTACTGTCCTTTTCTTGCCACACCAATCTTCAAACCCAGCTCCTACAATCTAGTAGTTGATGTGATGAGACTACTCGTATACCTGCCGTACTGTCCTTTTCTTGCCACACCAATCTTCAAACCCAGCTCCTACAATCTAGTAGTTGATGTGATGAGACTACTCGTATACCTGCCGTACTGTCCTTTTCTTGCCACCAATCTTCACCCAGCTCCTACAATCTAGTAGTTGATGTGATGAGACTACTCGTATACCTGCCGTACTGTCCTTTTCTTGCCACACCAATCTTCACACCCAGCTCCTACAATCTAGTAGTTGATGTGATGAGACTACTCGTATACCTGCCGTACTGTCCTTTTCTTGCCACACCAATCTTCACACCCAGCTCCTACAATCTAGTAGTTGATGTGATGAGACTACTCGTATACCTGCCGTACTGTCCTTTTCTTGCCACACCAATCTTCACACCCAGCTCCTACAATCTAGTAGTTGATGTGATGAGACTACTCGTATACCTGCCGTACTGTCCTTTTCTTGCCACATCAATCTTCAAACCCAGCTCCTACAATCTAGTAGTTGATGTGATGAGACTACTCGTATACCTGCCGTACTGTCCTTTTCTTGCCACACCAATCTTCAAACCCAGCTCCTACAATCTAGTAGTTGATGTGATGAGACTACTCGTATACCTGCCGTACTGTCCTTTTCTTGCCACATCAATCTTCAAACCCAGCTCCTACAATCTAGTAGTTGATGTGATGAGACTACTCGTATACCTGCCGTACTGTCCTTTCTTGCACACCAATCTTCAAACCCAGCTCCTACAATCTAGTAGTTGATGTGATGAGACTACTCGTATACCTGCCGTACTGTCCTTTTCTTGCCACATCAATCTTCAAACCCAGCTCCTACAATCTAGTAGTTGATGTGATGAGACTACTCGTATACCTGCCGTACTGTCCTTTTCTTGCCACACCAATCTTCAAACCTAGCTCTCCTACAATCTAGTAGTTGATGTGATGAGACTACTCGTATACCTGCCGTACTGTCCTTTTCTTGCCACACCAATCTTCAAACCCAGCTCTCCTACAATCTAGTAGTTGATGTGATGAGACTACTCGTATACCTGCCGTACTGTCCTTTTCTTGCCACACCAATCTTCAAACCCAGCTCCTACAATCTAGTAGTTGATGTGATGAGACTACTCGTATACCTGCCGTACTGTCCTTTTCTTGCCACACCAATCTTCACACCCAGCTCCTACAATCTAGTAGTTGATGTGATGAGACTACTCGTATACCTGCCGTACTGTCCTTTTCTTGCCACATCAATCTTCAAACCCAGCTCCTACAATCTAGTAGTTGATGTGATGAGACTCTCGTATACCTGCCGTACTGTCCTTTTCTTGCCACCAATCTTACACCCAGCTCCTACAATCTAGTAGTTGATGTGATGAGACTACTCGTATACCTGCCGTACTGTCCTTTTCTTGCCACATCAATCTTCAAACCCAGCTCTCCTACAATCTAGTAGTTGATGTGATGAGACTACTCGTATACCTGCCGTACTGTCCTTTTCTTGCCACACCAATCTTCAAACCCAGCTCCTACAATCTAGTAGTTGATGTGATGAGACTACTCGTATACCTGCCGTACTGTCCTTTTCTTGCCACACCAATCTTCAAACCCAGCTCCTACAATCTAGTAGTTGATGTGATGAGACTACTCGTATACCTGCCGTACTGTCCTTTTCTTGCCACACCAATCTTCAAACCCAGCTCCTACAATCTAGTAGTTGATGTGATGAGACTACTCGTATACCTGCCGTACTGTCCTTTTCTTGCCACACCAATCTTCAAACCCAGCTCCTACAATCTAGTAGTTGATGTGATGAGACTACTCGTATACCTGCCGTACTGTCCTTTTCTTGCCACACCAATCTTCAAACCCAGCTCCTACAATCTAGTAGTTGATGTGATGAGACTACTCGTATACCTGCCGTACTGTCCTTTTCTTGCCCACAATCTTCAAACCCAGCTCCTACAATCTAGTAGTTGATGTGATGAGACTACTCGTATACCTGCCGTACTGTCCTTTTCTTGCCACACCAATCTTCAAACCCAGCTCCTACAATCTAGTAGTTGATGTGATGAGACTACTCGTATACCTGCATACTGTCCTTTTCTTGCCACACCAATCTTCACACCCAGCTCCTACAATCTAGTAGTTGATGTGATGAGACTACTCGTATACCTGCCGTACTGTCCTTTTCTTGCCACACCAATCTTCACACCCAGCTCCTACAATCTAGTAGTTGATGTGATGAGACTACTCGTATACCTGCCGTACTGTCCTTTTCTTGCCACACCAATCTTCACACCCAGCTCCTACAATCTAGTAGTTGATGTGATGAGACTACTCGTATACCTGCCGTACTGTCCTTTTCTTGCCACACCAATCTTCACACCCAGCTCCTACAATCTAGTAGTTGATGTGATGAGACTACTCGTATACCTGCCGTACTGTCCTTTTCTTGCCACACCAATCTTCACACCCAGCTCCTACAATCTAGTAGTTGATGTGATGAGACTACTCATATACCTGCCATACTGTCCTTTTCTTGCCACACCAATCTTCAAACCCAGCTCCTACAATCTAGTAGTTGATGTGATGAGACTACTCGTATACCTGCCATACTGTCCTTTTCTTGCCACACCAATCTTCAAACCCAGCTCCTACAATCTAGTAGTTGATGTGATGAGACTACTCGTATACCTGCCGTACTGTCCTTTTCTTGCCACACCAATCTTCACACCCAGCTCCTACAATCTAGTAGTTGATGTGATGAGACTACTCGTATACCTGCCGTACTGTCCTTTTCTTGCCACATCAATCTTCAAACCCAGCTCCTACAATCTAGTAGTTGATGTGATGAGACTACTCGTATACCTGCCGTACTGTCCTTTTCTTGCCACAACAATCTTCAAACCCAGCTCCTACAATCTAGTAGTTGATGTGATGAGACTACTCGTATACCTGCCGTACTGTCCTTTTCTTGCCACATCAATCTTCAAACCCAGCTCTCCTACAATCTAGTAGTTGATGTGATGAGACTACTCGTATACCTGCCGTACTGTCCTTTTCTTGCCACCAATCTTCAACCCAGCTCCTACAATCTAGTAGTTGATGTGATGAGACTACTCGTATACCTGCCGTACTGTCCTTTTCTTGCCACATCAATCTTCAAACCCAGCTCCTACAATCTAGTAGTTGATGTGATGAGACTACTCGTATACCTGCCGTACTGTCCTTTCTTGCCACACAATCTTCAAACCTAGCTCTCCTACAATCTAGTAGTTGATGTGATGAGACTACTCGTATACCTGCCGTACTGTCCTTTTCTTGCCACACCAATCTTCAAACCTAGCTCTCCTACAATCTAGTAGTTGATGTGATGAGACTACTCGTATACCTGCCGTACTGTCCTTTTCTTGCCACACCAATCTTCAAACCCAGCTCCTACAATCTAGTAGTTGATGTGATGAGACTACTCGTATACCTGCCGTACTGTCCTTTTCTTGCCACATCAATCTTCAAACCCAGCTCTCCTACAATCTAGTAGTTGATGTGATGAGACTACTCTATACCTGCCGTACTGTCCTTTTCTTGCCACACAATCTTCAACCAGCTCCTACAATCTAGTAGTTGATGTGATGAGACTACTCGTATACCTGCCGTCTGTCCTTTTCTTGCCACACCAATCTTCAAACCCAGCTCCTACAATCTAGTAGTTGATGTGATGAGACTACTCGTATACCTGCCGTACTGTCCTTTTCTTGCCACATCAATCTTCAAACCCAGCTCTCCTACAATCTAGTAGTTGATGTGATGAGACTACTCGTATACCTGCCGTACTGTCCTTTTCTTGCCACACCAATCTTCAAACCCAGCTCCTACAATCTAGTAGTTGATGTGATGAGACTACTCGTATACCTGCCGTACTGTCCTTTTCTTGCCACACCAATCTTCAAACCCAGCTCCTACAATCTAGTAGTTGATGTGATGAGACTACTCGTATACCTGCCGTACTGTCCTTTTCTTGCCACATCAATCTTCAAACCCAGCTCCTACAATCTAGTAGTTGATGTGATGAGACTACTCGTATACCTGCCGTACTGTCCTTTTCTTGCCACATCAATCTTCAAACCCAGCTCCTACAATCTAGTAGTTGATGTGATGAGACTACTCGTATACCTGCCGTACTGTCCTTTTCTTGCCACACCAATCTTCAAACCCAGCTCCTACAATCTAGTAGTTGATGTGATGAGACTACTCGTATACCTGCCGTACTGTCCTTTTCTTGCCACATCAATCTTCAAACCCAGCTCTCCTACAATCTAGTAGTTGATGTGATGAGACTACTCGTATACCTGCCGTACTGTCCTTTTCTTGCCACACAATCTTCAACCCAGCTCCTACAATCTAGTAGTTGATGTGATGAGACTACTCGTATACCTGCCGTACTGTCCTTTTCTTGCACACATCAATCTTCAAGAACCTCGCTCCTACAATCTAGTAGTTGATGTGATGAGACTACTCGTATACCTGCCGTACTGTCCTTTTCTTGCCACACCAATCTTCAAACCTAGCTCTCCTACAATCTAGTAGTTGATGTGATGAGACTACTCGTATACCTGCCGTACTGTCCTTTTCTTGCCACACCAATCTTCAAACCCAGCTCTCCTACAATCTAGTAGTTGATGTGATGAGACTACTCGTATACCTGCCGTACTGTCCTTTTCTTGCCACACCAATCTTCACACCCAGCTCCTACAATCTAGTAGTTGATGTGATGAGACTACTCGTATACCTGCCGTACTGTCCTTTTCTTGCCACATCAATCTTCAAACCCAGCTCTCCTACAATCTAGTAGTTGATGTGATGAGACTACTCGTATACCTGCCGTACTGTCCTTTTCTTGCCACACCAATCTTCAAACCCAGCTCCTACAATCTAGTAGTTGATGTGATGAGACTACTGTATACCTGCCATGCTGTCCTTTTCTTGCCACCCAATCTTCAAACCAGCTCCTACAATCTAGTAGTTGATGTGATGAGACTACTCGTATACCTGCCGTACTGTCCTTTTCTTGCCACATCAATCTTCAAACCCAGCTCTCCTACAATCTAGTAGTTGATGTGATGAGACTACTCGTATACCTGCCGTACTGTCCTTTTCTTGCCACACCAATCTTCAAACCCAGCTCCTACAATCTAGTAGTTGATGTGATGAGACTACTCGTATACCTGCCGTACTGTCCTTTTCTTGCCACACCAATCTTCAAACCCAGCTCCTACAATCTAGTAGTTGATGTGATGAGACTACTCGTATACCTGCCGTACTGTCCTTTTCTTGCCACACCAATCTTCAAACCCAGCTCCTACAATCTAGTAGTTGATGTGATGAGACTACTCGTATACCTGCCGTACTGTCCTTTTCTTGCCACATCAATCTTCAAACCCAGCTCCTACAATCTAGTAGTTGATGTGATGAGACTACTCGTATACCTGCCGTACTGTCCTTTCTTTCACCAATCTTCAAACCCAGCTCCTACAATCTAGTAGTTGATGTGATGAGACTACTCGTATACCTGCCGTACTGTCCTTTTCTTGCCACACCAATCTTCAAACCCAGCTCCTACAATCTAGTAGTTGATGTGATGAGACTACTCGTATACCTGCCGTACTGTCCTTTTCTTGCCACATCAATCTTCAAACCCAGCTCTCCTACAATCTAGTAGTTGATGTGATGAGACTACTCGTATACCTGCCGTACTGTCCTTTTCTTGCCACACCAATCTTCACACCCAGCTCCTACAATCTAGTAGTTGATGTGATGAGACTACTCGTATACCTGCCGTACTGTCCTTTTCTTGCCACATCAATCTTCAAACCCAGCTCCTACAATCTAGTAGTTGATGTGATGAGACTACTCGTATACCTGCCGTACTGTCCTTTTCTTGCCACACCAATCTTCAAACCTAGCTCTCCTACAATCTAGTAGTTGATGTGATGAGACTACTCGTATACCTGCCGTACTGTCCTTTTCTTGCCACACCAATCTTCAAACCCAGCTCTCCTACAATCTAGTAGTTGATGTGATGAGACTACTCGTATACCTGCCGTACTGTCCTTTTCTTGCCACACCAATCTTCACACCCAGCTCCTACAATCTAGTAGTTGATGTGATGAGACTACTCGTATACCTGCCGTACTGTCCTTTTCTTGCCACATCAATCTTCAAACCCAGCTCTCCTACAATCTAGTAGTTGATGTGATGAGACTACTCGTATACCTGCCGTACTGTCCTTTTCTTGCCACACCAATCTTCAAACCCAGCTCCTACAATCTAGTAGTTGATGTGATGAGACTACTCGTATACCTGCCGTACTGTCCTTTTCTTGCCACACCAATCTTCAAACCCAGCTCCTACAATCTAGTAGTTGATGTGATGAGACTACTCGTATACCTGCCGTACTGTCCTTTTCTTGCCACATCAATCTTCAAACCCAGCTCTCCTACAATCTAGTAGTTGATGTGATGAGACTACTCGTATACCTGCCGTACTGTCCTTTTCTTGCCACACCAATCTTCAAACCCAGCTCCTACAATCTAGTAGTTGATGTGATGAAACTACTCGTATACCTGCCGTACTGTCCTTTTCTTGCCACACCAATCTTCAAACCCAGCTCCTACAATCTAGTAGTTGATGTGATGAGACTACTCGTATACCTGCCGTACTGTCCTTTTCTTGCCACATCAATCTTCAAACCCAGCTCCTACAATCTAGTAGTTGATGTGATGAGACTACTCGTATACCTGCCGTACTGTCCTTTTCTTTCCACACCAATCTTCAAACCCAGCTCCTACAATCTAGTAGTTGATGTGATGAGACTACTCGTATACCTGCCGTACTGTCCTTTTCTTGCCACACCAATCTTCAAACCCAGCTCCTACAATCTAGTAGTTGATGTGATGAGACTACTCGTATACCTGCCGTACTGTCCTTTTCTTGCCACACCAATCTTCAAACCCAGCTCCTACAATCTAGTAGTTGATGTGATGAGACTACTCGTATACCTGCCGTACTGTCCTTTTCTTGCCACACAATCTTCACCCAGCTCCTACAATCTAGTAGTTGATGTGATGAGACTACTCGTATACCTGCCGTACTGTCCTTTTCTTGCCACACCAATCTTCAAACCCAGCTCCTACAATCTAGTAGTTGATGTGATGAGACTACTCGTATACCTGCCGTACTGTCCTTTTCTTGCCACACCAATCTTCACCCAGCTCCTACAATCTAGTGTTGATGTGATGAGACTACTCGTATACCTGCCGTACTGTCCTTTTCTTGCCACATCAATCTTCAAACCCAGCTCTCCTACAATCTAGTAGTTGATGTGGATTGGTTTAGATCACGTTTCTCAAAGTGGCGGCACCGCCCCAGTGGGCGCTGAAGCATTCTAGGGAGGCGATAGTGGGTTCAGAAGAATTTGGGGGTGTTCATCGATTAGGGTCGGTGGCTTTTTAAAGAAGAAATTAATAATAAATATTTTAAAATAAAATGTATTTTCGTGATTTTACGATTGAATAATCATTTAAAATTTGAATTCGACATTTTAATTTATTTTATGCCCGCCTTACACGATCCATTTTTTCATCAATTTTCTTTTCATGCAAAATCATTTGAAAATTGACAATGTATTACATAAATATATATCAATTTTCTATGTCAAAGAGAAAATAGAGCATGTATATATGTGGGAGGGGGCGTTGGCAAAATGTTATAATGTGTAGGGGGCGTTGGCAAACTGTTATAATGTGGAGGGGAGTTACAAAGTTTATGTTGTGCAAAGTGGGCGGTGGGCGTTACAAAGTTTATGTTGTGCAAAGTGGGCGGTGGGCCGAAAAAGTTTGGGAATCTATGGTTTAGATGAAGATCTTCTCTGCGGCCACGCTCTATGAGGGCGGCCACGCTCTATGAGGGCGGCCACGCTCTATGAGGGCGGTCACGCTCTATGAGGACGGCCACGCTCTATGAGGACGGCCACGCTCTATGAGGGCGGTCACGCTCTATGAGGACGGCCACGCTCTATGAGGACGGCCACGCTCTATGAGGACGGCCACGTCTTGAGGGCGGCCACGCTCTATGAGGGCGGCCACGCTCGTGAGGGCGGCCACGCTCTATGAGGGCGGCCACGCTCTATGAGGGCGGCCACGCTCTATGAGGGCGGCCACGCTCTATGAGGGCGTTCAAGATGCCAGCTCTGTCCATTGGCTGACACTCTGATATAGCGGCAGAGCCAGAAGCCTGTCTGCTCGCTCAAATATTAACCAAAAAAAGTAAACAACTAAAACAAATATGGAATGAAACTGATAAGAAAACACATATCAGAATACTTAGAGCATGCACATTCCATTTTGTAACACATGGATGTGAAGCATGGACATTTAACAAAGCAGTAGAAAAACAATACATATATGCGCTTTTGAATATAACTGTTACAAAAGAGTCCTCCGTATATCAGGGACAGAGACGAGAACAAACAGATATATCTAGAATGAACTCAAAGTCAAAGAAAATTGTTGATTCTACAAATAATATTACGAATTGAAGTATTTTGGACATATAAAACGACACGATGGGTTGGAGAAGACCAGCATGGAAGGAGGTGTCCTTTCATAGAGGAAAACAGGAAGACCACGGAGAAGATGGATTCAGGATATAACTGATGTTTTGACCATTACGGCTGCAGAGGAGGGACATCTGGCCTATGATAGAGAGAAATTCCAAAGAACTGTTAGGGTGACAAAGCTCTGCTCAGGACAATCTATTTGATGATGATGATGAATATGTGCTCATTTCATTTTTTTTTCAAAGATGGACGGATATGTTTTACACAGACTTGCTTCGTGATTTGCATATCTGATATTCATTTTGTCCCCAACAGTTGTTGTTGCTGTCCATTATACATATTTTATGCATAGTATTTCATATTGTGTATGCTTGATGTGTGATTTCTCCGTCAGTCTCGTCTCGGATTTCACTCGCAGATATACAAGTTTATAATTTATTTCTCTTGTTGTTGATAGTTGGGTATTATCCAGTGTAAGAGTGTAGCTTTCAGATTTTGTGAAGATGATCTTATTCTATTCTCTAATCTTGTTTTGTATCATAGAGTTAGGATACGAAGAGATTTTAGAACGGGTTTTGTGTGCTCTTCATGAATAGTGCCACTCACTGCCTGTTATTTACATAGTCCACCTAATGTGAGAATGTCCTTTTATTTTGTATCTACTGTATCTTATTAGTATTGCTTTTTGAGGTGCGCTGTTGGTAATCTGCTTGTTTACCGAATCATTTAATTTGTTGTTTCTTGATGAAGCTCAGTACTAACGTACACACTTTTGCTCGTAATGTCTTCATTTCTAAACCAATCTTTTCTTGATATTCTGTACTAAGATTACCTTCTTCATTGGTCTGTTCGTCTCAGGAAACAATAGGTTTTGCGCTCTGTGCTGAATCACATCGTCTATTGTGGCTGTAATGTCCTATTCTGGAGTGGCAGTCCGCGCCATAGTTGTGGCAAATCTTCTTCTTCTAACGCTCCATATCGACCACTTGTTCACCGCTCTGTGCGATTTGTATGTGATCTGAGCCTAAGAGAGATTGTACATTGCGACAGTTATGCGTCTACAAGTAGGCCAGCACATCCGATTTCTGCGCTGCTTTTTATTTACTAGGTAGCATCCCTAGGGCCTACATCAGTCGCCTCTTACGACATGTTATTGTAGGTCACAGTGGTACTATTCTTGCTTCCTTGTGGGGCCCGGCACCACACGGGTGGCTGTTGTGACATGTGTAAAACATGAGACTAAGGACTATCAACGTACATATATAAACAAAAAGGTCTTTATCATGATACAGCAAGACACAAAAATAGGGGAAAAAGGTAGCATAGCGATCTAATTAGAAATAGGGTACAATAAATAAAAAGCTACTTAACCGGGAACACACACACTTTTGTTGTCCCTCTCGCGACACTTAAAGAAGAGCTCAAATTTGACAAGTACAACTCTTATCACTATTTTGTCAGGGACAATGTGACAAGACCTGGCGGGACCTTGCCAAGACCCGTCTACATGTCAAATTTGACTGTTTGTCAAGCTGTGAAAACAGAGGCACGAGTGTGACCAGGTCTCGACCGGCTGTCAGCGGCGCCACTCTGCAACTCCCACTTTCGCTGCAATTGATACAGACTTTAGTTTGTATTCAAGAAGTCTAGATTCCTATTAAGTTGGTTATTTAAAATCTATGAACTCATGAATCTTGACTTTGCAAAACAATCTTGCCGTTCGTTACGCCCAAAAAAGTCTTGGCGCCACTTGTGGGGAATTACCACGTTAAAAGGCTCTTAACTTTCCTTCAACTAATAATCTCGGTGGCGTAGAGTTTAAGCACTCGCCTCTCGTTCAAAACTCTGTGGCACAGAGGCTAGGTGCTCTCCTCTCGTTCCAAAAGTATTCTGTTCGCTCCCTCGTGGAGACATTGAGATATTTCTTCAGAGATCCCTGTACTCAGTGTAGATGAGATCGAGTTCCTTCTTCTATCGGAGACGGACGATACAAAGTGTACAAGTTGAGCATGCAAAGAACTATTGTTCACTTAATTCAATATTCACTTGTCACTGTTAATAATAATATTAATAAAAGCAATCCATCTCAAATTACGCCGACAACAACCTTAGAAGGGGGTTGTTGCACCTATCTGGTGTGTGCGGAGGTGACTGTAGAGTACATTCCCGAACACAATCCTCTACCACAGTTGGAGCCTACACGATCAAGGTTGGGAATGGGGATGTTGTGTGTTCTGTCTTTTCGTGCATCTCGCTTTCTCTGGTATGTGAGCCCCTTTTGTGTTGTTATAGCATCATATTTAGTCATCTTGAGCAAGGGATTCTCATCATGTGATGTCTATATGGAATCATTTTAGGAACACGTTTACGAGTGTCTTTAGAACATTTCTGTCCACCAGCAGAACGTCTACCACCTTCAAGTTCGCCATACATCAACTGTTTTGAGATGCGTTTATCGCCCGAGTGGTTACCGAGGTCCAAATTTGGGGTGTAAAGAATAGAACCACTGTTACCTGCCACGCATGTCGTAAGAGGCGATTAAGGAGGTTTGGATGAAATCGGATGCACATGTCCTAAACGTGTAGAAATATATGCATTTAGGGGCCTACCAAACCAATGTGCAACGTATACACGTTCTTGGCAAAGATCAAACATCACAAAGAGTGATTAAAATTGGTCGTAAAGAACGAAAGCGAAGAAGAAGAAGCAGATGCGTTTATCAGGCATCTGAGCAACGTGATCGACAAATCTCAACTGGGCCTTCTGCGACAGGGTGTTGACGTTTGAAATCTTGGCTCTTTGGACGACTTCGGTATCTGTAATTTTGTCCTATCATTTTATTTTGAGTTGACTGTGTAGACAACTTCTGTGGAAGTGGTTTAGTTTTCTTGCGTGTCTGTTATACCAGAGCCAACTATAAACTTATGGGCCTTCGGACTCAGGTAAGAATTATGGGAAATCAGACCCCAACTACACCACGTGATCTCGCATTCCAGTATTGGTGTATATAGACGTATTCATTTTAAAATCAACACAAAATGCTAAATCGAAGTTATATTTTGTAACAAGTTAAGTTTAACGATAGGAATATCAATATTATGAATATTTTTCACCAATAAATAACCATAGACTCACAGAATTGAGTAAAATTGCAAAAACCTTGCAGTGTTCTATCAAACATATATATATATATATATATATATTCCAGTCCCCCCCGCTCTGATCTAGGTCAGGGATTCCGAAGCCAGTTGCCTGGCCTAGTTATCTAGAGTTGGCTGTGGTTATACACTGTCCATATATCGTATACGTCACCGTTACTTAGAGCGTGTCAGCTGGACAATGTGGAATTAATGTTATGTTATGCGATCGACATTTTGTCACATTGGGTATTCCCATTCGTGCTCTGTCCTTCGTTACAGCAGCCATCTAAAAGGAATTAATAGATGTATTGTTTGTTTGTTTATTTATGTAGGAGATTATATCCTCTTTCAGCTGAGGCACTCCCGTCGTTTAACCCAAGGACGTACCACTTATTGTCTCATGAGACAAAGAGACCAATGAGGATGATCAGAGCGTGTAGTCCAACAAACATGAACAACAAGAATTAACCCTTTCGGAGAATTCAAGTTAGTTGTGTCTTTACTGCCTGCAATTTCACTTTTTAAGGTGGTATTGAACAGGGGGAGGGGGACATGAGCCTGTTGAATTTAATACACGCATGGCTAGTGCAATCGCCACGAAACTGTTCAGGTAGGACTTTTTCTTTATACCCTCGACAGAAAAAACTCATTAGACATACCAGGAATTGAACCCGGTTCTAACGAATGGGAACCAGCGTACTAATCCATTCGGTCAGACGTTCAATAGCTTAGTTATTTGTATTAATAATAGATATAAATGATATCGTCCTATTTTTCTTATTTAGCAACTGTCCGTTATCAAGATGAATAAACTTAAGAAAAGCAGAGTCCTACATCAAGCGATGACACACATTCGACTGTCCATATTCAACAAGTTATCCCAAATAAGATTTAACAACCGCAGTAATTCAAACCGAATCAGACCTGGTAACGCGTCAAAAACTGTCAGTATTTTGTCTTATACACTGGGGACAAGTGGAACATTCGACGACTGCAGAGATGACACCCCTCGATAGTGAGGTGACAACTTGGACGTATAGGAAACCTTATTCCACACTGTCTTCGTCTGTTGACAAGATAAAGGTGTTTGAATCTTCAGCCCATTCATTTCTATGGTGCGTAAATTGCTGGTGTCAAAAGGTAGAACATCGCTAGGATGACTCCAAAATGTCTTCTAGAAGTAGAACAAATCTATGGCGAAACTACTAGTTCGAACGCTCCATATCGACCACTTGTTAGACACTCTTTGTTATGTTATGTTATGTTATGCGATCGACGTCATGGCACATTGGGCATTCCCATTCGTGCTCTGTCCTCCGTTGCAGCAGCCATCCCAAAGTCCATTTGCTCACAGTACCCATGAGAAGTTGATTATTATATCTTCTCTTTTTACCACGAAGACGACACTGTCTGGCATGTCCAAACTTAACACCTAATTCTCGAACTCGTTCCAGTGTCTGAGACCCGCCCATGTCACACAATTGAGAGCGTACCGCATTGATGATATCGGCTCTGTCCATGCTTCTGCACACTTGAGTCGGGGCACTGTTTGCAAGAGAGTCAGCACGCTCGTTACCCCGCACTCCAGCATGTCCAGGCGTGTACAGCCAAGTCATTTTCTTGAGATGTGATCTCCGAATGCTGTTCACCCATTCCACCCGCATACTTCCAGATGCAATCAGTTGAAGCATACTCATCGAGTCTGATATGATGATCGTATGGGTAACTTGTTGCTCAGCCACCCATGACAGAGCCCTGGAGGCAGCGGTGATCTCCATAGTCATGCTCGATGTCGTTGTCTCAAAAGCCCCGCAGTCCTCATGAAGTGTGCGACCGTTTCGTTGTGCTGAGTAAGCCCACGATGATCTGGTGCCACGCTTGACAGAGCCATCGGTGTAGATAATGATATCACCTGGGTGGGAGTGTTGATCCACGAGTGCAAGATAGACACTCTTTGTGATTTGTATGTGATCTGAGCCTAAAAGCGATTGTACGTCGTGCCAGTTATGCGCCTACAAGTAGGCCAGCACATCCGATTTCAGCAACGCTTATTATTTACTAGGGTAGCGGTAGCTTCTTTAGGGAATTGGGGGTGTTTGGTATCAAGCTGAATAAACTTAAAGAAAGGAAGAGTTTCACCTCAGGCGATGACACACACTCACTGTCCATATTCAACAGTTGCCCAAATAAGATTTGACAACCGATGTAATTCAAACCGAATTCAAATCAGACCTCGTAACACGTCAACAACTGTCAACCTTCCTTCTTTGACCAGGGATATGTGGAACAATCAGCCAAGACTAAGATGATACCACATTCTAGTGAGGTGACAACGTCGAGGTATAGGGGCACCTTATTTCATGCGGTCCTCGGCTCTTGGTGAGAGAAGGGTGTTTGAATCTTCCGTCCAGTCTTTTCTACTTTTTCTTTTGTCTTCACACTGCTACCGGGTTGTTATAGTCTGTCCATTAATTCGTGAGCACGTTTGAAATTGATTTTCTCGAAAACTACCTGTTGGATCTCAGTGATTTTTGCATGCAGCCTTAGAATATCCATGACGCTAAAATAAAGCTAACCAGTAGTTCATAGATGCTACGAATTTTGCACATCGGCGAATTCCTTTGATCTTTTATGACAATTGCAAATACGGGGCTCAAATTTTAGATTTTACAGTAATCCCTAGAATTTGTCCATGTCAATTCTATTCATAGGTGTATCTCCATATTAACTTGATAGGTCAAGTAATTAATTGTGTTGCCCTTTATGTGCAATCGTGAACTTGGATACAATATGCAACAGTTAGTCCTCCCTTCGGTCACCATTAGACCCCAGGGTGTCTTAACTTCACCACAAATTGTATGATGGTAGACGCATTTGGATATGGAAATGTATACGTTGCTATTTCTCAGTCTGTAATCAAAATATGATTTGTATCATCCCGAATCTGACGATTCCATGAGGTTGATAATTGTTACTGGCTGGACAAATTGTAATCCATCTCGGTGCCAGTACTCGTCTTCCTCACGGAGCACATGTTCAACACACTTCTTCTAGAACTGCATGTCTATCATTGAGAGGGACTCACGTGTCAGAACTTCAACATCACACATTTTAAACGTCCTGTTCTGTTCGGCAACTTGCCCTTTTACTTTAGCCCAGACAAGCTCTATCGGATTGAGGTGAGCATGATATGGAGGTAGTCGCAAAGACGTGTGGCCGTATTCAGCAATGATTTTGTCAATATGAAACACCTTTGTCTTATTTGTCATCCTCACCAGGTGCAACAACTCGGGTTTCAAATATGTATCATCGAAGCTGACATTTTCCTTAGCAAGCCAAGTCCTAATTTGATCTTTTGTATTTGATGCAGTTGGTACTTTGTCTTCCGCTGATACTGCGTTGTGATAGGATGCATTATCCATTACCAAGCATGATGGTCTGTTTAGAATTTGAAGTAGATCTTTCTCCATCCAGTGCCTGAAAATATGTCCATTCATTTCTGTGTGGTAGTTCCTACCGTCGGTACTTTTGATTGGAAAATAAGTCCAGCGTCATGGACAAGACCTTCTTCACTACTTCCTGCATGTGTTAGTATAATACGCTGGCCTTTGCTGCTTGGTATTTTTCTTTTCTGTTCACCGTCTACTGATTGCCATTCTTTAGCATTGGTGTGGTGAGCATTGACCAAGGATTCGTCCAAATATACAATATCATAGCCTTGCCTCCGCGCTCACGGATCTGCCTCAGGTATTTACTTCGGGCAGCAATTAAATGTGGCTTTTCACAAATAATATTCCTGCCGCCTATAGTTTTTCTGAAGGTGAAGCTGGCGGCTCTTACAATTTTCCAGAGTACTTTTAGAAATGTCTATGCTGCAATCTGATTGCAGTTTTAATTTCAGTTTCCTGAGAGTAACAAGTTGATTTGTCGCAAACATTTTCAAGAGCTCCGTCTTATGACATCTATGTCAAAGTCGTCAATTGTTCTTTTCCTTCCTTGCTTGACATTAGTGCACTTTGTGTCCTGTTTAATCCATCGGGAAAAGGATTCTCTATTCAGACCAAGCGCCAGTTGCGTTCGTTTCTCAGGGTTATGAATATCGCAATATAGATGACCTCTCTTAGATTTCCTACGGAAGTGTTGGTATAGTAAAACTGTAACCTTCTGCATTGTTATAAATGTGCACTTCAGACTCATTATGAATGTGATATCAATGTCAGTTTTGATAAGCCAACAAATATGATACAATAGCTTCATACAAATAGCGAGATACACCTATAACTATACAACGGTATCCCAATTATAACGTCATATGCTTTCCGCTTTCAAAGTCGACTGGGTTAGGTGCACGGGAGTTCGTGAAATTGTTGTTTACTCACGATATTTCAATGTTACCATAATGTATTTTTAGAACAAAGCGTCTGTGTACCGTAGATCTGTTACTATTGTGTACAATCCGGTGAGGTTGATTTAATATAACCTGAAGAAGAAATATTTCAAACTACATCAAATTTTCTTGGAAAAAATATTTCTCTAGCGTCATGGATATTCTAAGGCTGCTTGCAAAAATCACTGAGATCCAACAGGTAGTTTTCGAGAAAATCAATTTCAAACGTGCTCACGAATTAATGGACAGACTATACCAATTGTATAGTCATTTCTAAGCTGTAAATTGTCAGTGTCAAAATGTGAAACAGAATTAGAATGGGATACTTGACAGTCTTATTTAGAACTACAAAAACTCTCAAATGTCTTATTAAAGTACAAAAATACTATAGTAAAACTGGAACGAAAAATACAAAAATATCAATACTTCTTCTCTTAACTTCTTTGTTTGCCCGTCTGCCCAGCGTGTTCGTAGCGCGTTGGACTACGGTGACTATCCTCTGTGTGTGCGGGTTCAATTCCGCGGGATGGCAGAAAAAGCCACAGATTCCCAAGATTTACGGTGTTCGTGGCACCGAACCGAAGGGTTACGATGTCCATGGCACCGAGCCGAAGAGCTGAAAAGCTCAAGGGATTCTGGATCGGAAAAAAACAAAAACTTCTTTTTAAAACTAATTTGCTAAATGTATTCTTTCTTCTTCTTCAAACGCTGCACATAGACCACTTGTTAACCACTCTGTATGATTTGTATGTGATTTGAGTCTAAGAGCGACTGTGCGTTGTGCCAGTTACACATCCGATTTCTGTGATGCTTTTTATTTACTAGTGTAGCTTCCTAGGTCCTACATTAGTCGCCTCTTACGACATGCTTTGTAGGTTGCAGTGGTACTATTCCTTGCTTCCCTTGCGGGCCCCGGTACCGCACGGGCGAAATGTATTCAATTGCACTTAAGTAATTTTCAACTAATTTGCTAAATGTATTTAAATTCAATTGCACTTAAGTAATTTTCAACTAATTTGCTAAATGTATTTAAATTCAAGAGCGCTAAAGTATTTTTCAACTAATTTGCTAAATGTATTTAAATTCAAGAGCGCTAAAGTATTTTTCAACTAATTTGCTAAATGTATTTAAATTCAATCGCACTTAAGTATTTTTCAACTAATTTGCTAAATGTATTTAAATTCAAGAGCGCTTAAGTAATTTTCAACTAATTTGCTAAATGTGACTTCACAATGACTCCGGGGCGAACCACATCACCCATCTCTTGTTGTTTTTAACAGAATAATGTGTTTGGCAACTATGCCCCATGATATGCAAACTGGTTCCTCCCTTGATTTACTCCACACATTGACTGAAATATTTTCTAGCGATATAAATAAAAACAGGTAATTTCTCACTGAATCTGTCTAGACTTGGTTAATTAATATTCTCTTCTATATTTGCAACATTTTCGGTGCAGAAAATAAGTTTGATTTTGTAACAAGTGAATAATAATAATTCCTATCATACCGTTATACGTTATATAAGCCCTGAAAGCAATTTCTCCATACCGCTCTATCCTGGGCAACATGCTCAATCTTCTCCATGGAACTGAGACCATGACTTTCTCGACTTTCTCAGCAAAGTTCCTTACAGGATCTCCTTAGGTCGTCCTATCTTTCTTGATGCAGAGGGCATCCCACTTCAATGCCTACTTTGATATTCTTTGAGCATTTCTTCTCCAAGGTGTGTCCAACATATCTCCATCTTCTCCTTCTTATAACAGTTGTTGACCAGACATGTCTCTGATTTCATCACTTCTCCTGAATTCGTTCCATTTTATATTCATTATTTTTCGCAGACATCTATTTTCAAATGCATTCAACTTGCTTTCTATATCTTTAGTCATTTTCAAACTCTCGCTAGCATATGTTAGGATTGATACAACATTTGAATTGAAAATTCGTAATTTAGTTTTAATACTATATAACTTGCAGTTCCATATTTTATTTAGACTTTTAAAAGCTGATGTTGCTTTGCCAATTCGTATCATAATTTCTTTTTTAACATTTCCCTGTGCAATCAAAATTGCTACCTAAATAAGTGAACTGCTCTGTTATTTTTATCATTTTAGATTCCAGTGTGATATTTCTGCATTAACAAGAGAATACACAGTTGAAAGAACCACAAGAAAAGCATCGGAGCCAGTGAACATGATCAATGAATAGACAGTCAAGAAGTATTGGAGGATTCAGGAAAAAAAGAAATTACCAAATACAGGATTCGAACCACAATCCTTTATGTCTTACGACAGCCAATGTCTAGTCTTACTGACGAGCGTTTTATGTCTTACGACAGCCATTGTCTAGTCCTACTGACGAACGTTTTATGTCTTACGACAGCCATTGTCTAGTCCTACTGACGAGCGTTTTATGTCTTACGACAGCCATTGTCTAGTCCTACTGACAAGCGTTTTATGTCTTACGACAGCCATTGTCTAGTCCTACTGACGAGTGTTTATAAGAACAAAACCAGCGAGCTCTCATAACAAGGGGGCTTCACTAAGTCGTGTTTTTGATATACAGCTTCGACTATAGAACACAGAATAATGAAATTAGCTTGGTTTTATTTTGTATGACTTAAGTAACAGAAGTAACTAGAAGTGTAGAAGTAACTACATGAAGGGCGTGTTGCATGAACACACAGTCAGTGAGTTCTTGATGGGTGTGTTGATACATGGAGGGCGTGTTGCATGAACACACAGTCAGTGAGTTCTTGATGGGTGTGTTGATACATGGAGGGCGTGTTGCATGAACACACAGTCAGTGAGTTCTTGATGAGTGTGTTGATACATGGAGAGCGTGTTGCATGAACACACACATAAATAAAGATGTTAAAGTTAAAAACTCGGAATTAAAAAATGATTGTTCAAATAGATCAATAATAGATAAGTCAAACGCCCGAATGGTTAGTGGAGCCCAAATTTTGGGAGTAAAGAATTGAATCACTGTTACCTGCCACGCATGTCGTAAGAGGCGACTGAGGAGGTTTGGCTGAAATCGGATGCATGTGTCCTAAGCGTATAGAAGTCTATGCGTTTGGGGGTCTACTAAACCAATGTGCAACGTATACACGTTCTTGGCAAAGATCAAACATATCACAAAGAGTGATTAAAATTGCTCATAAAGAACGAACGCAAAGAAAAAGGATTAGAAGAAGATAACCAAATTACAGTGCACACATAAAACAACATGAGTTTGCCGAGAATTGTGTGCTGGAGAAAAAGTGTATGTGGATGCGGGAAAGAGAAAGACAGCAGTATGGAATGAAAGTAAACGTTAGGAAACTAAAACAAAATATGAAAGAAAGGTTAAGATAATTGACAAATATAGAAGAAAAGAGAAATGAAGAGAATTAGAAAGATAAAAAAAATGGATGAATATAAAGAGAAAACATTGAGTAATTAATAAATATTCTAAGAAAAAATTGAAAAATGGACAATGATAGGAAAGACAATACAAAGAAAATTTAAGAAAAAAATATAAAGACGGGGAAACAATTTTATAAATTTGATTCGAAAGAGAATGAAAAAAATTAAGAATTAAAAAATAAAAACAGAAAAATGAACATATTGGCATAGAGATGAAGAACAAATTGTAAATGATACGTAAGGGTAGATTTTTTTTTTTTTTTTTTTAGAAATTGACAAAAAAGGATGGACAAATTTCTAAATTGACAAGGATTGGACGGAACAAAATAAGAAACTGACAAAGATAAGACGGAACAATTTAAAAACTTGACAATGATAGGCCGGTATAAATTAAGAAATTGACAATGATAGGACGGTACAAATTAAGAAATTGACAATGATAGGACGGAACAAATTAAGAAATTGACAATGATAGGACGGAACAAATTAAGAAATTGACAATGATAGGACGGAACAAATTAAGAAATTGACAATGATAGGACGGAACAAATTAAGAAATTGACAATGATAGGACGGAACAAATTAAGAAATTGACAATGATAAGACGGAACAAATTAAGAAATTGACATTGATATGACGGAACAAATTAAGAAATTGACATTGATATGACGGAACAAATTAAGAAATTGGCAATGATAGGAACAAATTAAGAAATTGACAATGATAAGACGGAACAAATTAAGAAATTGGCAATGATAGGACGGAACAAATTAAGAAATTGGCAATGATGAACAAACTGAGAAATTAACAAATATATAAAAAAATACAGAAATTGACAAATATAAAATGGAAATTGTTTTTACAAATTGACAATGATAGAACGAAAAATTCAATAAATTGATAAATATTGAACGGAAAAATTAAGGAATTAACAAATAAATGAAGGAAATTATTGTAACTGATATAAACGTGTGCGTGAAACACATGAAGAAATTAACAAATAAATAACTGGAATAATACATGTACAGTAAACACAGATTTAAGATTTCCTGAAGAAAAAAACAACAAATTAGATGTTTCTTAGAAATCTTAATTTCCTTGACAGAAAAATTAGAACATTGATAAGGAAACGAAGGAAAGTCACAAAAGTTGTCATTGTACCAACTATTGTCTATTCCCAGGTGGAAGATGTAGTTGGCTGTCCACTCTTGCCGTTAAGCGTAAGGATAACAATAATGTGTATAAAACAAAATTAGGAAATTGACAACAAATTAATTAGAAATTGACAAAAATTGTTCAGAAAACTGACACAAATTTTAAGAAATTGACAATGTTGGAAAGGAAAACATTAAGAAATTGATAAAAAAATATGAAGGAACAGCTATTAAAAAGATGTCAAAGAACAGTTTATAAGAATGTTAAAAAATGACGAAAGACATGACATGGTGCTGGGGCCCGCAAAGGAAGCAAAGAATAGTACCACTGCAACCTACAAGGCATGTCGTAAGAGGCGACTAATTTAGGACCTAGGGAAGCTACTCTAGTAAATAAAAAGCGTCGCAGACATAGGATGTGCTGGCCTACTTGTAGGCGCATAACTAGCACAACGTACAATCGCTCTTATGCTCAGATCACATACAAGTCACACAGAGTGGTTAACAAGTGGTCGATATGGAACATTTAAAGAAGAAAAAAACACTCGACTTTTGCTGTGGAGATGGCACTAGATCTGAACTGAAACTTTTTTGAATAGACAACAAAAGTAATAGAAGTGTATGCGCCGATGCAACTGAAGTAACACACAATCACAGAAATATAACACGACGCAAGCAACGACATATCAATATACGCTCACTGTTTCACGTTAATTCTACCATTTACACACACAGAAAAACAAAAGCAAATCATTTACTTACATCCAAGACGCTAGACAGCAACATCGCAGTAAAATAATCCAATACACTCCTAGAACAAGCAATATCCAACCTGCTTTTCCTACACTCAATTTTCTATGGGCCATTTTTCTTCATTGTTGCTTCGTACGCTGTGAATCTGACACACGCGTACACGAATGGGCTTCCACACAGTATTCAACTTCGATATCCAACTAGCAAACATTAAACAGGAATCGACAACAATATCTGATAAAACTACATTTTCGCTGTATTAAATATTCATAAATATATTATGTTCTGGATTCGAATAAATAAAATAGAAACGAAGAGAGTATGTTTAAAGTTAACACCACTAGTTGAACAGTCAATATGAAACTGACTTTTAGCTTGGTTAAGTACTAGCATAAACTTTGGCTATGCACTTGAATCCAAAGAATGCAGGCGTTGCCATTTCTTTCCCAGTCCTGTTAAGTTTGAATGGGCTGTTACCAATTCTGCTCGACTTGATCAGATCGCTGGTATATTGTCATATGTGGCTTATGCCCAAACCAACTTCCTCAATGAAGATCAGCGACAAACGACGGCCGATAACTCCCGTTCGTTTTTCATGTGTAAATCTGTGCGTCTGCTAGCTGGGTTGTCTACACCTTCACCGCCATCATGGAAATTTAGTAACAGAAATTCCTTCTTCTCTTCCACCATTTACTTCTTTATAGGAGTGTTGTTGGGGAAGGGAGGGAGGGCGTGGGGTGGGGGAAGAAATGTAGTGATTGTGTGTGTGTGCTTGTACTAACGCACTTTGTAAGCTGTTATTCATTTTATTACAACTGCAACCACTTCCAGAATGAGGATGGAGGCTGAGGCCGTTACTGCTGTTCTCCATTGGCTCTCTGAGACTCCGTTTACTGTGGCTATTGTTGTATCTGACTCTCAGTCGATGCTTCACAAGATCCAAAATGGTCGGTTTCGGTATGAGGGGATGTCGTCTATAAAAGTTTCTAACCTCCAGAGTCTTCCGTGGATCTACTGTCCTGGATATGCGGATGTTTGCGATAATGAGGGAGCGGTCATGCTTGCATCAACAGCATCAATTGTTGGGGAGTTGAAGATGGATAAGGAAAATGTTCTTAGATCTCTTCACGACTGTCTGTTGGATGAAGACATTAAAGTAGATGTTGAATTGATCCATAGATTTAAGCAGTTTGGAGTTGGCCGTTGTATGGGTAGAACTGGGTGCTGAGGAGCAGAGTGAAAAGTGTGTTTAACAAGCGAGCCACAGGAACCATCAGTATGCATTTTTTTCGATATCTGTTGGGAGAGACTAAGTACCTATGTACAATGCCCAAAGTACAATGACGTCAGTTTAGTAACCAATAACCAATAATTATTCATTTTCTTAACGCCGTCGCTCCATCTTTTGCGTGGTCTTCCTCTCGCTTTGTACTCATTATACTTTTTCTATGTGGCTCTCTGTGGTAGTCGATACCAGGGCATTCTAGTCAGGTGTTCAAACTATTTAATCTGTTGTTCTTTTATGAATTGCTTGACTGGTTTCACATTCAGTCTTCTTCTGATTTCTTCCTTTCTAATTTTGTCTCTTATTGTCACATCTGCAGCTATTCTCTCTCTCTCGCGATCCCGGCCTAGACTGATGAACCAACTTTATCATTAATTTTACCGTGGTTTTAAGGACTCCGTTCCTCCGTACAGCTTTTCGCGAAGCTCTGTGTTTTGTGGCCAGGTTTCGTTTCTTAAACCTGCTATCCGTTGACAATCCTGCAGAACATGTTATGCCGTCATGTCCGCCTTTTTGCATCGGCACATGATAGTTGTGCCGATTTTGAATTTGTTATACATGTGGGCGCGGAGCTTGTTGTGGCCGGTACGGAGGCGAAGTATGGCAACTTGTTCGCTACGAGACAGACCATAGTATCGTCGCTGTTGTTATGCCGGGGATGGTCTTTTGTCTATTTGTCTCGGTAGTGCCAGCCGATGGTTGTTCTGGCTTCCTCATAACTGATCTCGTGATCAGTCTGAGGTAGTCGCCCACCTTCTTTCTAAGACACCTCATCTCTGTTGTTATGATTTTCCGCTCATTAGCTGCTGTTTTTGGCCATTCAAGAAGTCAAAACCCTCATTAAGACAAAATATGCAGTAGGCTGGAAGACAAAATCCTGATATGATTATGGAAAAGACTTCCTCAAAGAACTCAGCAGAACAGACCAGGTCATTATATTTCTCCTACTTAGGACTTAGCAGACACTCTTGTTTGTGACTGTTTGTTATGTATCAGATTGTTATTGTAGACTCTGAGGTCAACAATAGGATATCCAAAGCCGGGGCTGCGTTCCGAAGGTTGCGTGTTACTGTATGGGAGTGGAAGGGGATAAGCGTAGTTACAAAGCTAAACGTTTACTGGACCGTAGTGCTAACCACGCTAATGCACGACAGCAAGATATAGACAGTGTATAGCAGACACGCAAGAAAACTAAACCACTTCCACAGAAGTTGTCTATGCAGACTACTAAAAATAAACTGGCAGGACAAAATTCCAGATACCGAAGTCCTCGTAAGAGCAAAGATCCCAAGCGTCAACACGATGCTGCAGAAGGCCCAAGTGAGATGGGTCGGTCACGTTGCTCGGATGCCTGATAAACGCATCCCAAAACAGTTGATGTATAGCGAGCTTGAAGTGGGCAGACGTTCAGTTGGTGGGCAGAAAAAAGGCTTTAAAGACACAATTAAAAGTGTCTCCCAAATGCTTCAATACAGAAACCACGTGCTGGGAATCCTTTGCGCAAGATCGCAAAATGTGGCGTTCCAACAATACAAGAGGAACTCACATAGCTGAGAATCGTCGTTCCATTGAGGCACAAAGAAAACGAGCTGCCCGAAGAAACAGAACACTCAACACCCTCATGTCTAACCTTGATCATATATGTCCTTTACCTGTGGTAAGGGATTGTGTTCATGGATTGAACTCTACACCCTCCTCCACACACCAGCAGGTTGCAGCAGCACACGTCTGGGGCTGTTGTAATCATCGCTTGCGATGGACGAATATTATGTCTCCTTAAGCCGAGGCACACCCTTTCAATCTAAGGCCGAGCCTTGTTTTGGTTATATCAGAGCGTGCAGGCCAATAAATATGAAAAAATAGAATTAACTCCTTTCGGAGAATCCAAGAATTTCTCTCTCTCTCTCTCTCTCTCTCTCTCTCGATCACCCTTAGACTGATGTACCAGATTTCCCATAAACCTCATTCATGTGGAAATCTGATTCATGCAGCCTTAGCATGGGTGGGTTTCGTCACATCTTCAGCGCCATTTGGAGCTCTGATGCTTATCCTTAGGCGATGTGTCCGGTTTCAGCCAGCGTTTACTGGGTTCGCGCTCCGTCAGCCTTTGACTGTCCCCAGCTGACCTTCAAGGCAACAGGTTATCCAAGTATTAGAACAAACTATGCGCCCCAGTTTATAAGCTTTAAAACATTCACCCTCTATGCCTACTAAGTTAATATTATTCTCTCTCGCCCGAGTGGCTACCGGGGCCCAAATTTTGGGTGTAAAAATAGAACCACTGTTACCTGCCACTCATGTCTTAAGAGGCGACTAAGGAGGTTTGGCTGAAATCGGATTGCACGTGTCCTAAACGTGTAGAAGTCTATGCGTTTAGGGACCTACCAAACCAATGTGCAACGTATACACGTTCTTGGCCAAGATCAAACATATCACAAAGAGTGATTAAAATTGGTCGTAAAGAACGAACGCAAAGAAGAAGATTATTCTCTCTCTCGCGATCCTAAGTTAATATAATTGAAAACATTCGCTCTCTATGTCTCTTAAGTTAATATAATTGAAAACATTAACTATCTGTGCCTCTTAAGTTAATATAATTGAAAACATTAACTATATGTGCCTCTTAAGTTAATTAATTGAAAACATTCACTCTCTATGCCTCTTAAGTTAATATAATTGAAAACATTCACTCTCTATGCCTCTTAAGTTAATTAATTGAAAACATTCACTCTCTGTGCGTCTTAAGTTAATATAATTGAAAACATTCACTCTCTGTGCGTCTTAAGTTAATATAATTGAAAACATTCACAATGTGATTAGTTTTGATGAGATTGTTTCACCTTGTTTGACCTTCTTGTGTTGACCTCCCAGATTTTAATTAATCGAAAGTCGAATGTAATGTCGGTTTTACAGTGTTTTTATTGATGTTTTCCATTAGTTTATGATGTTAAAAACTTGAATGGAATGTATCAACTATTTGTATGAATATTTACATCTAACACAAATTTACTGAGTTAAGTGCGAGGTGGAAAAAAGGGGAACTTTTGAATTATACCAACTGTATATGTCGTGTAACTACAGGAATCTTGCTGACCCCGTTTGAGATCCGCTGGTCTGATTTATCTAAAAGGCAGAGGTCTTTGCTTAGGTTGAACTGGTAACTACTGTTCAAAGCAAGACTGTTTGTGTGCGATTTCCCAGGGGAGGGGAACTGAAAACTTGAAATCTTTGAAGCTGGACTGAGCCATAAATACCTGAGTTGAAAGTAACAGAGAAAAATCACAGAACTGACTCTCAGACTTTGTTATACATTTTCATGTCCGGTGGTTGTAAAAAATGTTTCAATGTCTGTGGTTGTGTCCTTCCATCCTGGAGGACGTGGATTTTCTCTCTCTCTCGCGATCACCCTTAGACTGATGTACCAGATTTCCCAATAAAAATCATTCTTGTGGAAATCTGATTCATGCAGCCTTAGCATGGGTGGTTTTCGTCACATCTTCAGTACCATTTGGAGCTCTGGTGCTTATTCTTCGGCGATGTGTCCGGTTTCAGCCAGCGTTTACTGGGTTAGCTCTTCGTCAGCCATTAGTTGTACCCAGCTGACCTGCAAGGCAGCAGGTTGCTATTTTCTTTTAGGGTAGCTACACTTAGACAACCTTCCCTCCAGGTATGTTAAGCGTCATCTGCCCAGGTTACCAGTCTTTTTTTGGACTACTTAGTTTGCCTGCCGTCCAGTTTTGTGCACGGTTTGCTCTACTAGCCTTTGATTGTCCCCAATAAAACTCCAAGGTGATAGTAGTTCTCTGCGATGAGAAACGCGATTACTGTTCTGGTCGTGGGTTCGAATCCGGACCTCGCCTCTCTGTTCAGACGTGCATTTATTTCCAGAGACTCTAAGGATTGTTGCCGGAGCTATGGTGTTTGTGCTTTATGCAATACTTTCGGCAGGTGACGTTTCACATCTGTGGAGAGAGACTGAGCTGTATGGGGTAAAACCCCGCTGCACTGGAGTCAATCCTTCGCCTATAGGCCTTTTATATTCAGCAAACAAAAGATTTGAGTCAAAGAGTCGATCATACAGAGTCAGTAAGTATGATATAGTTATTCACGAGTAATTGTTTTGGTTTTTTTTTGTTCGTCCGCTTTCAACTCAGACGAAGTTTCATCTCTGAAACTGATTTTTGCCTGAAAATCCGTTTTTCCAATTTCTTACAATGGCAGCAGCAGCACATTGTAAATTACTTTACACAGGCAGCCGTGTGCTCAATGTACTCTTAATTAGTATTCCCTCGCCATACAGGCAGATTTTCTCCGACTTCAGAGGTACTCACGTTATCGTCCTGAGTAAGACCAGGGGACTCGAACAAATGCCGGACAGTAGGTTCGAACCCGAGCTATGAGGCGTCTCACAGCTAGCAGGCCGAGCTACTATCAACTACTCTAGGCAGTCCCCCATTCACGAGTAATAAAACATGATATGTTAGTAAGGAGTCAGCCACAATGAGTTAATAAATATCATCTGAGAGTCATCATCATCAATTTATCATCAAATAGTTTGTCCTGGTCAGATTTTTGCCACCCTAACAATCCTCCGGAATTGCTCTCTATTATAGGCCAGATGTCCTGCCTCTGCAACTGTCATGCTCAAATCAGCAGGTACATCCTGAATTATCAGTGGCCTTCCTCTTCTCCTCTTCGCTGGGATGTCTCCTTCCATAACAATCTTCTTCAACCCTTGATATCTATTGAAATGTCCAAAATCGCCTGTGTGGTGCCGGGGCCCGCAAGGGAAGCAAAGAATAGTACCACTGCAACCTACAATGCATGTCGTAAGAGGCGACTGATGTAGGCCCTAGGATGCTACCCTAGTAAATAAAAAGCAGCGCAGAAATAGGATGTGCTGGCCTACTTGTAGGCGCATAACTGGCACAACGTACAATCGCTCTTAGGCACAGATCACAATCGCTCTTAGGCACAGATGACATACAAATCACACAGAGCGGTTAACAAGTGGTCGATATGGAGCGTTTGAAGAAGAAGAAGAAGAAGAAATGTCCCAAATACTTCAGTTTTCACATTCTTTTTGTACTATCAGCCAAATTTTGTTGATTGTAAGTTCTTTCTGGGTAGATCCATATGTTCTTGTCTCTGTTAATGAAATACGGAGGACTCTTCTGTAACACTTATTTTCAAAAGCAAATATATATTGTTCCACTGCTTTGTCTTCTTCTTCTTTGCGTTTGTTCTTTACGACCAATTGTAATCACTCTTTGTGATATGTTTGATCTTTGCCAAGAACATGTATACGTTGCACATTGGTTTGGTAGGCCCCTAAACTCATAGACTTCTACACGTTTAGGATACATGCATCCGATTTCAGCCAATCCTCCTTATTCGTCTGTTACGACATGCGTGGCAGGTAACAGTGGTTCTATTCTTTACACCCCAAATTTGGGCCCCGGTAACCACTCGGGCGTGACTGCTTTGTTAAATGTCCATGCTTCACGCCCATACGCTGCCACTGAGAATATGCATGCTCTTAGTATTCTGAGAGTCACTGACAAGAAATCAACAGATATATCCTTATAGAAACTCACAAGGAAACAGAAAATAGTAAGAGTCTGCAACAAGCGGGAAAGCGTAAGTCCTAACATAATTAAGAATAATTGCCTAAGTATAGGTATCTTGGTGCCTAAACACAAGATCAAACAATCCTATACAAGCTGGGGTCACTGAGGCGTAGAAGTTAGGTGATCATCTCTCGTGTCAAAGGTACTTGGTTCGCTCCCTCGTTGAGCCATCGGGATATATTTTCAGTTATCCCTGATCTCAGTGTTGTTGAAATCGAGTTCATAGTACTATCAGAGCCCGACGATAAAACGTAGGTCCCGTGTTTAATTTTAGTACGTAAAAGAACCCATGACAGTTCTAAATCGAGAAGAGTAGGCTGGAAAGCTGCTGCCCAAACAAAATTCATTAGGCAAATTAAAAAAATTGTTAAATTTCAGAATGTTGTCACCCTCTTCAAATATTACATCAGGGACCCTCGCTGGTGCTACGGAGTACGTGCACTGTCGCTGAGATCTTCATGTGTAAGAAAGAGATCGAAACACTCATGTTTACTCACCGGCGTGCAGTTAATCAATCTATCGCTTAATCTATCAATCAATCTGAGAACTGATACAGACTAAGAATGGGACGGAAAAATTGTCAACATCCGAACTGATAGTACAATACCCCGAACAGAAGCTTATGAAACTCACTCATATTCTACAGCAGTCGATGTGGCACTTGATGATGATATTGAACTAAAAACAAGCAAAGTGAACTAACAGACACACTGACACCAACATAAAGAAAGCACCAACGGCTCACGATGAAAGTAATTTGGGTGCAGGCACAAATAAATTACGAGCAGTAAATGAGTGAGATATTTCTCACCTGTAGTTTACCGTTTACCTGGGAATTTTTATCGGTGTTCAGCGAGTGTAAACTGCTATTGGTTGATGTGTCATACTTGACAGATTAATGTTGATTAGAGATGTACATAAGACTTGGATGTGTGAGGACACAGAACATCAAACATTGTTGCAACGCCGCAGTACATATAGCAGGATGGAACACCGTGATGGAAAGGGAATAAGTTGGAATAAGGAATAAGTGTTGGGAAACGATCTACGATCTATTTTTTTCTATCTTTTATTCATTTCTGTTGTTAAAGAAAAGATGACTTATTCCTCCCCTTTCCCTTCCTTCCTTATTTCCTTCCTTCCTTCCTTCTTTCCTTTCTTCTTTCCTTCCTTCCTTCTTTCCTTCCTTCCTTCCTTCTTTCCTTCCTTCCTTCCTTCCTTCTTTCCTTCTTTCCTTCTTTCCTTCTTTCCTTCTTTCCTTCCTTTCTTCTTCCTTCCTTTCTTCATACCTTTCTTCCTACCTTTCTTCTTTCTTTCTGTCTTCCTTCCTTCCTTCCTTCCTTCTTTCTTTCTTTCTTTCCTTCTTTCCTTCTTTCCTTCTTTCCTTCTTTCCTTCCTTTCTTCTTCCTTCCTTCCTTCATACCTTTCTTCCTACCTTTCTTCTTTCTTTCTGTCTTCCTTCCTTCCTTTCTTCCTACCTTCTTTCTTCCTTCCTTCTTCCTTCCTTCCTTCATTCATTCTTTCTTTCTTTTTTTCCTTTCTTCCTTCTTTCTTTCTTTTTTCCTTCCTTCATTCCTTCCTTCCTTCTTTCTTTCTTTCTTTCTTTCTTCCATCCTTCTTTCCTTCCTGTCTTCCTTCCTTCCTTTCTTCCTTCCTTCTTTTCTTCCTTTCTTCCTTCTTTCTTTCTTCCTTCCTTCCTTTCTTCCGTTCTTCCTTCCTTCTTTCTTTCTTTCTTCCTTCCTTTCTTCCTTCTGTCTTTCTTTCTTTTTTTCTTCCTTTCTTCCTTTCTTCCTACTCCTTTCTTTTTTTTCTTTTTTTCTTTCTTGCTTTCCTTCCTTACTTCCTTCCTTTCTTCCTATCGTCCTTCCTTTCTTCCTACCTTCCTTTTTTCTTTCTTTCTTGATTTCTTCCTTTCTTCATTCCTTCCTTTCCTTCCTTCTTCTCTTCCTTTCTTTTCTTCTTTCTTTCCTTCCTTTCTTCCTTCCTTCCTGCCTGCCTGCCTGTCTGCCTGTGTGACTGCCTGTCTTCCTTCCCTCTTTCCTTCTTTCCTTCCATTCTTCCTTACTGCCTGTCTATCTTCCTTCCTTCCTTCCTTTGTTCCTTCTTTCTTTCTTTCTTCATTCTTTCATTCATTCATTAATTCCTTCCTTCCTTCATTAATTAATTCAATAATTCATTCTTTCTTATTTGCTTTTTCCTTCCTGTCTTTCTTTCATTTATTCGTTCGAGATATTTTCTATTGTGTTTCCCTTGCTATGAATTCAGACGTAGTGATGGGGTCTAATATGACACATCTTGATTTTTTTGCTTGAAGGTTTGCTTTCATTGTCACAAGTGTCTCTCGTTATTCTGGCGAGCGTTACTCCGACTTCAGAAGTATTAGTAATTTAGATCCCCAAGTGAAGAAATATTTTCTTTATATACAGTGTTGTCTCTTATACAGGGTGTTCAAGATAATGGCAGCCCGTGAATGGAGCTAATCTGGCATATATGTACGGAAATGGGAAGGTTCAGTTATGACGTAGTATAGGTCAAGGTTGTGTGACGGTGTGTAATTGTAGTGCGGGAAGGGGCTATGAACAAATGTGACGTAGGACGAGCTAGTCAGAACCGGTTTAAATAGTAAATAAACACAACTCAATTTGTACCTGGCAACTTTCGAACTGTCAATGGGGCTGCAATTATCTTGAACACCCTGTATAAACCACTGTTGTTGTTTTTTTTGTAGCTCACACATATCCTTTGTAGTTTTATTTCCAGTGTTGTTTCATTAGGTCAGTGGGTTTTTACCGCAGTCTTCTTCTTCTTCTTCTTTGCGTTCGTTCTTTACGACCAATTTTAATCACTCTTTGTGATATGTTTGATCTTTGTCAAGAACGTGTATACGTTGCACATTGGTTTCGTAGGCCCCATGCATCCGATTTAATCGCTAATCAACATGTTTAGGACACATGCATCCGATTTCATCCAAACCTCCTTAGTCACCTCTTACGACATGCGTGGCAGGTAACAGTGGTTCTATTCTTTACACCCTAAATTTGGGCTCCGGTAACCACTCGAGCGTTTACCGCAGTAAATCTAATTGATTGATTTGATAGGACTATCTCCATTTCACTTCGATGAGTAACCATGTGTGCTCCTTTCTTACACAGGAAGATCTCAGCTGCAGTGCACGAACTCCGTAGTATCGACGAGGTCCCCGATGTAATTTGAAGATGGTATAGATATTTTTGTAGAAATTTTAATTTTTATCTTGTCTAATGAATTTTGTCCAGGCAGCGGCTATCTAGCCTGCTCTTCTCAATTTTGAGCTGCCAATAGTTCTTTTATGTGCGCAAATTGAACACGAGACCTACGTTTTATAGTCCGTCTCCGATAAGATTAGGAACTCGATCTCCCTATACGAGAGACGTGGCATGCGAAAGTGTCTGTTCAATCTGTTATGTCTTGTCATGGGGGTATATATGCTCTGTTCTTGACCGTTCAGTCCGTGAAACGGTACTGTTCAGTCGGGAAAAAGTTATCTTGAGGCAAGGGACACAATCCAGAAATGTAAATCCAAAACTATTGCAACAAGAATCAATACATCTTCTCTTAACTCCCTTTGAAGTAGTAGACATCAGTAAAATTCCTTCAATCAGATCTGTCTTGAGCAAACCAAATTAATTCATTCCGTTTCATTCCCGACTCTTCTCTTTCTCCATCTACGTCTCTCTAGGTCTTCCACTAGGTCTTCCACTGAGTCTTCCAATAGGTCTTCTACTAAGTCTTTCACTAGGTATTCCACTAGGTCTTCCACTAGATCTTCTGCTAGGTCTTCCACTAGCTCTTGCACTAGGTCTTTCACTAGATCTTCTGATAGGTCTTCCAATAGGTCTTTCACTAGGTATTCCACTAGATCTTCCACTAAATCTTCCACTAGATCTTCCACTAAATCTTCCACTAGATCTTCCACTAGGTATTCCACTAGATCTTCCACTAGGTGTTCCAATAGATCTTCCACTAGATCTTCCAATAGATCTTCCACTAGGTCTTCCACTAGGTATTCCACTAGATCTTCCACTAGGTATTCCATTAGATCTTCCACTAGATCTTCCAATAGATCTTCCACTAGATCTTCCACTAGGTATTCCGCTGAGCAAACGGCTCTCTTACCAGCCTATGGTACACATTCGTTTGCCCATAGCTTAACAAAGCAACCAGACACTTTGCACTCATTTCTGAAGCCACATTAAATATGTCTGCTGTTACCTGATCGACTCCAGAGACTTTGTTGCGGTTAGATTGTGAGATATATCTATCTCTTGGCATGTGATGGGCACCCTCTTCTCATTTCCAATTGTTGTATGGGGCTTGCTTCCTGTATGGGCTTGCTTGCTGTATGGGCTTGCTTGCTGTATGGGGTTGCTTGTTTGGGCTTCATTTGATGGTTCGTCTCTATTAAGTACTGCACAAACGTACTCTGTCCATTTATTAGTTGGTCCTTCTCCTTAGCAAGTATACTGCCATTCTGAATAAAGTTATTGAAACTGGACTTCTATAGTATTTCAACTGCGATAGAAGTGACGACATATATATATATATATATATATATATATATATATATATATATATATATATATATATATATATATATATATATATAGAGAGAGAGAGAGAGAGAGTTAGTTTGTTCCTTTCGTGCCAAAGGCGACACATGGGGCAGAGGTTTTAGATCTCCATGTAATGCTGTTCTTTGCTAGCAGTTGGAGATCTTGTATGGTTTAACATCCCAATAGTTTACTTTCTTGTTGGATTGTTCTTCGAAGAGTGGTCTTTATACATATGTATATATATAATGTGTGTTTGTGTCGATGTCTCTGTGTGTCTGTCTGTATCTGTGGGTCTATGTGTCTCTGTCTGTGTGCGTGTCTCTGTGTGTGCGTGCGTGTGTCTGTCTGCGTCTCTCTGTACGTCTGCGAGTGCCTTCGGGCGTATGTGTGTGTCTGTGTTTCTGTGTGTGCGCGTGCCTTTGTGCGTATGTGTATGTATGTGTATGTATGTGTATGTATGTGTATGTATGTGTATGTATGTGTATGTATGTGTATGTATGTGTATGTATGTGTATGTATGTGTATGTATGTGTATGTATGTGTATGTATGTGTATGTATGTGTATGTATGTGTATGTATGTGTATGTATGTGTATGTTTGTACGCCCACGGGAAAGAAATGTAGACAATAAAATATTTTTATGTTTATGAAATTCTCATCATTATCTTCCTGTACATTTGCTTGTTTGCCTTTTTTCATCATTATCTTCCTGTACATTTGCTTGTTTGCCTTTTTTCATCATTATCTTCTTCTTGCAATTTCTTTTTCTGTTCTCTTTATTCTTTATTTCAGCTTAGTTTTTTAATCCATGGATTAGTCGTTGTTGCAAGAAAAATGCCATCTTTTATTTGCACTGTTTTAAGGAATGCTAACCCGAAACAAATGCTTGCAGAAAACGGATGCACCAGGCCGTAAGGCGCAAAGCATGGTGCAATGACCCTGACAATGAGGAATGGGATAACGGATTCTACGGTCGTCAATCTGCCTCGGAGATTTAGCCACGCAGTAAGAATGTCAGACCTACCATCACGAGGGTGGCCAAAACTTACTGCTGGAAGAGGTCGGCACAAATAGGGAAGCAGAATTCATAGGAATTATATCCTACAGAACTGCCCCAAGTGTGCAGACGTGAGAAGAAAAAGGTGGCCCACTTACACTAGCGTCCAAGACAAACTGTATGGCGTGTCTGATAATCTGAGGCAGATGGCTACCTTTATTAGAGAATCCAAAATCCCAATCTAGTGAGAACGCAGAAGACAAACTGTATGACGTGGCTGATAATCTGAGGCAGATGACTGCCTTTATTAGAGAATCCAAAATCCCAATCTAGTGAGAACGCAGAAGACAAACTGTATGACGTGGCTGATAATCTGAGGCAGATGGTTGCCTTTATTAGAGAATCCAAAATCCCAATCTAGTGAGAACGCAGAAGACAAACTGTATGACGTGGCTGATAATCTGAGGCAGATGACTGCCTTTATTAGAGAATCCAAAATCCCAATCTAGTGAGAACGCAGAAGACAAACTGTATGACGTGGCTGATAATCTGAGGCAGATGGTTGCCTTTATTAGAGAATCCAAAATCCCAATCTAGTGAGAACGCAGAAGACAAACTGTATGACGTGGCTGATAATCTGAGGCAGATGACTGCCTTTATTAGAGAATCCAAAATCCCAATCTAGTGAGAACGCAGAAGACAAACTGTATGACGTGGCTGATAATCTGAGGCAGATGGTTGCCTTTATTAGAGAATCCAAAATCCCAATCTAGTGAGAACGCAGAAAACAAACTGTATGACGTGGCTGATAATCTGAGGCAGATGACTGCCTTTATTAGAGAATCCAAAATCCCAATCTAGTGAGAACGCAGAAGACAAACTGTATGGCGTGGCTGATAATCTGAGGCAGATGGCTGCCTTTATTAGAGAATCCAAAATCCCAATCTAGTGAGAACGCAGAAGACAAACTGTATGACGTGGCTGATAATCTGAGGCAGATGGCTGCCTTTATTAGAGAATCCAAAATCCCAATCTAGTGAGAACGCAGAAGACAAACTGTATGACGTGGTTGATAATCTGAGGCAGATGGTTGCCTTTATTAGAGAATCCAAAATCCCAATCTAGTGAGAACGCAGAAGAAGGAAAAAATGTGCACTGTTTATGTTTTATTTTATATTCTAATCTTTGCCAAACGTTCGTGACTATCTCTTGTAATATTGAAATGTTGTATGATTTGATGATGTATGATTTGATGATGTATGATTTGATGTTGTATGATTTGATGTTGTATGATTTGATGTTGTATGATGTTGTATGATTTGATGTTGTATGATTTGATGTTGTATGATTTGATGTTGTATGATGTTGTATGATTTGATGTTGTATGATTTGATGTTGTATGATTTGATGTTGTATGATGTTGTATGATTTGATGTTGTATGATTTGATGTTGTATGATTTGATGTTGTATGATTTGATGATGTATGATTTGATGTTGTATGATTTGATGTTGTATGATTTGATGTTGTATGATTTGATGTTGTATGATGTTGTATGATTTGATGTTGTATGATTTGATGTTGTATGATTTGATGTTGTATGATTTGATGATGTATGATGTTGTATGATTTGATGTTGTATGATTTGATGTTGTATGATTTGATGTTGTATGATGTTGTATGATTTGATGTTGTATGATTTGATGTTGTATGATTTGATGTTGTATGATTTGATGATGTATGATTTGATGTTGTATGATTTGATGTTGTATGATTTGATGTTGTATGATTTGATGTTGTATAATGTTGTATGATTTGATGTTGTATGATTTGATGTTGTATGATTTGATGTTGTATGATTTGATGTTGTATGATTTGATGTATGATTTGATGTTGTATGATTTGATGATGTATGATTTGATGTTGTATGATTTGATGTTGTATGATTTGATGATGTATGATTTGATGTTGTATGATTTGATGTTGTATGATTTGATGTTGTATGATTTGATGTTGTATGATTTGATGTTGTATGATTTGATGTTGTATGATTTGATGTTGTATGATTTGATGTTGTATGATTTGATGTTGTATGATTTGATGTTGTATAATTTGATTTTGTATGATTTGATGTTGTATGATTTGATGTTGTATGATTTGATGTTGTATGATTTGATGTTGTATGATTTGATGATGTATGATGTTGTATGATTTGATGTTGTATGATTTGATGTTGTATGATTTGATGTTGTATGATTTGATGTTGTATGATTTGATGATGTATGATGTTGTATGATTTGATGTTGTATGATTTGATGTTGTATGATTTGATGTTGTATGATTTGATGATGTATGATGTTGTATGATTTGATGTTGTATGATTTGATGTTGTATGATTTGATGTTGTATGATTTGATGATGTATGATGTTGTATGATTTGATGTTGTATGATTTGATGTTGTATGATTTGATGTTGTATGATTTGATGTTGTATGATTTGATGATGTATGATGTTGTATGATTTGATGTTGAATGATTTGATGTTGTGTGATTTGATGTTGTATGATTTGATGATGTATGATTTGATGTTGTATGATGTTGTATGATTTGATGTTGTATGATTTGATGTTGTATGATTTGATGTTGTATGATTTGATGTTGTATGATTTGATGATGCATGATGTTGTATGATTTGATGTTGTATGATTTGATGTTGTATGATTTGATGTTGTATGATTTGATGATGTATGATGTTGTATGATTTGATGATGTATGATTTGATGTTGTATGATTTGATGTTGTATGATTTGATGTTGTATGATTTGATGTTGTATGATGTTGTATGATTTGATGTTGTATGATTTGATGTTGTATGATTTGATGTTGTATGATTTGATGTTGTATGATTTGATGTTGTATGATTTGATGTTGTATGATTTGATGATGTATGATATGATGTTGTATGATTTGATGATGTATGATTTGATGATGTATGATATGATGTTGTATGATTTGATGTTGTATGATTTGATGTTGTATGATGTTGTATGATTTGATGATGTATGATATGATGTTGTATGATTTGATGTTGTATGATTTGATGTTGTATGATGTTGTATGATTTGATGTTGTATGATTTGATGTTGTATGATTTGATGTTGTATGATTTGATGTTGTATGATTTGATGTTGTATGATTTGATGTTGTATGATTTGATGATGTATGATTTGATGATGTATGATATGATGTTGTATGATTTGATGTTGTATGATTTGATGATGTATGATTTGATGATGTATGATTTGATGTTGTATGATTTAATGATGTATGATTTGATGACGTATAGGCGATAATAGATACAATAAAACAAATCAAACACTAGGATAAATGGAACCATTTTTAAAATGCAAACATGTCATCAGCAACAACAATATAGATGGAGACTGCAGTAAAACTATGTAAAATGGTGAAACACGTAATAACAAAGTACTGTAGTTTTACAAAATACCAAAACAATGACAATACACAGCAACGTTTCGACCAAAAGGCCTTTATCAAACAAACGATACAACAGGAATGACGAATTTCACAGCACACTACATATAGACTTTGACAAAGATATTACAACGGCAAAAAATGAATGGAAATATGTGACTAAAAACGAATAAGGAAATAAACGCAGAAAAACTAGAAGTGGAAAAAAGAAAAGAAATAATAAAAAATGAAGTCAATATTTCACTCATATACATTGAACATATACACATAAATAATATGGAGCATGAAAGTGGAGAAAGTACCAAGAAGCATAGCAATGTGTAGAGGTAGAGTGTTGAGTCCATGAGGTCGCAAGGTACCATATAACGAAATAAAACGATTCTCTAGAGCAAATCGACTACGATCATCAGAGGAACATGATCGAATGGCCGTGACCTGGACGTCACGAGCTCCCAAACGGTTAGTTCCATTGAAATGAGTGGCTACATAGGTCACAGAGCATTGGCGTATATCGCGTAAGTGTTGGCCGAAACGGTCACTGAGCATTTTGCCTGTTTCGCCGATATATGCCTTAGCACATCGCTTGCAAGTGATAGCGTAGATTATATTTCGGGACTCGCATGTAAATCCATCTTCAATAACAAACGTGCCCTTAGAAAAAGATACAGTACAAGTCTGTATCACATAAGCAGTATATATATATATGGAACTGCAGTAAAACTATTTGATTGGCAAAACACGTAATCATAAAGTACTGTAGTTTTACAAATTACAAAACAATGACAAAATACAGCAACGTTTCGACCAACAAGGCCTTTATCAGCAAACGAACAAACAGGAGTGACAAATTAAAATGAAACACAAATGGACGACCAAATACAAACGTATCTAAGGAAAATCTGGAATAAACGAATAACGAAATAAATGTAACACAAAAAACACACATAAAACTAGAAATAGAAAGGAAAAGAAACAATGAAACATCTAGTAAATATATAACTTGATACATGCAACATATACCCATATAGATTACAAGCAGGGGAAGAGAAAGTACTAAGAAGCATAAGAATGGAATATAACATGAATACATGCAACATATACCATATAGATTACAAAGCATGGGAAGAGAAAGTACTAAGAAGCATAAGAATGTAATACGTTGAGCCGCTGGTGCAAGTACCATACAAAGAAATCAACCGATTCTCCAGAGCAAATGACTGCGATCATCCGAGGAACATGATCGGATGGCTGTGACTGGACATCTGAGACATGGCCAGTGTCATTGAAATGGGTGGCTACAGGGTCACAGAGCATTGGCGATGTCGCGTAGTGTTGGGCGAATCGGTCACGAGCTCTTGCCTGTCTCGCCGATATAGCCTTGTTACACTGCTTACAGATAATGCATAGATAAGATTACGTAATCTTATCTATGCATTATCTGTAAGCGGTGTAACAAGGCTTATATCGGCGAGACAGGCAAGAGGCTCAGTGACCGATTCGCCCAACACTTACGCGACATACGCCAATGCTCTGTGACCCTGTAGCCACCCATTTCAATGACACTGGCCATTTAGGTGCTCACGATGTCCAGGTCACAGCCATCCGATCATGTTCCTCGGATGATCGCAGTCGATTTGCTCTGGAGAATCGGTTGATTTCTTTGTATGGTACCTTGCGACCACGCGGGCTCAACGTATTACATTCTTATGCTTCTTAGTACTTTCTCTTCCCATGCTTTGTAATCTATATGGGTATATGTTGCATGTATTCATGTTATATTCCATTCTTATGCTTCTTAGTACTTTCTCTTCCCCTGCTTTGTAATCTATATGGGTATATGTTGCATGTATTCAAGTTATATATTTACTAGATGTTTCATTGTTTCTTTTCCTTTCTATTTCTAGTTTTTATGTGTGTTTTTGTGTTACATTTATTTCGTTATTCGTTTTTATTCCAGATTTTCCTTAGATACGTTTGTATTTGGTCGTCCATTTGTGTTTCATTTTAATTTGTCACTCCTGTTTGTTCGTTTGCTTGATAAAGGCCTTGTTGGTCGAAACGTTGCTGTATTTTGTCATTGTTTTTGTAATTTGTAAAACTACAGTACTTTGTAATTACGTGTTTTATCACATAAGCAGACGTATTGCAACGCCGACGGCCACACTGGACTGCCAAAAAGGACTCTGGATATTGACTTAAGGCGACTGTGTACCAACATATCCTTAAGACTTCTGTCCTGTCTGTAAGCCACCAAAGGATAGTTTGGGTAAGACTGAATGGGTCTCAGGGTCGGACTTAAGGATAGACAGATGACGGAATAAAATATTTTTCACTAGTGAATTATGAGAGTGGAAAGTTAAGATAAGTTTCACCCTGACAGAGTTGGAAGTCCTATGTTGGTTGGTGAGACTTAACGGTAATAGTAGACAGGGCCGTGCGGTATATTTTCTCAGCATGATGCAAGTCTTTGAAATGCCGCCCTTTAAATGTTTTTTTTCTTAAAATAATCTTAGTTGTAATTTTGATTTTGCTGCGTATGCCACCTGCCTTACGGTTTCGCCTGATACGGTCGCCTCTCTGCATCATAGCACGGCCCGGTCCTGATAGTAGCAACGGTAATAGTAACAACAACAACAGTAAGAAATGTTTCACCAGAAACCAAAACATCAGTTTTATTACAAAGTTGTGTGTGAAACATATTGACCCAGAAACATCAGTTTTATTACAAAGTTGTGAGTGAAACTAATTGACCCAGAAATATAATTAAAATGAGAATAGAATAACCGAGAAACGTACAACTATTTGTGCAGGATCTAGCCTCGTTTCCGTCATACAACATGGCGTATATCCGTGTCTGCGTGCCCGTGCCACCTTCAATTCTGATTGGCGCGGCATGCACGCGGAAACCACGTGGAGGAAGTGAGTCCGGTATCATCATATTTTCCATAATAATAATATTTCTGGATAAGAGCATGATGTGAACGGGGAACATATTGTCTCGTGGCCCGTCTGGTCCGGGAACATCTAAACCCAACATTTTTAGTTTCCGATTTGTGACCAGCCATTCAGCAGCTTCCTTGGTGACGATGGGAAAGTGAAATGTCCTAAAAATAGAAAGAAAGGGAACAAACTCTCAAAAACAAATTTAATAGAAACATGTTTGTGATTGAAGAATTCATTAGCCAAGGGAAGTAACTGTTTATTTATCTCCATTGATTCAATCAATCAAGCGCCCTGCCTGCCGGCGTAGTCGATCATGTCTCTCCACAACTCTCTATCTCTCTTTGGTACAGCTAATTAGCTCTGAAGTTGACTTCTTGTCGAACTACGTTATCAGACCATCCAACATCTTCCCCCTCTGTCTTCCACGATCTCTCCTTCCCTGAATTTTATCTGTTGTCACCAAATGTTCTAAACCTTTTCTTCGCATTATATGCCCGAAGAACCTTGATTATATGGCTCTTATTCTTTTGATAAGGTTTCTTTGTGTGCAGATCTGTTTTAAAACCTCATCATTTGTTTTCTTCGATGTCCATGGCATTTTCAGCATTCTTCTATAAAACTACATCTCTGTGGCTTCCAGCGATCTTTCTGATTGCTTGTTTATTGTCCATGATACACTGCCATACAAAAGTAGTGGTTGAATACATCATTAGAGTACATCTTGACTAGATAGCAAGGATATATATGTTGTATATATATGGTAGTGGTATGGTAGTGGTATGATAGTGGTATGATAGTGGTATGGTAGTGGTATGACAGTGGTATGATAGTGGTATGACAGTGGTATGACAGTGGTATGGTAGTGGTATGATAGTGGTATGGTAGTGGTATGATAGTGGTATGATAGTGGTATGATAGTGGTATGGTAGTGGTATGGTAGTGGTATGATAGTGGTATGATAGTGGTATGATAGTGGTATGATAGTGGTATGATAGTGGTATGGTAGTGGTATGATAGTGGTATGATAGTGGTATGATAGTGGTATGGTAGTGGTATGGTAGTGGTATGGTAGTGGGTGGTATGGTAGTGGGGGTATGATGTGGTAGGATAGTGGTATGATAGTGGTATGGTAGTGGTAGGGTAGTGGTATGATAGTGGTATGATAGTGGTATGATAGTGGTATGGTAGTGGTATGGTAGTGGTATGGTAGTGGGTGGTATGGTAGTGGGGGTATGATAGTGGTAGGATAGTGGTATGATAGTGGTATGATAGTGGTATGGTAGTGGTATGATAGTGGTATGATAGTGGTATGATAGTGGTAGGGTAGTGGTATGGTAGTGGTATGATAGTGGTATGATAGTGGTATGATAGTGGTATGGTAGTGGTATGGTAGTGGTATGGTAGTGGGGGTATGATAGTGGTATGATAGTGGTATGGTAGTGGTATGGTAGTGGTATGATAGTGGTATGATAGTGGTATGGTAGTGGTATGGTAGTGGTATGGTAGTGGTATGGTAGTGGGTGGTATGATAGTGGTATAACAGAGATACTAACGTATAGTTTGTGATGACGTCAGAGTTGAAGACCAGGGGAACTCTGTGGCGTAGAGGTTAGAAGCTTTCCTCTCGTACCAAGGGTAACCGGTTCGCTCCCTCGTGGAGCCATTGGAATATTTTCAAGAGATCCCTAATCCTAGTGTAGGTTAAATCGAGTTCCTAGTCCTATCGGAGACGGACGATAAAACATAGTTAACGTGTTCAAATTGAGCTCTTAAACTAACCCTTGACAGTTAACAATTGAGAAAAGCAAATTAGAAATCTGCTGCCCAGGCAAAATTTATTAGAAAGAGATTAAACATAAAATTCCTATAACAAATCTTCACCATCTTAAAAATTACATCGGGGACCCTCGCCGGTGCTGCGGAATTCGTGCATGCAGATGAGATCTTGTTGTGTAAGAAATAAATCGGAAAATACATGGTTACTCACCGAAGTGCATTGATGATGTTCCTATAAATCAATCAAACAAGGGTAATCATGTATGGTTTATGGTGGAGCAGTAGTGGAAGAATGAAGTGGTTTATGGTGGAGCAGTAGTGGAAGAATGAAGTGGTTTATGGTGGAGCAGTAGTGGAAGAATGAAGTGGTTTATAGTGGAGCAGTAGTGGAAGAATGAAGTGGTTTATGGTGGAGCAGTAGTGGAAGAATGAAGTGGTTTATGGTGGAGCAGTAGTGGAAGAATGAAGTGGTTTATGGTGGAGCAGTAGTGGAAGAATGAAGTGGTTTATGGTGGAGCAGTAGTGGAAGAATGAAGTGGTTTATGGTGGAGCAGTAGTGGAAGAATGAAGTGGTTTATGGTGGAGCAGTAGTGGAAGAATGAAGTGGTTTATGGTGCTGTAGTGGAAGAATGAAGTGGTTTATGGTGGAGCAATGGTGGAGCAGTAGTGAAAGAATGAAGTGGTTTATGGTGGAGCAATGGTGGAAGAATGAAGTGGTTTATGGTGGAGCAATGGTGGAAGAATGAAGTGGTTTATGGTGCTGTAGTGGAAGAATGAAGTGGTTTATGGTGGAGCAATGGTGGAAGAATGAAGTGGTTTATGGTGGAGCAATGGTGGAAGAATGAAGTGGTGGTGTAGTGGAAGAATGAAGTGGTTTATCATGGTGGCGTAGTGGAAGAATGAAGTGGTTCGACCACTTAATAAGAATGCAGCCAAACTCCAATGTACACAGTCTTCTACAACATAACATCAGGAAAGAAGGCGAGAGGAAGACCACGAAAAAGATGGAAGATGACATAGCAGAATCCTGTCAAAAAGCAAAAATAGCAATCATCCAAGCCACAAGAACAGCGCAAGACAAAAACAGAAAACCACGACACTGGGCAGCAACCCGATAACAGTGTGACGACACTGGGCAACAACCCGATAACAGTGTGACGACACTGGGCAACAACCCGATAACAGTGTGACGACACTGGGCAACAACCCGATAACAGTGTGACGACACTGGGCAACAACCCGATAACAGTGTGACGACACTGGGCAACAACCCGATAACAGTGTGACAACACTGGGCAACAACCCGGTAACAGTGTGACGACACTGGGCAACAACCCGGTAACAGTGTGACGACACTGGGCAGCAACCCGATAACAGTGTGACGACATTGGACAACAACCAGTTAACAGTGTGACGACACTGGGCAACAACCCGGTAACAGTGTGACGACACTGGGCAACAACCCGATAACAGTGTGACGACAAAAGAAGCAGAAGAATAAAAGTAGTGGAAGAACATGGATACTAACGTATGGTTTGTGGTGCTGTTAGAGTTGAAGAACAAATTAGGATTGGGCCATCTCTTGGTCCATCCAGAATTAATGATGACAGCAGAATGTTCTGGAATAAGTCCATGCTCTTTCTCCCAATCTTGTAACTGAACGAGAGAATGCATGAGCAACTTAGTTGTTTGGTTTTATCAATTAGTGATTGACGGAGTGCGGGAGTGATTGATTGAGTAAATAGATGAGTGAATGATTGATTGATTTAGTAAATAAATGAGATAATGATTTATTGAATGGATGATGGAGTGAATGATTGAGTGAGTGAATGCTTGATTGACTGATATAGTGAATAAGTGATTGAATAAATGAGTTAGTAAGTTCGCGTTAAAATAGTCAGTGATTGAGTTAGTGATTGAGTCAGTGATTGAGTTAGTGATTGAGTAGATCGGTTAGTATCTAACAGAATAAGTAAGTATGTGTATGAGAGAATGCTAGTAGGAACAAGTTTCTGTGCGAGTGAGGATATGTGTGATCGTTAGTGCATATTCAAGTGAGTGTATGCGTGAGTGTGTATGCGAGTTTGTGTGCGAGTGTGTGTATGTGTGAGTGTGTGTGCGAGTGTGTGTCTGCGTGAGTGTGTATATGCAATTGAGTGTATGTGTGAATGTGCGTGCGAGTGTGTGTCTGCGCGAGTGTGCATGTGTTTGTGTAATTGTAGTAGTAGTTGTTGTAGTGGATGGCAAAAAATAAAAAGAGATCAAGGTAAGAAAGAGATTAAGGTAAGAAAGAGATTAAGGTGAGAAAAATATTGCTGCAAATTATTCTGGAAATCAACAAATATTTGGATTGAGATCTAACTTGAATTACCTTGCTCGTCGTCAGAGCATAGTCACTGTTACTTGCAGCCTCAGCTCGGACGTCAATCATGATCCCATCAGCTATCGTCAATTCGATGGGAATATCTTTCAGATCGTAACCGGTCTGGAAAAAATGTCGTGGAACATCTATGTGGGTTCCCCCGTGTTCTCCGCTGCTGAATACTCCGACTTCAATCCTGAAACCAATGTTGAATTCTGTGTACAATCATACAATCAACTGAAATCATATTTACTGCAGCTTAAGAACCATCACCAAAGAAGAAGTATTACAGTGGATCCTAGGTTGGAAAAAGGGAGGGTAATGGGAACACTAGAACAACTGTTTCATCATCTCTACGAACTAGAACAACTGTTTCATTATCTCTAAGAACAACTGTTTCATCATCTCTAAGAACTAGAACAACTGTTTCATTATCTCTAAGAACAACTGTTTCATCATCTCTAAGAACTAGAACAACTGTTTCATCATCTCTAAGAACTAGAACAACATTATCTCTAAGAACTAGAACAACATCATCTCTAAGAACTAGAACAACTGTTTCATCATCTCTAAGAACAACTGTTTCATTATCTCTAAGAACTAGAACAACTGTTTCATCATCTCTAAGAACTAGAACAACATTATCTCTAAGAACAACATCATCTCTAAGAACTAGAACAACTGTTTCATCATCTCTAAGAACTAGAACAACTGTTTCATTATCTCTAAGAGCTAGAACAACTGTTTCATCTCTAAATAATAAAAATAGTTATAAACACTTAATGATAATATTTTTTGATTGATTCATTCATTGACTGTTTGATTAATTGAATGATTGGACCATGATCATTGCACTGTGGTGAGTAACCATTTATGATCCGATATTTTTCTTACATAGGAAGATCTCAGCGACAGTGCACGAGCTCCGTAGCACAGGCAAGGGTTATCCATATAATTTAGAAGATGATGAAAATATTTCATATTTATAATGAATTTTGCCCTGGCAGAGACTTTTCACCTGCTCATCTCCATTTTGCCCTGGCAGAGACTTTTCACCTGCTCATCTCCATTTTGCCCTGACAGAGACTTTTCACCTGCTCATCTCCATTTTGCCCTGACAGAGACTTTTCACCTGCTCATCTCCATTTTGCCCTGACTTTTCACCTGCTCATCTCCATTTTGCCCTGGCAGAGACTTTTCACCTGCTCATCTCCATTTTGCCCTGACAGAGACTTTTCACCTGCTCATCTCCATTTTGCCCTGACTTTTCACCTGCTCATCTCCATTTTGTCCTGGCAGAGACTTTTCACCTGCTCATCTCAATTTTGCCCTGACAGAGACTTTTCACCTGCTCATCTCAATTTTGCCCTGGCAGAGACTTTTCACCTGCTCATCTCCATTTTGCCCTGGCAGAGACTTTTCACCTGCTCATCTCGATTTTGCCCTGGCAGAGACTTTTCACCTGCTCATCTCCATTTTGCCCTGGCAGAGACTTTTCACCTGCTCATCTCCATTTTGCCCTGGCAGAGACTTTTCACCTGCTCATCTCCATTTTGCCCTGGCAGAGACTTTTCACCTGCTCATCTCCATTTTGCCCTGGCAGAGACTTTTCACCTGCTCATCTCGATTTTGAACTGCCAAGGGTGCTTTCACGTACTCAAGTTAAATCAAGTATTATCGTCCGTCTCCGATAGGACTGTGAACTTGATCTCACCTACACTGTGACCAGGGATCTCTAGAAAAATATCCCAATGTCTCCAAGAGGAAGCGAACCGAGAGCTGTTTGAATGAAAGGTGAGCACTAAACCTTGACTTCACAGACCCCCTCCTCCTTCTTTACAAAAAAATGTTAATTAACTCATTTGTTCTTCTGAGCCGATACACCGGCGTACTGTACATTTTAAGATGATACCAAGCCAGTATACTGTCTTGTGGTTAAGTGGTTTGCCTTGCGAGGGAAGGTTCGAATCCGGACCTCGCCTTTCTGTTCACGGTTGCATTTTTTTCCAGAGACCCCTAGGATTATTGCTTGGGCTACGGAGTTCGTGCTTTGTGTAATAATCTCAGCAGATGGCGTGGTATTTATGAGGAGAGGGACCGAGTTATATGGGTAAAACCCGGCGCAAGGAAGTCAATCCTTCGGCTTTTTTTTCCGATCCAGAAGCACTTGAACTTTTCAGCTCTTCGGTTCGGTGCCACGAACACCGTAAATCTGGGGAATCTGTGGCTTTTTCTGCCATCCCGCGGAATTGAACCCGCACACACAGAGGATAGTCACCCGTAGTCCAACGCGCTACGAACACGCTGGACAGACGGGCATCATTCGGCTTAAAAACACTTTAATTATAAATACGACCGTTGGTGAAACAAATACAATGTCAAAATGTTAAACAATATTCATAACTTTGAAGAATTAATAGCATACTGTAACTCGTACTATGGCGCAGCAGGTAAGATATGGACTCGTATCAATCTCTAGTCATCCATTCTACTTAGATCTATGATTTAGTTTATTTAGTTGTCCTTGTATATGTATGTGTTCTTGAAAAAGACTTATAGTCGAAATGTCGGATTTTTATTAGTTTTATGATTTAATTATTCATTTTGCTTGCTTATGTGAAACAATTTTTTTCTCCCGATCCAGAAACACTTGAGCTTTCTGCTCTTCGGCTCGGTGCCATGGACACCGTAACCTTTCGGTTCGGTGCCACGAACACCGTAAATCTGGAGAACCTGTGCCTTTTCTGCCAGCCCGCGAAATTGAACCCGAACTCACAGGGGGCTTGTTACCCGTCGTCCAACGCGATACGAACACGCTGGGCAGATGGGCATGTGATACCATACACACGTGTCTTTGTCCTAAAACGCCAATTGATTAAGCATCACTGCAGCCTCCTCGGTTTTCCTCAGATCTGATCTGATCCGCTCTGCTGACCACCTCAGATTTGTACGTTTCCGTACATCTAACTACTAACAGTGCAAGTCTTAAAGCAAAAACTTATCGACTATATATTAGCCAAATAAGAGTTATATACCATATATTATTTGCCTGCAGTCCAGCTATAACTCGTGTCCTGTTGAAGCTTGGTACACCTGGCCAGTAGATGGTGTCAAACGAGAGAGGATGTGTTAGATCTACGATCCTGCCTTGCACCACAAACGTCATGGATAGCATTACTAACGCTGTCAAAATAACAACACAGCACATTTTCTCCAATCTTGCTGCCAAACTATCTCGTCTATAAACAAAGAAATATATACACAGAAAATGTTAAATTGTCAGTCATAACCAATGGATAACGATGAAAGAAAGGAATATATTAAAAAATGTGAAACTATCAGTGGATAAAGATTTTAATAATGTTATAAATAGATTTTTATAACTGAAAATATCCAATCCACGGATAACAATCCATGGATAACATTGATTTTCTCTCTCATGATCCCGGATAACATTGATCTCTCTCTCTCATGATCCCGGATAACATTGATCTCTCTCTCTCGCGATCCCGAATAACATTGATCTAAAAGCGTCTAAATATCATATCCACGGATCGCCTGAGTGGTTACCGGGGTCCAAATTTGGGGTGTAAAGAATAGAACCACTGTTACCTGCCACGCATGTAGTAAGAGGCGACTAAGGAGGTTTGGATGACATCGGATGCACGTGTCCTAAATGTGTAGAAGTCTATGCGTTTAGGGGTCTACCAAACCAATGTGCAAGGTATACACGTTCTTGGCAAAGATCAAACATATCACAAAGAGTGATTAAAATTGGTCGTAAAGAACGAACGCAAAGAAGAAGAGGCTATTCACGGATAACACTGATCTAAAAGGGTCTAAATCCGAAGCATTGACTTATTGCACCGGGTTTTATCCCATATGGCTCGGCCCCTCTCAGCAGAATTGGCACGCGACAAACCGCCTTCTTCAAGCATTTCATTTCACACGTGGTGAGATTTCTGTGGCGTGTTGCTGTAAGAGACCAAGTTTGGCACTGGTAACAAAGTGTTGGTAGGAAAATACTTTTATCATCTGTCTTTTCACCAAAATCAACAAAAGTAGATATTAAATAAAGATATCGATAAGCGAGATATTCTTCTTTGAACGCTCCATATCGACAACTTGTTAAACCACTCTTTGTGATTTGTATGTGATCTGAGCCTAAGAGCGATTGTACGTTGTGCCAGTTATGCGCCCACAAGTAAGTCAGCACATCCGATTTCTGCGCTGCTTTTTTATTTACTAGGTAGCATCCCTAGGGCCTACATCAGTCGCCTCTTACGACATGCATTGCAGGTTGCAGTGGTACTATTCTTTGCTTCCCTTGCGAGTCCCGGCACCAAACGAGTGAATAAACTAAATCAAGAAAAGTGTCGGTAAATAGAACAAATAAACGTGGCGGTAAAAGTAAACAAATCACGTGACATCAAAAATATACTTTAAAAAACTTACTTTGAGACTGGTAGTTAATGCACGGAACAATGTATTTAATAGTTTCTAATATAAATACAACTAGATATATTCAAGAGCAACACTTATACAGCCCTGAAAAAACCACACAAATAGTTAACGGTTTATTGTGAGGTCACCACGCACTGCACACAAGTACGAAACAAACATGGATTGGCTTGTGTAATAGGATGACATTAGCATACATATTTTGACATGAATGCAACAATTGTGTTGTGTCTTGTCAGTTTATGTACTAGCACGTTCTTAGTATTTGAAAATTGATGATCGACGTATCCAGACAATACAAGGGACACTCGTGACAGTAGAAGTCATAACATTAGAATGTAATGCAAGCAAGCAGGGGCGTGTTCAGCCAGACTTCTGTGTGTATTTTTGTGTATGGTAAACATAAATTTGTATAACCAGGAGCCCACTTTGTGAAATGGTGGTGGACAGTATAGTGTTAAAGGATGATGTAATAATAATAGCCACCCATCGCAACTGATGATGACAACAGCCTCAGACGTGTGTTGCTGCACCTCTCTAGTGTATGCAGAGGTAACCGTAGAGTCCAATCTTGGAACACAGTTCTCTACCACACGTGGGCCATGCATGATCAAGGTTGGATATGTGGGTGTTGTGTGTTCTGTATATTTGGGCAGTTCGCTTTCTCTGTGCCTTAACAGTACGACTATTCTCAGCTACGCGTGTTCCTCTTGTATTGTTACAGCGCCACATTTGGCGATCTTGAAAAGGGATTCCCCGCACATGGTGTCATATCGAGGCCTTTTAGAGACACTTTAAGGCTTGGGGAGTATGACAACAGAACATATCCTACAGAACTGCCCCAGTGTGCAGACTTGAGAAGAAAGAGGTGGCCCACTTACACTAGCGTCTAAGACAAGCTGTATGGCGTGGCTGATAATCTGAGGCAGACAGCTACCTTTATTAGAGAATCCGAAATCCCAATCTAGTGAGAACGCAGAAGAAGAATATTATTATTGTATGCGTCTACAATTTACGTTGTACTACTATTATAATACACGTTTAATCAATCACGTTTCTAATTTATTGATTTATAGGACTCATCATCACTGCACTTCGGCGAATAACCATGTGTGCTTCGATCTCTTTCTTACACAAAAAGATCTCAACGGCAGTGCACGAATTCCTCCTCGGCGTTTTGGCTACGATCAAAATGTAGTGCTCACTTGATCGAGGATAACGTGTGGCGGCCTTCATAGAACTAATAAGCCATTAAATATATTTGAACAAATTCAGAGCAGCTCTCATTCGAAAGAAGGACAACGCTTGGTGTTTTTACATGTTTCAAGAGTACCTGGGCCCTCCCACTGCGGCACTATTGGGTAAGGGTCCAAATTTTAAAAAATAGAGCCGCAGCCTTCAATGTAAATCACGTTTCAAGGTTAAATATAATGGAAATAATAATAGAAATTTGAAAAGAAAAGTTAGAATGGATTTTTCTTGTATTCTGTCGTCACAGCGTTACAGAGTTAACGCCAAGTGTTCTCTGTTTTTGTCTTGCACTGCTTAAGTGGCTTGGGTGATATATATTTTTGCGTTTTGAGAAGATTTTTCTAGGCCATCTACCCATATTTTTTTGGTGGTATTCCTCTCGACTTCTTTCCTGATGTTCTATTATAGAATATTCTGTTTACATTGGAATTTGGTTGCATTCTTATTGTGGCCGAACCACTTCATTCTTTGTTTCTCAATGTAATTCAAACAAGGTTCTGACCCAACTTTCTCTTTTATGATGTTGTTTGTGGTCATGTCTCTTCTTGTGTTGTTGGTAACTTTTTGAATAAACCTCATTTTCACGTCATTCTTTTTTTTTTGTGACTGCATTTTGTCTATTATCCATTGTCCATGTTTAGCTTAGATTGAGTAATGACCCTTACATTGGTTGTTTTATAGTTATTGTTGAACACACTCTCCCCCATCTCCTAGTGTCTAAAGGAGCCGAGTATCTATGGTGTAGCCGTTAGTGCAAATACCTTTATTATATGTCATCATAATCATCATTAGGTGCCGTGCCGGCTGGCTTAGACGATTATATGTCATACATTAATGTATGCATTTATTTATGCATTCATGATTGTTGCTTCTGTCTTCAATAATTTTGATATGGTGAGGATGTCAAGTCGGTAATCTACCACAGACATAACCAGTTGATGAAACAGAAGGAAACTAGCTGCTGCTCAAGGATGTCAAGTCGGTAATCTACCACAGACATAACCAGTTGATGAAACAGAAGAAAACTAGCCGCTGCTCAAGGTGTGTGACTACCATAACAATGAGAGCAGCAAGACCACGCTTGCGACGTTGTATTGTTTGTTTAAATTGATGTTTGAAAGTTAGACTGTCGCTTATGTTTGATTTGATTTCATGTTTTCTCTCCACAAAATGTATTTTCCTTTTCTTCAAACGTTTCATATCGAAAACTTGTTAAACAACTCTTTGTGATTTGTATGTGATCTGAGTCTAAGACAGATTTACGTTGTGTCAGTTATGCGCCTACAAGTAAGCCAGCACATCCGACTTTTGCAACGATTTTTATTTACTAGAATAGCTTCCCTAGGTCCTAAATCAGTCGCCGCTTACGGCATGCCTTGAAGGTGGCAGTGGTACTATTCTTTGCTCTTCTTTTTTAACACGGCAACACACGAGCAACACACGGGCGACACACGAGCGACACAACTTATTTAAAACAGACTATTTTTATTTCAATGTTAAACACGTTTGTTTTTCTCAAAATCTAACATTATACAAGTCTATGTCTATCAACTTTGGATAGTTTCGTTTGACAAGACAAAACATTTTAAAAAAGACACAATAAGTGCAGCTTGTTCAAAAAGGATGAACATCTTTTTTTTTTTTTAAACCCATTGTGTTCAAGATTGTAGTTTTCTAAAGCAAACATCTACCGTTGCTCAAACAATGAATCTTGAGTGTTAATGAAATGTCAACTCGACTTTGCTTAAACTTCTTTCCATTCCGTGATTTTTTGTTCATTAGCTGGACAATTACTTTTGTGTGTAGCTTATTTGTTCTAGTCAAAGCAGTATGTTTGTTTACTTGTTTGCTTTGTCTGTCTATATACACATTTTATGTTGATGGGAGAGAGAGAGAGAGAGAGAGAGAGAGAGAGAGAGAGACGCTTACTACTGCTTCGTTAGTCAATCTGTTGCGTTAATTGCAAAGTTGCAAGTATTTTCATTGTGCTTTTTGGTGTCATTAGCGTCTACTTATGTTTATGTTCATTGTTACAAACGTGCAAACTTTCCTTCCATCATGGGCATGCTTAGCAGTAGAAGATTTAGATGACTAGGGCATTCTTAGCAGTAGAAGACTTAGATGACTAGGGCATGCTTAGCAGTAGAAGACTTAGATGACTAGGACATTCTTAGCAGTAGAAGATTTAGATGACTAGGGCATGCTTAGCAGTAGAAGATTTAGATGACTAGGGCATTCTTAGCAGTAGAAGATTTAGATGACTAGGGCATTCTTAGCAGTAGAAGATTTAGATGACTAGGGCATTCTTAGCAGTAGAAGATTTAGATGACTAGGGCATTCTTAGCAGTAGAAGATTTAGATGACTAGGACATTCTTAGCAGTAGAAGATTTAGATGACTAGGGCATTCTTAGCAGTAGAAGATTTAGATGACTAGGGCATTCTTAGCAGTAGAAGACTTAGATGACTAGGGCATTCTTAGCAGTAGAAGACTTAGATGACTAGGGCATTCTTAGCAGTAGAAGATTTAGATGACTAGGGCATTATTAGCAGTAGAAGACTTAGATGACTAGGGCATTCTTAGCAGTAGAAGATTTAGATGACTAGGGAATGTGAGAAGAATAGACAATTTCACATACCAAAACAAATGTTGTTCTGTGAACTTTCAGAAGGGAAGAGGCACCAAGGCAGACCACTGTTCAGATATAAAGATGTCTTCAAAACCTCAATGAAGAGCTTTTATATCGGTCCCAGCAGATTTGAAAAACTTTCTGATGACAGAGCTGTGTGAAAAGCGACATTGCGCCAGGGCTCAGAGTCTTTTGTCAAGAGACTTATGTATGAGCTGACAGACAAGAGAGATAAGCGAAAACTCAGAAGTTGTCACAGTAAAACACTTGCCAATAAACCGTCTGTAATGACGATAAGGTGGAGTCTGTGGCCTAGGGGATGGTGACTCGGTCTATTAGCCCCGATGTTCTGAGTTCGAATCACGCTGCGGACAGTTTGGTTGCAAATTGTTTCGCGTCGATTTTTACAAAAGGACGATGGCGCCACCGGTTTAGAAAGCAATGGCAAACTACTGAACGTAATAATGCCTAGAAAAATCACAAACAGCGTTAAAAAGTCGGGGTTAATTCGCAAAGTCCTTGTAAAGGATATGCAATTAACCTTTTTAAAGACGATACAGGCCATATACAATGATATTGTACTTACCTGGTCATATCTTCTCAGAGGCGTAGCCTGATAATTTGAGATAGGTGTTCTGCTACTTAATGGATCAGGGACTTGATAATTTGAGATAGGTGTGCTGCTACTTAATGGATCAGGGACTTGATAATTTGAGATAGGTGTTCTGCTACTTAATGGATCAGGGTATAGAAAAGGTTAACCATCTTCTTCTTCTTCTTTTCTTTAATCTTATTTTATTTCACAGCGTCAGGATAAGAAGAGATTTCTAGAACGGGTTTTTGTATGTGCATCATAAACAGTGTCTTTCCAGCGCCACTGTTATCTCTGAGGTCCACTTTTTGCGTGACCGGCCTTTTGATTTATATCCACTGTATCGGAGTAACATTGCTTTTTGAGGCGCACTTTCTGTTGGTAATCTGCTTATGTGGCCGAGCCATTTAATTTGTTGTTTCTTGATGAAGCTCAGCACTGATGTTGTACCCACGTTTTTTCCTGGTGTCTTCATTTCTAAACCGGTCTCTTCTTGATACTCCCAACATTCTCTGCGTAGACGCTTTATCTTTGTCGTAACTAGTTTTTTTCTACCATTCTATCAGGCTAAGCAATTAATGTTCAAATTTGTGTTTCTGTTGAACCAGACTATCTACTGGGTCCATAGATTTGTACCCAACTGTCGGATGGATCAATAGGTTACTCTCTCTCTCTCTCTGCATTTTAAACCCGGATTGGGGCATCGGTCCTCATCCAACTCATGCCAAGTCTTCCTATCTCTAGCTATCTTCTACAGCTCTTCTTTATATTCTTGATCTCTGCCTCCTAATAGGTTTCTCACGATTATCACATTTTTTCATAAGTTTCTTTAGAAAGCCAAGTGGTTATAAAGGTATTTTCAGACCGCCAAGTGGTTACAAAAGTATCTTCAGACCGCCAATATGTTACAAAGGTATCTTTAAACCACAAAGTGGTTACAAAGGTATCTTCAGACCACCAAGTGGTTACAGATGTTTCATCAGGCTAGCAAATGTGTTGAGCAGAGACTAATTCAAACAAACAGAAGCGATCAAGACAAATATTAAGAGCCACATGGCGAGTCACCAAGTTCAATACACATAAGATTCAGACCTTTGTCAACAGATGTTTTCAGTGAGATGGCATACCAGAGTTACAAAACACAGACAGAGATGGCATACCAGAGTTACAAAACACAGACAGAGATGGCATACCAGAGTTACAAAACACAGACAGAGATGGCATACCAGAGTTACAAAACACAGACTGAGATGGCATACCAGAGTTACAAAACACAGACTGAGATGGCATACCAGAGTTACAAAACACAGACTGAGATGGCATACCAGAGTTACAAAACACAGACAGAGATGGCATACCAGAGTTACAAAACACAGACAGAGATGGCATACCAGAGTTACAAAACACAGACTGAGATGGCATACCAGAGTTACAAAACACAGACTGAGATGGCATACCAGAGTTACAAAACACAGACAGAGATGGCATACCAGAGTTACAAAACACAGACAGAGATGGCATACCAGAGTTACAAAACACAGACTGAGATGGCATAGCAGAGTTACAAAACACAGACTGAGATGGCATACCAGAGTTACAAAACACAGACTGAGATGGCATACCAGAGTTACAAAACACAGACAGAGATAGCATACCAGAGTTACAAAACACAGACTGAGATGGCATACCAGAGTTACAAAACACAGACTGAGATGGCATACCAGAGTTACAAAACACAGACAGAGATGGCATACCAGAGTTACAAAACACAGACTGAGATGGCATACCAGAGTTACAAAACACAGACAGAGATGGCATACCAGAGTTACAAAACACAGACTGAGATGGCATACCAGAGTTACAAAACACAGACAGAGATGGCATACCAGAGTTACAAAACACAGACAGAGATGGCATACCAGAGTTACAAAACACAGACAGAGATGGCATACCAGAGTTACAAAACACAGACAGAGATGGCATACCAGAGTTACAAAACACAGACAGAGATGGCATACCAGAGTTACAAAACACAGACTGAGATGGCATACCAGAGTTACAAAACACAGACTGAGATGGCATACCAGAGTTACAAAACACAGACTGAGATGGCATACCAGAGTTACAAAACACAGACAGAGATGGCATACCAGAGTTACAAAACACAGACAGAGATGGCATACCAGAGTTACAAAACACAGACTGAGATGGCATACCAGAGTTACAAAACACAGACTGAGATGGCATACCAGAGTTACAAAACACAGACAGAGATGGCATACCAGAGTTACAAAACACAGACAGAGATGGCATACCAGAGTTACAAAACACAGACTGAGATGGCATAGCAGAGTTACAAAACACAGACTGAGATGGCATACCAGAGTTACAAAACACAGACTGAGATGGCATACCAGAGTTACAAAACACAGACAGAGATAGCATACCAGAGTTACAAAACACAGACTGAGATGGCATACCAGAGTTACAAAACACAGACTGAGATGGCATACCAGAGTTACAAAACACAGACAGAGATGGCATACCAGAGTTACAAAACACAGACTGAGATGGCATACCAGAGTTACAAAACACAGACAGAGATGGCATACCAGAGTTACAAAACACAGACTGAGATGGCATACCAGAGTTACAAAACACAGACAGAGATGGCATACCAGAGTTACAAAACACAGACAGAGATGGCATACCAGAGTTACAAAACACAGACAGAGATGGCATAACAGAGTTACAAAACACAGACAGAGATGGCATACCAGAGTTACAAAACACAGACAGAGATGGCATACCAGAGTTACAAAACACAGACTGAGATGGCATACCAGAGTTACAAAACACAGACTGAGATGGCATACCAGAGTTACAAAACACAGACTGAGATGGCATACCAGAGTTACAAAACACAGACTGAGATGGCATACCAGAGTTACAAAACACAGACTGAGATGGCATACCAGAGTTACAAAACACAGACAGAGATGGCATACCAGAGTTACAAAACACAGACTGAGATGGCATACCAGAGTTACAAAACACAGACAGAGATGGCATACCAGAGTTACAAAACACAGACTGAGATGGCATACCAGAGTTACAAAACACAGACAGAGATGGCATACCAGAGTTACAAAACACAGACAGAGATGGCATACCAGAGTTACAAAACACAGACAGAGATGGCATACCAGAGTTACAAAACACAGACTTGTAGATAAGAACAGGATAGGAACCCATGATGACTCAATTTAAAGAGGCGAAAATGGTGATGGGTTGGACACATCCTGACGGAAGCCACTGTCGAGTGTCACCACTAGACAAGCACTTACCAAAACTGAACAATAAATGACGTAAGCTTATTCTTATTTATTTTTTTCCCGATCCAGAAGCACTTGAGCTTTTCAGCTCTTCGGCTCGGTGCCATGGACATCGTAACCCTTCGGTTCGGTGCCACGAACACCGTAAATCTGGGGAATCTGTGGCTTTTCTGCCATCCCGCGGAATTGACCCCGCACACACAGAGGGATCCGTAGTCCAACGCGCTACGAACACGCTGGGCAGACGGGCCTTATCTTACTTTAAATACCATTGCATGTTACTATACTTTCAACACAAAAGCAGTTTGAGTAAGTGGTTGCTTTTGAGAAGTTTTCTTTGGGGGTTCATATTCATTCATTGTAAGTGAATAACAATTTCAAAGACAATAATTTGATCATATCTAATGAATGATGTTACCACAACCACATTATCATCATCATTATCATTATCACCTAAACCCCTCATCATCACTATCATCATAACCACTGCCACCACCACCATCAAAATCATCACTCCCGCCATCATCACACTCTTCACCACCACCCCAATCACCACTATCATCAGCACCACTGCCACCACCATCACCGATCCAAAATCCTCATCATCACTCCCACCATCATATTTACTCCTGAAATGAGGATGTAACTGCAACAATTAGGACGTACGGCAATCCTACCTAACACTCCAGGCTAACCCATCGGTGCTCAGTCTTCCCCAACAGATGTTGAAGAGTATGCATATTGACGGTTCCCCTGGCTCCTCCTCGTACAAGACAACACACAGCAAACACTCGCAGACTCACAAAACGACCAATTCAAAACATTGCCAGGTCAGACGTCCAACACAGGGGGTGATAAATATTACTCAAGATATTTAATGAAATCAACAAACAAGTCAATGAAATGGACAAAAAAGATGTCATTGCTGACAAGTGGTAAAATGGGAGGTAGGAGAGAGTGAGGGATAAGATTGATGGAAATCATCAAACTAGAGGGTACATTCACAATGGGACAAGTTTGATAATACAAGCTATATTTCATACATGTCTGCATCTGATACAAGATATATCTGAATTCTGATAACTTAATATGTTATCGCATTCAAGTTATACCTTACAAAAGGTAAGCAGTTATACCAGTTACATCTGATAACATTATATACTAATGCATGTCTATATATGGCCTTTTTTGTCTTTACAGACAGTCAATTTGCAAGTGTTTTACTGTGACAACTTTACAGACAGTCAATTTGCAAGTGTTTTACTGTGACAACTTTACAGACAGTCAATTGGCAAGTGTTTTACTGTGACAACTTTACAGACAGTCAATTTGCAAGTGTTTTACTGTGACAACTTTACAGACAGTCAATTTGCAAGTGTTTTACTGTGACAACTTTACAGACAGTCAATTTGCAAGTGTTTTACTGTGACAACTTTACAGACAGTCAATTTGCAAGTGTTTTACTGTGACAACTTTACAGACAGTCAATTTGCAAGTGTTTTACTGTGACAACTTTACAGACAGTCAATTTGCAAGTGTTTTACTGTGACAACTTTACAGACAGTCAATTTGCAAGTGTTTTACTGTGACAACTTTACAGACAGTCAATTTGCAAGTGTTTTACTGTGACAACTTTACAGACAGTCAATTTGCAAGTGTTTTACTGTGACAACTTTACAGACAGTCAATTTGCAAGTGTTTTACTGTGACAACTTTACAGACAGTCAATTTGCAAGTGTTTTACTGTGACAACTTTACAGACAGTCAATTTGCAAGTGTTTTACTGTGACAACTTTACAGACAGTCAATTTGTAAGTGTTTTACTGTGACAACTTTACAGACAGTCAATTTGCAAGTGTTTTACTGTGACAACTTTACAGACTGTCAATTTGTAAGTGTTTTACTGTGACAACTTTACAGACAGTCAATTTGCAAGTGCTTTACTGTGACAACTTTACAGACAGTCAATTTGCAAGTGTTTTACTGTGACAACTTTACAGACAGTCAATTTGCAAGTGTTTTACTGTGACAACTTTACAGACAGTCAATTTGCAAGTGTTTTACTGTGACAACTTTACAGACAGTCAATTTGCAAGTGTTTTACTGTGACAACTTTACAGACAGTCAATTTGCAAGTGTTTTACTGTGACAACTTTACAGACAGTCAATTTGCAAGTGTTTTACTGTGACAACTTTACAGACAGTCAATTTGCAAGTGCTTTACTGTGACAACTTTACAGACAGTCAATTTGCAAGTGTTTTACTGTGACAACTTTACAGACAGTCAATTTGCAAGTGGTTTACTGTGACAACTTTACAGACAGTCAATTTGCAAGTGGTTTACTGTGACAACTTTACAGACAGTCAATTTGCAAGTGTTTTACTGTGACAACTTTACAGACAGTCAATTTGCAAGTGTTTTACTGTGACAACTTTACAGACAGTCAATTTGCAAGTGCTTTACTGTGACAACTTTACAGACAGTCAATTTGCAAGTGTTTTACTGTGACAACTTTACAGACAGTCAATTTGCAAGTGCTTTACTGTGACAACTTTACAGACAGTCAATTTGCAAGTGTTTTACTGTGACAACTTTACAGACAGTCAATTTGCAAGTGTTTTACTGTGACAACTTTACAGACAGTCAATTTGCAAGTGTTTTACTGTGACAACTTTACAGACAGTCAATTTGCAAGTGTTTTACTGTGACAACTTTACAGACAGTCAATTTGCAAGTGGTTTACTGTGACAACTTTACAGACAGTCAATTTGCAAGTGTTTTACTGTGACAACTTTACAGACAGTCAATTTGCAAGTGTTTTACTGTGACAACTTTACAGACAGTCAATTTGCAAGTGTTTTACTGTGACAACTTTACAGACAGTCAATTTGCAAGTGCTTTACTGTGACAACTTTACAGACAGTCAATTTGCAAGTGTTTTACTGTGACAACTTTACAGACAGTCAATTTGCAAGTGTTTTACTGTGACAACTTTACAGACAGTCAATTTGCAAGTGTTTGACTGTGACAACTTTACAGACAGTCAATTTGCAAGTGGTTTACTGTGACAACTTTACAGACAGTCAATTTGCAAGTGTTTTACTGTGACAACTTTACAGACAGTCAATTTGCAAGTGCTTTACTGTGACAACTTTACAGACAGTCAATTTGCAAGTGTTTTCTGTGACAACAACTTTCAGACGTCAATTTCAGAGTGCTTTACTGTGACAACTTTACAGACAGTCAATTTGCAAGTGTTTTACTGTGACAACTTTACAGACAGTCAATTTGCAAGTGTTTTACTGTGACAACTTTACAGACAGTCAATTTGCAAGTGTTTTACTGTGACAACTTTACAGACAGTCAATTTGCAAGTGTTTGACTGTGACAACTTTACAGACAGTCAATTTGCAAGTGTTTTACTGTGACAACTTTACAGACAGTCAATTTGCAAGTGTTTTACTGTGACAACTTTACAGACAGTCAATTTGCAAGTGTTTTACTGTGACAACTTTACAGACAGTCAATTTGCAAGTGTTTTACTGTGACAACTTTACAGACAGTCAATTTGCAAGTGGTTTACTGTGACAACTTTACAGACAGTCAATTTGCAAGTGTTTTACTGTGACAACTTTACAGACAGTCAATTTGCAAGTGTTTTACTGTGACAACTTTACAGACAGTCAATTTGCAAGTGTTTTACTGTGACAACTTTACAGACAGTCAATTTGCAAGTGTTTTACTGTGACAACTTTACAGACAGTCAATTTGCAAGTGTTTTACTGTGACAACTTTACAGACAGTCAATTTGCAAGTGTTTTACTGTGACAACTTTACAGACAGTCAATTTGCAAGTGTTTTACTGTGACAACTTTACAGACAGTCAATTTGCAAGTGTTTTACTGTGACAACTTTACAGACAGTCAATTTGCAAGTGCTTTACTGTGACAACTTTACAGACAGTCAATTTGCAAGTGTTTTACTGTGACAACTTTACAGACAGTCAATTTGCAAGTGTTTTACTGTGACAACTTTACAGACAGTCAATTTGCAAGTGTTTTACTGTGACAACTTTACAGACAGTCAATTTGCAAGTGTTTGACTGTGACAACTTTACAGACAGTCAATTTGCAAGTGTTTTACTGTGACAACTTTACAGACAGTCAATTTGCAAGTGTTTTACTGTGACAACTTTACAGACAGTCAATTTGCAAGTGTTTTACTGTGACAACTTTACAGACAGTCAATTTGCAAGTGTTTTACTGTGACAACTTTACAGACAGTCAATTTGCAAGTGCTTTACTGTGACAACTTTACAGACAGTCAATTTGCAAGTGCTTTACTGTGACAACTTTACAGACAGTCAATTTGCAAGTGTTTTACTGTGACAACTTTACAGACAGTCAATTTGCAAGTGTTTTACTGTGACAACTTTACAGACAGTCAATTTGCAAGTGTTTTACTGTGACAACTTTACAGACAGTCAATTTGCAAGTGTTTTACTGTGACAACTTTACAGACAGTCAATTTGCAAGTGTTTTACTGTGACAACTTTACAGACAGTCAATTTGCAAGTGTTTTACTGTGACAACTTTACAGACAGTCAATTTGCAAGTGTTTTACTGTGACAACTTTACAGACAGTCAATTTGCAAGTGTTTGACTGTGACAACTTTACAGACAGTCAATTTGCAAGTGTTTTACTGTGACAACTTTACAGACAGTCAATTTGCAAGTGTTTTACTGTGACAACTTTACAGACAGTCAATTTGCAAGTGTTTTACTGTGACAACTTTACAGACAGTCAATTTGCAAGTGCTTTACTGTGACAACTTTACAGACAGTCAATTTGCAAGTGTTTTACTGTGACAACTTTACAGACAGTCAATTTGCAAGTGCTTTACTGTGACAACTTTACAGACAGTCAATTTGCAAGTGTTTGACTGTGACAACTTCTGAGTTTTCGGCTCTTCTCTTTCTCTCTCTCTTGTCTTTCAGCTCATCCCTACATCTCTTATCAAAAGACTGAGCACTTGCACAATATTGCTTTCCACACAACTCTGTCAGTTGCTAGTTTTTTTCCCCATGTACTGGGACAAATAGAACAGTTCTTAAATGAGGACATGCAGACATCCTTATATCTGGGCAGTGGTTTACCTTGATGTCACTTCCCCTCCAAAAGTACACAGAACAATATTTAGTACTGTATGCGGTTATTGTCCGTTCTACTAACATACCCTAGCCATCGTAGTCTTCTACTGCTGAGCATGCCTGTCATGGAAGGCAAGTTTGCACATTGCAGTACGTCAGAGTTGGTTATCTTGTGGTACCACCTGATGTTCATAAACTTACGGAAACATCGAAACATCGAAGGTGAAAGATGTCTCCTCTCGTGCATTGAGATATGTTTCTGAGCCATATGGTAAAGAGCTAATTACATAATCATACAACATACATATAACTTTGGCTCCAACGTTGAGCAAAAACAAAATTAGTATAAGGGAGTGTATGAGGTGTCACTGAAATCAGTTTGACAAAATGTATGAAGTGTGAGGTAAACAAGCAAATTATACATTTGATTAAATAAGAGATACAGAATAGATATCATTCTCTGCTAAGTTATTGCACACATAAAACAAAACAAGAATCAAAACTGGTTTTCTTGTTGAACAAAAATAATCTTGACTATTCAAATAAATATATAATAAATAAATAAATAAATATATATATTGCACCAAGTGATACATTTTATGAAGCCAAATAGAGTAGAACTCTGCTCCCATTCCGGAGACCCGGTTTCGATCACGCGTAAGGCTAAAAAGCTGTTTTCTGTTTGGGGCTTAAAGAAAATATCCTCACCTCTAGAGTTTCACAGTGACTGCACTCGCTATGCGACCATTATTTTCTTCAGGCTCATGTTCCTCCCAGTCCTACACCGCCCTGATAAGCAGTATTAAAGATAATAAAGCCTGTTATACATTTTAGGATAAATAAATAAATAAATAAATAAAATGTGTTGATGTTAATCCAAATTGAAAGTGAATGATTTTCCATGAATCAGAGATGAAGTCTTTTCTCTTGAGTCCGCCCATGGGGTGCTGGGGCCCGCAAGAGAAGCAAAGAATAGTACCACTGTGACCTAGAAGGCATGTCGTAAGAGACGACTGATGTAGGACCTAGGAAGCTACCCTAGTAAATAAAAAGCATTGCAGAAATCGGATGTGCAGGCCTACTTGTAGGCGTATAGCTGGCACAACATACAATTACTCTTAGGCTCAGATCACATACAAATCACATAGAGTGGTTAAGTGATCGATATGGAGAGTTTGACAAAGAAGAAGAAGAAGTCTCCTGAGTCAAAGAACTGTCAAAATGGTTGTCTCTCTAAACTCACGTTGAGCCTGTTTGTCTTCCTTCAACATTTAAATTGTTTCAAATTCTCACTTCAACAAATAACTATTTCAGTTTGTTGAATGTTGTGAAAAACAAAGCTCATAATTTAGACTTTTAATTATAGTGATGCATTTTTTCCCCGATCCAGAAGCACTTGAGCTTTCAACTCTTCGGCTCGGTGCCATGGACATTGTAACCGGTCGTCCAACACGCTACGAACACGCTGGGCAGACGGACATAGTAATGCATCATGGGAAAAGAAAATATCCTATGAATTGTCAAATCAACATCAGCTTTTATAAGTCTAAATAAAATATGGAACTGCAAGTTATGTAGTATTAAAACTAAATTACAAATTTTCAATTCAAATGTTGTATCAGTCCTAACATATGCCAGCGAGAGTTGGAAAATGACTAAAGATATAGAAAGCAAGTTGAATACATTTGAAAATAGATTGCTGTTTGTCTAAAAAACGAACATATAATGGGATGAATTTAGAAGAAGTGATGAAATCAAAGAATTATGTGGTCAACCACTAGAGAAACCAAGTTGAAGATCTAATACAGCTAAACTTCAATGTGGAGACGGTACTTGATCTGTTCTAGAAACTAGAGAGACCAAGTTGAAGATCTAATACAGCTAAACTTCAATGTGGAGATGGTACTTGATCTGTTCTAGAAACTAGAGAGATTAAGTTGAAGATCTAATACAGCTAAACTTGAATGTGGAGACGGTACTTGATCTGTTCTAGAAACTAGAGAGACTACATTGAAGATCTATAATTAAACATATGATGTGCACATTAAACATGGCGATGTTTAAGAAATCAAAGGGATTCCCCATGATGCATTACTTTGTAGAGTATCTGCATATTGTCAACCATGTACTGTATTAATATGGAACTGTCAGTCACGCCCACTGCCCTATATAACATTGACTCTTCTTTCTTGTCTCCTTCTCTGCTTCTTTTGCCGTTATGCGTCACGCGTTTAACTGATCATCGGTTTCCGAGATAGTACACGCTCAGTCACCTGATATGCTGTGCTATTGTGGAGTTTTAAGATTATAACTCCATCAATCCATCTTTTTCTTAGTCTTCCTTTCCTCTTGATGATTCCATTTTCAGGATCTTCGCTCTTGCAACTGGTGTATTCGGGTTCATTTTCACTAAGTGGCCAAAACATTTGAGTCTCTTTTTTTCCCAATGAATCTAATAACGGTTGTTGTTTCACCGACTTTTCGGATAATTTCTTCATTTCTAATATGGTGTCTTCTTGTTTTATTTACCACATTTCTCTCTCAAACATAATTTCTTCATTTCTAATATGGTGTCTTCTTGTTTTATTTACCACATTTCTCAAACATCTGACAACTGTTAGTAGCGCACACTTCATTCAACAGAAAGATGTATTTAAAAAAAAACACATATTAGGGACGTGCCATGATACAGAAAGGCGGCCGCATCAGGCGGAACCGTAAGGTAGGCGGAATAAACAGCAAAATCAAAATTACAATTGAAGGTTATTTTACGGAAAAAACATTTAAGCGGCGGCATTTCGAAGACTTGCATCATACTGAGAAAATATACCGCACGGCCCTGCCACATATTATGTAAAGATCGCAAACTGTGGGGAGATATTTATCGTAAATAATTTACAAGGAACGCATATGCTTGGTTCTATAACACAAGCAAAAGAAATTCATATGCTTGATTCTATACGTACAAGCAAAAGAAATTCATATGCTTAGTGCTATATGTACAAGCAAATACTGACAAACGCCAACAACATAGTGAACAACTATATTATGTACACTGATAAGGCACAGTCTTGATGTTTATTGAAGATATCAAAATACTTTTGTCTGTATACTTTCTATCTATAGCAATGTATTCCTGTTGATTTTCTTTATATACAACTACCTTGCTCTGTTATTACTTAAAATCTATTTATGTTCTATTTATACTTCCAGTTATATTCTTCTTCTTCTTCCTGACTGCCATTCTTCTGTCAATCATTAAACCATATACCAGTAGTTTTTTCTCTCTTTGTTTCCTTGTATGGATTTAGATGTAATAATGGTGCCTAATATGGCACCTATGACTAATTTTTGTGTGAAGGCTTGCTTTCTTTGTCACAATTGTTCCTCGTCATTCCAGCAAGTCCTTCTCCGACTTCAGAGGTTCTTCAAGCAAAGAATCAGGGTCTTTAGTAGTTCAACCACACTACCATATGTACACCCACGAGTATATTTTGTTTTATTTTACCAAGCTGGCATTGAATACGGAATTTCCTGGCCCGTGGTAACTAGAGCAGAGTGTTATAACTTTCGTATCGACAACACTTGTAGTTTTAATAAATTGTATAATTTGACTCAGGTCATCCATAAAATCCTGCAGGTTCGGACTTAGCAATGTCTGTATAAATCAGATGTTCTCCTTACTGAACGACCGCGTTTAAAGAACATATTCTATAGTCTATTGATACAGTCGATTTCTCTTCATGCTTACACAAGAATTGTATTATATTATTTCATATTCATATACAACAAGTTTACTCGTTCAAATTGAAAATGAAAATCATGGCATATACTTTACAAGATGTAGCCATCAACCACAGTAAAGCTATGCATCACTTATACATTCAGTAGTTTGCGGTTGCTATCTGAACTGTGAGGTGTATTTCTACCATTCGTAAAAATGTATGTGAACAAATTTGCTACCAAATTGTCCACCGTGGAGTTTGAACCAGGTAGTCTTCGGTTGTGATTGAGCTGACTATCGCTAAGCCACAGACGCTTACTTCAAATTAGTTTGAATCATCAACAAAAATATGGTTATCAACATCAACATTTCATCATATCAAGAGAAAGAAATTCTATGAATCAATAACTACAAATAACAAATTAATGATCATACATTACCTAGCAAGCAAATACTGTACACATAATTATATAGATATGAAACAAAGGGTTTGTTAATTATAAGGGAGACAAAATAGTTGGTTTTGTGGACAACACATACTTTCAAATCTATATCAAATAGTTATAAATCTATATAAATCAAAAATAGTTATAAATCTATATAAATCAAAAATAGTTATAAATCTATATAAATCAAAAATAGTTATAAATCTATATAAATCAAAAATAGTTATAAATCTATATAAATCAAAAATAGTTATAAATCGATAGTTTATATTAATATTCAATCATTCATTTATCAAATATATTTCAAATAATGACAATCTAATCAAATGTATGTTTCAAATAATAACAGTAATGGGAATCTAGTAAAAATATATTTCACATAATGAGAATAATAAAAATATATTTCACATAATGAGAATATAATAAAAATATATTTCACATAATGAGAATATAATTTTAAAAAATATTTCAAATAATGAGAATCTAATGGTGACAAAATTTGTGTGGAAAACACAAATAAATTAAAAAAATGATTGGCAGCTCGTTCAATTATAACAATAGAGCTAACTGGCATCATAAATATACAATGATTAGAAAATAACTTTGGCCAGGTGTTTAGTGAGAAACTATGTTAAATTAAGTTGTAAGGTTACATGTTTGGTTTGCAATAACAACAAGAAATGAACACACTGGTGCCTTCATCTGGATATATACAAAAAGGACACTTTCGGTTCATGGGTTTCAAAATATCATAACAATTTTTTTTGTATCTAATATATATTGATTTCATCTCATGTATGCCTAGTCTCGCATATATCTAGTCTCGCATATACCTAGGCACGCATATACCTAGTCTCGCATATACCTAGTCTCCCATATACCTAGTCTCCCATATATCTAGTCTCGCATATACCTAGTCTCGCATATATCTAGTCTCGCATATACCTAGTCTTGCATATACCTAGTCTCGCATATATCTAGTCTCGCATATACCTAGTCTCGCATATACCTAGTCTCGCATGTACCTAGTCTCGCATATACCTAGTCTCGCATGTACCTAGTCTCGCATATATCTAGTCTCGCATATATCTAGTCTCGCATATACCTAGCCTCGCATATACCTAGCCTCGTACATACCACATTCATGCAAGTTGGCAATGTTAGTAGTGAGTGAAGAAAGAAGATATCCACCAGCTGTGGTAGCTGTAAAATAAGATATCCACCAGCTGTGATAGCTGTAACAGAAGATATCCACCAGCTGTGATAGCTGTAACAGAAGGTATCACCAGCTGTGATAGCTGTAACAGAAGATATCCACCAGCTGTGATAGCTGTAAAACTGTTTTGTACTTAAAATCTTCTTATTTTCTCTAATCATGTTTGACCTCCCAGCATCAGGATAAGAATAAATTTATAGAATGGGTTGTTGTGTGCACTTCATAAATAGAGTTTTTCACTGTCTCTGTTATTTCTGAGGTTCACCTTTTGCATGGACGGCCTTTTGCTTTGTATCCACTGTATCTTAGTAGTATTGCTCTTTGATGTGCACCGTCTGTTGGTAATCTGCTTACGTGGCCGAATCATTTAATTTGTTGTTTCTTGATGAAGCTCAGTACTGATGTTACTGATATTGATAAGTACTGTTTCCCCCCTTGATGTCTTCATTTCTAAAAAGGTCTCGTCTTGATACTCCAAGCATTCTGCGTAGACTTTCATCTCTGTTGCAACTAGTTTTGTATATCGTTCGATGTCAGCGTCCAGGTTTGGCATTAATAGTATAATGTTGGGAGAAAGATTGTGTTGAACAACTCTCTTTTATATAACTTAGTATTTTACTTCTATCATTAACATGTCAATGAGCTAGTTGGTTGTTCTTTGAAAAACTCTCGTCTGTAGGGTTAGGCAATGGGAGCATTAAGCTCGTCTGTAGGGTTAGGCAATGGGTGCCTTAAGCTCGTCTGTAGGGTTAGGCAATGGGTGCATTAAGCTCGTCTGTAGGGTTAGGCAATGGGTGCATTAAGCTCGTCTGTAGGGTTAGGCAATGGGTGCATTAAGCTCGTCTGTAGGGTTAGGCAATGGGTGCCTTAAGCTCGTCTGTAGGGTTAGGCAATGGGAGCCTTAAGCTCGTCTGTAGGGTTAGACAATGGGTGCATTAAGCTCGTCTGTAGGGTTAGGCAATGGGTGCATTAAGCTCGTCTGTAGGGTTAGGCAATGGGTGCCTTAAGCTCGTCTGTAGGGTTAGGCAATGGGTGCATTAAGCTCGTCTGTAGGGTTAGGCAATGGGTGCCTTAAGCTCGTCTGTAGGGTTAGGCAATGGGTGCCTTAAGCTCGTCTGTAGGGTTAGGCAATGGGTGCATTAAGCTCGTCTGTAGGGTTAGGCAATGGGTGCCTTAAGCTCGTCTGTAGGGTTAGGCAATGGGTGCCTTAAGCTCGTCTGTAGGGTTAGGCAATGGGTGCATTAAGCTCGTCTGTAGGGTTAGGCAATGGGTGCCTTAAGCTCGTCTGTAGGGTTAGGCAATGGGTGCCATAAGAAATAAAGGTTTGTGGTTCGAATCCTGTGTTTGGTGGAATTATTTTTTTCAAACTTTTAATACTGATTTCATCATCATCAAGTAGCTTGTCACTTCCGGAACTTGGTTGCCATGACAGCAGTCCTGACAAACTCTCTATTCTGTGCATGTTGACCGGCGTCAGCAGCAGTCATTCTCAGATCGTCAATGATATCCTACACACATCATCTTCTAGGTCTTCCTTTTATTCTTCTTCCAGGCACCTTTCCCTCCAAAATTATTTTCTCTAGTCACTCATGTCATTTGATGTGGTCACTGATGTCATTTGATGTGTCCAAAATTATTTTCTCTAGTCACTGATGTCATTTGATGTGTCCAAAATTATTTTCTCTAGTCACTGATGTCATTTGATGTGTCCAAAATATTTCATGTTCCTTGTGTTTATACTTTGTAATTGTCAACTTGTTTTAATATCAAACTGTTACAAAACAGAAGCGTTTGATGTATCCAAAATATGAAATTGTCTTTGCTTTTATGCTCTCAAACTGATATCAAACTGTTACAAAACAGAAGCGTTTGATGTATCTAAAATATAAAATTGTCCTTGCTGTTATGTTCTCTAATATAAAACTGTTGCAGAACAGAAGTTTAAACAATACTTGTTTACTTGCTAGTTATTTACAGATATATCATTAGTAATCAGTGTTTCTGCAGTCCCTCCTGTCTGACATACCCACACACAAACGAAATGTTCAGATAGTCACAACAACAGGATATTTATAACTTGCTTACAACTTATAGTTATATTTTCTGACATAAGTTGTCACATGAGCTTCCAACTTTACCAATTTTGTTCACAAAAAGAGAGCTCTTTCAACAATTATATCGCACACAAAAAAGAGCACTTTCAACAGTTTGTCACTCAAATATTATACATTAAAATAGTATTGTCACAAATAACTCATAGCTTATAACATCATCAGCATCTCACAAATCTCATAGACTAAAACAACGTCATCATCCCACAAATCTCATAGCTTAAAACACCATCATCCCACAAATCTCAAAGCTTAAAACACCATCATCCCACAAATCTCAAAGCTTAGAACACCATCATCCCACAAATCTCAAAGCTTAAAACACCATCATCATCATCTCACAAACCTCATAGACTAAAACATCATCATCTCACAAATCTCATAGACTAAAACGTCATCATCATCTCACAAGTCTCATTGCTTAAAACATATTTGTTAATAGATACAAAAAATCTAAACTTGACTAACAACTACAAAAATCAAACATATGTTTCTTGATGTACATCACATACAATGTGTAACACTGTAATCAAATAACTATTACACACTTATGTTTGTCATGGGCTGACACAAAGGAACAACACACAAGCTGTCACAGGCTAAACTACATATTAATGATTAAATAAAATAACAACCTTGGGTACTGACCAGAGAAAAATATAGGTATTCTCTGAGGGTGACGACATCAACAACATAAGGATGTTAGTCACACACATTTACAAAGGACAGCATACGTAGATTATGCTAATGGCTGGCAGGTTCAAGAGTCAGGACTCTGACCGTTACCAAATACTGAGTTGATCACTCTGCTGGCCTCAGGAGTTGGCTGACCAATTGGGTTGGTCAGAATGGAAGAGACAATACCAAGTAAGCAGTCATCTCAAACCTGTAGTAAAATGAGATTTCAAATAAGAAATGTCAATGACAAAATCTCTCTAGACATGTCTTAATGTACAACATTATCATAAACTACCATCTAGACATGTCTTAATGTACAACATTATCATAAACTTCCGTCTAGACATGTTTCAATGTACAACATTATCATAAACTTCCGTCTAGACATGTCTTAATGTACAACATTATCATAAATTACCGTCTAGACATGTTTCAATGTACAACATTATCATAAACTTCCGTCTAGACATGTCTTAATGTACAACATTATCATAAACTACCATCTAGACATGTCTTAATGTACAACATTATCATAAACTACCGTCTAGACATGTCTTAATGTACAACATTATCATAAACTACCATTTATCTTCTAGATTCTTTTCTAATCTACTTCTTGCGTTTGCCAACTATGAATTAAAGTGTAGTCCAGAGAGCGCCTCGTATGACGCATCTGACTATGAATTAAAGTGTAGTCCAGAGAGCGACTCGTATGACGCATCTGACTTTGAATTAAAGTGTAGTCCAGAGAGCGACTCGTATGACGCATCTGACTATGAATTAAAGTGTAGTCCAGAGAGCGACTCGTATGACTATGAATTAAAGTGTAGTCCAGAGAGCGCCTCGTATGAAGCATCTGATTGATTTGTGTTTGAAAGCCTGCTTTCCTTATTATCAGTCTCCACTGGCATACAGGTGTGCCTTCTTCAACCTCAGAAGTAATTTTCTCATCTCAAACAGGAAGTCAATATTGTACTTAAGATTTTCAAGGTCGTATAAGTTTTAGTTTGTCTATAACTTTGCTAATGGTCATCCCAAGCTCAGGTGAGAATGAAGGTGAGGAAGGTGTAACAATATGGTTAAATAATACCTTGGTTCAGCTGGTCCAGATTGTAGTACACAGTTAAGTGTCTAAGAGGATAGTACCCAGTAAGGACAACGGTTGACAGTGCCCAGTAATGAAAACGGTTGACAGTGCAAAGTAAGAGTTTAGATTGATAGTACCCAGTAAGGACAACAGTTGACAGTGCCCAGTAAGGACAACGGTTGATAGTGCCCAGTAAGGACGGCGGTTGACAGTGTCCTGTAAGGACAGTGGTTGACAGTGCCCAGTAAGGACAACAGTTGATAATGCCCAGTAAGGATTCAGGTTAATTTAGTTTAGTTGTCGGATCATCATCATTGCGCATCAAATCAATTAGTCCATAAGAGCTCCAATCTCTTCCTCAGTATATCTCGCAGTGTGTTGTGACTAACGGTACAAGCTCTATGTTGGTTTACTATTCTTCTTTGGCTTTCAGTATAGTGCTCTTGTCTAGCTACACAACATTTGACTTAATATTCTTGCAGTCAGGTTAATGTTGTAGATTCATCACCATTACTTGAATCAAGTACACATCCTCTCTCTCTTAGGAAACTTATAATGTCAGCCTGGTCCATTGCTCGTCCACTATCTACCACAGTTATACATGCAAGCCTGTCGGTACATTCATTCCCTTTTACACCTGGGCTACCTGGCACAAAAATAAAACTGATTTTTGTCAGTCTAGACCTCTTCAAAAACTCTAACTAGTGTCTCACCTTCTTTTTCTTCAGATTATACTGCTCAATGATTAGTATTTAAGTCATCTGATCATATCTTTGCCCTTGATATTGTTGTCAGTAGTTATCTTGATATTAATGTCAGTAGTTATCTTGATATTGTTGTCAGTAATTATCTTGATATTAATGTCAGTAGTTATCTTGATATTGTTGTCAGTAATTATCTTGATATTATTGTCAGTAGTTATCTTGATATTGTTGTCAGTAGTTATGTTGATATTGTTGTCAGTAGTTATCTTGATATTGTCAGTGGTTATCTTGATATTAATGTCAGTAGTTATCTTGATAATGTTGTCAGTAGTTATCTTGATGTCAGTAGTTATCTTGATATTAATGTCAGTAGTTATCTTGATATTGTTGTCAGTAGTTATCTTGATGTTAATGTCAGTAGTTATCTTGATAATGTTGTCAGTAGTTATCTTGATAATGTCAGTAGTTATCTTGATATTAATGTCAGTAGTTATCTTGATATTAATGTCAGTAGTTATCTTGATAATGTTGTCAGTAGTTATCTTGATATTATTGTCAGTAGTTATCTTGATATTAATGTCAGTAGTTATCTTGATATTGTTGTCAGTAGTTATCTTGATATTATTGTCAGTAGTTATCTTGATATTGTTGTCAGTAGTTATCTTGATATTGTTGTCAGTAGTTATGTTGATATTATTGTCAGTAGTTATCTTGATATTGTTGTCAGTAGTTATCTTGATATTGTTGTCAGTAGTTATCTTGATAATGTCAGTGGTTATCTTGATATTAATGTCAGTAGTTATCTTGATATTATTGTCAGTAGTTATCTTGATATTGTTGTCAGTAGTTATGTTGATAATGTCAGTAGTTATCTTGATATTGTTGTCAGTAGGTATCTTGATATTGTTGTCAGTAGTTATCTTGATAATGTCAGTAGTTATCTTGATATTAATGTCAGTATTTATGTTGATATTGTTGTCAGTATTTATGTTGATATTGTTGTCAGTAGTTATCTTGATATTAATGTCAGTAGTTATCTTGATATTGTTGTCAGTAGTTATGTTGATATTATTGTCAGTAGTTATCTTGATATTGTTGTCAGTAGTTATGTTGATATTGTTGTCAGTAGTTATCTTGATATTGTTGTCAGTAGTTATGTTGATATTGTTGTCAGTAGTTATCTTGATATTGTTGTCAGTAGTTATCTTGATATTGTTGTCAGTAGTTATGTTGATATTGTTGTCAGTAGTTATCTTGATATTGTTGTCAGTAGTTATGTTGATATTGTTGTCAGTAGTTATCTTGATATTGTTGTCAGTAGTTATCTTGATATTAATGTGAGTAGTTATCTTGATATTATTGTCAGTAGTTATCTTGATATTGTTGTCAGTAGTTATCTTGATATTAATGTCAGTAGTTATCTTGATATTATTGTCAGTAGTTATCTTGATATTGTTGTCAGTAGTTATCTTGATATTGTTGTCAGTGGTTATCTTGATATTACCATAAGTTTCAACCCTGATGTCTTATAACATCATTTTGTTTGTTATTTCTGTTTGTTTGCATTCGTTCTTATCAACCAAATCAACTATTCTATGTGATCTGTGTGGTTTGTGCAGAGAAAGTGAGGACATTGCACGTCCGTTAGCCCCCACAGTAGGACAGGCATATTTAAATTTTGCACATTGTGTATGTTTAATTATCTAACAGTACAGATATTTTTACAGACAGGTAACTGTCAGTTTTGACAAACAGTAAAACTCCACTTTAAAGTATCACATCTGGAGTTATACTGTAGCATGATATCAGATCAAAATTGGTGCCATTTGTCCTTTTATTTGATTTGTTTTATTGCATTTATGTTGGATTTTGTTAGTTAATTTTCCAGTTGCTGTAAAAATACACCCTATGTGTGTAATGTATTTGATTTGTTCTTTAATACATTGTCTATAGCATTGAGAAACATATTGTGGAAGAATTCATTAATATTGAATTCTTCACTCCCCAGATGTATGTGTCTATAGCATTGAGAAACATATTGTGGCAAAATTCATTAATATTGAATTCTTCACTCGCCTGAGTGGTTACTGGGGCCCAAAGAATTGAACCAATATTACCTGCCCCGCATGTCGTAAGAGGTGACTAAGGAGGTGTGGCTGAAATCGGAGGCACATGTCCTAAACGTGTAGAAGTCTATGCATTTAGGGGCCTACCAAACCAATGTGCAAAGTATACACGTTCTTGACAAAGATCACACACATCACAAAGAGTGATTAAAATTTGTCGTAAAGAACGAACGCAAAGAAGAATTCTTCACTCCCAAGGTGTATGTATCTATAGCATTGAGAAACATATTGTGGTAGAATTCATTAATATTGAAACCTTCACTCCCCAGCTGTATGTAGAAATGAAACTGTAGTGTTATTAATGTTTTTTAATTTACAAAAATTTGATGAATGACATGATTTTTTAAAAAAGATAATAGAAAGCATAGACTGTTGGTGAGTTTTTTCTTTATTCTTTGCGTTCAGTTTTGTATGCTCGTCTAAACCATGAGATGGGTTGCCTCTATGAAGCTGCATCTATGAAGCTGCATCTCAGTTGGAGTTCCTCGAGAGTTTCCTATAGCTTGCTCTGTAAGCTTTGTTCATAAGGCCATGTTTCGTTTCATTGGTGTATGTATGATGTACATGACTGCAGGATGTGCTCTGGAGTCTGTGTTTCTGTCTGGCATGCACACTGTGCAGTCTGAGCAGGCTTTATTCTGTGCATATGATGGTTTAGCCTGCAGTGACCTGTTCTTAGGGGAAAGATTGTTGTGTGCTGTTTTCTGTTTAGTCTGCTGATGGGATCTTGTAGGTGTTTGCTGTGAGTTTGTTGCCTCCACAACTCTTTGTACTTTTGCTTGATATGTGTCTTGATTTCTGGTAGTGACACTGTGTGTTTGTGTTGTATAAATTTTGTTCCCTCCTTAGCCAGTCTGTCTGCTCTCTCATTTCCTGGTATGCCACAGTGGGCTGGTATCCATCATCATCAAATAGCGTGTTCTGAGCAGAACTTTGCCACCCCAACAGTCCTCCAGAATTTCTCTCTCTCATAGGAGAGATGTCTTGCTTCTACAGCCGTCATGTTCAAACCATCAGTTACATCCTGAATCCATCTTCTCCATGGTCTTCCTCTTCTTCTCTTTGCCTGTATGCTTCCTTCCATGATGGTCTTCTCCAACCCTTCATGTCTTTTTATATCTCCAAACTATCTCAATTTGCTTTTTCTTATTTGTAGCATCAGCCAGTTTTCTTTGATTTTGAGTTCTTTCTGGATAGATCTATTTGTTCTCTTCTCTATCCATGATGCACAGAGGACTATTCTGTAACACTTATATTCAACAGCACATATATGTTTTTTCACTACCTTATTAAATGTCCATGCTTCACACCCATAAGTTGCCACTGGGAATATGCATGCTCTTAGTATTCTGATCTTTGTTTTCTTATCAGTTCCGTTCCATACTGTTTTGAGTTGTTTAGTTTTTTGTAAAGCCATGTTTGTTCTTCTTTTAATTTCCTTCATCCCATTTCTAACTGCTGTTAGCAGTGAACCAAGATATTCAAAACTGTTCACATTTTCTACTTTCTCTCCGTTGATAAAAATATATGTTGTCATGTTCATTTTATCTGTTATTATTTTTGTTTTTGCCATATTGAGATATCGATTTTGTTTTTCGCTTTCATCTTTCACTTCTCCTAATAATACCTCAATCCCTTTTTGTGATGTTGACAGCAACACTGTATCGTCAGTGTATCTTAGTTCAGGTATTTCTCTTCTTCCAATTATAAAAGGATGGTATTAGGCTGGTATCCACTGGAGAATAATTTGGTTGTGTTTTGAGAGCTTCTTTAGCTATAGTGTCAGTTCTCTTTCCATATTCTCTTGTGGTTTCCTTTGTGTAGCCTGCAGGATTGACAACCAGTCGCAAAGGAAGACAAGTTTGTTGTTTTGGACGTTTCTTTATTGCAATATTTTTGAGGCATTGACAATTGCCTGTTGTTTGGCTCTAAAATTTATTGAGAGTTATCCAGTGTCACTTTTGTGTGGTTTTAGTGGAAGTTTTTAGTGTGGTGTCGTTTTGTTGGGGAGTTTTAGATGGATAGGGAACGGGAACGCAAGAGAGAGAGATGGATAGGGAAAAAGGTTGATTGTGTTCAGTAAAGATGTTCTTCTGTCTCTTGGTGACCTACTGTTGGATGAGGACACTAACTTTAATGTTGAATCAATCCAGTGATTAAAGGAGTTTGGAATTACGTGTTGTACAACTAGAACTGGATGCTTGAGGAGCAGAGAGAGTAGCGTGTTTAACCAGCAAGGCACAGGAACCATCAGTATGCAAACACTTTGACATCTATTGGGGGAGACTGAGCACCTATGGGTCTGTCTGAAGTGCTGTGACATCAGTTTAGTAACCACTAACCAATAAACCATAAAATGTTCTTTTAACACAAACTAACAGAATGCAAAAAAGATTAGTTAAGAAATGGTAATGATCAGAATGCATTAATATACATTTTAAGTAAATTTGACAATGAAACAAATCAAGGTCCAGGCTGCGGCACATGGTCAAATAGGACAGACAAGCGGACACATGCTACAGCACTTGGTAGTTAATGTGTTAATAGGTTGTTATCTTCATGCATTCTGTTATGATTATCATTGCTTGGTTTTGCAGAATGTTTATTTTTGAAGAAAAACAAAAACAATTAACAATGCTGCTGTTGCTCATGCTGCAATGCTATATTCTTGAACCGATCCTAGTAGTCCAGTCTAACAAACACAACATATATCTAGATAACTGGACTCATTGTGTAGACATTAAACAACAATGAACAAGGACAAGAAAAAGAAGAATAGTCAAGTGTATAGCCTTGATCATTTTTCATATTTAATGTTAGTTAGTTGCTGGTGATTCAATACTGTTGGTGATTTAGTGGGGAGTTCTACGGTCTCTTCATGACTGCCTGTTCGATGAAGATACTAAAATAGATGTTGAATTGATCTAGAGAATTAAGGTGTTTGGAGTTTCCCGTTGTACAAGTAGAACTGAATGTCTGAGGGGCAGAGTGAGAAGCATGTTTAACCAGTGAGCCAAGGGAACCATCAGTATGTATACCCTTTGACATCTGTTGGAATAGACTGAGCACCTATGTGAGTATAGTTTCATGGCATGTATCTGGAAAAACATCTACATGAAGAAAACCACACAGGAATCACTACACTACTAATTGACAAAAAGAGTACAAAATCCATACTTTCTCTCGCCTGTCGGGATCCGCAAGGGAGCAAAGAATAGTAATACTGCGCCTACAAGCAATGCCATAGGGGGCGATTGAGGTAGGGGCCTAGGAAGCTACCTAGTAAATAAAAACGTCTCAGGCTTGGATCGCATACAAATCACAAAGAGTGGTTAACAAGTGGTGGTCGATATGGTGCATTCGAAGAAAGAAAGAATACTTTCACTGAGAATGAAACATACATACAACAAACAGATGAACACAGTAAACAAAAGCAAACTATAAATTAATGAAACATACAACAAACAAACAGATGAACACAGTAAACAAAAGCAAACTATTAATTAATGAAACATACAAACAAACAAACAGATGAACACAGTAAACAAAAGCAAACTATTAATTAATTAAACATACAACAAACAAACAGATGAAAACAGTAAACAAAAGCAAACTATTAAATTAATGAAACATACAACAAACAGATGAACACAGTAAACAAAAGCAAACTATTAAATTAATGAAACATACAACAAACAGATGAACACAGTAAACAAAAGCAAACTATTAAATTAATGAAACATACAAACAAACAAACAGATGAACACAGTAAACAAAAGCAAACTATTAATTAATTAAACATACAAACAAACAAACAGATGAACACAGTAAACAAAAGCAAACTATTAAATTAATGAAACATACAACAAACAGATGAACACAGTAAACAAAAGCAAACTATTAAATTAATGAAACATACAAACAAACAAACAGATGAACACAGTAAACAAAAGCAAACTATTAAATTAATGAAACATACAACAAACAGATGAACACAGTAAACAAAAGCAAACTATTAAATTAATGAAACATACAAACAAACAAACAGATGAACACAGTAAACAAAAGCAAACTATTAAATTAATGAAACATACAACAAACAGATGAACACAGTAAACAAAAGCAAACTATTAAATTAATGAAACATACAAACAAACAAACAGATGAACACAATAAACAAAAGCAAACTATTAAATTAATGAAACATACAACAAACAGATGAACACAGTAAACAAAAGCAAACTATAAATTAATGAAACATACAAACAAACAAACAGATGAACACAATAAACAAAAGCAAACTATTAAATTAATGAAACATACAAAAACTAACTATAGATATCTTTTCACACAATTTTATATTTGATATCAAAAACTTGTCACATAAAAATTCACAATTTATATTTCATTATTCATGAAAACCGAAATACTGTGGTAATGAGTTAGCAAACATCAAATATTTACAGTATGAGAACAATTATTGATGATAATTAAAAGTAAGTATGTCACAGAGAAAAGGCTGATTAATTTAGAAAAAAAAACAACAACACTGAAGCACAAACCAGCGAAACCTGTTGTTAAAATAACTCTAAGCCTCAGCATGTTGCCCAGACCAGCTGGACAGAGGCACATTGTGAAGACAGAAATATACAGATAGCTGTGGTAGTGATACATTATATAACAATAAATTCTAAACACCAAACACAATTCAGAATCACAGTTAGGAATAAATAAGAAGAAACCATTTCTTAGTTAAAGTTGTACAAATATCAGCATCTGAAATAGTGGTTACCATGGTGATTAATATGACACAAAATGTCAACAACAATCATGAATAAATATGTCATATGCCAGATTGGATACTAAAAGTCCAAAATTCCATCAGCTGTGGATTTAGCTTAGAAAAAAATATTGATGTATTTTATGATTGTGTCTATTATTGCACTTACTCTCAATGGAACTTAGTCTAAAAATAACAAACAATTGAAATTAGTTGATTCATTAGCAACTTCTAACACAAGATGAAACTCAATGAAATCCTGGCATATTCTTTACAGGACTTAGCCATCAACCACAGTAAACAAGTAAACAAGTCTAGGCACAATTTATACATTCAGTTGTTTGCCATTGCTTTCTGAACAGTGAGGTCTATTTTTACCTTTTGAAAAATTCAGGAAAACAAAATTGCCCGCAGCGGAGTTTGAACCAGTCTCTCTTGGGTTGTGATCGAGCTCACTACCACTTAAGCTACAGACGCCCATATATCGCATACTGACAGAGAAATAGATGCTATATTTCTGAGCATTAGTCAAGTAGTCTAGTGGCATCTGTGGTTTAGGGGATAGTGACTTGGTCTATTAACCCCGACGTTTGGTTGCAAATTGTTACGTGTGGATTTTTACAAAAGGACAATGGCACCACCTGTTCAGAAAGCAATGGCACACTACTGAACGTAATAATGCCTAGAAAAATCACAAACAGCGTTAAAAAGTTGGAGTTGATTTGCAAAATCTTGTAAAGGATATGCGATTAACTTTAACATTTTAGTCACATAGTCACATCGCGTACAACCAAGCAAGAACCATGCTTCACAATAACAAAAGATAATACATCCTACTGCTAAATAAAAGATATGAATGGGATCTGGAATAATTTGATACAAAAATACATAGCAATTAAATAGCCAATGTGTGTATATAAACATGGAGCAGCAAGTAAAATCTGAAATATTAGCTAGATTGTAGATATCAAATAGATACTTCAGATAACAAGAAGAAGAAGCAAAACATGAAGTTTGACAAAGTTCACAAACTGTTCAATTGATATTTCAAACACAAAGATAACTTTATCTACAACAGAATATATCAATAAATATAATCAAGACAATGTTAATTCTGGGCAAGTAATTGTTCCATTGTTTCTAGTGTTATGTCATTGATGAAAGATTATGTTAAAAATCTGGATTGATTGATAGGACAATCATCATTGCACTCCGGTGAGTAACCATGTGTGCCCTCGATATCTTTCTTACACAAGAAGATCTCAGCGGCAGTGCATGAACTCAGTAGCACCGGAGAATTATTTATGTAATTTGAAAGATGGTGAAAATATTTTGTAGACATTTTATTTTAAAATATTTTTAATGAATTATGCCCCGGGCAGTGGGCAGAATTAGGCCCGGGAATGTGGGCAGAATTAGGCCCGGGCAGTGGGCAGAATTAGGCCCGGGAATGTGGGCAGAATTAGGTCCCGGGCAGTGGCTTCCAGCCTGCTATTTTCCATATCTTATGCTTCTTAGTACTTTCTCTTCCCATGCTTTGTAATCTATATGGGTATATGTTGCATGTATTCATGTTATATTCCATTCTTATGCTTCTTAGTACTTTCTCTTCCCCTGCTTTGTAATCTATATGGGTATATGTTGCATGTATTCAAGTTATATATTTACTAGATGTTTCATTGTTTCTTTTCCTTTCTATTTCTAGTTTTTATGTGTGTTTTTGTGTTACATTTATTTCGTTATTTGTTTTTATTCCAGATTTTCCTTAGATACGTTTGTATTTGGTCGTCCATTTGTGTTTCATTTTAATTTGTCACTCCTGTTTGTTCGTTTGCTTGATAAAGGCCTTGTTGGTCAAACGTTGCTGTATTTTGTCATTGTTTTTGTAATTTGTAAAACTACAGTACTTTGTAATTACGTGTTTTGTAACAACAATGGCAGTGTTGGTTATCTGTACATAGCAATAGTCCACAGAAAAACTGTATCAAAATAAAGGAAAAACTGATACAATAACTATACAAAATTCAATATCTGAAAACTTTGATAAATTACACAACAACGATGGAATGAATAAAAGTTAATTGAATAAATCCAGCAAAAAGTATTTTTATAATGAAGAGCATCCACTTTCACTTGACTTCTACAAAAGAGCATCAGGAAATAAGGCGGAAGGAAGACCATGAAAAAGATGGTTAGGCCGCATAGCAGAATACTGTCAAAAATAACAATCACCCAAGCCACTTGAGAATTAACCAAGCAAACGACAACTCGATCTCTCTGGGTGAAATCCCACTTCAAGAGGTAGAATCATACACATATTTGGGCAGCAACGTAGACAAAGTGGGTGGAACAGATAGAGATGTTAAAATAAGAATACAGAAGGCAAGAGGAGCTTTCATTGCACTGAGAAACATGTGCTGGCCTAGTTGTAGGCGCACAACTGGCACAACGTACACTTGATCTTGAGCTCAGATCACATACAAATCACAAAGAATGGTTTAACAAGTGGTAGATATGGAGCGTTTGAAGAAGATAAAGAAGATTAGAACAACAGTCTTACACCATGCATGAACATACACACATACACACAGAAATGGCAGCAAACACTAGGGATAACAACTGTTGAGTTCTCATGTTCATGCCAGTTGGTAATGCAAACTTCATATAATCACTGTACAAACCGACATTTGGCTTGAGAAAAAAGCCAAACTTGATCTAGCCAAAACATGAAATGTGCCGTTCAGCATTGAGTTTCAGCATATCAAATAAAAGCAGCATAAATGAATTGCATATAACTAACTTGAAAATCAAATAAAACCAACTAAACATAAATATATTGTTGACCAAAACATCACATATATTAGTAATTCATAGAAAACACTGAAATATTATGATATAAAAAAACAGAACAATTATACAAAAGCACCATAAATATAGTTCAGACAAAAATAAGAAAAAATAGTGCAACAGTTGAACTGTGAATTAATTAATGCAAGCAAAATAACAAATATCTTTAAAAAAAACTGAACAAAAGATATATACATTAAACTGTTTGTTTTTTCCATTTGGATAATTCAATTGAAGTAAATGTGCCCCAAAAATGTCACTTATAATTACAAATAGTAAATGAATGATTCAATATGGTAGTGTTGAATGTAAGGACAGTATGGGGTCAAAGGCTCATGAGGTCATGGTGGTAACATGAGCCAGGGTTAGCGAGGGGCGCGTTAACCAAGACCCTACCCCCAACCTCCACGCGGTGACCCTGGAAACAGACTCTGGTTCAGGTCTGGCTAACGGAACTGCCAGCCTTGGGGCAACCGGGCAAGGTTCGATTGCAGTTGTAACTAACATCCCCGGAATAACTGGGGCGGGTGATGGTGGCGAGCACAAAATCCTCAGTTACGCTGATAGCGCCACTGAAACGACCTCTACATTGTTTGTACTCGGCCCCATGCCGGTGCCTTCGAGGTTAATTGTAAATTATCACGTACTCAACGCGTGTCTAGAAAAGGCTGAGAATGTTCCTTCTCCGGATCAAACTAAAAATGTACGGTAAAGCAAGGCCGACAATGTACGGATCAGACAGGAAGTTCAGGTCCGAACATTGGCGAAGGCCGATACTTTACACAGTGTTTTATACGAGTAAGACGCCGTCCGAGGACAAGCTGACAAGCCCCCAGAAATATTTCTCAGTCAGAACGGGCAAAACAGCGTAACTCACTGTCCTGGCGTAGATCACAAAGCCCAAATATACGGCAAAGTTGATCGTAAGGCGTAGATCCGAGCCGACATAGTCGGCAGAAAGGATCGACCTAGGGAAAGTTCACCCTAGTAAATCAAAAGCTGGCTGAAACCGAGCGGGCCTAGTCACCATGGGCGCACAATCGTCCAGACGCAGATCACTCCGTTCTTGCCAGTGGACCAATTATAAATCACAATAAGAATGATCAAATTGGGCCGTGGAGAACGAACGCAGAAGAAGAAGAAGTAAGGACAGTATAGATGCATTCAGTGCAAGTACTTCAAACATACAAAGACATGAAGATTGGAAACTTTCCTGGATACTATCTAAATTAAAGATAGCTACTGTCCCTATTGTGGAGTGTTTGGTTGAATGTGCGGAATACCATGTGGGGGACCTGTTCAATCCACAGTTAAAACCAAAGAGTTTTTTATGTCGGGACATAAAGAATAATCTTAACCTGTGCAGTTGCGTGGTGACTGCACTAGCCATTTGACCATTAAATTCAACAGGCACATGTTCCCCCTGTCCTACATCGCCATAAAAAGTGGTTTTACAGGTAGTAACGACAGGTAATGACTGTCTCTGCAGTGAGTTTGTGGTTGGCAGAACAAAAAGTGGTTTATCAGGCAGTAACGACAGGTAATGACTGTCTCTGCAGTGAGTTTGTGGTTGGCAGAACAAAAAGTGATTTTACAGGCAGTAATGATAGTTAATGACTGTCTCTGAAGTGAGTTTGTGGCTGGCAGAACAAAAAGTGATTTTACGGGCAGTAATGATAGTTAATGACTGTCTCTGAAGTGAGTTTGTGGCTGGCAGAACAAAAAGTGATTTTACGGGCAGTAATGATAGTTAATGACTGTCTCTGAAGTGAGTTTGTGGCTGGCAGAACAAAAAAGTGATGCCTGCAAGTTTTTCACTGAATAGGTAAACATTTTTCAGTAATATAGCCTCAAGATAATGCATTAGTTTTATACACTTGGACATGCAAGGGGTTTCTGTGGCTAACTAGTTGAGCCTTTGCCGTGTGTTCTGAAAGTTGTAGATTCAAATCCGGGCCATGCCATTCTGTTCACAAGTGCACTATTCTCCAGAGATCCCTAAGAGTGGTGTAGGAGCTAGAAAGTTCAAACTTTGTGCAATACTCCCGACAGATGGCGTGTCACTTTTGTGGAGAGGGACCAAGCTATATTAGTAAAACCCGGTGCAGTGACGACAATCCTTTTTTTTAGATGTTTTTAGACTTGGACATGAAAGCACCAGTGTGTTACCGGGGTCCGAAAGGGAAGCAAAGAATAGTAACACTGCGACCTACAAGGCATCTCGTAAAAGGAGACTGAGGTAGGGGGCCTAGGAAAGCTACCATAGTCAATAAAAAGCATCTCAGAAATTGGGTGTGCTGGCCTACTTGTAGGCGCATAACTGGCACAATGTAGAATCACAAGCTCAAATCACATACAAATCACAAAGAGTGGTTAACAAGTGGTTGATATGGAGCGTTCGAAGAAGAAGAAGTAGAAGACAAAAATGACATCAAGAAGAAGCACTTTGTTGTAGATGAAATGCAACCAATCTGGTTCATGTAATGATTAACCAAGTACAAGCAACTAAACTGGTTCAAACAAAAGCAACCATTACTGATATATGTGATGATAGGTGTGACGCAATGTACATACAACCATCTGCTGTCAAGAAAACACAACATGTCTGTCAATGTAACATGAAACCATGGGCAGTCAAGAAAACATGCAACTGTAAAAGTTAAGGTACATACAACAATTTCAATTGATATAATCACCAAATTTGATTACATTATATGTGATATTATATAATGGAACGAATAATATAAAATGGAACGAATTCAGGAGAAGTGATGAAATCAGAGATATGTCTGGTCAACCACTAGTGACAACTGTTATAAGAAAGAGAAGATGGAGATATGTTGGGCACACCTTGAGGAGAAATGATCAACGAATATCAAAGCAGGCATTGAAGTGAGATGCAAAGTGTTCAAGAAAGAGAGGTCGACCTAAGGAGACCCTGAAACGAACTTTGCTGAGAGAGGCAGGAAATATCGGTCTCAGTTCCATGGAGGAGATTGAGTTGCCCAGGATAGAGCGGTATGGAGAAATTACTTTATGGCCCTATGTAACGTATAACGGTTTTCTTTACACACACACACACACACACACACACACACTTATTGTATCCATTGAAAGCAGCAAAGAAAAGTATAGGGTTGCATCATAATGTCCTCTACTTCATATATGTGCAAATAGAATCGGAGACATTGAACTGTCTAATTGAAATGTGAGTAAGTGTCGATAAGGATACAGGATAGAGATAGCAAGAGAGTAAACCAACACTACTTGGACACACCAGTGTGCGAACATTGAGGTGGCTGTTTCACTGTAGAATGGAGCAAACATGGGCTGGTCCAAAGTGTGAGGAGGACAATCGGAAGAGCTTAGCTGAATGGTAGAGCATGAATTTTACAATGTCATGCTAATGACACCATCTTTACACTACGGTTTTCTTTAACTGCCGCTGAGATCTCCCTGTGTAAGAAAGAGATTGGACCATACATGGTTACTCACTGAAGTGTAATGATGATGTTTCAATCAATCAAATCAATCAAGAAAATCAACTCTGACATGTATGGGGGTGTGAGGAGGAGGGGGTGGATGAGATTAGATCAGTAAAGATTTACTGAACATTGCTATGATTTAAATTAATCATTGTCAAACTGGTAGCTTATTTTGAAAATGACAAGGCAGCTAGATCGATAATTGTACTAAAAAAAATAGATTTATTTCTCGACTTATCTGACTTTTGTCTAGTATTGTTGTAGATTTAGAAATACAGCATATTCCAAATATAGTCTATGAAATGATATATGTTTATAATTTACAAATTACAATGAATGCTCCCTGCTGTATTTATTTTGATATGTAAATGTTCGCAATTGTCAAGGACAAAACAATATTTGATTAATTGGAACCCATTAACTTGCATGAATCAAGTTCATTCTGTATAACAACTGATACTTTTTAAAACTTGATCTGCTATATCTTATCGTACCTTATCCACTTGTGCTGTGAAGTGTTGTGGGGAGTTTCAGTTTTTATCCGGTGCCAGGTTAGTGGCATATGTAGCTATTAGTCTTTGTTGTCGCAGGATATCTATGATATTATCGATCCCACAGGTTCTTGGTCTTCCTCAGGCTCTGCATCCAGGTTGCCTGTTATTTTAGGCATGAGCAGGTAGTAGATCTGATTTCATTCTCATTAGGTAACCAAACCATTTTATTGGTTGTCTTTTAATATGTTTGCAGTGATTCTCTCTCTCTCTCTCGATCGTTCTTTTTGGCCATTTTTATCATTCTTATTGTGATATATAAACAGCCTTTGCCAAGAACGAAGTTTTACGTCATAATCTTCAGTACCATTTGAAGCCCTAGTGCTTGTCCTTCGATGACGTGTCCGATTTCAACCAGCGTTTACTGGATTCGCTCTCCGTCAGCCTTTGACAGTCCCCAGCCAACCTGCAAGTCAGCAGGTTGCTATTTTCTTTTAGGGTAGCGACCATTAGACAACCTGCCCTTCCTGGTTGTTGAGCGTCATCTTCCCAGAAAACCTGTTTTTTTATGGACTACTTGGTTTTCCTGCCGTCCAGTTTTATGTATGGTTTACTCTGCTAGGCTTTGATTGTTCTCAATCAAACTACAAGGCAGTAGTAGTTCCCTGCTAGCGGAAACGCACATTGGATTCAACCTCTGCTGGGCTTTCCAGTTTTTTTGCACATCTGCCCAGCGGTGGGCCCACTCTGATAGTCCACTTGCGCGCGCTCTGCCCTGGTACCTGTCCCACCATCTCCATCAGTTCTCACCGTGCTCACATTTACCATGCCTCTAGGCTGTCGTCCGGACACAGGGCTCAACTCGGGCCCCCACCTCAGGACTCAGAGTTTCGCCCTATGTGGGCCCACAAGCAACTCATCTCGGGCCCAAGTTTTGCTCCATGCGGGCACACGTCTCTTCTCTGGATGCACCTCTCATCCCTTTATGATTCTCCGTTCAGCTTTTCCCATAGGCCGGGAGAGGTGTGCATTGATAGTCACTGGGATTCCGCTCGTCTGTGTTGCGAGCAGATCTCATCCAACATGACTACATCTGCATCTCTACTTATGCCACAGTAGCTCTCCCTCGATCCCTACCTGCTTAGTCAGACAGGAACCAATGTCTGTTCCCAGGGTCACCACATGGAGGTGGGGTAGGATCTTGATTAGTGCCAGCTCACTAATCCTGGCACGGCGTTGTCCCCATGCGCCTTTGACCCCAGGAGTGATTCCAACGACATTTCTAATGTTCTCATTTCTCAATCTATCCCATCTTGTAATATTGACAGCTTTTCTTAAACAACTCATTTCACATGTTGTGATATTTCTCTCTTGGGATTTAGTTAGGGAGACCATGCTCGACATTGATAACAGAGAGTTGGTAGAAATATGCAATTTGATCTTAAATATCTGGAGGAAAAAATGTGCATGTTTCATTTTTTGGGAACATTTTATGTTTTTAAAAATGATTTCACTCTTTCAAGTTTGACATGTCAGTATTATTACGTAAAGAATCATTAATACAAGAAGTTAAATACATAAGTGAACATATATTACAATAAAATGGCATGCAATAAAGTTGTATGCTTGAGATTGTAAAGTTGATAAGGTTTTTTCACATAGCAAATATGTAAATGTGGTACATAATCAATAATTTCTATAAATAAGAAATCCAAACTGGCATTAAAAAAAATAAGTTTGGTTGTCACAACAGCGATCAGTAGCATTTAATTTCAGTGGTAAAACATCTGACACTAGTAAATAGTGAGATCATCATTATTGCACTCCGGACAGGTACATAGGCACTCATATCCCTCCAGACAGATACATAGGCACTCATATCCCTCCAGACAGATACATAGGAGCTCATATCCCTTCAGACAGGTACATAGGTGCTCATATCCCTCCAGACAGGTACATAGGCACTCATATCCCTCCAGACAGATACATAGGTGCTCATATCCCTCCAGACAGGTACATAGGCACTCATATCCCTCCAGACAGATACATAGGTGCTCATATCCCTCCAGACAGATACATAGGTGCTCATATCCTTCCATACAGGTACATAGGTGCTCATATCCTTCCATACAGGTACATAGGTGCTTATCTCCCTCCAGACAGGTACATAGGTGCTCATATCCCTCCAGACAGGTACATAGGTGCCCATATCCCTCCAGACAGGTACATAGGTGCTTATCTCCTTCCATACAGGTACATATCTGCTTAAAACCCTCCAGACAGGTACATAGGTGCTCATATCCCTCCAGACAGGTACATAAGTGCTCATATCCCTCCAGACAGGTACATAGGTGCTCATATCCCTCCAGACAGATACATAGGAGCTCATATCCCTTCAAACAGGTACATAGGTGCTCATATCCCTCCAGACAGGTACATAGGCACTCATATCCCTCCAGACAGATACATAGGTGCTCATATCCCTCCAGACAGGTACATAGGCACTCATATCCCTCCAGACAGATACATAGGTGCTCATATCCCTCCAGACAGATACATAGGTGCTCATATCCTTCCATACAGGTACATAGGTGCTCATATCCTTCCATACAGGTACATAGGTGCCCATATCCCTCCAGACAGGTACATAGGTGCTTATCTCCTTCCATACAGGTACATATCTGCTTAAAACCCTCCAGACAGGTACATAGGTGCTCATATCCCTCCAGACAGGTACATAAGTGCTCATATCCCTCCAGACAGGTACATAGGTGCTCATATCCCTCCAGACAGGTACATAGGTGCTCATATCCCTCCAGACAGGTACATAGGTGCTCATATCCTTCCATACAGGTACATATGTGCTTATCTCCCTCCAGACAGGTACATAGGTACTCATATCCCTCCAGACAGGTACATAAGTACTCATATCTCTACAGACAGGTACATAGGTGCTCATATCCCTACAGACAGGTACATAGGTGCTTATCTCCCTCCAGACAGGTACATATGTGCTTATATGTGCTAAAGATTTCCACCAGTGCAAAGTGACTGATAGAATGACTCTGCTGTCCATTGTGGGGAAAGTCTAGAACAGTACTGTCTAACTATTGGAGCACATCTGACTGATGGTTATGGAGATGTGTGGGTGTGTCATGTGATGATTGCAATACTATTACTACTATTAATAACAAAAGTAATTTTAACTCTTAGTGGACCAAGGCAAAAGCCATGTTTTTAAAAGCCACTTGTTTTTAGAATAAAAAAACGACCTTTATTGTGGCTCCTGGTAAAAAAGGTGACCAACCCATAGCTACGTAGTGTGATGTTTGATCCACAAGAAGTTAATATAGTTCACATGCAAATTCTGTTTCCAGTGAAGGAGGAAAGAGTAAGGGTCAAGGGGCAGTAGAATGGTTACAAAATAAAACAATATTGCAAAAGTGGGCATTTCATGTACATGGAAGCGTTAAGAAGAAAAAAGAAAAATAGTTTTAAAAAAAAAATCTTATTAATGTTAAAGCTGGCAGAGTCAAATAGGAACCCATGACTGTATGACATGAGCACCGTTTGCATCCATGGGCACAGCTTGCATCCACGGGCACAGCTTGCATCCACGGGCACCGGATTGAACAGCGCTGGTCTAGAAGGTATCTAATGATTAGAAAGGATGTGTCCCTTGTGCAGCAGATAATAATCTGCATTGCTTTGTTTTCTATTCTTGTGATTCTGCTGGTCTGTGTGTCACTGACTGTGAGGATGACCAGCTCATATTTAAAAGTGGACAGCACTATATGTAGATTTCCTTCAACATCTGCTAGTGGAAACTGAGCCTCCTAAAGTTCTTCAAACTGGAGTGCTATGTGACTGAGCCTCCTAAAGTTCTTCAAACTGGAGTGCTATGTGACTGAGCCTCCTAAAGTTCTTCAAACTGGAGTGCTATGTGACTGAGCCTCCTAAAGTTCTTCAAACTGGAGTGCTATGTGACTGAGCCTCCTAAGGTTCTTCAAACTGAGTGCTATGTGACTGAGCCTCCTAAGGCTCTTCAAATTGGAGTGCTATGTGACTGAGCCTCCTAAGGTTCTTCAAACTGGACTGCTATGTGACTAAGTGAATAACCAATAGACACTGATCAATCATTTCTTCTATATCTCATCTATTATTGACCTGTGACTAAGTGATAGACACTGATCAATCATTTCTTCTGTATCTCATCTATTATTGACCTGTGACTAAGTGATAGACACTGATCAATCATTTCTTCTATATCTCATCTATTATTGACCTGTGACTAAGTGATAGACACTGATCAATCATTTCTTCTGTATCTCATCTATTATTGACCTGTGACTAAGTGATAGACACTGATCAATCATTTCTTCTGTATCTCATCTATTATTGACCTGTGACTAAGTGATAGACACTGATCAATCATTTCTTCTGTATCTCATCTATTATTGACCTGTGACTAAGTGATAGACACTGATCAATCATTTCTTCTGTATCTCATCTATTATTGACCTGTGACTAAGTGATAGACACTGATCAATCATTTCTTCTATATCTCATCTATTATTGACCTGTGACTAAGTGATAGACACTGATCAATCATTTCTTCTGTATCTCATCTATTATTGACCTGTGACTAAGTGATAGACACTGATCAATCATTTCTTCTGTATCTCATCTATTATTGACCTGTGACTAAGTGATAGACACTGATCAATCATTTCTTCTATATCTCATCTATTATTGACCTGTGACTAAGTGATAGACACTGATCAATCATTTCTTCTGTATCTCATCTATTATTGATCTGTGGCTAAGTGGTTAAGCCCTTGCCTTGCATTCCAAAGGTGATAGGTTCAAATCCGGACAGCGCCGTTCTGTTCACAAGTGCATTTTTTCAAGAGACCTATAGGATTATTGCAGGAACTACAGAGTTCGCGCTTTGTGCAATACTCTCGACAGGTGGCATGCCATTTCTGCAGAGAGGGACTGAGCCATATGTGGTAAAACCAGGTGCAATGAAGTCAATTCATCGGTTTTAGATCCTTTTAGGTTTTCATCTATTGCTGACCTGTTCAATATATCTGGATACAACCAACAAAGATGATAGTATTAAGGGGGATTCGGGGTATGGGGATCATGAAGTTATTTTCGTTGTTTTCACATTAATGTAAAATTTGTAAAACCATTTTGAAAGATTATGATTTAGAATAGTAGAAAAAAATTAGTATTAAAAAAATGTCAAAGTGTTGCCATGGAAACAATACAAAATGGCTGCCAAAAATACATTTTCAAATCCTAAGGCTCTGAATCTAATGAATGTAAATGAATTCTGTTTTCACTCTAAGGTGCGAATTGTAATATCTAAAATATTACACATGATTTTTAGGATATATTGAATATATATTTTTTTATTAATTTTTAGTAAAAATTCCCTCAAAATTCTGTCAAAAATAGCTATTTTGGTGTGTTTACCCAAAAATTCATAAAAATGTAATATTTAATATATCCTAAAAATCATGTGTAATATTTTAGATATTACAATTGCTCACCTTAGAGTGAAACAGAATTCATTTATATTCATTAACTTCAGAGCCTTAGAGATTTGAAATTTTGTGTTTGACGCCATCTTTATTGTTTCCATGGCAACGCATTGACATTTTTTTTTTACTAATTTTTTTGCTACTATTCTAAATCATAATCTTTCAAAATTGTTGTACAAATTCTACATTAATACCAAAGCAACGAAAAAAGTTTCCAGACCAGAATCCCCCCTTAAAGGTGAACAGTTATAGAAATATACCACAAGAAATATTAACTGTTGATTCCACAACAAATTACAGCAAATAGTACTTTAGTGGTTCACAGAAACAATATAGAAAATATTTCAAGTCAGCAAACAGTTTTTTTTGGAAGCAGTACAATAGAAAAAACTTGTTATAAAAATATGACTGTACAGTAGTTATATAACAACCATTATTGAATGTATGTATTTGTATTCACAAATATATGGATCATGTTAAAGAAAAATCAACCTCGCTGCATGGAAAGTTTTTCAGTGGGTGGGCACACAATAAAAAATATGTAGTATGAAAGAAGAACAAAAGCTGTGAATGTATATCACAGTTCAACTCTTGCAGGTCAAGCAAGGACAGGCTGAGATCATCCATGTGGAAAATATTCACATTGTGCAGTGTATCTTATTAGTGGTACCAACTTCAGTTATCAATGATGAATGGTAGTAGAATATTCGTCCAGTGTCTTGATTGAATAACTATTTTAGTCTATCAAACAATCAGATGTATTAAAAACACCAGTCCTTACTGCCTGTAATACCGATTTTTAGGGCAGTGTAGGACTGGGGGAACATGAGCCTGAGGAAGTTAATGGCTGTGTGGCTAGTGTAGTCACAGAAAAACCGTTCAGGTTAGGATTTTTTCTTTATGCCTCCGACATAAAAAAAACATTCTTGACTTCAATGGGGATCGAACTCGGGTCTCGCAAATGAGAGCCAACGCTCTAATCAAATCAGCCAGATACTCTTGTCCAGATGTAGAACAGCATACAATTGCTAATAGTTCAATCAAGATAAAGAATATTTTCATATTTGTACACTTCAAACTATTAGTAGTAGTGGTAGTCCTGGTTTATTTTCTGAATTCTCAGAACTTATGTTAGTCACACACATCTTAGTCAAGGGTTAATGTTAGTTTATGATAGGGAATCAAACACAACCATGCGCAAGGCATTGTGAAATAAACCTAATGCCATTTGTCATCCCCAATTAGTTTTGAAATCATGCCAAATTAGCTACCTGCTATTCTTCTGAAGTTAGAGAAGGCACACCTGTATGGCAGGGGAACACTGATAAAAAAAGAAAGCATGCTTTCACACAAAAAGTCAGTTAAGAGATGCCATACAAGGCACCCTGACTACGCTTGAGTTCATAGCAGGCGAACACAAGTAGAAGAAGTAGAAGCAGCTACATGCCACACAGTGTTAGTCAATGCTATAATGAAGTCACATTTACCATTGCATGTTTGTCTACTGGCTCGGAAGAATCATGCTGCCGTGGCTGCTGACTAGAAAGGAGCCATCTGTTGTAGGCTGAGGAGTCTGAATATGGAGTGTCCGGTTGGACATCACTGTCATGGTAACTATCATCCATTTGTCGTGATTGTCTTATAATTTCCCTTGCAGCCAAATTCATTTCCTCGGGAGTCATGTTAGTGGCTTCTGCAATCTCACGTTGAAAAAATTGAGGGTCTACCCATCGGTTCAAGCCTTCATCTTGAAGAACCTGTGTGTATAGAAAATATCAACATCTTTGTTTTATTACGTAGTTGAGGTTGTATGTCTGTTATAAATATCTACATTTAATGCTTGGGATAGATATGTCAAGAACATACAGTTGTACTTCTAGTATTTATTTATATTTAATCAATCAAGTGCCATGCCGGCAGACACAGGTGATCATGTCTCTCCACAATGAAGAATGTGGAATGAGTGGACAGCATTTGGAGGTCGCATCTTAAGACGCTGACTTGACTGTACACAGTTGGACATGTTGGAATGCAGGACAACGAATGTGCTGACTTTCTTGCAAACAATGACTTTCTTGAAACAATGACTTTCTTGAAAACTCAAGCTGGGATGAGAGTTGGTATCGCTAATGCAGTGTATGCTCATTTATGTGATATGGGCGAGTCTCAGACACTGGACAGATTGTGAGAATTAGAAGTTAAGTTTGGACATGCCAGACAATGTCGTCTTTGTGGTAGACAGAGAAGATATCAATACTCATACGTACAGTGAGCAAGTGGATTTTAGGATGGCTGTTGCAGCGGAGGATGGAGCATGCATGGGAATGCCAAATGTGTCACGACGTCAATCGAATAAAATAACATAACATGTCTCTTCACAACTCTCTCTCTCTCCCTGGTGCAGTTAATCAGTTGTGACGATGTTTTTTGTCGAACCCCGATGTCAGACCATCCAACATCTCCATGGTTTTACTTATATCATGAGACACAATAATGAAGTGGTTAATCTCTCTCTCTCTCTCTCTCAATCACCGCTTAGACTGATGTACCAGATTTCCTCATAAAGTCTGCTGTTGTTTTTAGGGACTCCGTCCCTCCATACAGCTTAAGTGGTTAATGAACATGCTTGTAGGTGTGTGATAATGGGTTCTATTTTCACAGTGGGAGTGGCATTTTTCCCAACCATAATGGCTTTCAGGTCAACCCAGTCTCAAGTGGGTACCAGAGAAACACTGGGAAGTAAAGGCAATAAGTATGTCATTAAAAAGAAAATATGGAGCAAACACTGAATCTCAGATTGTTTTGATTTCAGTTGAGTAAACTGATGAAATGGAAAAAAAACTAAATTTTTATTTCCAAGCACTTTTGACTTGAAATAAGGGTTTCCTCTTATGATATAGAAACTTGTTTACAAAATGTTATTTATTCATAAAATGTGATGATCGCCCGAGTGGTTACCGGGCCCAAATTTGGGGTGTAAAGAATAGAACCACTGTTTCCTGCCATGCATGTCGTAAGAGGCACTAAGGAGGTTTGGCTGAAATCGGATGCATGTGTCCTAAACGGTAGACGTCTATGCGTTTAGGGGCCTACCAAACCAATGTGTAACATATACACGTTCTTGGCAAAGATCAAACATATCACAAAGAGTGATTAAAATTGGTCGTAAAGAACGAACGTAAAGAAAAAGATAAAATATGATGAAAAATTTATGGATAGTGTAAATATGGATGTAATATGAACAGAAATACGTTTTAAGTTCTCATTTTTATTTTTTGTCTTCCTACTAAATAAATATTTCACCAATGTGAATAAACAGATTCTAAACATATTGATATATAGTATATGTTTCATATATAAAAAATATAACTGTTTTATGACAGAACTAATAACAGCTGTCTGTATCAAAATGTGAGGAAAAAATTGGCTTGTTAAAAATGTGGTTTTTGACCCTTGTCCACTAAGAGTTAAATAGTCATATTCATATTAGGAAAACAATACAACTATCACAGATAGAGAGACTTACTTTAGCTACAAGAGTTTCTGCATTATTTCTTTGGTGCTGCAATTTCTGCTGTTGCTGCTGGACAACTCTGGGTATGATTAGTGGTCCACGGCCTACAGGTCTATGAGGATGACCAGAAAGTTCTTGAGTGGCAGAAGTACCACTGAGGTGGGGTTGCATCTGAGGTTCCACAGTGTCTAGGCAATAGAAACAGTTTTTAAAGTATTTATTTGAAGGACACATGTTTTCCAACAATAGTTTATGATTTTAGTCCAGTATGTAGTTCTCAGATCTCATACAGAAGATAGATAGCTGGTGGGATAGATAGCTGGTGGGATAGATAGCTAGTGGGATAGATAGGTGGTGGGATAGATAGGTGATGGGATAGATAGGTGGTGAGATAGATAGCTGGTGGGATAGATAGGTGGTGGGATAGATAGCTGGTGGGATAGATAGCTGATGGGATAGATAGGTGATGGGATAGATAGGTGATGGGATAGACAGGTGGTGAGATAGACAGGTGGTGGGATAGACAGGTGGTGGGATAGACAGGTGGTGGGATAGATAGGTGGTGGGATAGATAGGTGGTGGGATAGATAGGCGGTGGGATAGACAGGCGGTGGGATAGACAGGCGGTGGGATAGATAGGTGGTGGGATAGACAGGTGGTGGGATAGACAGGTGGTGGGATAGACAGTTGGTGGGATAGACAGTTGGTGGGATAGATAGGTGGTGAGATAGACAGGTGGTGGGATAAATAGGTGGTGAGATAGATAGGTGGTGGGATAGATAGGTGGTGGGATAGATAGGTGGTGGGATAGATAGTTGGTGGGATAGATAGTTGGTGGGATAGATAGTTGGTGGGATAGATAGGTGATGGGATAGATAGGTGGTGGGATAGATAGGTGATGGGATAGACAGGTGGTGGGATAGACAGGTGGTGAGATAGGTGGTGGGATAGACAGGTGGTGGGATAGACAGGTGGTGGGATAGATAGGTGGTGGGATAGATAGGTGGTGGGATAGACAGTTGGTGGGATAGACAGTTGGTGGGATAGATAGGTGGTGGGATAGACAGGTGGTGAGATAGACAGGTGGTGGGATAGATAGGTGGTGAGATAGATAGGTGGTGAGATAGATAGGTGGTGGGATAGATAGGTGGTGGGATAGATAGGTGGTGGAATAGATAGTTGGTGGGATAGATAGTTGGTGGGATAGATAGTTGGTGGGATAGATAGTTGGTGGGATAGATAGGTGGTGGGATAGATAGGTGGTGAGATAGATAGGTGGTGAGATAGATAGGTGGTGAGATAGACAGGTGGTGGGATAGATAGGTGGTGGGATAGAGAGGTGATGGGATAGACAGGTGATGGGATAGACAGGTGGTGGGATAGATAGGTGGTGAGATAGATAGGTGGTGGGATAGATAGGTGGTGGGATAGATAGGTGGTGGGATAGATAGTTGGTGGGATAGATAGGTGATGGGATAGACAGGTGATGGGATGATAGGTGGTGGGATAGATAGGTGATGGGATAGATAGGTGGTGGGATAGATAGGTGGTGGGATAGTTAGGTGATGGGATAGATAGGTGGTGGGATAGACAGGTGGTGGATACTTGGGTAGTTTGAAAGGTGGATGGAGAAGATAAAATAATCAGATGTATAGATAGATACATCAAAAGATAATTGAGCAGATAGATGATTCTTCTTCTTCTTCTTGTGTTCATCCGCTATCAATTCAAGCATAGCCAGGACTCCTGGTATGGTCTTTCAGACTGATTTTTTCATGAAGGCCTGCTTACTATTATTACATAACTTCTCAAACTGTGTCATTATTGGTTTCAGTATTTTTTGTTCATATGATCTTGACTCATACAAGAAGCGAGAATCTGGTGTCTATATATCAGACATGCCCACTGTCTCCTGGTGCTAAGTTCTAGGCAGTGAAAGGTTATGTCACTCTACAGTAACCACTAGCAGAGAAAGTCCTTTAATAGATGGAGCTGAAGCTAGGAGCCCACTGGCAAGTGGACACACCAGATCCCCATCAAGACTTGTATCATCACTTCTCTACCATTTGGTTAGGGTCAAAGTGTAGTGCCTCCTTGATCACAGCCAAAGAGTGGGAGCCTTCATAAAAAGCCAAATGGCACAATTAAACACACGTAAACAAACTCAGAGTAGCTCTCATTTGAAAAAAAGACATCATTCAGAGTTTACACGTTCCACTATACTGGATCCACTTGTTGTGTCACTTCCGGGTAGAGCCTAATAACATTTATTTTTAAAAATCAAGACTTGTATGGGGAGTATACCCCAGCACAAAAAAGTATATAGATGGCTTCTCATCCAACCTTCAATGTCTTGCTGGCAGTGTCGATGGCTTCTCATCCAACCTTCAATGTCTTGCTGGCAGTGTCGATGGCTTCTCATCCAACCTTCAATGTCTTGCTGGCAGTGTCGATGGCTTCTCATCCAACCTTCGATGTCTTGCTGGCAGTGTCGATGGTTTCTCATCCAACCTTCAATGTCTTGCTGGCAGTGTCGATGGCTTCTCATCCAACCTCCAATGTCTTGCTGGCAGTGTCGATGGCTTCTCATCCAACCTCCAATGTCTTGCTGCCAGTGTCAATGTCTTCTCATCCAACCTTCAATGTCTTGCTGGCAGTGTCGATGGTTTCTCATCCAACCTCCAATGTCTTGCTGGCAGTGTCGATGGCTTCTCATCCAACCTTCAATGTCTTGCTTGCAGTGTCGATGGCTTCTCATCCAACCTCCAATGTCTTGCTGGCAGTGTCGATGGCTTCTCATCCAACCTTCAATGTCTTGCTGGCAGTGTCATGAAGTACAAGAACATGAAGAGGAAGACTAGATAAGCTTCACAATTGAAGACAGAACATATTAGTCCTAACATTCATGTATACATAGCAATAGATAAAGCTACATGTATTATCCTACAGTTTATATGAAGATAGAAGGAACAACAATGATAGCAATTTTAAAACTATAATATTAGAAAGGAAGTCAAATATATGCTAGAGGTACCTCTGTTGCGACTGCGTCCAAGGTTACGGAAAAAGTTGACAAATCGAGTACCTGTTTAAAAGTATTAAATAAGTAGAAATTATGATTGCAAACAATAAAAGAATAACTAGTGAGAAAATAATTGTAGAGAAAAATGAAAATAATTAATGAAATTTGGTTTCAAGAACGATTAATGTATAACAAAACACTATTTCTAAACACAACAAAAACGATGTGCATTTTGACAAACTTGAAAAAAAAACTATGAGATTTTGACATAGATGTAACAAAAACTATGAGATTTTGACATAGATGTAACAAAAACTATGAGATTTTGACATACATGTAACAAAAACTATGAGATTTTGACATACATGTAACAAAAACTATGAGATTTTGACATACATGTAACAAAAACTATGAGATTTGACATACATGTAACAAAAACTATGAGATTTTGACATACATGTAACAAAAACTATGAGATTTGACATACATGTAACAAAAACTATGAGATTTTGACATACATGTAACAAAAACTATGAGATTTTGACATAGATGTAACAAAAAACTATGAGATTTGACATACATGTAACAAAAAACTATGAGATTTTGACATACATGTAACAAAAAACTATGAGATTTGACATACATGTAACAAAAACTATGAGATTTTGACATACATGTAACAAAAACTATGAGATTTTGACATAGATGTAACAAAAAACTATGAGATTTGACATACATGTAACAAAAAACTATGAGATTTTGACATACATGTAACAAAAAACTATGAGATTTTGACATACATGTAACAAAAAACTATGAGATTTTGACATTGATTACAAGCCCGTCAACCATGCAGTAGACTGTGCTCTCAATTCATGCTCTGGCCGAATTTTGTTAAAAAAAATTACATTTCACGCTCGGAAAATATTTTGTTTCTTTGTTGTTTTTAAAACACATTGATAAGTTAATAATCTGAATAAATTATATTTGCCAATTGTTATTTGTCCACTTTCACAGGAATTCTATTGTATCAGGTTTTACTGGCAATTGGAATGAGTGCCAGTTTAATCTTATGTAGTCAACCAACAGTTTTCCCACCAAGCATGGAGAGAAAACGTCTGCAAGATCTGCTAGCAGATGTGCTAACTATAATATGTACTTCTGCATCTGGGTAAATGCCTATTTTGATGCCATACGGGTGACAGGGGACGGGACATCCATCCCGTGCGAAGAAAGGTACATTTGCTAGGAAGATCAGAGGAAAAGGATAACAAATGTAACTTTAAAAGTGTTGAAATATTACAACTAGATTTAAATTAAATTTCCCTGTACGAAGCACGGGTAGAACTGCTCGTTAGTTATATGAGGACTATTCATCATAGCAATCTGGACATGTCCATAAGTGCTTTGGATCCATGCTTCAACATATCCAGAAGCATCCAGTGGGTCAACATGCCTAATGTGTACTTAAGGCAGAAATATTAACTACATTTAATGATTGTACATGAGCGACAGGCAGTGCTCCAATTAATTCTTACTTGAGATTTAATCAAAGACCTGGGTACACACAAACACATATGAGAATATAATAATAATAATAATTCCTCTCGTCCGTTATCGTTACATAGGGCCTGCAAGCAATTTCTCCATACCGCTCTATCCTGGGCAACCCGCTCAATCTCCTCCATGGAAGTGAGACCGATATTTCTTGCCTCTCTCAGCAAAGTTCGCTTCAGGGTCTCCTTAGGTCGACCTCTCTTTCTTGAACCCTTTGCATCCCACTTCAATGCCTGCTTTGATATTCTTTGATCATTTCTCCTCAAGGTGTGCCCAACATATCTCCATCTTCTCTTTCTTATAACAGTTGTCACTAGTGGTTGACCAGACATGTCTCTGATTTCATCACTTCTCCTGAATTCGTTCCATTTTATATTCATTATTTTTCGCAGACATCTATTTTCAAATGCATTCAACTTGCTTTCTATATCTTTAGTCATTTTCCAACTCTGCTGGCATATGTTAGGATTGATACAACATTTGAATTGAAAATTCGTAATTTAGTTTGAATACTATATAACTTGCAGTTCCATATTTTATTTAGACTTTTAAAAGCTGATGTTGCTTTGCCAATTCCTATCATAATTTCTTTTTAACATTTCCTGTGCAATCAAAATTGCTACCCAAATAGGTGAACTGCTCTGTTATTTTTATCATTTTAGATTCCAGTGTGATAATATGAGAATATACAATACAATAAATTCAGTTACATGTCCTACATACCTGTTGAAGGCGGTGGATGTGACTGTGTGGGAGATGACTGTGTTTCCTGAATTGTTGATTGGTAACTTATAACAGCGGGTGGACCTAAATCCTGACAAAATAAAAACTATGTTAGGCATAACAGCTAAAAATATACATGCAAAAATAAGACTTCAAAGTGGTAACATGAAAAAAGAAGTCATTTCAGTATTATATCAATGTATTGTTAAGACATTCAAACATCTCACTGACAGCTAAATAACAGATGATTCCCAGCATTTTCATGTCTACTCTGTGTTACCATAGCAAAAGATGGACAATGAGCAAAGCACAATAGCAAAACAAATTACATGTAAAATGCGATGCTTATGAAAAGTTACCAACAACACCAGAAAAGATAGATTCACCAACATCAGCATAAGAAAGTTGGGACAGAACCTTCATTGAATTATATTTAGAAACAAAGAATGAAGTGGTTTGGCCACTTAATAAGAATGCATCCAAACTCTACTGTATACAGAGTCTTATACAACATAACATCGGGAAAAAAGGCAAGAAAAAGACCATGAAAATGATGGTTAGATGGTATAGCAGAATCCTGTTATAAAGCAAAAATAACTATCGCCCAAGCCACTAGAGCAGCGCAAGACAAAAACAGAAAACCATGACACTAGGCAACAACCTGGTAACAGTATGATGACGAAAGAAAAGCTTGCACAATACGACAAGTCAGTTGACAAACTATTCTGGCAGTAGTCACCTCAGGAAGCAAAATATGAAATAGAAACGAAATAATTCAGAAGAATCATTTGATATTATTTGTATATAATTTTTGGTAGAATACAGCAGATGGCATTATCAAATCACACTTTCAACTTTGACAAGGCACAAAAATGGGTTCTTTACTGCTGATGAAATGAAAATTGTGGTATTTCCTTTACAGGACATAAACATCAACCACAGTAAACGAGTTGTCGATTTTCTAGGCACCACTTATATGTTCAGTAGTTTGCCATTCCTTTCTGAATGGTGAGGTATATTTTTACTGTTAGTAAGAATCCACGGGAACAAATTTCCTTGCAAACTGCACGTCATGAAGTTTGAACCAGGTACTCTTGAGTTGTGATCGAGCTCACTACCGCTAAGCCACAGATGCCCAATAATTTACTGTCAGTTTTTCTTTATTTCAATGGTTTGAGGTTCGAATCCTGTGTTTGATAACTTATTTTTTTCTGGAAGCTTCTAATACATGTACACTGTCTACTTATTGATCATATTCATTGGCTCCGGTGCTTCGCCCAGGATTCTTAAAACTTCCAGGATTCTTTTTTTTTTGCAATGTAAAAATCTGGAGAAACATTTACAATTTAGAGATCAGCAAAATAAACAGGTTGCCAAGTTGTAGATATACAATCATTTTTACAACATACTAAAATGTTAGCGTGTGTGTGCTAGAGAAATAAAATTGTATGATGATGATGATAATGATGATGGTCTGAGATATAAAATAGAACATTTATGTCAATCAAAAAGTGCATACCAAGAGATACATACCTGATTGTCCGAGTGGTTACCGGGGCCAAATTTGGGGTGTAAAGAATAGAACCACCGTTACCTGCCACACATGTCGTAAGAGGCGACTAAGGAGGTTTGGCTGAAATCGGACGCATGTGTCCTAAACGTGTAGAAGTCTATGTGTTTAGGGGCCTACCAAACCAATGTGCAACGTATACACGTTCTTGGCAAAGATCAAAGATATCACAAAGAGTGATTACAATTGGTCATAAAGACGACGCAAAGAAGAAGAAGAAGATACATACCTGATAATTTTGGTGATCTGGTATCCGTAATGGCCTTCTCATTAATGGGTTCTCATCACTGCTCTGTTTACCAATACAACGAAGTTTGAGTGAGGCCCCTTTCTTGCTTAGCCTGCGAGTAGGTGGGGATGGAGGTGTATGTTCCCTCTCAAAGTCACTGTCCTCTTGAGGAAGACTAAAACGAGGAAAAGAAAGTTTTTACAAACTTATTAGTAACAATTTGTTGGGTCTTACATAAGTTGTTGATTAAGAAAACTTGATTTAACTAACCCTACCTGTGAGAGGAACAAACTATATTATCAGAGTTAGGGATTTCATTAAGCTGTGATACAGTAAAAGTAAACAAACCATTTTTGATACCTTGAGGTATATTTGGTAGTATGGAGTTAAGTCATATTTTTCATTGACTGTCGGTACATGATGGTGGATATGGTCAACATCACGAAGGCCACTTTTACTTTCCAGACCTTTTCCTGGTACCCAATTAAGGCTGGGTAGACATGAGAGCCATTACGGCCAGAAGAATATTCCATGTTCACAGTGGAATTGAACTTGGACTGTGATATAGTGGGTTCCATCTTATTACAACATACCTAGCAATGATGCAGATCACAGATTAGCAAAGAAGGGGGACAGGGGAGAAACTATCTAAAAAAAAAGAAACAAGATTTCAGAACACAACAAAATTATTCTCCAGTGGATACCAGCTCCTTGTGTCATATCATGAAATGAGAGAGTAGATAAGCTGGCTAAGGAGGGAATAAAGCTGATACAATACAAACATTTACAATATATATATATATGAGACTGCAGTAAAACTATTTGACTGGCAAAACAAGTAATCACAAAGTACTGTAGTTTTACAAATGACAAAAACAATGACAAAATACAGCAACGTTTCGACCAACAAGGCCTTTATCAAGCAAGCGAACAACAGGAGTGACAAATTTAAAAAACAAATGGACGACCAAATACAAACGTTTCTAATGAAAATCTGGGAATAAAAACGAATAACAAAATAAATGTAACACAAAAACACACATAAAAACTAGAAATAGAACGGAAGAGAAACAATGAAAAATCTAGTAAATATATAACTTGAATACATGCAACATATACCCATATAGATTACAAGGCCTGGGAAGAGAAAGTACTAAGAAGCATAGGAATGTAATACATTGAGCCCAAGTGGTGCAAGGTACCATACAAAGAAATCAACCGATTCTTCAGAGCAAATAGACTGCGATCATCCAGGAACACGATCGGATGGCTGTGACCTGGACATCGTGAGCTCCTAAATGGCCAGTATCATTGAAATGGGTGGCTACAGGGGTCACAGTGCATTGGCGTATGTCGCGCAAGTGTTGGGCGAATCGGTCACTGAGCCTCTTGCCTGTCTCGCTGATATAAGCCTTGTTACACCCAGTAATTTTTACAATACAAACACCCAGTGTCATTACCAGAGATCAAGACACATATCAAACAAAAATACAAACAGTTGTGGAGGCAACAAACCAACAGCAAACACCCACAAGATCACAGTAGACTAAACAGCAAACAACAATCTTTTGCCTAAGAACAGGTTACTGCAGGCTCAACCATCACATGCACAAAATAAAGTCTGCTCAGTGAGCATGCTAGACAGAAACACAGACTCCAGAGCACATCCTACAGTCATATCCATCATACATACACCAACGAAACAAAACATGGCCTCATGAACAAAGCTTACAGAGCAAGCTATGGGGAACTCTAAAGGAACTCCAACTGACATGCAGCTTCATAGTTAAGATGAGCATATGAAACCGAACACAAAGAAGAAGAAGAACTCTATGCCACCTCCACACACACAGACACCAGAGAGGTGCAACAACATATGTCGGAGGCTGTTGTCATCAACACTTGCGATGGACAGCTATTATTATTATTATTATTATTACTACAGAGGTCACATATAAGCAAGTAAAATGAGAATTGAGACTGATACAAAAAGAGACTTACTCCCTGTAGACATAAATCCCCTGTGCTATATCATTGGGATAAGCAGATGGCTTTTTTGGAATGCTGGGATATGGTGTCTGGCCATCAATGTGGGCAAGCTTCTGGCCAAGAGAATCTATAACAACAGAATCTAAATCAGCCTCTCTCTTTGCTTGTTCTTCTTTCTTGACTTGATCCTCCTCCTTCTTTGTCTGAATGTCTAGTAGATTTTCATTGTCAGTTTCTAGAGCATCATAGAAACTTGGTTCATCTGATTCTATCTTGACTTGTGTTTCACTGTATTGTTGTTGGAAGATAGCAGATTTGCAATACATACAATATATATATTTATATATATATATTTATATATATATATATATATATATATATATATATATATATATATATATATATATATATATGTGTGTGTGTGTGTATGGGTGTTTGTGTGGGTGTGTGTTGGAACAGAGAAGATACAATACATATAATATCTATATGTGTGTGTGTGTGTGATTGCGTTGGAAGAGAGGAGATACAATACATACAATATGTGTGTGTGTGTAAATAAAAAAGAAAACTCTCATACCGTTATACGTTACATAGGGCCATAAAGTAATTTTCCATACCGCTCTATCCTATGCAACTCGCTCAATCTCCTCCATGGAACTGAGACCGATATTTCTTGCTCTCTCAACAAAGTTCAATACAGGGTCTCCTTAGGTCGACCTCTCTTTCTTGAATCCTTTGCATCCCACTTCAATGCCTGCTTTGATATTCGTTGATCATTTCTTCTCAAGGTGTGTCCAACATATCTCCATCCTCTCTTTCTTATAACAGTTGCCACTAGTGGTTGACCACACATTTCTCTGATTTCATCACTTCTTCTGAATTCGTTCCATTTTATATTCATTATTTTTCAGACACCTATTTTCAAATGCATTCAACTTGTTTTCTATATCTTTAGTCATTTTCCAACTCTCGCTGGCATATGTTAGGATTGATACAACATTTGAATTGAAAATTTGTAATTTAGTTTTAATACTATATAACTTGCAGTTCCATATTTTATTTAGACTTTTAAAAGCTGATGTTGATTTGCCAATTCGTATCATAATTTCTTTTTAACATTTCCTGTGCAATCAAAATTGCTACCTAAATAGGTGAACTGCTCTGTTATTTTTATTATTTTAGATTCCAGGGTGATATCTGCATTACTTGGCACAGGTGTCTTTGTGTTTTATAGCTTATTTGCAGTCCAACATTTGATGCTATAGATGACAAGTTGTCTGTTTTTCTTTGCATATCTTGGTTGTTCCAACTTAACAAGGCAATATCATCTGCAAAATCCAAATCTTCTAGTTGACTATTTTCTACCCAATCTATGCCAGTTTCGCCCCTGCAACATTTTCGCATCACCCAGTCAATGTGTGCGTAAATACATATATTAAAAAATATATGGAGTATCTGGCTGAATGGATAAGAGCACTGCTCTAATGCAGGAGATCTGGGTTCAATCCATGGTAAGCCAAGGAGTTTTTTTTCTGTCGGGGCATAAAAAATCCTAACCAGCAACAGTGTCACTGTGACTGCACTAATCATGCGGCACACATAAATTCCACAGGCACATGCCCCCCTTGTCCTACACACCGTCCGAAAAGTGGTAATACGTGCAGTAACGACAGTTTTAAATAATAAAGTATATGTACATGTGTATGAGCATAGAAACAATTTATGTTACAAGCAATATCAATGCTATGTTTAACTAGAAACGATAAATTGTTGCAGTCTTATGTTCTATTGTTCATGTTACAAGCAAGTTCAATGCTATGTTTAACTAGGAACGATATATTGTTGCAGTCTTATGTTCTATTGCTCATGTTACAAGCAATATCAATGCTATGTTTAACTAGAAACGATATATTGTTGCAGTCTTATGTTCTATTGCTCATGTTACAAGCAATATCAATGCTATGTTTAACTAGGAACGATGAATTCTTGCAGTCTTATGTTCTATTGCAAATAGAAATGATAAAGACAAAGAGAGAGAAAAGAAGAATAGTGTTACAATAGATTCTACACTAACTAAAAGCTCTTCTTCTCGCTATCCTAGTCATGTCCAGAGCATCAGTTCAAGTCTCACTACAAGTACCTTGCTTTACTAGTTCGTCGTTCCTCTGTTTTTGGTGCTGTTAACATTTGCGGTGAATGCTTGGATGAGCTGTGGTCCTCGTTCTGATGGTTACCGCCAACATTACCATTCATCTAATGAACAAATTTACAAACAAACATAACAATGATACATATCATACAGTCTCTGCTTGTTGTCTAAGATACAATGAATGAGATGATAGAAGTCAACAAATTAGAGGTGAACAAGAAAATATACATTAGGAGGTCTCTGTGGCTAAGTCTTTGCCTTAAGAGTCGAAGGTCATGGGTTCGAATCCAGACCACATCATTCTGTTCATAAGTGCATTTTCTTAAGAGACCCCTAGGAGTGTTGCCGGAGCTACAGAGTTCATGCCTTGTGCAATACTCTCAGGCAGGTAGTGTGCCACGCCATATGGGGGTCAAACCGGTGCAATGAAGTCAATCTTTCAGCTTTCCAAAATTAAGAACATATTCCATCTTCAAATGCTAGACCTGGCAACAAGCTGCATCACTACAGTCTAGCTTTGTGAGTTATTGGTCACTGAACTGTAGTCACAGCACTCAAGGTAGACTCTTGGCAACAAGCTGCATCACTACAGTCTAGCTTTGTGAGTTATTGGTCACTGAACTGTAGTCACAGCACTCAAGACAGACTCTTGGCAACAAGCTGCATCACTACAGTCTAGTGTTGTGAGTTATTGGTCACTGAACTGTAGTCACAGCACTCCAGGCAGACTCTTGGCAACAAGCTGCATCACTACAGTCTAGCTTTGTGAGTTATTGGTCACTGAACTGTAGTCACAGCACTCCAGGCAGACTCTTGGCAACAAGCTGCATCACTACAGTCTAGCTTTGTGAGTTATTGGTCACTGAACTGTAGTCACAGCACTCCAGGCAGACTCTTGGCAACAAGCTGCATCACTACAGTCTAGCGTTGTGAGTTATTGGTCACTGAACTGTAGTCACAGCACTCAAGGCAGACTCTTGGCAACAAGCTGCATCACTACAGTCTAGCTTTGTGAGTTATTGGTCACTGAACTGTAGTCACAGCACTCCAGGCAGACTCTTGGCAACAAGCTGCATCACTACAGTCTAGCTTTGTGAGTTATTGGTCACTGAACTGTAGTCACAGCACTCCAGGCAGACTCTTGGCAACAAGCTGCATCACTACAGTCTAGCGTTGTGAGTTATTGGTCATTGAACTGTAGTCACAGCACTCAAGGCAGACTCTTGGCAACAAGCTGCATCACTACAGTCTAGCTTTGTGAGTTATTGGTCACTGAACTGTAGTCACAGCACTCCAGGCAGACTCTTGGCAACAAGCTGCATCACTACAGTCTAGCTTTGTGAGTTATTGGTCACTGAACTGTAGTCACAGCACTCCAGGCAGACTCTTGGCCACAAGCTGCATCACTACAGTCTAGCTTTGTGAGTTATTGGTCACTGAACTGTAGTCACAGCACTCAAGGCAGACTCTTGGCCACAAGCTGCATCACTACAGTCTAGCTTTGTGAGTTATTGGTCACTGAACTGTAGTCACAGCACTCCAGGCAGACCCATAGTTGCTTAGTCTCCCCCCAACAGATGTAGAAGGGTATACTAATGGTTCCTGTGGCTCGCTGGTTAAACATACATCTCTCCCCCCTCTGCTCAAGCATACAGTTCTAGTTGTACAGCATGTAATTCCAAACTCATTAAATTACTGGATTAATTCAACATCAATTTTAGTGTCCTCATCCAACAATAGGTCCCTAAGAGACCGGAGAACATCCCCCATACCCATTCTATACTCCCCAACAATCAATGCTTTTGATGCAAGAGTGTCCGCTCTCTCGTTGTCACAAATAACTGCATGTCCAGGACAGTCATACTATGTGAGTAAAGGCAGCAAATCCGGTGCAAAAATGTAAGGATTAAAACAGATCTGTCTGGAAGAATGGTGCAGATAGTGTAGTTGTGTTATAAATTGTAATACAACATAATAACAACTTGTCTTCAGAGAGAATGGAGGAAAACAAGAAGATAACAGCAAACAGAGCAATAATAAGAATAGTTGTGGATAACAATTAGTAACACTTTCATTCTGTAATTTCTGATATTATTTTGCCTCTGGAAGCATTAAGACTGCAATTTATACTGGAAAATAGTATACTGACTTTGCTTCCACTTTTAAAAAAAAAACATCGAGTCAGTATATAAGCAAAGAAGGGTGAATGGGCTAACAAAAACATCTTTAATTCTGTACTGTATCATATCTATCGCTACAGTCTTGTGCTGACTGTATTGTATACCATTGTATTGGACTGTACTGTTCCAATCATACACTGTATAAACAAGGACTTAATCTACCCTGCCTGACAGCCTTCACTGCTCATTCCATGATTTATAAAGAAAACATTTGCCTTTATTCCCAACAATAAATTGTTCATCTATTGCTGTGTCTTCCCCTTTATAATTATATATATTTATTGTATCATATCTATGCTACAGTCTATGGTGACTGTAATGTATACCATTCAGTGACTGTATCACTACAAGAGTAAACATTTTGCAGAATGACACTTATCTTCATTCCTGGGCACATAAGTGTTGTTGGCAATAAAAGAGCAGACAGGCTGGCTGGCTCTGCCCCCATATCAGGGGTCAGCCAATGGATAAAGCTGACATTCAGAACGCTCACATAGAGTAGGGCTGCAGAGTATTTTCATTTAAAGCAATCCACGTCAACTACTAGAATGCAGGAGCTGGGATTGAAGATTAAGATGGAGAGAAAAGAACAGCACAATAGGTATATGAGTAGGCTCATTAATCAACATCAAACTGGGATGGTTAGTCACTGGGTGCTGTTGGAGATATTGCGAAGGAGATTGGAGCATCTATAGACATGTCCGGAGTGCAATGAAGATATCACGAACTGAATATATAAATATTTACCTCTGAATTTGGAGAAGGCATGACTGTATGGTGGGGGGGACACTGATAATAAGGAAAGCATGCCTTCAAACAAAAATCAGTCGGAAGTGTCAAATCAGACTACACTTGAGTTCATAATGAACGAATGCAAGAAGAAGATATGTATAAGAAGTGAGAGGACAGGAATAGATGAATAATTAGATATATATATATATATATATATTATCCAAACAAATTACAAACAGGCTAAAAATGAGAATGATCAAATACTATATTTATCCTATATTAATGTATGGCTCGGAAACATGGACAATGAACAAATAGTTAGAAGACAGAATTGATGCATTTGAGATGTGGATATATAGAAGAATAGGCAGAGTTTCATGGACATAAAACAGACAAATAAACAAGTTTTAGGAAAACTAGGCATGAAGAAACAATTATTAAGAGAAATAAAATTCAAATAAATAAAGTATTTTGGACACATAAAAGACACGACACCATGATAAAATCTTTACTAGAGGGAAAGTTGAGGGGAGAAGAGCAAGAGGAAGACCGAGAGATAAGTGGGAGGAAACTTTAAGAAATGGACAGGTTACAGTCTGGCAGTGTGCAACACCAAGGCGAAAGACAGAGGATACTGGAGATTCATTGCAGCCAACCTTCGATGTGGAGACGGCACCTGATGATGATGATATATATATGAATTACTGCTTCCATTTACTGTTTGATATGCTATGTTCCTGAACTTAGAATAGTTATGACAAAAACAATGTGTTACATACAAAATAGCTTACAGTGACTACCTACCCCTAACAACTTGGTGGCTGCAGTACTAACAGCAATTATGGGTGTAAAGTTTGCTGTCTGATGTCCTTTGCTACCCTTCAAAGACTGGGTGTGAGTCAGGAATGGCAAGATGGGTCGAACACCAGCCATGGCATTAACAACACCTCCAAACAAAGTGTGATTTCTCTGTTGAGATTCAAGAACATTGAGAATAAACTGTTATTTCTTAACATCAGTTATTAACATCTGTGCTTTGCTCATTGTTTGTCTTACCAGAGCCAAACATAGATAATGAGAAAAGCACATTCGACAAAATAACTACTTGTGAAAGGGGTATAGATGTCGAATGCATATACAAGTGAAAGAAGGCAAGAGGAAATCATGATTTATAACTAGTACGGTCAATCATAGGTAGAATAGCAAGAATATATATTTCTAAAAATTAGTATATCAATGAATTGAATGGTAAGGTTCAAACTTTTTAAAAATAGAAGTTAGTTTAGGTAAATATACAACTGACAGAAACTAAGGTCAACAATAATATTACAAGCTGATACTCCTGTCAAGAAATGAACTCACCCTGTGCATTGGCTCTTCAACATCCTTATTCAACATTTCCTCTTCATCCAGGTTACCTGAGATGGCACGTCTGATCTCTGGTCCCAGGTCATGAACTGCACGCAAGCCCGCCTAATTAGAAGAAAAAATGACACATACTTACATTTTGTCTTTAACATCACACTCTAATGTTCTTATGTTCCGCAGCGATACTTTTTGGTTACATTTGTGAGACTTTATAGATAAATAGCCTACTTTAAGATATTGTCTGATCTTCTACACATTGAAGTTTCACTTTTAGTTTGGAATATCTTCATTGCACTCCAGACATGTCCATAGGTGCTCCAATCTACTTCACAACATCTCCAACAGAATCCAGCGATTAACCGTACCAGTTCAATGTTGATTGATGAGCCTACTCATTTACTTTTGTGCCTTTTTTGTCAGGCCACTCCCAATCTTCAATCCCAGCACTTGCAATTTGATTATGGCAAGGACAATATCAGGAAATGATGCTATTACATCAAGGTTACCACAAGACAGTCTCACAGAAAGAGCACTAGCACTCAGGTACAATGACAACAGACCCAGAGGATGAACACGTAAATGATGGATAGACAGAATATTCGAGGCACTAATTCCCCCTTTTACAAAGCGCATAAAGAGGCTCAGTCCAGGTGACTCTTTTTTCGACCTGATGCCTGAAAGCAAAACAGGCAAAGAAAATAGATAGATAAATAGAAAGATAGATAGATAGAAAGATGCTGTCTTTTACAGATATACAGATGCCGACATAAAAAAACCAGAAAAAAGGTTAGTAGTACATCATTTTGAACAGTGATTCTCAAATGATCAGAGCTGATGCCTGTTGTCTGCTGAAACTACCAGACTCTGGTTCATACACATATGCTGAGATTGTCAAGTTGTTTGAATATTCTATACCTGCAAGGCATTTGTATGCTCCTGGCCCTTCTGTATCTTCACCATCTGTTCCTTACGTTTCTTGAAGCGCGGAGTAATCCTGGATCAGAAATGTGGCGTAGAACTTGCCAACTGTAACATCATCGTCTCCTGTACACACACAATGACACGAACACAAATACAAATATTTGATTATGTATTCCTTGTTTGATAACAATGTCATACATGAAATGAAAATAGTAAACAAAATACATGAAGTCACATATCATACAAAATGTCTACAAAACATGTGAAAATAAAATCATAGAAGACATATCTCAACTTCAGAATTGAGCTAAACACAAACAGATTTAGTCTTGCTATCAATATTTTCTTCTTATCTCTTCTATTTTCAATATAGAATCCACATGTTTGTGCATCATTTTCTCTTTATATTCATGAATAAGTACTAAAGTAAACAAACCAAGTTTACATTAACTGACATAGTTTATATATAGAGAGATTTTTATATATATATTTAAATACATTTTGAACTGAAATATGTATATACTAACACTTTATGTTGAATATGTCTTTCCTTCAACATCATCATCAAATAACTTGTCCTGAGCAGAACGTTGGCACTTTAACAGTCCTTCGGAATTTCTCTCTCTCTCATAGGCCAGATGTTCCACATCTTCAGCTGTTATGTTCAAAACATCAGTTACTTCCTGAATCCATCTTCTTCGTGATCTTCCTCTTCTTTGCCGGTATGACTCCTTCCATGATGTTCTTCTCCAGTCCTTCAAGTCTCTTTATATGTCAAAAATATTTCAATTTTCTTACTCTTATTTGTAGCATCAGTCAGTTTTCTTTGATTTGGAGTTCTTTCTGGATATATCTACTTGCTCTCTTCTCTGTTCATGATATACGGAGGACTCTTCTGTAACACGTATTCAAAAGCACATATGTTTTTCTCCCTGCCTTGTTAAATGTCCATAATTGACACCCATATGTTGCTACTGGGAATAAGCATGCTCTTAGTATTCTGCTCTTATCTTTCCTTATAGACTTAATATTGCATATTTTAACTTCTTAAAAATGGGTAAATATTAGAACAGAACCACACTGCTATCTCTTCCCCCTCTCAAACAGTAATACAATTATTGAGTGAATATTAGTCAGTGTTACAGTGGTAGTTATTGCTTGAAATAAAAATAATGTCAATTTGTTCTGGAATGATTTGAGATGTTAAGTAAATAAATGTCAAGAAGCTTGGACACAATTGGGAGAATTATAAGAATGAAACTAGCACTATTTCAAATATAATCTACAAATAAAATATGTGCAAATTAATGGTTTTGCTGCAAACGTTTATATATAACTGAATCAATGAAATTAGGCAGATTTTTCTTCCTTGATTGAACAGAATGCTGGTCACATAGTAGAGCCGCCTGAGTGGTTACCGGAGCGCAAATTTGGGGTGCAAAGAATAGAGCCACTGTTATCTGCCATGCATGTCGTAAGAGGCGACTAAAGAGGGTTGGGTGAAATTGGATGCACTTGTCCTAAACATGTAGAAGTCTATGCGTTTAAGGGCCTACCAAACCAATGTGCAACGTATACACGTTCTTGGCAAAGATCAAACATATCACAAAGAGTGATTAAAATTACTTATAAAGAATGAACACAAAGAAGAAGATGTAATAAAGCGTCTGGCAGAATGTATTAAAGCGCAGACTACCATGTGGGAGACCCGGGTTCAATCCATGACAAGACCAAGGATTTTTTTTGGTCGAGGCATAAAGAAAAATCCTAACCTGAACAGTTTTGCAGTGCCTGCACTAGCTATGCGGCCATTAAATTCCATAGGCACATGCCCCCCTGTCCTACGATGCCCTAAAAAGCGGTATTACAGGCAGTAACAATAGCGTTTTTCTTCTGGCTGGTCACATAAAAACAAGACTAGAAAATATCTAGGAAAGAATGGAAATTCTTTGGAAGCTGTAGTAATTTGTCAGCTAGATCAGGTTTGCCAAATCTTCTCCATGGTTCAGGCAACAGTTTTGTTAAGGCCAAGCTATGTTCCTTTGTGCAAGCAGCTGTTGAACGTGATAGTATGGTGATAGGTTTGACTGTTGTATGTTCAAATCCTTGTATTTGTCTGTGTCAACTGATATAACCTGTTTTATGTACCGTATATAATACAGTACAGTAATAATATAATAACAACTTCTCCAGTGCATTTTCATCAACAGCAGCAGCATTAAACATGGGTGTGTACTTGAACCCACACACTTTAACATCTGTTTTGCTTCTTTCCCAGCTAGGAGTATCAAGAAGAGATCAGTTAAGAAATGAAGACATTAGGAAAACAGAGGGTACAACATCAGTACTGAACTTCATCACGAAACAATAAATTAAATAGTACAGCCACATAAGCAGATTACCAACAGACAGTTGTCTCAAAGAGTAATGTTACTCCGATACAGTGGATACAAAGCAAAAGACAGTCCATGCAAAAAGTGATGACAAACACTATTTATGAAGCGCACACAAAAACCTGTTCTAAAAATCTCTTCTTATCCTGACACTGTGAAGCAAAACAGGATTATAGAAAAGAAGAAAGAAGCTTCTCTCCCATGCTTTTAATCCGTTAAAGAAGGAATATTTTTCCATAAAATATCAGATGGAAAATGATTTAATATGGTTTCACTTGAAATAATGACCAAACTCTAGAGACACAATCAGGGAGCTTCTGTTGGATGACAGTGCAGTATAAATATCACACATAGAAGAAGAACTTCAATAATCTAACAAACAGATCTCAAGCTGCACCACCAAACAAATTCAGCCTGACCATCAGCCTAAAGACAACAAATATGTAGAAGATATTAATGGAGTCATATCTTTTAACTGTGGAAATTGTACACACGAAGTAGTCTTTGCATATATGTTGGTTGTACCATCAGCAGTAATCTCTCTCTCTCTCTCTATGATAAAATTAGCTGCCACATCAAGAAAGTAGCCCACATCTATCGTCAAATTATCAAAGCAAGTATGGGGAAATAAGGCGCTCACACAAAAAACAAGTATATATAGCATATGTTCTCAGCACTCTACTGTATGTTAGTGAAATACAGACCACATATGCCAGACGAGAGCATTGTCTTAACACTTGCACATGCACTCTCACAGAAGAAATGTAGTATCAGATGGCAAGACCATATCTCCAGTATGGAAGTTCTGAACAGTGCTGACATTTCAAGCATGTATACAATGCAGAGCCAGCGATGTCTGTGATGGCTGAGACATGTGGACTGCAGAAGTTATGGTAGCATCCCAAAGGACAACTCTCAGCTGGTACTAAAAATCTCTGACAGGAGATGCGACTCAGTATAGAACAAACTATGTGAGGAATAACCTATACAGGCAATACAACTCAGTATAGAACAAACTATGTGAGGAATAACTTATACAGGCGATGCGACTCAGTATAGAACAAACTATGTGAGGAATAACCTATACAGGCGATACGACTCAGTATAGAACAAACTATGTGAGGAATAACCTATACAGACGATGCGACTCAGTATAGAACAAACTATGTGAGGAATAACCTATTGTCTCCTGAGACAAAGATTCCCATGAGATATAATATAAACCATCTTCGACAAATTGGCTATTGATTTCTGGTTAAGCTGTCTCCCTTAGCTTTTCCAACTCCTGATGATGACTGTCAGACAGCTGGTGTATTTCTTTACCAAGGTTTCCTCCAATGTAGTTATAGAGATTCTGGCATGCTGGATAGTTTCATCATTAAAAATCAATGATATTTTGTTGAAAAAGTTCATGTCATCTTTGTCCCATATTATCCAGCTGGAAATTCATGGCGATATGTTTCACTACCGCTTATTCACTCATAATAAAACTGGTTTTGATCATAAATGACATTCCATGTCTGAAGATGACTTCACTGTCTGTCCCCCCATTGACATGCTTGGCATGGGGTTGGTAATCCCTTCTGCCAGAGAAGAATAAAACAAACTGGATATAAGCTCACACAAACTAGACTATAGTCTTTTGGCAGAAGAGAGAAATACCACACATTATCTACAACATTTGGTAAACAGATTTTCTTCTGGGGAAGGAAAGGGGTGAGAGACAGAAAATCACACATTTTCTACAACGTTTGGTAAACAGATCTTGTTCTGGGGAAATAAAGGAGGGAGGAGGGGAACAGAAAATCACACATCTCATCTACAACATTTGGTAAACAGATTGTGTGCAACAAGTCTTACTTCTGAGCGATAAAGATCAAATCATTAATCATGACATTAAAAAAAATATTACAATAAAATATGTTTACAAGGGAGGGTAAACAAATAATACACACACACACACCCCACACACTCAGACATTTTCTGAGTTCTGTCCACTGTTATCTTATTGTTTGGCCAAATATATGAGTATTACATTTCAACTGAAATAATAAAGCATGCAAACCTTTGGCTATTCAAAAAATCAGCCTTGAACACGGATTGAAAGTTTGATGAAAGCTTGTTTTGTTAACCAATAACAAATAATGAAAAAATGTTTGGTTTGCTATTGAGTTGTTGTCTGTTCACACAACTAGTCTACTGGAAAACAACTACAAAAAAATAAAGGAGGGGAGAAAAAAGAAAGAAATAATCTGCAACAAGCAAGCACTTCTTTCTGAAGATGGACACGTTGAAAAAATGGGAAACATTGCCTACATCTATAAGGATGCTAAAATATCAAACCAGCTTCAGATTTAACACACATAACCAACCTATTGGAGTGGAAACAAAAACAAAAAACAATATCAATTGATTGCCATTGTCAAGAAAATTCATGGTTTCTGTGATAACTAACATTTTGTATTATACATGATATGTCTACTATTGAAAAATCATGGCATATCATTGATAGGGCTGTGCCATCAACCACAGTAAACAAGTCATAGATTTTCTAGACACCACTTATATGTTCAGTAGTTTAACATTGCTTTCTGAACAGTGAGGTCTATTTTTACCATTTGTAAAAATTCCATGGGAGCGAATGTGCTTCCAAACTTCCACAGTAGAGTTTGAAGCAGGTACGCTTGGGTTGTGATCGAGCTCACTACCACTTAAGCTACAGATGCTGACATGTTTATTATTCTCTATTTAAAATGACAAATTTCATTGCTACAAAATGTTTTCACCATCTTCTAAATGTCCCCCTATGATCCTTGCGTTGCTACAGAGTTGATCCTATCAATCAATTAATCCATCAATTATGATGTATTTTTTATTTCTAATTTCTAATATCACACTTTGTCATACTCCGTAAATATGCCATACCCCTTAGGTATGAAATGTCATACTCTTGCTCCACAAATGTATGCCCTTTATTTAAATGTGTGTGTTCGCCACTTAATACAGTTGAGCAAACTATGTGTCTATTGATCTGTTTATTTATGATTACCATTTAAACTTTGTAATAAGGAAAAGATGCTTGAAGAAAGCAGTAAATAAAATATGAAGAGAACATATCAGAAATGAAGTCATTAGAAGAACAGTCGCAAGAAGAAAGCAGTAAATAAAACATGAAGAGAACATATGAGAAATGAAGTCATTAGAAGAACAGTCGCAAGAAGAAAGCAGTAAATAAAACATGAAGAGAACATATCAGAAATGAAGTCATTAGAAGAACAGTCGTAACAATATCTATTGTTAGATTCATTGACAAAATATAATCTGCCTGTGTGTTGCCAGGGCCCTCAAGAGGAGCAAAGAATAGTAAAACTGTGACCTACAAGGCATGTCGTAAGAGACAACTGAGGTAGGGGTCTAGGGAAGCTACCCTAGTAAATAAAAAGCATAGCCGAAATCAGATGTGCTGGCCTACCTGTAGGCTCATAGCTGGCACAACATACAATCGCTCTTAGGCTCGGATCACATACAAATTATAAAGATTGGTTAACAAGTGGTGGATATGGAGTTTGAAGACGAATAAGAATTGAAAAATAGAGACTCAAATGGTATGGCAACTTGATGAGGATGAACCCAACAATACCAGTTGCAATAGCTTACAACTTCAAAATGAAATCATCAAGAGGATGGAGCACAGCAAGAAAAAGATGGATTGATGGAGTTACAGACATCTTAAAACTTCACAATATCACAGCATATATCAAGCGACAGAGCGTGCATTATCTTGAAAACCGATCATCAGTTAAACATGTGATGTCTAATGGCAAAAGGCAGAAGAGGACAAAAGGAGAAAGAAAGAAGATTTTGACTTTGAATAAATTTATGTTTAAACACTTGCTAAAAAAAATATGATAAAGATAAGCATTTTTTTTAAAAACGAGAAATAGATATATTAGACATATATATTATATATATATATATATATATATATATGTGAGAGCAAGAGATAGCGAGACTGAGAAAGAAAGAGAGAGAGAGAGAGAAAGAGAGTGAGAGGAAATTTATGTAAATTGTTGATGAACACTTCAAAACTTGTCAAAAATCACAGAGATAAAATGCAATGTTGAAATGTCTGGTCAACTACTAGTAACAACTGTTATAAGAAAGAGAAGATGGAGATAGGTTGAGTATACTTTGAGAATAAATGACCAAATAATCACAAAGCAGGCATTTAAGCGGGAAATAAAAGGTTCAAGACAGAGAGGACATCCTATGGAAACAGTGAAATGAACTTTATTGAGAGGTGCGAGAAATATCACACTCAATTCCACAGAAGAGATTGAACGAGTACTCAGGTTAGAGCAGCATCAAGAAATTACTTGCAGGCCCTATGTAACGTATAAATGTACGAGAAAAATCTAATAATAATAAATACACAGTTTATCAACTGTTCACAATTGGATTGTTGATATTACAGAGTAAAATTACACACACACATACACAAAATCTAGCAATTCAACATTTCTAGTTTATTACAACCAAATTTTTCCCCTGAAAAATATGTTTAGTCCTAAAATGCCTGAATACAATACAAATGTTCAAAATTAGAATTATATATATAGTCTTTGAACACACCTTGAGAAGAAATGATCAACGAATATCAAAGCAGGCAATGAAGTGGGATGCAAAGGGTTCAAGAAAGAGAGGACGACATAAGGAGACCCTGAAACAAACTTTTGAGAGGCAAGAAATATCGGTCTCAGTTCCATGGAGGAGATTGAGCGATTTGCTCAGGATAGAGCGGTATTGAGAAATTACTTGCAGGCCCTATGTATAACGGTACAAGAGGAATTATTATTATTATAATATATATATACTCTTTACAATAATTGGTCAGCAGCAAGAAAAAAAAATAGCAAAATATAAATTGGCTGAATATCTTAAAAAATCTGTACAATAAAATAATGAATGAAGGCAGTAATAATGAAGTCAGAGATTTTTCTTGAAAATAAAATAAATAGAACAAGTAGTACTGTATTTCCATTGCGATTAGAAAATCTACTTACTACCTGCTGGTGGAACCACTTGATCTAACAATTTAGGACTTGTTCTCTTCCAAATCTTCTTGATTACTGCCCTGAGTTCCTCATTTGCCTGATCTATGTTGCCTTCTGTTTTAATTTTGAGAGAAGTGCGCACCAGTGCAAACAGTGTAGCATTGAACATGACTGTACCATCACTATTTAGAGGCATGTTCATACTGACAAGTCTCTGTGAATAAGAGAAAGAGAACTTTGTGATACAGTTTATACATTATATGTATGTATAGTGGATATCTGTGGCTTAGCGCTAGTCAGCTTGATCACAACCCAAGAGTACCTGGTTCCAACTCTGCGGAAAGCAGATTTGTTGAAGTGGATTTTTACTAACAGTAAAAATATACCTCATCGTTCAGAAAGTAATGGCAAACTACTGAAAGTATAAGTGGTGCCAAGAAAATCAACAACTCATTTACTGTAGTTGATTGCGATGTCTGTAAAGGATATGCCCCTATTTTAATTTCCTTTTCATGTATGTATGACAGATATCATACAATAGACAAAATCTCTCTCTGGCCTGTGAGATTAAGGCAGCAACACATGCAGACCATTCGTTTCTATTCTTGGTCTTCCTCTGTATTGTGTTTCAACTGTGATTCATTTCCTTCAGTTCATGGTTTCCTCCAAGTCATTTTCTGCTCTTTGTACAGCAGATATTTTGTTCAGTGTCCACTTTCTTCTAACTTCTTGATTCCAGCCCTTCAAGTTATGATTTCAACAGTGTCATTTCATTTAACAGACTGTTTAGCAGATATTTTGTTCAGTGTCCACTTTCTTCTAACTTCTTGATTCCAGCCCTTCAAGTTATGATTTCAACAGTGTCATGTCATTTAACAGACTGTTTAGCAGATATTTTGTTCAGTGTCCACTTTCTTCTACCTTCTTGATTTCAGCCCTTCAAGTTATGATTTCAACAGTGTCATGTCATTTAACAGACTGTTTATGCACTAGACTTCTGATAATTAAAGACAGAATCAGATTTCTTTGTACAAGACTTCTCTGTACAAGACTTCTCTGTACAAGACTTCTCTGCACAAGACTTCTCTGTACAAGACTCCAAGATGTTCAATAACAGATTGAGTGGAAGATATTGATATGAATGAATTCTAGTTAGTGAACTCTTCTTTCCATACGCAGTTATTTCCTCATTTGTACAGTGAACTCTTTCCATACGCAGTTATTTTCTCAGTTGTACAGTGAACTCTTTCCATACATAGTTATTTCTTCATTTGTACACAGTTAATTCAAGGAGGAAACAAAAATAAAATCATAACTACTGGACAATAAATAAACATATATATATATATATCTTATTACATAGTAATTTGAAGAAAACTGGACAACCTATTAGAATAACATGGTTTAAAAGTAGTAGAAGTAAAATAGTAAAAGTAAAACTAGAAAGACGTATAAGCAAAACAACTTGAATGGCGCAGTATACGGCGAATGACGTACAATGGAATACGCTGTGGTGCAGTGTGTGGCGATTGGCGTGGAAAGAGTTAACTCTAATGAAATCTTGTTACAATCATTCCCTAATTAAACTTTGGCAATATCTACTGTAGGATATACTTTTGATTATAAGGATTCATTATTTAATGACAACACAAAAAAGAATAGGAGATCGATAAGGACAATGTGAGAAAGTAGACAGAGAAGATATACAGTATGAGAGAGTAGGCAGAGGTTATGTTACATTATGTTATCGATGTCATGGCACATTGGGCATTTCCATGCATGCTCTATCCTCTGCTGCAACTGCTATCCCAAAGTCCACCTGCTCACCGTACCCATGTGAAGTTAATTAGTATATCTTCTCTCTTACCACGAAGACGACACTGTCTGGCATGTCCAAACTCAACTCCTAATTCTCACACTCGTTCCAGTGTCTGAGACTCGTCCATATCATATAAATGAGAGTGTACCACATTTATGACGTTGGCTCTATCCATACTTCTGCCAGCTTGAGTTGAGGCATTGTATGCTAAAAAGTCAACACTTTCATTACCCTGCACTCCAGCATGTCCAGGGAATGAAGTGAGAGAATAGATAGAGAAGAAACAATGTTAGAGAGAGGAAATATAAGTTAACCAGGGAATGAGCTGTCTACCTCACACACAGAAAATGATGCCACGGTGAAGCACAGTGATGGCTCTACTACTTCTCACCCCTACACCAGTCTCATCATCATCAGGTGCTGTCTCCACATCGAAGGTTGGCTGCAATGAATCTCCAGCATCCTCTGTCTTTCGCCTTGGTGTTGCACACTGCCAGACTGTAACCTGTCCATTTCTTAAAGTTTCCTCCCACTTATCTCTCGGTCTTCCTCTTGCTCTTCCCCCTCAACTTTCCCTCTAGTAAATGTTTTATCATGGTGTCATGTCTTTTTATGTTCCCAAAATACTTTACTTGTCTGAATTTTATTTCTCTTAATAATTGTTTCTTCATGCCTAGTTTTCCTAAAACTTGTTTATTTGTCTGTTTTTCTGTCCATGAAACTCTGCCTATTCTTCTATATATCCACATCTCAAATGCTTCAATTCTGTCTTCTAACTGCTTGTTCATTGTCCATGTTTCGAGCCATACATTAATATAGGATATATATAGCATTTGATCATTCTCATTTTTAGCCTGTTTGTGATTTGTTTGGATGTCAGTAACTTTCTCATACTATTGAAATTATCCTTGGCCATTCCTATTCTCTTTTTAATTTCTGTTAATAATAATAATAATGTTCGTCAATCAAATATGATTATAACCACATAGTTACTTCATCCAACAAACAAAATGTATGGATGAATCAGTGACTAGCGCAGCAAGTTTGATTAAAGTGAGGAAGAGTTGCGCTAAACGTCGACCTCACTCTCTCTCCTGTTTCCAACAAGATCCAGTGGCAAGACAAGTCGAGACGACTGGTGGAGGATTCAGGTGCAGTGGATGACCAGGGTGTACTACGTGCCTCACCGTGCTCAGTACGCTCCACAGCGCTTTGCTGGTACTCGCCGTTGTGTCCGTTGAGCCACTAAAGTGGTTTCTTCCGCACCCTCTGTCGAGTCCAGTCTTTACATGCAAGGTAGGCAAGACCTATTTCACCGATTGGTTGTTAACCATCCGGCTACCCTCAGCCTGGTTTGGTTGGCCTGTCAAAGCCATTGCCCATATGATGGCTACTGCCGCATGCTGACAGCTGCTATGAGCAACAGGTGAGAGCTGAATGACAGGTTTGGTCCAATATTCAGAAATCTGCCCTTAAACGGGCATGACAGCTTCGTTACAGAGGTACTACCAATCCCTGGCACACCATATCATTTTGGCTTCCTTGCTATGCGCCTTGAAGTAGGGGTCATCACACTAGTGTGCTGACCTACTTAGACGCGATGCAGCTTGTAGGCGCGCGCCGAACATACTGACCAAAGGTCAGGTCAGCGCGACCTGACTCGCCTTGCGGCAGAACGACACGGACTAGAGGCTAGAAAACATAGCCGCCATCTTAACTGGCCTGCCGCTGGTGTAACTTTTTACACGAGTAGTGCACTGTAGCAACCTACGTTGCCACTGAAAAGCTCCACTAGAAAACACAACACTGTACAGAAAATAATGTCCAACTGAACAAGAACTTCGGTCCAGCGAATAGTCATCACAGTGAAAAAACAGTTCAAACACTATCCGTGAAGAGATACACATCCGCCATGTTGTTGAACGGAACCGGAAACCTCTGTTATACATATGCCATCACACCAGTCTATATATGTTTTGATATTAACTTTATCATTTAATTACTTAATGAACAGTCTGAGTAGTGACTTACCTTGCAAGCCACCCTGTGTGGACAGAGCTTTCCAAAACCCAGAGGAGGAGAGATTTTCCGTAATAATGTTACAACATCCAGATGTTTGATTCTTCCCCTGAGAAATATTTCAACAGTTGATAAAATACACATTGATTCAACATGATAGATTTATCAATGATACACAGATTTCAACATGATGATGCTCGTCCATCATGGGTGATGATGACCACGCAATTTTCATCCAAAAGAATGTAGTTGCATTATGTTTGTCTGTATGTGCGTAGATGACTAGTGAGCCTGATGCAGGCTTGGAACGTTCTTGTACAGTGTGGGCAAGGTATATTTGCACTTGTGGGGAGTTTTACTGCCTTTATAATTTGACGTTTTTGTTCCATCTGTGCTGTTCTACCTGCCTTGCAGGTCGAAGAACCGTGTCGATAAAGTGTGCGCCAGGCTGATCTGTCTTGAGCAACATTCTCCCAGTTGTTGACATCTATGCCAAAGGATTTCATCCTGTTCTTGAGTGTGTCTTTGAATTGCTTTTTCTGACCACCCTGTGAGCGTTTACCGCTCACCATTAAAGAGTTGTTTGGGTATTCTGCAATCCGCATTCGAGCCACATGTCCTGCCCATCGTGTCTGGGACTGCATCAAGATTGTATAGATGCTGGGGAGAGCGGCTAATTTTAGGACATCTGTGTCTGGGATCATATCCTGCCCTTTGAGGTTCATTATTTTTCTGAGGCAGACTGTGTGAAAGTGGTTTAGCTTCCTTGCGTGTCATTGATATACTGTCCAAGTTTCACATGCGTAAAGAAGTACTGATAGATTATCAATGATACACAGATTTCAACAAACACTACATTTCAAGTCACAGATTCATTCATCAAATAGCTTGTCCTGAGCAGAACTTTGCCACTCCAACAGTCCTTCGAAATTTATCTCTCTCATAGACCAAATGTCCTGTCTTTGCAGCCGTCATGTTCAAATCATGAGTTACATCCTGAATCCATATTCTCGTTGCCTTCCTCTTCTCCTCTTTGCTAGGATGCCTCCTTCTATGATGATCTTCTATAACCCGTTGTGTCTTTTTTATGTCCAAAATACTTCAATTTTCTCATTCTTATTTGTAGCATCAGCCAGTTTTCTTTGATTTTGAGTTCTTTCTAGATAGATCTATTTGTTCTCTTCTCTGTCCACGATATAACATGCAAAAACAAAGTACTGTAGTTTACAAAATACACAATCACAAACAAACAGTAACATTTTGACCAAATGACCTTTATCAAGCAAAGAATTTCACTTCTTTCACAGCACACTACATTTACATACACTCAGAGCACAGAGCACGAGGCAAGCCAAGAACACGATGGATAGATAACATCTCAGAGTCCCTACGAAAGCATGGACTGACAACATCAAGCGCAACACACTTGGCACAAGATAGAAAACTAAATCTCCCCACGACGCTTCATGGCAAATGTGGTTAAGATAAGATAGCCTTAATATATTCTCCTTAATATATTTCCCTTATCCCCTTAATATATTCCCCTTAATATATTCCCCTTAATATATTCCACTTATCCCCTTAATATATTCCTCTTATCCTCTTAATATATTCCTCTTAATATATTCCCCTTATCACCTTAATATATTCCTCTTAATATATTCCCTTAATATATTCCCCTTAATATATTCCCTTTATCCCCTTAATATATTCCTCTTATCCCCTTAATATATTCCTCTTATCCCCTTAATATATTCCCCTTAATATATTCCCCTTAATATATTCCTCTTATTCCCTTAATATATTCCCCTTAATATATTCCCTTTATCCCCTTAATATATTCCTCTTATCCCCTTAATATATTCCTCTTATCCCCTTAATATATTCCCCTTAATATATTCCCCTTAATATATTCCTCTTATTCCCTTAATATATTCCCCTTAATATATTCCCTTTATCCCCTTAATATATTCCTCTTATCCCCTTAATATATTCCTCTTATCCCCTTAATATATTCCTCTTATCCCCTTAATATATTCCTCTTATCCCCTTAATATATTCCTCTTATCCCCTTAATATATTCCCCTTAATATATTCCTCTTAATATATTCCTCTTAATATATTCCTCTTATCCCCTTAATATATTCCTCTTATCCCCTTAATATATTCCTCTTAATATATTCCTCTTATCCCTTAATATATTCCTCTTAATATATTCCTCTTATCCCTTAATATATTCCTCTTAATATATTCCTCTTATCCCTTAATATATTCCTCTTAATATATTCCTCTTATCCCTTAATATATTCCTCTTATTCCTTAATATATTCCCTTAATATATTCCCTTAATATATTCCCTTTATCCCTTAATATATTCATCTTATCCCTTAATATATTCCCTTATCCCCTAATATATTCCTCTTATCCCCCTAATATATTCCTCTTATCCCCCTAATATATTCCTCTTATCCCCCTAATATATTCCTCTTATCCTCCTAATATATTCCCCTTATCCCCTAATATATTCCTCTTATCCCCTAATATATTCCTCTTATCCCCTAATATATTCCTCTTATCCCTTAATATATTCCCTTATCCTCTTAATATATTCCTCTTATCCCTTAATATATTCCCAATATATTCCCTTATCCCCTAATATATTCCCTTATCCCCTAATATATTCCCTTATCCTCTTAATATATTCCCTTATCCCTTAATACATTCTCCTTATCCCCTGAATATATTCCACTTAATACATTCCCCTGATCACTAAAATATATGTCCCTTATATGTATGCAATGTTCTATACTAATTAACATGCCAACCCTATTGCTGCTGCTACAAACTCTTGCCGAGATCGAACAATAGATTCCAGCAAGACTTGAAAGCTTGCTCACAGACACAAGAACTATTGCTGCTGCTACAAACTCTTGCCGAGATCGAACAATAGATTCCAGCAAGACTTGAAAGCTTGCTCACAGACACAAGAACTATTGCTGCTGCTACAAACTCTTGCCGAGATCGAACAATAGATTCCAGCAAGACTTGAAAGCTTGCTCACGGACACAAGAACTATTGCTGCTGCTACAAACTCTTGCCGAGATCGAACAATAGATTCCAGCAAGACTTGAAAGCTTGCTCACGGACACAAGAACTATTGCTGCTGCTACAAACTCTTGCCGAGATCGAACAATAGATTCCAGCAAGACTTGGAAGCTTGCTCACAGACACAAGAACTATTACTGCTGCTACAAACTCTTGCCGAGATCGAACAATAGATTCCAGCAAGACTTGAAAGCTTGCTCACAGACACAAGAACTATTGCTGCTGCTACAAACTCTTGCCGAGATCGAACAATAGATTCCAGCAAGACTTGAAAGATTGCTCACAGACACAAGAACTATTGCTGCTGCTACTAACTCTTGCCGAGATCGAACAATAGATTCCAGCAAGACTTGAAAGTTTGCTCACAGACACAAGAACTGAATTATTAAAAAACAACAAAAATTACTCACTTGGCCTCAGGGTCATATTCTGACCAGAATCGCACAAACTCATCCAGATGATGCGGGCCAAGAATTGACCAATCACGAGTTAGATAATCAAAGTTGTCCATAATGACAGCCACAAACAAATTGATGATCTAAAATAGTCAACAGAATTTCATGTCACATGATAGTAGTGTACCTAGGCAAGAATTTTAATGAGATAGCAATTATATTAGTTATACAAGGACTATCATCATAGCACTTCAGGCATGTCCATAGGTGCTCCGATCTCTGCCTCAACAAATCCAGCAGCGTTCAGCAGCCCAACACACCAGTTCGATGTTGATTAATCAATCTTTCTGCATATTTGGTATGCCGTTTTTTCAGGCTGTACCAATATCAACATCCATCTCTCTCAGTCTGGTCAGCGAGTGGGATTCACAACTCTGAAACTCCTCTGTTTGGAGAGACTCGATGTGTTTAGAAAATTATTTCGGTCCATTGCAGTTCTCTCCGATATCGAAGCCATGACAGGCAATCTATCAACTCGTTTATTACCCCGGACTCCTGCATGCCATGTGACAAAAATGAAGGTGATTTCTCTTATCCCTGTCTGTACCAGTAACTCCACCCAGTTTCGTCTCAACCTTCCTGCGTGAGCATGCACGAACATACTTGAAGATATGATCACAATTAGTTGTCTGTATAAGGAGAATGTTTATAAAACTATTTACCCCCCCTTGTACCTTTCCTTACAAGATGGTTTTCAATAAGTCTCATATCTTTTAATGTGACCAAAACATCTCATTGTCTACCCTGCTGAGAGTCATAAAGCTATACACATAGATGCATTCTGAGTGATTCATTGAGTATGATTTGAAATGTGCACTGGATTGGTGCGCAAGAAATGGACTGAATCACTACAAGTGTCAACAATTTGCAGAATTACAGTCATCTTCATGGGGATGGGGGTGGGGGGTGTTGAATGGCAATAAGGGGTCAAAGGTGCAAGGAAACAACGATGCGCCAGATTAGTGAGCTGGAACTAATCCCCTGTCCTCACCTCCACATGGTGACCCTGGTAACAGGCGGCAGTTTCAGTCTGGCTAAGAGGGCAGGTGCTGTGGGAGAGCTACTTTGGGACAAGTAGAGATTCAAAGCTAGTCACGCTAGATGGGATTCGCTGCAACACAGACGAGCGAACTCCCAGAGTGGCTATTAATGCTCGCCTCTCCAGGCCGATGGGAAAAGCGTGAAGGATAAACGTGGAACCGCGTGTGGCGAAACTCGCATGTTCTCTCTTGAGCCCTCTCTCTTGAGCCGATGAGTATGCTGGGAGTCGAGTTGAAATGCATGAGGGACTACATAAGCCGAAACTTGGGCCCCTATCTCACAGATGGGGGCACGATTATAAGTCATCAAAGAGACGTTGACCCATGCGGTTGGAAATTTGGAGCCTGTGCATGCTCTCTTGAGCCCTCTCTCTTGAGCCGATGAGTATGCAAGGAGTCGGGTTGAGCTGCACGTGGGTCCACATAGGCCGATCGAAAAGACATTGACCCGCGCTGGGTAAAATTCGGAGCCCGTGCATGCTCTCTCTTGAGCCGATGAGTATGCTGGGAGTCGAGCTGAGCTGCGCGCGTGTCCACACGGACAACCTTGGTAAGTGTGAGCACGGAGGGAATGTGAGAATGGTGAGGTGGGCACCAGACAGAGCGTGCATGCATGCACGCGATGCACGGGTGGGCCCGCAGGGTGCGAAACCTGTGACCCCATCAGAGGGGTGGGGGACCAGGTTGAGCCCTAGGTGGGGACAGAACAAGCAAACGCTCGCAGGTTGGAATTGATGGAAATGGTGAAGTAGGCACCAGGGCAGATCGAGAAAGCACGCAGAAGACGCATGGGTGGTTCCGCATGAGGCGAAACCTGCGCTCCATCACAGGGGTGGGGGACTAGATTAAGCCCCAGGCAAGAACAGCAGTCGCGGCAGGCACGAGGGTGTGCGTACCACCCGAATGTGCAGATCAACTGGAAAGCCCAGCAGAGGTAAAGCCAGTGCACGTTTCCGTTCACAGGGAACTACTGCTGCCTTGTAGTTGATTGGGGATAATCAAGGGCTAACAGAGCAAACCGTACACAAAACTGGATGGAAGGCAAACCAAGCAGTCCATTAACAAGACTGGTATAGCTGGGCAGATGACGCTCATCAGTCCGGGAGGGCAAGTCGTCTAAGGGTCACTGCCCTGAAAGACAATAGCAACCTGCTGCCTTGTGGGTTTTGACTGGGGACAGCAAAAGGCTAACGGAGAGCGAACCGTACACAAATGCTGGTTGAAACCGAACACACCACAGAAGGATAAACTTGAGCTCCAATTGGTACTGAAGGCTGTGCACGTACATCCCGTTCTGATGTTTGGCTGCTTATAAATCACAATATAATGATAAAAACGGCTTAAGAATGATCGAGAGAGAGAGAGAATGGCAATAAAAGGTATGACAAGGCTGGCTAGCTCTGCCACCATATTGGGGGTCAGCCAATGGATAGAGCTGACATTTGGAATACCCTCATAGAGCGTAGCAGCAATGAAAACTTTTATGTAAACCAGTTGACATCAACTGCTAGACTGCAAGAGTTTGGATTGAAGATTGGTGTGGCCAGAAAAGAATAGCACAACAGGTATATGAGTAGGCTCATCAATCAACATTAAACTTGTACGATTAGTTGCTGGATGCTGTTGGAGATATTGCGAAGGAGATCGGAGCATCTATGGACATATTCAGAGTGCAATGAAGATATTTCAAACTGAAACTCAATTGTCTAATTCATAGAGGGTGAACAAGGTAACTGTTTATATCTCAATACATAATGAAACTAACATGGGTATATATATATATATATATATATATATATATATATATATATATATATATATATATATATATATATATATATATATGGCGCTTCTTTCATCTTTACAGACGGTCAATTGGCAAGTTCTTTACTGTGACAACATCTGAGTTTGCGCTTGTCTCTTTTGTCTGTCAGCTCATCTCTGTGTCTCTTTTCACAAGATTCTGCACTTTTGCATAATGATGTTGTCCATATAATTCTGTCATCATCAAGTTTTTCTCATTTGTTGAGACAGATAGAAAAGTTCTTCATTGAGGGCCTTACAGATATCCTTATATCTGAGCAGTGGTCTGTCTTGGTGCCTCTTCCCATTAGAAAGTTCACAGAACAACACTAGTTGTGGTACGCGGCTATTGTCCATTCTTCTCACATGAATACATAAGCTACATGTTAACAATATTTTATGCTAAAGATATTAAAATGTAAGATAAGAAAACTTACCAGAAATGTACAGAGAATATAAAAGGAAATGTACAGAGAATATAAAAGGAAATGTACAGAGAATATAAAAGGAAATGTACAGAGAATATAAAAGGAAATGTACAGAGAATATAGAAGGAAATGTACAGAGAATATAGAAGGAAATGTACAGAGAATATAGAAGGAAATGTACAGAGAATATAGAAGGAAATGTACAGAGAATATAGAAGGAAATGTACAGAGAATATAAAAGGAAATGTACAGAGAATATAGAAGGAAATGTACAGAGAATATAGAAGGAAATGTACAGAGAATATAAAAGGAAATGTACAGAGAATATAGAAGGAAATGAAGTAAACATAAGCAAAATGTGAGATCAGAAAACTTACCAGAAATGAACAGAGAATATAGAAGGAAATGTACAGAGAATATAGAAGGAAATGTACAGAGAATCTAAAAGGAAATGTACAGAGAATATAGAAGGAAATGAAGTAAACATAAGCAAAATGTGAGATCAGAAAACTTACCAGAAATGAACAGAGAATATAGAAGGAAATGAAGTAAACATAAGCAAAATCATTGCCACAATTATCTGGTTTCCCATCTGTTCGACTCTGACTTTTATCAGCTAGAGGATCACAATAAACATCATCCTTGTCCGAGCATGAGAGCATAATGTCCTGCCATGCTTCACCAGTTGCTGAACGGAACAGAACTAGGACAGCGTGGGCAAATGTCTGGAAGTTATTGTTCATATGAATCTCAGTATCAAAGTCCAGCTTGATGCGTCCAAATATCTGCATGTTACAAGAGATGACAAGAAACAAAGACATACATCAGTATAGGTGGACATTTATAGACCAACAATTATAGATTGACATTTCTAGATTGACATTTCTAGATTGACATTAAAGTGATAGTTTGCCCAAAAAATGAATATGAAACACATTAATTTGATCAGGATTTTTCTTCTTCTTTTGTCACCACACTGTTACCGGGTTGTTGCCCTGTCATGATTTTCTGCTTTTATGTTATGTTATGCGATCAACGTTATGGCACATTGGGCATTCCCATTCATACTCTGTCCTTCGCTGCAGCAGCCATCCCAAAGTCCATTTGCTCATCATACCCACGAGAAGTTGATTACTATATCTTCTCTCTCTACCACGAAGACGAAACTGTCTGGCATGTCCGAACTTAACGCCTAATTCTCTAACTTGTTCCAGTGTCTGAGACTTGCTCATGTCACATAATTGAGAGCGTTGATGATATCGGCTCTGTCCATACTTCTGTCCGCTTGAGTCAGGGCATTGTTTGGAAGAAAGTCAGCACGCTTGTTACCCTGCACTCCAGCATGTCCAGGTATGTACAGTCAATCCATTTTCTTGAGATGTGATCTCTGAATTATGTCCACCCATTCCACACGCATACTTCCAGATTCAATCATTTGAAGCATATTCATCGAAACTGATATGATAATCGTATGGGTTACCTGTTGTTCAGCCACCCATGACAGAGCTCTGGAGGCAGCGGTGGTTTCCATAGTCCTGCTCGATGTCGTTGTCTCGAAAGCGCTGCAGTCCTCATGAAGTGTGCGACTGTTTCGTTGTGCTGAATAAGCCCACAATGATCTGGTTTCACATCTGACAGAGCCATCAGTGTAGATGGGAGTGCTGATCCATGAGTGCAAGAATCTCCACATTGATGACACCCAGGCCCCCATTCTCTACAGCAGCGTCCAAGTGTACTGACAACCCTGGTGTAAGCACTCATATTTTCTGATATAGGCATCCATTCTTCCCCATGCCTGAGCTCATCTAGAGTGTAGACCTGTTTAATAACATCCTCTCTCCTGCCATCCAGAATCGGCCTTTCTTTAATCGCCAGCCCTTGTTTTCATTTATGGATTTGTGCAGAGGATGATTTGTGTCCGCAGAAATTCTCAGATAAGCTTTTACCTGTGCGACTTTGTGTGATTTTCTGCTTCTGTGCGCTGCTCTAGTGTCTTTGGTGATAATTTTTATTTTTATTTTTTGATGGCATTCTGTTAGATACCATCACATTTTTTTGGGTCTTTCCCTCACCTTCTTTCCTGGTGTTCTGTTGTAGAAGACTCTGTATACAGTGGAGTTTGATAGCATTTTTATTAAGGGCAGAACCACTTCATTCTTTGTTTCTCAATGGAATTCAAGCAAGGTATATATATATATATATATATATATATATATATATATATATATATATATATATATATATATATATATATATATATATATATATATATATATATATATGCATATATATATATGCCTCCAGGGCTGTCATGGGTGGCTGAGCAACAGGTTACCCATACGATCATCATATCAGACTCGATGAATATGTTTCAACTGATTGAATCTGGAAGTATGCGTGTGGAGTGGGTGGACAGCATTCGGAGATCACATCTCAAGAAAATAACTTGGCTGTACACACCTGGACATGCTGGAGTGCAGGGTAACGAGCATGCAGACTTTCTTGCAAACAATGCCCCGACTCAAATGGGCAGAAGTATGGACAGAGCCGATATCATCAATGTGGTACGCTCTCAATTATGTGACATGGGCATGTCTCAGACACTGGAACAAGTTAGAGAATTAGGCGTTAAGTGTGGACATGCCAGACAGTGTCGTCTTCGTGGTAGAGAGAGAAGATATAATAATCAACTTCTCATGGGTACGGTGAGCAAATGGACTTTAGGATGGCTGCTGCAGCGGAGGACAGAGCATGCATGGGAATGGCCAATGTGCCGTGACGTCGATCGCATAACATAACATAACATAACATATATATATATATATATATATATACATATTTATATTTATATATGCTCGCATGCCCAGCGTGTTTGTAGCGTTTTGGACGATGACGTGAAAGCCCCGTGAGTGCTGTTCAATTCCTCGGCTGGCAGAAAAGCTACAGGTTCTCCAGATTTATGGTGTTCATGGCAACGAACCAAAGGGTTACGATGTCCATGGCACCGAGCTGAAGAGCTGAAAGCTCAAGTGCTTCAGGATCGGAAAAAAAAAATATATTTCTTTAATTATAAATAATAAAATAAATGAGCACATTAACTACCAAAAGCTGCAGGCAGGCCACGCAAGTTTATTTGTTTCTTTTGGCTGTTATTTGTGTATATTATATAAATATCTGAGATGATTTCTGATTATTGTGTCACTGTGTAGTAGTTCTATCTCCCATCAGTTTGTTGGAAAACGTGTTCATTGCATATGTTGACAATAAACTTGGTGATAGTACACATTTTAAGATTATATTATTTTGAAACTATTATTTCTATAATACTATTTCTAGTATTCCGCGTTTGCATTTGTTTTCTTCATAAAGCTCTATGGTTTAAACGTCGAGTGTGATCATTTAAAAAAAGATTTAATTTTTCATTATGTAATACTGTAATTTACCTGCCCACATCAAAACCAAACATTTACTAAGTATTACCACAGCCTCCCCATGGTTTTCTCCAGATCAGATCTGATTCGGTCTGAACACTGCTGATCTGTAAATTTTCACACGTCGTCTTATTTCTATAGGAAATATTGTTAAACATTTCAAATGACATAAACGTTGCACTTACCTGCATTCCAATAACTGCATAGATGAAGAACAGCATGACAATCAGTAAGCTACATAAGGAGAGCCTAAGAATGGAGAATGATACATTTTTATTGTTAGTTGGTGAAATTCCCCCCAAAATTTGTGATCCTTGCTGGTGCTACCATATATTAAGAAACAACAGGTCAAATGGTTTGGACATGTATCAATGTTACAACAAGACAAGTCTCCCACAATTAGCACTAGCACTCACATACATCGACAACATACCCAGAGGATGACCATGTAAATGATGGATTGAGAGAATATCTGAGGTACTAAATTCATGTACAAAGTGCATAAGGATGCTTGCTGCAGGTGCCTCTTATTTGACCTGATGCTACAAGATAAAATAGGGATAAATAGATAGATAGACAGGACAGACAGACATAGAGTTAGTTAGTGTTGGCTCTCTCTCTCTCTCTCTCACGCGATCGTTCTATTACAGCCGTTTTTATCATTCTAATTGTGCTATATAAACAGCCTAACACCAAGAACAGGTGAACGTTCACAATCTTCAGTACCATTTGGAACTCTGATGTTTATACTTTGGTGATATGTTCGGTTTCAACCAGCGTTTACTGGGTTCGCTCTCCGTCAGCCTTTGACTGTCCCCAGCCAAACCTCCAAGGCAGCAGTTTAGTGCTGGTTCTAGTGATCAACATCATTGTGCATATAACAAGTTCAAACATGCTTCATCCTTCAATGAAAATAACTATCTCAACGTTCCAGCACTCACTGTGCTCAATTAATGTTGGTTCGTATATCTTCGTTCTACAGCAATGGTTCAATCATTCACCAACAACGATGTGTGTGGGAATTTTCAGCAAGCTCAGGAGGAAAAATAGTAAGAGAGGCCAGTGGAGCCTACAGGGAAGGAACCATCATGGAAATGCCTAATGTGCCTTGACGTTGATCAAATAAGATAATAAAACTATCATAGAAGAAGCTGTCCTGAAGAAGCATTGATGTGTCTTGTGATTATACATATTGAATGTTCATACTATCATAGAAGAAGCTGTCCTGAAGAAGCATTGATGTGTCTTGTGATTATACATATTGAATGTTCATACTATCATAAAAGAAGCATTGATGTGTCTTGTGATTATACATATTGAATGTTCATACTATCATAAAAGAAGCATTGATGTGTCTTGTGATTATACATACCAAATGTTCATACTATCATAAAAGAAGCATTGATGTGTCTTGTGATTATACATATTGAATGTTCATACTATCATAGAAGAAGCATTGATGTGTCTTGTGATTATACATACCAAATGTTCATACTATCATAAAAGAAGCATTGATGTGTCTTGTGATTATACATACCAAATGTTCATACTATCATAGTTAGCAGGTCAACTCAGTTATTACAACAAATTTTGCGTATGGCAAGAACAATATATCTGTATCCAACCTTGGTGGGGTGAAAGTCACTATTGCAATATAGATAGGGGGCCCTCTGTGGTTAAGCCTTTTCATTGCGTTCCAAAAGTTGTGGATTCGAATCCAGACTGCGTTGTTCTGTTCATAAGTGTAGTTTTTCCAGAGACCCCTAGGATTGTTGCAGGAGCTACAGAGTTTATGCTTTGTGAAATATTCTTGACAAGTGGCATGTCGCTTCTGTGGAGAAGGACTGAGCTATATGTGGTAAAATCCTGGTACAATAAACTTAATCTTTTGGTTTTAGACCCTTTAGCCACTATAACTGTCATTTCCCTATTATGTGAATGCCATTTCATGGTCTGGTGCGATGTCTCTGGTACAACGATAAACCATACCAAAGCTGTGCTATCATGGTTTTCCCTAAATATTACATTGTAAATTCTGAAACACTACATGTCACTATAGATGGACAAACACTCACATGGACAGCATCTATGAGTTATTTGGGTGTAAAATTTGATCGCAGTCTATGCTTTAGGGACCATATCGACCAAGTTATTGCCAAGCAACACACTATCTGCACTGAGAATCATGGCGGCTGATAACATTAAGCAACGCCTTCTTGTACTCCTGTACCAAGGCATTGTTCTGTCATGTATAGAATATGCATGCGCTCTCCTAACAAATTATTCTTAAGCAAACAGTGAGACTGGAAAGAATTCAGAATGAGTCTATGCACATCATTCTGGGATGCACCAAAGATATCTGATAATCCATCCCTGATTAACGTGGAGGTTGAGGCCATCTTGAATGACAACATCAATGATACAGGTGTGGTTATTTACACCGATGATTCAGTCATTCTCCAACAACGCTCTGCATGGTCTTTTTCAGCACGCTCAGGAGGAAAAATAATAAGACAGGTCAGTGGAGCCTACGCAACAACCACAAGTAGTTTGACAATGGAGGTTTCGGTGGTTACGGAGGCAGTGAAATGGTTGGCATATCACAACTACACTTGTGTTTTCATACTCAGTGACTCCATCAGCATGATTCATAAATTCAGTTTGCTCTTTTAGATTTTGAAATGCTAATGATTTTTGTACGTGCTCAACTTGAATACAGGATCTATGTTTTATTGTTCATCTCAGATAGAGCTAGGAGCTCAATCTCCCCTACATGAAAATCAGGGAGTACTGGAAAAATATCCAGATGGAGCGAACTTAGTACCTTCGGAACGAGAGGCGAGCACATAATCTCTACATCCCAGAAACATCTAAAAATAGAAACAATATTTTCATTAAAAAATAGAAATTAATTTAATGGAAATTGAAAACATAATTGCAGCTTGAAGTAAAACAATATCTAGATTGTGTGATTACCTGAAAAGATTTAATAAAAGTCCACAAGAGTGTCCGAATTCCTTCGCCTCGACTGAGAAGTTTGATGAGTCTCATGACACGGAACAGTCGGAAAAAGTTGATACTGATGAATGACTTTCCTGGCTAATTCAGACAAATATAAAAAATACAACAGCTATAAATATTTTATCAAATAAATAAAATGGATTGTAAAGTTAGAGTTTTTAATGATAGATTAAATCAACATAATTAACTAGAAAATAGAAAAGGATCCACGTCTATGTACTCAAGGTGTACCAACAGTTTCTTGGCCCCTTACAGCAAATTGATAGCGTCACCAACAGAGAACTTACACAGAAGCTTCAATGATAATTCCTGATTTGTTTTGTTCCCAACTTAAAAACCTCCAATCTGCAGACCTGAGAAAAAATAGGTGGCCCACTTACACCAGCATCCAAGACAAACTGTATGGCGTCACTGATAATCTGAGGCAGACGGCTGCCTTTATTAGAGAATCCAAAATCCAAATCTAGTGAGAACGCAGAAGAAGAAGAAGAAGAAAAACCTCCAATCTTAGCGGATGACTGATCAACCAACTGTATGAAGGAATAAACATCAGCTGAAACTAAGGCTTAAATTCAACACAGTGAAACAGAGTCTACTCAGACAGAGTCAATATTTAAACGTATCACTGCTAACATGACTAACACTTGGAAGCTACAGTAGTACATTGGCTAGTATACTTGCTTCCTAGATGGTTGGTCTTGGTTCAAACCTCATTTGGAGTGTAATTTTTCCAACAATATTTTGAATAAATCAACCAGTTCAACTTAATTTTAGGAATGTTATAGAATAGGAGACTTTGCACAAATCAACCATCCCATCTTCAGTTTGAAATACTCTAACACGGCAGTGTGAAACGTGTGTCTTCCAGAGTCATAAGTCCCTCATCTTCAGTTTGGAATAGTCTAACACGGCGCTGTCCAACATGTGTGTCTTCCACAGTCATTAGTCTGATGCATCCCAATATATAAAACTGTTCGATGAAAATCCTGGCATATCCTTTATATGACTTAGCCATCAATCACAGTTGATTTTCTAGACACCACTATACGTTCAGTAGTTAGTCATTACTTCTTGAACAGTGAGGTCTATTTTTACAGTTCATTAAAATCCAAGGGAACTAATTTGCTTCCAAACTTGCCAGCTGCGAAGATTGAACCAGGTACGCTTGGGTTGTGATCGAGCTCACTACCGCTTAAGCTACAGACTGTTGGATAACACTAGTCTAATACACAGAAACCATTTATAGACAGAAATGTGATCACAATATTGCATGTATAAAATATATATGAACATTTTCAACCATTGTAAAATTGACATTTACCATTTTCTTAAACAGAACACAGAGGCCATTAGTAAACTTGTAAATATTATTAACTAAAGAAATTAAAACTAGTAAATAAAGTGAGAAATTATGAGAACGAAATCTGAATATTAGTTTGTGCTGTTACGTTTCTGTAAAAGTTACTATTTTTAACAATCACATATAACAGTTAATACATAACAAGTTAGTGCAAACTACGATGTTGATAATATTTGTTAGTTAGTTAATATAATTATGTTCTCTGCATTAGGTATTTCATAACTTAGTTATCTTATTGTATATTAATATCTTTATTTCTTTGCTCTCACTCTCTCTTTTCTCTCGTTTCTCTGTTTACTGAGCACAACTTCTTCTACTTTCTTCATGCATCTTATTGTATATTAATATCTTTATTTCTTTGCTCTCACTCTCTCTTTTTCTCTGCGTTTCTCTGTTTACTGAGCACAACTTCTTCTACTTTCTTCATGCATCTTATTGTATATTAATATCTTTATTTCTTTGCTCTCACTCTCTCTTTTTCTCTGCGTTTCTCTGTTTACTGAGCACAACTTCTTCTACTTTCTTCATGCATCTTATTGTATATTAATATCTTTATTTCTTTGCTCTCACTATCTCTTTTTCTCTGCGTTTCTCTGTTTACTGAGCACAACTTCTTCTACTTTCTTCATGCATCTTATTGTATATTAATATCTTTATTTCTTTGCTCTCACTCTCTCTTTTTCTCTGCGTTTCTCTGTTTACTGAGCACAACTTCTTCTGCTTTCTTCATTCTCTCCTTTAAATCTTTCAAGTAAATGAACCCTAGTTTATACAAATTTTATCCTACCTAAATGTGAACTCACTCATTCCTTTGTGCAGTCCGTCATGCACTCACTCATTCATTTGTGCAGTCTGTCATGCACTCACTCATTCCTTTGTGCAGTCTGTCATGCACTCACTCACTCATAAACTCACACACAAAAATATATCCATTCATTTGTTAAAACATCATTCTACTGCACTGATATTCATCAACCTCCCTCAGATTTTTTGTCTTGTTCACCCACTATGATTTCAGGCATAGTCAGGGCTTATAATATGGTACATCTGACTGGTTTCTTTGTGTAGGCTAGCTTTCATTAGCATCAGTGTTCCCCACCATTCAGGCATAGTCAGGGCTTATAATATGGTACATCTGACTGGTTTCTTTGTGTAGGCTAGCTTTCATTAGTATCAGTGTTCCCCACCATTCAGGCATAGTCAGGGCTTATAATATGGTACATCTGACTGGTTTCTTTGTGTAGGCTAGCTTTCATTAGCATCAGTGTTCCCCACCATTCAGGCATAGTCAGGGCTTATAATATGGTACATCTGACTGATTTCTTTGTGTAGGCTAGCTTTCATTATTGTCAGTGTTCCCCACCATTCAGGCATAGTCAGGGCTTATAATATGGTACATCTGACTGATTTCTTTGTGTAGGCTAGCTTTCATTAGCATCAGTGTTCCACACCATTCAGGCATAGTCAGGGCTTATAATATGGTACATCTGACTGATTTCTTTGTGTAGGCTAGCTTTCATTAGCATCAGTGTTCCCCACCATTCAGGCATAGTCAGGGCTTATAATATGGTACATCTGACTGGTTTCTTTGTGTAGGCTAGCTTTCATTATTGTCAGTGTTCCCCACCATTCAGGCAACCCTTACTTTGAATTCTGAGATACTTGTAATTTAGATCCCCAAGTAACGGATCAAGAAACATGTAGTCCAACCATGTAGTCCAACCATGTAGTCCAACCATGTAGCCCAACCATGTAGTTCAACCATGTAGTCCAACCATGTAGTCCAACCATGTAGTCCAACCATGTAGTTCAACCGTGTACTGTGTACACCGACATGTTTGGTGGGGGCCCAGGTTGGCTTTGAACCCTGGACAGCATATGGTTACTAGCGAAGTCAAGAACACGCTTCGCTAGTTATTGACTTCAAAGTGTGTTATTGACTTTGCTATCGGCGCCCCACAACTTTACCCATATATACACACCCACATCCACCCATCCACACAACACACTTACGAGCAGCAGATGAACAAGCAGCCCATATATAAGCACCACATACACACACATACAAGTATCCATCCACACACACAGAGGCACATCTACTAGCACCCACCCATGCACATACACTTACAGGCATCCCACACAAAAACAACTACTCATACATAAACTCACCATGTACACATACACACACACACTCCAACACACACAATCATTGACAGGATTGAATATCCATATTTAAACTGACACAGACACCAAGTATGTCAACATGAAACATATAGGTGCATACAGTAGCAATGAAACAAATACACTACCTGGCACGTATAACAAATGTACATACATATGTTTCCATTGAACACATAAGCACAGACATATATAAATATATATATATATATATATAATATGAACACATTTCAATAAGTTTCAAAATGAATCAGAATTATTTGACTCTATCCATCTAAGTCCAACTGAAGCAGACAATCAATTCCGAATCAAATTGACTGAATATTTGACCTAATTTAGATTAGTTATTGCACATATGAAATTGTTATTGGTTAATGTCTCAGCCCTCTGGTCAGATCCATAGGCGTTCAAGTCTCCCCCAACAGATATTGAAGGGTTTGAATACTGATGGTTCCTGTGGCTCGCTGGTTAAACACACTATCCTCTCTGCCCGTAGCATCCCACAGTAAATCACATATTTAATTAAAACATATAGATATGATACAGTCTTCCCTATATTCAATTGAATAGGCTGTATTTTTGTTTTATTTGTTCACTTGCTGTGAATTCAGATGTAGTCATTGTGCCTAATATGTCACCTTTGACAGATTTTTGCATGACGGCTTGCTTTCCTTATCACAAGTGTCCCTCACCATTTGGGCATGCCTTATTCCGACTTCAGAGGCAATTGTAATTTAGACTCCTAAGTAAAGGATCAGGGTCTCCTATAGTTCAATTATGTACTGTGAGGGCACAAAGATTATTTTGTTTTATTATACCAACCAAACTGGCCTTGAACTGCAGAATCTCCACGACACATAATCACTATCACAGCATGTTCTTTGCTCTCGTCATCGATCCCCACAGGCTGCATTTGAATATTTTTATTATTCTATTCATTCACCACAATTTCTTTATTTTCTGTAACTCTTTCCATGCTTTTAGTCGCACACTGCGTCAGGGCGGAAGTCCGTTGCATGCTATTAGCCACACACTGCGCCATAGAGTTGCTTCCCTTATAAGAAGTCTTTCTAGTTTTACTTCTACTGTTTTACTTCTACTACTTTTTAACCTTGTTATTCTATTGGGTTGTTCAGTTTTCTTCAATTTAGTATATAATAATATATATATATGTTTATTTATTCACGAGTAGTTAGGATCACTTTTTTTTTACATTCCTTGAAATAACTGTTTGAAAATTGAGGAAATAACTCAGCGTGGAAAGAGTTAATTTCAGAACAGAGCTATATATGTTCTGCATTACATCTCATCTATTGTGCTGCATCCATTGTTTTTAGTTATGACCCAAGATATTCAAAGCTTTCTAGCACTTACAATTTTTCAGATTTGTGGTTAAGCTCCTCTAGCCTTTTGCATAACCGTGCTGACATACAGAGCATTGGGGATTTCTATCAGGGTTTATTCCCCTAGCACTTAGCTCTCCAGAGCTCCCATCCACAAGGCAGTGGATTTAACAGTTGCAGATGGTACAATCTAATGTCATACGGTAGCAGATGAAATATCCGATCTGACACACACACACACATATTTTTTTTATGTATGTCTACGCCAATCACTTTATTGATTTTATCTATTGGCATTATTTAACTGTTTGCTATGCTTTGCTCCTCATATTTCTTTTAGACTGACATAATAAGTTTTTCTATGCATCCACCATTCTGTGATTTTGTTCATATTATTTTTGATATTTGATTCCTATTTAAAATATCAAAGAGCATTATATAATGTAGCAGGACATAATTACAAGCATAACAATGAAATAATACCTCTATCAGCCATTCCTCACAAATTCAAACTCAAACAATAGAGTTACATAAGCTATTTTATACATAAACATAAAGCACTAGCGCCAGAACCCGTCATAGCAAAGACGCAGTGTTCAGCAGCACCAACGGATGGGGATATTAATCAACATCGAACTAGCGTGTTGGACCGCTGGATGCTGCTGGATTTGCTGATGCAGAGATCGAGCACCTATGGACATGTCCGGAGTGCTATGATGATAGTCCTCATATAGCTGATAACTGAAGCTATTTTAGAAAACAAAAGTCTAAGTCTAGACTAGGATTTTGGAAGAAAAAACAAAACAAACAAACCAGGAAATCATAACCACATGATTTTTCTTACATAAGATCAGATCATGTAAGCCAACCCAGCTATAAGTAACCTTTCGTTTGAAACCAAAATAAAGAAGGAAAACAAGAAACATGCACTACTAATAATTACGAATTTACAGTCTAGAAGACTAGACAATTCAGGTAGACTAGGTAACACAAAAAACCCTCTAGAATCAATTTATTTATGCAAAATGTGCAATGAAAAATGTGCACTGCAAAATGTGCAATGCAAAATATGCACTGCAAAATGCACAATGTGGATGCAGACATGACATAATAGCTCATAAATAATTCATATCAAACATGGACTAGTTTCTAAACATGATCATCTCAAGTAAGTAAGTAGCAATCAATAGATAATTTGTTCTATTCTATAGCAGGATTATGCAGTCTCAAGACTGTGAAGCAAATCAAGCTTACTGACTGCACTGTTATATCCCATACTCAACAGATATTACAAATATAACATAAGCTATTTCCTTATCAGTCTATCACACAATCAGATACTTTCTTCTTTTTAGATTAAAATTTGGAGAAAAAAATCAATATTACTTGTATAACTTTCTTGTTACAAACAGCAAACACTAACAAAAATGATTGAACAAGAAGGCTTTTATATCTTGTTTCTTTTAACCCTTTCAATCTTCTGTGCCGATATACTATCTCACAGTATTATTTAAGATGACCCAAAGCCAGGATCTAATACAGTATACATTGCAATTTAAATGTGTCCGGAGGTAATAAAAAGAAATTGTGGAATGAAAGGGTTAAAGAAAAAATAATGAACAAAAACAAAATATTTTGCAGAAGAAAGTAAACCAGTCACAACTAAGATTGTTTTTGTATTGATATAAATGCAAGCCTATAGAAACATTAATTTCCCCCTTACAATGATAATAATTTATGAGAACAGAAACAAAATGTTACTGAAAGACAATGAGAATAACTTGGAATAGTAAGTTTCAAACTTGTGGATGGATACATGTAACTCTAGCAGGAACAGATAGCATGCACAATTTGGTTTGGATATTAAGGTTCTGCTTTTTTATTTCATGAAATCATAAGGTTTGCAGTGAAGGAAGACAACAAATCAAGCACCCACAGTATATATATCGCTATACCATCTGTTCAGCGATTCATATGAATGGTATTTAATACAAGATGACCACATCCATCTTAATAAAAGGAATAAATATTGAAACATAAATAAACAAGATGACCACATCCATCTTAAAGACAGGAATAAATATTGAAACATAAATAAACAAAACAATAAACAAAGTAGGGAATGGTGGTCATTACTTACAGCGGCTAGATCAGGCTGCATGTTTGGTAAATCGATATCTAATTATGGAGTTGAAGACTAAGTTGGAAAATCATCATTTATTTTGATATTTCATTTAATTGCAATAACACTATATAAACCAAAATAAAATATCTAATCAGGTTATAAGGTAGTTTCACAAATTATAACAATAGAATAAACTGACATTTCAAACAAAAGGCCTTCATCAAGCAATAGTTGTAGAATAAAAAGAAATGATTGCCGAGTTTTAAAAAAAATGCAACTGAAAAATGACTAACTGGTAAATGGTGATTTAGTCTGTTGTTGTACACATATTTTACTGTGTTTCCATCTTTGATCATTGAGTTGAAATTAAAGTTGAAATCAGTGTTCATTTGTCACTATGTTTATATGTCACTAAGTTTATATGTCACTAAGTTCATATGTCACTAAGTTCACATGTCACTTAGTTCATATGTCACCAAGTTCAGAATGTCTATGATGACATTGCCAGATATCTGATGCACTTTAATCAATATGTCATGAGATTGTCTGCTATTTGTTCCCAAATTTACTACTAAACAGAAACTTAGAGGAAAGACAAACCGGACTGGGAGATACAGTAAGTGCTTCTTAAAATATCATTAATTGATAGGACCATCATCCTTGCACTTTGATGAGCAACCATGTGTGCTCTGATCTCTTTTTTGCACAGGAAGATCTCAACGGTGGTGCACAAACTCTATAGTACCGCGAGGGTCCCCAATATTATTTAGAAGATGGTGAAAATATTGTGTAGGAATTTTACTTTTAATTCTTCAAATGAATTTTGCTTGAGCAGCGGCTTTCCAGCCAGCTATTCTGGATTTTGAACTGTCAAGGGTAATTTTATGTGCTCAAATTGAACACGGAACCTACATTTTATCGTCCGTCTCCCATAGGACTAGGAACTCGATCTCACCTACACTGAGATCAGGATCTCTAGAAAAATATCCCAATGGCTCCATGAGGGAGCAAATCGAGTACCTTTGAGACGAGCGCCTAACCTCTAGAGCACAGAGAGCCCTATGTGAACACTGATTACCTTCGCTATGATGATTATGAAACAACCACATATATCAATCTGTTAGTGGTAGACTTACAGCAAGTAGTTATACGTTAGCCACACTTCAAACAAATCATATGAATATCTGTAAACATCTAGCATGTCTGCATCATTTCTCACAACCATACAATTTGTATATACATATATACAAACTGGCATCGATTGGGTAGAAGATAGTCAACTAGAAGATTTGGATTTTGCAGATGATATTGCCGTGTTAAGTAGAAACAACCAAGATATGCAAAAAAAAACAGACAACTTGTCATCTATAGCATCAAAAGTTGGACTGCAGATAAGCTATGAAAAACAAATATAATGAAGACACCTATGGCAAGTAATGCAGATATCACACTGGAATCTAAAATGATAAAAATAACAGAGCAGTTCACCTATTTGGGTAGCAATTTTGATTGCACAGGAAATGTTAAAAAGAAATTATGATATGAATTGGCAAAGCAACATCAGCTTTTAAAAGTCTAAATAAAATATGGAACTGCAAGTTATATAGTATTAAAACTAAATTACGAATTTTAAAATTCAAATGTTGTATCAATCCTAACATATGCCAGCGAGAGTTGGAAAATGACTAAAGATATAGAAAGCAAGTTGAATGCATTTGAAAATAGATGTCTGCGAAAAATAATGAATATAAAATGGAACAAATTCAGGAGAAGTGATGAAATTAGAGACATGTCAACCACTAGTGACAACTGTTATAAGAAAGAGAAGATGGAGATATGTTGGGCACACCTTGAGGAAAAATGATCAACGAATATCAAAGCAGGCATTGAAGTGGGATGCAAAGGGTTCAAGAAAGAGAGGTCGACCTAAGGAGACCCTGAGCGAACTTTGCTGAGAGAGGCAGGAAATATCGGTCTCAGTTCCATGGAGGAGATTGAGCGAGTTGCCCAAGATAGAGCGGTATGGAGAAATTACTTGCAGGCCCTATGTAACGTATAACGGTACGAGAGGAATTATTATTATTATTATTATATACATATACTTATCATACATCATACAGTCATGTACAAAGAACATAAAGTTGAAATATATTTAACACATGTTGTATCACAAATATGAAACAATTTGCTATCAAATTCTTTAATTAGAATGTTAATTATCTAAACACACAATTTATTTCATTCTGGTTAAATTAGAATGTTCATTATGTAACCATACAATTTATTGAATATATTTTTGTGATAAGACTAACATGTAATCACATTTCTATTTCATTTCAAATAATCTGTAGAGAGCTGTTTATTTCTTTCTATTTGTGTTGGAATTAGAATGATCTTTATCTAACATTTTTATCATATTTTTCTTCAATTAGATTATCATTATCTAAATGAAAATTGCCATGTGGCAACATATGGATGTGAATCGTGGACCATAACACAAACATTAAAGAACCAAAATGAAGCTCTGGAAACAAGGTGTTACAAGAAAACTCTTAGAAGATCATAGACAGAGAACAGAACAAAAACCAAAGATATCCTATAAGACCTGCATATCGAGAAGCATTGGCTCATAAATAACATCATGTCCCGAAAGATGAAATATTTTTGCAACATTAAAGATCACAGTGGTTTGAAGAGAAGTGTTATGGAGGGCATGGTTCCTGGGGTACGAGGCAGGGGACGACCAAGATAAAGGTGGCACCATGACTTGCTAGAAAGTTTTTAAGGCGGGCTGTGATGAAAGCAACATTCCGCAAGGGACATGCTACTACTTAAACTATTAATTTATTCATAATTTTCTTACAACTAGCTATTTAACATATCTGATATATTCCAGTGGCAACATATGGCTGTGAAGTATGGACATTTAACAAGGCAGTGGAAAAACATATATGTACTTTTGAATATAAGTGTTAGAGAAAAGTTGTCCATATAGCATGAACAGAGAATAGAACAAATAGATCAGTACAGAGAGAACTCACAATTACAGAAAACTAGCTGATGCTACAAATAAGAATGAGAAAATTGAGATATTTTGATTGCATAAAAAGACATGATTAAGCATCTGTGGCTCAGCAGTAGTGAACTCGATCACAACCCAAGAGCACCTGATTCAACTTCTGCGGCGGGCAGTTTGGAAACAAATTTGTTTTCCGTGTATTTTTACAAATTGCAAAAATAGACCTCACAGTTCAGAAAGCAATGGCAAACTAGTAAACATACAAGTGGTGCCTAGAAAATCAATAACTCGTTTACTGTGGTTGATGGCGATATCCTGTCAAGGATATGCATGCATGTACAATGTGTGTGTGCATGCAGGACTGTGTGTGTGCATGAGTGTAAATTTGGGTGTGTGGGTGTGTTTGTATGTGTGTATCATATGTGTATGTATGTATGTATGTGTGCATATGTATGAATGTGTACATGAATGTTTGTGTATGTGTGAATGTATATGTGTGTGTGTATATATGTATATGTGTGCATGCATGTGTGTGCATGCATGTGTGTGCATGTATGAATGTGTACATGCATGTGTGTGTGCGTGTGTGTGAATGTATGTGTGTGTGTGAATGTATGTGTGTGTGTGTGTGTGAATCTATGTGTATGTATGCAAGCATGTGTGTGTGTGCATGAATGTATGTGTGTGCATGCATGTATCTATGTGTGTGCATGTGTATATGTGCATGTATGTGTGCATAGTATCAATCAATCCTACAAAGCTAGTTCCCTTAAATCTCATAACAACATGTTGTATCCACATTTAAACAAACTATAGGATTCAAACCCATATCTAATGTGTGTATATGTGTATGCTCGTGGTCTTCAACCAAACATACGAGAAACACAAGTTTCGCCTGACTACAACATTTCACCATGCAACTGACACCTGAACTACTATGCTATTACAGTAACTCTTGACTTTTCATCTGTTTCTAGCTAAGACAGGTAGATAATAATACTACTTGACTCCAAGGTCTCCAGGGGCAACTTTGTAACAAGGCAACATATTTCCGAAACAAGATCATATGTATGTTTGTTTTGTGAAGCATATTGTAGAAGGTTTTACTGTCTTTTTTTTTTTTTACTTGCTGTCTTTTCTTTTTACTTGCTGTCTTTAGTTGCATCTGTTTTTTTACTTGCTGTCTTTTCTTTTTACTTGCTGTCTTTATTTGCATCTGTTTGGGGGAGACTGAGCACCTATGGGTTTGCCGGAGTGCAATGACGTCAGTTTAGTAACCAATAACCAATTTGCATCTGTTTTTTTACTCTAAATTTTCAATCATTTCTTCAGTTTAGTTCGAATGCTTATATATTTATAAGTACACTAGCTGTACATGTGTAAAAGTGCTTCTTTGTCTTTGAACTGCTTCTGAAAACCATATCTGATAGATGTAGCACGGAAGAGTCAGATCTATACATATATTAATGAATAAATAGAAAGACTTAACATAATACATTATCAGTCTAAAACAATTTTGATACAGTGGGGTTCCATCTCACTACAATATCTCTTCCTTGCAATGCATACAGTGGTTTTCCATCTCACTACAATATCTCTTCCTTGCAATGCATACAGTGGGGTTCCATCTCACTACAATATCTCTTCCTTGCAATGTATACAGTGGGGTTCCATCTCACTACAATATCTCTTCCTTGCAATGCATACAGTGGTTTTCCATCTCACTACAATATCTCTTCCTTGCAATGCATACAGTGGGGTTCCATCTCACTACAATATCTCTTCCTTGCAATGCATACAGTGGGGTTCCATCTCACTACAATATCTCTTCCTTGCAATGCATACAGTGGTTTTCCATCTCACTACAATATCTCTTCCTTGCAATGCATACAGTGGGGTTCCATCTCACTACAATATCTCTTCCTTGCAATGCATACAGTGGTTTTCCATCTCACTACAATATCTCTTCCTTGCAATGCATACAGTGGGGTTCCATCTCACTACAATATCTCTTCCTTGCAATGCATACAGTGGGGTTCCATCTCACTACAATATCTCTTCCTTACAATGCATACAGTGGGGTTCCATCTCACTACAATATCTCTTCCTTGTAATGTATACAGTGGGGTTCCATCTCACTACAATATCTCTTCCTTGTAATGCATACAGTGGGGTTCCATCTCACTACAATATCTCTTCCTTGCAATGCATACAGTGGGGTTCCATCTCACTACAATATCTCTTCCTTGCAATGCATACAGTGGGGTTCCATCTCACTACAATATCTCTTCCTTGCAATGCATACAGTGGGGTTCCATCTCACTACAATATCTCTTCCTTGCAATGCATACAGTGGGGTTCCATCTCACTACAATATCTCTTCCTTGCAATGCATACAGTGGGGTTCCATCTCACTACAATATCTCTTTCTTGCAATGCATACAGTGGGGTTCAATCTCACTACAATATCTCTTCCTTGCAATGCATACAATGGGGTTCCATCTCACTGCAATATCTCTTCCTTGCAATGCATAAAGTGCGGTTCCATCTCACTGCAATATCTCTTCCTTGCAATGAAGATGTCTATAATTTAAGTAGAGAAGAAGAGATAAATAGTCATGTCTGATACAAGAATACCAAGTGATGAAATGAAGAAGGTTTGTCAGAAGAATTCCGTTTCAGTTTGGAATATCTTCATTGCACTCTGGACATGTCCATAGGTGCTCTGATCCCCTTCACAATATCTCCAACAGCGTCCAGCGACTATCCATACCAGTTCAATCTTGATTGATGAGCCTACTCATATACCTGTTGTGCTGTCTTTTCTGCCACTGCAATATTCAATCCCAGCTCTTGCAATCTAGTAGTTGACATGGATTGGTTTAAATGAAAATCCTCTTTGCAGCTACACTATGAGAGGGCTCAGGATTCCAACAACTCTATCTATGCTGACCCTCTGATATGGTGACAGAGCCAACCAGAGGAATATAGATAAACAAGTGAGAAACAGAGTATCACGGCGACCAGAAAGATAATGTGTATTACCAAGTCATTAGAAAGTAGTCAGTCACAAAAGAGGTACCATCTGATCAACAAGAAAAAGACATGAGTGTCTGAGATGAGATGAGTGCAACTGTGATACAAATTAAACAAACTTCAAGAACACCTGCTACCCAAAATATCTAACATATGAAGGAGAGAAAGAAAGAACTGATGTGCTCACCACTCATCATCATCTTGTGTTAAAATCATTAGAGATAAAGATACGATTCCAACTGACCACTGCTTTCTGTCAACATATTCAAGTTTACATCTGAGAGTGTTCATAGAAGAATAACAATATATATTTTATCATTTTAAAAATACACCTAAAGTTATTGCATAGTGTGTGACTAAAATATAACTTGTACTTTGATTTCTCACAATCTCTCAAATATCATTTCAAATTTTATCTCACAAATTAAATGAAATATAATTTCTAATTTAATTTCGAACAGTCTCTGAAATATTAGTTCTAGCTTGATTTGTTCCATTCTCTGAAATATAATTTCTAATTTGATCTCTCACATTCAATCAAATATAATTTCTAATGTTATCCTCATTTTATGAAATATAATTTCTAATGTTATCCTTCTCATTTTATGAAATATAATTTCTAATGTCATCCTTCTCATTTTATGAAATATAATTTCTAATTTGATCTCTCACATTCAATCAAATATAATTTCTAATGTTATCCTCATTTTATGAAATATAATTTCTAATGTCATCCTTCTCATTTTATGAAATATAATTTCTAATGTTATCATTTTCATTTTATGAAATATAATTTCTGATGTTATCCTTCTCATTTTATGAAATATAATTTCTAATGTTATCTTTCTCATTTTATGAAATATAATTTCTAATGTTATCTTTCTCATTTTATGAAATATAATTTCTAATGTTATCTTTCTCATTTTATGAAATATAATTTCTAATGTTATCCTTCTCATTTTATGAAATATAATTTCTAATGTTATCCTTCTCATTTTATGAAATATAATTTCTAATGTTATCTTTCTTATTTTATGAAATATAATTTCTAATGTTATCCTTCTCATTTTATGAATTATAATTTCTAATATCATCCTTCTCATTTTATGAAATATAATTTCTAATGTTATCCTTCTCATTTTATCAAATATAATTTCTAATATCATCCTTCTCATTTTATGAAATATAATTTCTAATGTTATCCTTCTCATTTTATGAAATATAATTTCTAATGTTATCATTCTCATTTTATGAAACATAATTTCTAATGTTATCCTTCTCATTTTATGAAATATAATTTCTAATGTTATCCTTCTCATTTTATGAAATATAATTTCTAATATTATCCCTTACATTCTCTGAAATATAATTTCTAATATTATCCCTTACATTCTCTGAAATATAATTTCTAATATTATCCCTTACATTCTCTGAAATATACATTCTAATTTGATCTCTCGCATTCAATGAAATATAATTTTGACTTTAATTTCTAATATTCTCTGAAATATTAGTTCTATTTTGAATCATCACATTCTCTGAAATACAATTATAAATAGTTTGTTTAACCTACTGTCTGTCTAGTTATTGCTAATTATGCTAACAAATAAATACTCAGTTGATTTTTAGATCAACCTAAAGGGAGAAACTAAGTAAGACTACGACTGCACAAAACCAGCCAAAGGTCACTACTATTCAACAGGTTAACTCATAGTGGACTCTTATTTCATTAGGTCACGCAGCTTCATGTAATTCAAGGCGGTCAACAACATAAAAATATCCCAAACGACAACATATTTTGTATGTTACATTCCTGTTTCACATGTTCAACTTAATATAATTATATTACTGAAAAGTTTTGTTTTAAGAAGGAAACCACATAGAAATAAAACAAGCAATATATAATACAACTTGTAGCAACAACAATTGCCCAGTTTATCTTTAAATCTTAGAATAAACCCAATCAAACTGTGGCGGTAAAGTATGTCCACTAGGAGTTAACCAGCAAGAATATACACATAACAGATACTTGCAGTTGTGTGTATAAGTCATAGAATAGTATTATTATGAAATGTTAGTTACATTCTAATATGATATTCCTTAGAGTTAACCCTTTTACCCTTCTCAGTCAATATACTGGCTTGTGTTATTTTGTAAGATGATGCAAAGTCAGTATACTGACTAAATCAGTCTATACTGCTATGTAAATCTGTCTGGAGGTAAAGTAAATGACGGAGTTAAAGGGTTAATAATAAAGAGATTTAACAAATCATGCACTGTACAACTTTGTCAAGTTAACCCTTTTATACTTCTGAGCAGATACCTTGGCTCACAGTATTTTTTAAGATGACATAAAACCTGTATACTGGTTAACTCAGTAGCCTATACATTGTAGCATAAATACATCAGAAGTTGAACAAAAAATTACACAGTGAAAGGTTTAAAACCATTTGGCTGATTTTGTACTTATGGGCTATAATGGGATTTTGTCATGTTGAGAAAGAGGTAGACAGTTGGAAACTAAAAGATGTATAACTCTGTCAACAGGCTATCCTTATTTCATGTCTATACATAGCACAGTATTTCTAGTACAATATGGAAATAAGTCAGATAAGGTAGCTATATTTGTTTATTTTTGTTTGGTTGTAGGAGTTTGGGGACACCCTGTAGACAAGATTGTTACAGATAATAGAAGATTTAACACAATAGTATATCTAGCTTGGGCTGTAAACTATTATTGAAAACTAGATAGGAAGTTTTGATAGTACTTAAAACTATTGGATTCTCCTAAAGGAGTTAATTCTTATTTTTCATGTTTGTTGGTCTACACGCTCTAATATAACTAATAAGAGATTCGTTCCTAGGTTGAAAGAGTGTGACTCGACTTAAAGAGGCTTTAATGCCCTAAATAATAATAAAAAAAGATGGTACTTAAACAATTATACTTATTTCTTTACAAAGACAACAATAGTAGCTGAATAACTTCATCTGAATATGAATCGTTTCTCTGTTTTTTGGTTTAAGATCAAAGTGTAATGTCCACTTGATCACGACCCAAGGGAGAGAGCCTTCATAGAGACAATAGACAACTAAATATAATAAACAATTCTGAGCAGCTCTCATTCAAAAGAATGGCGATGCTCCGAGTTATTTTTACACATTTGAATTGTGACTGGGTCCACCCACTACGGAACTAAAGGGCTCAAGATTTAATTTTAAAAATATAAAAAAGGAATATGAATTGAACCCTTTTCAATTCCACCTTGTTTGATGTGAGTTTTAAAAATTGAAAATATTGACATTATCTGACTACTATCTGACTACTCTGACTGGCTGCAAATATTCTGAAAAGGGGCTGAGCTAGAGATGATTGACAGGGGCATGCAAGTTACTAGAGTAGTCAAATCTTCTAATTTGATGATGAAAAGAAGGATCAGATATACTTCGGCCTATGCTTTAACCACAAACCTCCACTGTCTGTGTTAGCAATGCAGTTAATGAGCACGCCCAGCAGCAATTGGAAGAAGAAGAACAAGAGCATAACACATATATATCAATAGACAAACAACAAGTCAAGAATATGTCAGATAAAAATGATGAAAATGAAATCAATTCAAAGTTAACATAGCTAAGTTGATCAAAGCACGATTCAAATTGACTAAATAAAAGATACATACATTCTTACAGTTTTAACTCTTTGTGGACCAAATACCACACTACGCGGCATTGGGTTGATGCCTTTTACCAGGAGCCACAATAAAGGGCGTTTTTTATTCTAAAGACAAATAAAAGGCTTGTAAAATGGTGACTTTTGTCCTGGTCCACTAAAAGTTAAATGATTAATCTTCAATTATTGCTTCAAGGTGGTAAGTTCAAATGATATTTTTTTTAATGTTAATCCAAACGAATGATTTACTACTAGCTCAACGTGATTAATTTGCATTCATTAATTATAACTTCAAAACTAATTTGCAAGAAATATTTGTTCAAAGTGATTCATTCATGTGAATGGTATAATGGGTTCATTGTGATTCATTCAATTGAATGAGTTATTAGTAAACCGTGAATATTTTAACTCTTTCATCTTATTGAGCCGATACACTGGCTCGGGGTATTTTTTAAAAATGAGGCTAAGTCAGTATATCGGCTATTTCAGCATACATTGCAATATAAATGCTGCTAGAGGTCAATATAATTACATAGTGAAAAGGTTAATTAAATCAATTACTATTAGTAGAAAACCACAAATATTGTGGCATTTGAAAATGTGAAAGTTGCCATTTCTCTTCCTGAATGTTTGTCTTCAATAGCTGTGAGGAATGAATCATGGCTAAACTGGGATGTGTTCCCAAATTCTTTTAATTACAAAGCCAATGTTTCAACCACTTGACATACCAGCATGTCTTACTGTATTTACTTCAGAAGTAATATCACATCTCATATGTTGCTATAGCGTTGATTGATTGAGTGATTGATTGATTGATTGATAGGACCATTATCATTGCACTTCGGTATGTAACCATGTGTGCTCCGATTTCTTTCTTACTTAGGAAGATCTCAGCGGCAGTGCAAGAACTCTGTAGCAGCTGCGACGGTTCCCGGTGTGATAGCAACCACAATTTAGGTATCTAAATATAGCTGCTGTTGCTACACCTGTCAATCTTTCAACATAGGTAAATATAATTGTTTACTATGCACTCAGGTCAAGGACATTAGTATGAGGGGTGAGATAGAGATATAAGGGATACACACATCCCCATCCATACAAACCCACACTCCTACAAACCCACACTCCTACAAACCCACACTCCTACAAACCCACACTCTTAGTGGCGAATGCTACAATTCATTATAGATATAAAAAGTAACGAGAGTAGCACTGACTAAACGTACTGTAGGACCTTAAGGAATTTATTGTCAAATCATATATCTGTCTGTCAGATATGTATATATGGTCTGTCGTTTTAAGAAGTGAATTTCTTCACTTACGTTGTATCCTTTGCTTGATAAAGATCTTTTTTGATCAAAACGTCACTGTGTATTCTTATTGTTTTTGTACTTTGTAAAACTAGAGTACTTTGTTGTTACATGTTTAATCAGAATTGTTATGCCACATAAATGTTGTGCTTATGTTTGTTTGCAGTTTGTATGGCATTAATACATATATTATTCAATATACTATCTATATATCTACAATTCTGGAATGAATTAGCATAATGCGTAAGTGTTCGCCTATTGTCTCAGACACAAGAGAGTTGTGGGTTCAATCCCACGGTTCCTTTACTTTTACAAAAAACATTTTTAGCCCAATGTTACATTGGGTACAGAAAGAATTCGAAGAGAGAAAGAGGAAAAAAGTTGTGTAAAATATAACTTACGGCTATATCTCATGCCAAAAGTGGGTGTTGTTAAATAAATATATGCAGAAAAAAAGGTGTGGTTTAATCCATATGCCAAAATACTAGATAGGGAAGGAGAAGATCAAGTCCAAAGTTCTAAACTAAAAGTGCATTTTGTCAACAGAGCTGCAGCTCTTTGTATCTATATGTATTGTGTAATACAGTTGTCAAATCGAATCTTCTACAGTAATGTACCTGTTTGAATACTTGTCTCTGTAAGGTAGATAGGTAATCATTATAACACGATAACAATCATACAACATCTGTGCATTATCTACTGGACTAGACAGAGAGAGAAACAGAGAGAGATAACAATCATACATCATCTGTGCATTATCTACTGGACTAGACAGAGAGAGAAACAGAGAGAGATAACAATCATACATCATCTGTGCATTATCTACTGGACTAGACAGACAGAGAGAAACAGAGAGAGATAACAATCATACATCATCTGTGCATTATCTACTGGACTAGACAGACAGAGAGAGACAGAGAGAGATAACAATCATACATCATCTGTGCATTATCTACTGGACTAGACAGAGAGAGAAACAGAGAGAGATAACAATCATACATCATCTGTGCATTATCTACTGGACTAGACAGACAGAGAGAGATAACAATCATACATCATCTGTGCATTATCTACTAGACTAGACAGACAAAGAGAGACAGAGAGAGATACAGAGAGAGACAGAGAGAGAGAGTGAGAGAGACAGAGTGAGAGAGACAGAGAGAGAGTGTGATAACAATCATAATTCATCTGTGCATTATCTACTGGACTAGACAGACAGAGAGTGAGAGAGAAAGAGATAGCGAGAGAGACAGAAAGAGACAGAGACAGCGAGAGAAACAGAGAGAGAGAGACAGAGAGAGAGACAGAGAGAGACAGAGAGTGATAACAATCGTACATCATCTGTGCATTATCTACTGGACTAGACAGACACAGAGAGACAGAGAGAGAGACAGAGAGAGAGAGAGAGAGAGACAGAGAATAATATTGAAACTCTTAGTCATCTTTATTAACTATCAAACTAGCTATTGCTTGCACAGAGAAATCATGTTGAGTTCTACTTTTTATTTCAACTTACTGTTTTTTTTAAATAAAATGAATATTTGATATTTTAGTAGCACTATTTTTTTTTTTTAATGTTGATTTGACATTTGAGAAGAATCTCAGAGGCACTCCAGGAACTCCCTAGCAACTAGTGAGGGACCCTGATGTAAGTTAGAAGGTGATGAAAATATTTTGTAGGAATTTAATTTTTTATCTTTTTTTTCTAATTGACTGATAAAAATGTCTAAAAAAATAACAAGTTTTGCTCAATTTTTGATAGAGGAAGGAAACAGAGAGATTAAGAAAGTATTGAGACAAACCACAGAGAGGGAGCAGTTAAGCTGCAAAAGACCTAGACTGAAATGAGCTGGGTCCTTTCAAGTGGAGATAACTTGGTAAAACTTGATGATCTAATAAGAATCTGCTAACACAGAAATAGCAGTCACAGAATACAGTCTCTAACAGAATATCTCTAGAAGAAGAAAGTGAATGATATATTTGAAATCAATGTTTACAAGGATCATAGACTTCACAAGTTCATCAACTTCAAGAGTTTCATAGTGACAACAAGTGAACAATGATGATAATAGTTAGAAAATGACTTACTGACAGATTGAATATCTAGCCTTCTCTGACAGATACTAGGAAGATTAAATATCTAGCCTTACAGATACTAGGAAGATTAAATATCTAGCCTTCTCTGACAGATACTAGGAAGATTGAATATCTAGCTTTCTCTGACAGATACAAGGAAGATTAAATATCTAGCTTTCTCTGACAGATACAAGGAAGATTAAATATCTAGCTTTCTCTGACAGATACAAGGAAGATTAAATATCTAGCTTTCTCTGACAGATACAAGGAAGATTAAATATCTAGCTTTCTCTGACAGATACAAGGAAGATTGAATATCTAGCTTTCTTGCTATAAGCTAGTTTGTGTCACAAGACTATTCATATGCACACATACACATTAGAGAAGAAACACACAAACACACACACCTCATCATCAGGGAAGAGAGAAGCACACACACATCAACAAGGAAGAGAGAAGCACACACATCATCAAGGAAGAGAGAAGCACACACACATCATCAAGGAAGAGAGAAACACACACACATCATCAAGGAAGAAAGTAACACACATCATCAGGGAAGACAGAAACACATACACATCATCAGGGTAGAAAGAAACATACATAATCATCAGGGAAGAAAGAAACACACACATCATCAGAGAAGAAATAAACACGCACATCATCAGGGAAGAGAGAAACATGCACATCATCAAGGAAGAAAGAAACACACACACACATCATCAAGAAAGAAAGAAACACACACACATCATCAAGGAAGAAACACTTAAATAATAGTGTATTTTAAAAACCCCACAAATTAAAATAAGACTATTTAGAAAAACTGAGCCTTCCCTGATTAAGAACAAGAGAAAAAGTAACTCAGACACAAGAAAGTATTAAGAAACAAAACATCTCATTGTAATTTATATATATATATATATATATACAGTCAGAAGTAAGTTTGTGACAGGCTGTAAAGTTTCATCAGTTTAGAAATGACAAATCAGATAACATTTTGTTGAGAGTAGTAGTTCTACTTCTACTTCTAAATAATTGATATGTATGTACACATCAATGAATAATTTTGTTCTAGAAGACTAGATTAGTTGATAATTTTCTTCTAGAAGATTAGTTGATAATTTTGTTCTAGAAGACTAGATTAGTTGATAATTTTGTTCTAGAAGACTAGATTAGTTGATAATTTGTTCTAGAAGACTAGATTAGTTGATAATTTTGTTCTAGAAGACTAGATTAGTTGATAATTTTGTTCTAGAAGACTAGATTAGTTGATTTGTTCTAGAAGACTAGATTAGTTGATAATTTTGTTCTAGAAGACTAGATTAGTTGATAATTTTGTTCTAGAAGACTAGATTAGTTTATAATTTGTTCTAGAAGACTAGATTAGTTGATAATTTCTTCTAGAAGACTAGATTAGCTTATAATTTTGTTCTAGAAGACTAGATTAGTTGATAATTTCTTCTAGAAGACTAGATTAGTTGATAATTTCTTCTAGAAGACTAGATTAGTTGATAATTTTGTTCTAGAAGACTAGATTAGTTTATAATTTGTTCTAGAAGACTAGATTAGTTCATACAGGAACAAATAAAAGTCTTCTTATTGCAAGAATATCTTGTTCCATTTCAAGAAAGCTTGACTATAATTGGAAAATGTTATTTTAACGCTTTCGCTGCTACATACTTTTCGAGGGCTGAGCTAAAAATAGCTACTCTTTGTTTCTAGGTCACAAAAGTGAATGGACGCCTATAGCAGTGACAGTAACAATGTATAACGTGTTAACACTTCTTTAGCCCACAGAGGAGAGATAATAACAGACGTGTTAATGCATCTTCAGAAGTGAATGGGCAAAACGTATATATACGTCTTTAGCAGCTTAAGAGTTAATATAGACAAGCTTATTTTATTTTTGTTACAGTAACTGAGACAAGGAGTGGAGAGAAATAAGTCAGTTATTGGTCTGAATTGAAACAAAATTCTCTGTTCTAATTCTAAAAGTATTTTTACAATAATATTTGACCATAACTTACATAAGATTAGATTTTTCATAGTTTAGACAATATTTGACTGAAATTTTCTTTTCTGTGCTCTTACATTTGTGTTTTCATTGACACTTTCTTTGGAATTATAATTTAGACAAGATTTAGTGCTATCTTGCTCTGTCTAATTATCTCACATCTGTACTTTGCTGAGAGAGGTCAGACATATTGAACTCAATTCCATGGAAAAGAACAAGAAAATTGCCCAGGACAGAGCAGTATGGAGAAGTTACATGCAGGCCCTATGTAATGTATAACGGTATGAGATGAATATATATATATATATATATTTATATATATAATTATTGTACATCTGCGATTAATATAATTTACTACTGGAATTATTGTACTACTGAAATGATATTCTGAATGACAATATTTGACTGTTAATATACATTAGGTATATAGCAAACGGGGAGCTGTGGGATAGAGCGGGACAACAGCAGGTGGAACAAAAGATAGGGAACAGAAGGTGACGATGGATAGGACACACACTGAGGGAACCAACTGACAGCATCACAAGACAGGCTCTACGATGAAACCCCAGGAGTTGAGGTAAAGGAAGACCCAGAAACACATGGAGATGGAGTGCAAGAAATTGGGGAGAGAGTGGAGAGATCTGTAAAAGATGGCCTTGGATAGGCAGGCTTGGAAAGGCCTTGGTTGCAGACCTATGCCTCCCTAGGGGCAAAGGGTGAAGAAGAATAAAATACATTATTGATGACTGTTATAGAGATTAAAGAGTTAATCAGCAACAAATTCTAATGCACATTTACATAACAATTGCATATTTATGCCGTATCTCTAACGTATTAGCTTCTGTTAGAAATACAAACATATCCCGAAATGAAACAATCTTGGTTTTAATTTACTGAGTTAAGTTGCAGCACAAACTTCAATATGATTTGAATAAATAAAGCATTACTCTGGACAACATAATTAATGTTACAAAAATCAAACATGGTTGAATCAGTTAAGTACAGACATATACGCATATAGATATATATATATGTGTGTAAGTATTATGCTGTTTTATAGGAGAAGAAGCGACACACTTGAGTATGAGATTGACAGGCAATCAAGTCCTCCAACCAGATGTTAAAGTTAGTTGTCTGTGACTACTTACGCTGACTTCTGCATATATAATATCAATGAAGCTGCCCAAGACAATGATGAAGTCAAACACGTTCCAGGCATCTCCAAAGTAGTTCTAGAGAATATAGTATGTATTGTGAGAATTAGGTGTTATGTTTGGTCGTGCTCGTAGTAGTAGTAGTAGTAGTAGTAGTAGTAGTAGAGAGAGAGAGAGATAGAAGATATAATAATTAACTTATGGGTATAGTGAGCAAGTGGACTTTGGGATGGCTGCTGCAGCGGAGGATGGAGCACACATGGGAATGCACAATGTGCAATGATGTCAATTGTATAACATAAACAGTATGTATTTTGCGAGAATTAGAAATTAACTTTGGACATGCCAGACAGTGTCTTCTCGTGGTATAGAGAGAAGATACGCTAATCAACTTCTCATGGGTACAGTGAGCAAGTGGACTTTGGGATGGCTGCTACCACGAAGAACGGAGCATGTATGGAAATGTCTAATGTGCCATGATGTCGATCATATAACATAACAGTGTGTTTTGATTGCTGATTGTCAAACAATATCTACCCAAAATTTAAAGTGATCAATCATTCGATTGAATCTCATGAAATAATACAAAATCTTATGTCCTCATCATCATCATCATCATGTAGCATGTTCTTTGCAGAGCATCACTTTCATTACAGCATGACTGAAATATCATCATCATCATGTAGCATGTTCTTTGCAGAGCATCACTCTCATTACAGCATGACTGAAATATACATAATCTTTAGCTAGTTCTCCCACCTCCTTCAATGTCATGTTCAAGGTTTTTTTTAAATGTTCTGTTGCCCCCAATGTCTTAGTCTTCCCTGCCTCTGTTTCAGTTTTGAATATCTTCATTGTACTCCAGAACTGTCCATTCCCTGACTCATTGGTTATTGGTTACTAAACTGACGCATTGCACTCCGGGCAGACCCATAGGTGCTCAGTCTCCCCAACAGATATCGAAGAGACCATACTGATGGTTCCTGTGGCCTCTTCTCTCCTCTACCTCTTCTTTTGTATGCATATTTTCTTGTCTGATCTGCTGGAGGACCAGTCAACTGTGCACGAACCCCGTAGCACCGGCTGGAGCTCATTACATATAATACAAATTAATCCCTGACACATCTTCCAGAAACTATGCCATCCATTACTGCTCTAAAAAATTACTGTGACATCTGAAAATGAAATTGAAAATTGTGTCATAGCCTTTACAGGACTTTGCTATCAACCACAGTAAACGAGTCATCGATTTTCTAGGCACCACTTATACGTTCAGTAGTTTGACATAGCTTTTTGAGCGGTGAGGTATATTTTTATCATTAGTAAAATTCCACTGGAACAAATTTTCTTCCAAACTGCCTGCCGTGGAGTTTGAACCAGGTATGCTTGGATTGTGATCGAGCTCACTACCGCTTAAGCTACAGACGCCCACACTGTGACATTTAGTGTGACCAAACTAAGTCAAATTTCTGGACATGATATTGTTTATTAGTCAATGTTTCTCGATGTTCAAGTTTTATAGGATGTTCCTTGATGTTCAAGTCTTATAGGATGTTCCTCGATGTTCAAGTAGTTTTTAGTCTTTGATGTCGCAGGATATATGTGATAGTATCTATCCATCGGGTTCTTGGTCTATCTTGTGGCTGTACATCCATGTTTCTGGTTGCTATAAGAGCAAGATGGTAGTGGATCTAGTTTCATTCTCATTAGGTAATAGCATCATTTTATTGGTTGTCTTCTAACATGTTGGATGCATGGTGTGATTACAACAATATTTCTTATGTTCTTATTCATTCCAAGAATAAAAAAACTAACCTTAAATCTGAAGGCTGCTAGTTTCAGTATAAATTCCGATGCAAATACACCGGTGAAGACAATATTCAGGTGGTCCAAAGCATTTGAGTAACTGTCACTTTCACCATCAAACTACAAGAAAATACAGAATTATCATTAGCAATCAGGTTTTTTTGGTAATGATTTAAAATGATTAAGAACACATTGTGACAACTGGGAAAATCAGGGTATGCAAGACAGAGGAAGACAGAAAGAGAACATTTTGGATGACCTGACTTCATCGCATTGAATAGTGTCAACATCTGAGATGATAGCAAACACCAGAGACAGAGATTTGTTGAGGTCCATGATCGCCTACGCCAGCCAGCACTGCCCCTGATGATGATGATGATTGAAATGTACATGTAACCCTACAATGCAACCCGGAAGTTTAAAATGGGATGTTAGATATTTGTAGCTGTATTGATGTTGAAATAATTCGGAGATTGAAGAAATTTGAAATCACATGTAGTATGAGTGGTACTGGATTATTGAGGGGTAGAATGAAGGGTGTTTTTAATCAGTGCGTTAGCCTGCCTGCCCAGCGTGTTTGTAGTGCATTGGATGACGGGTGACAAGCTTCCTGTAAGTGCGGGTTCAATTCCGTGGGCTGGCAGAAAAGCCACAGATTCTCCAGATTTACGGTGTTTGTGGCACCGAACCGAAGGGTTACGATGTCCAGGGCACTGAGCCGAAGAGCTGAAAGCTCAAGTGCTTCTGGATCGCAAAAATGTTTTTTAAATCAGTGAGTTATGAGAATAATCTGCTTTTATATACTTCCACACCTACTTTCACATGAGAATTTCAGTCAGTGTGTGTATGGATATTATCCAACAGGATGACAAAAGTTTGTACAGACAGGTAACTGTCAGATTTTACAAACAGAAAAAAAAAACCTTACTTTAAAGTAGAACATCTGCAATAATACTATTGTATGGTAGTAGCATAGCTGATTGCACTAATTGCTCATAGGGAAGCCATCAAACTTCATATACAAATAAGATTATTGAATTCTAGAGCTTTCATTTATTCATATTCTCAATATATGACATTGTTTGTACTTTTGTCTTCAACAAGCCAACTACTGTCTAAGTCTAGTCTTATTCACATGTGCCAAGCAGCGTCATGGGCAGTTTCAGTTTTCTATCCTGTTATGCTATGTGATTGACGTCATGGCACATTGGGCATTCCCATGCTCTGTCCTCCGCTGCAGCAGCCATCCTAATGTCTATTGGCTCCGTACTCAATGAGAAGTTGATTAGTATACCTTCTCTCTCTACCACGAAGTCGGCATGACTGGCACGTCCAAACTCAACTCCTAATTCTCACACTCGTTTCAGTATCTGAGACTCATCCATATCACATAAAAGAGAGCGTACAGCATTTACAACATCGACTCTGTCCATACTTCTGCCCGCTTGAATCAGGGCATTGTTTGCAAGAAAGTCAGCCTGCTCGTTATCCTGCACTAAAATTTCAGAGTAATGAAATAAGGATAATATTTCTATCCTGTGCCAGGAGTGTTGCCTCTGTTGTTGTTAGTGGTTGATGTTGTAGGATATATGTCATATTATCTGTCCATCGGGTTCTTGACCTTCCTCTGGCCCTTTGTCAATCTCTGATTTTATTTTAATAAATATACGGAGATGTACATGGACTCGTTGACCCTAACTACTTTAAAAGTATACAAATCGATGTCTGAAAATGTTGGAAGAAGAAGAAGATTTTAATAAATAAGAATAATGTAAAAAATAAACATTTACCCGCATTGCCAGAGCTACTGTGTTGATCATAATGAGAACAAATATGCCATATTCAAATGCTTGAGATGTGACGAACCACCAAACTTTGTACTGCCATCGAGCTTTTGGTATGTAACGACGGATAGGTTTCACTTTCAAAGCAAACTCAATGCACTTTCTCTGGAGATCAGAGTAAACAAGAAAACAAATATGAAACATATCAAAATATATGTATCCTATATAAGAGAATCTATTCTCCACAGAGATATCAACTAAATCATAAATAGTCACAGTAAAATATTACTATTATATAGCATACAAATATTGTTGCAATTAAAATGTAGTTACTGCCTGTAATAGAGCTTTGTAGGAGTGGTGTAGGACAAGGGGGACATGAACCTGAAAAATTGAATGGCTGCATGGCTAGTGCAGTCGCTGTAAAACTGTTCAGGTTAGCATTTTTTTTCTCCAAGATCATCTCAGATGCTGACGCACTACCGTGCTATGAAGTGAGGCTATCCAAAATTTTCTCTCTCTCTGTCTCGTCTACCCTCGATTTTGCTGGTTGTCACAATGTGTTTCAAACCTCATCTCCTCATCACATGCCTTAAAAATTATGACTGCCTCTTTCTTATATTGATGATAAGCTTTCTCTGTGTCTTGACCTCATTCAACACCTCAACATTGGTTATTTTAGCAGTCCATGGGATTCTCATCATTCTTCTGTAAAGTGATAGGCACTTGAAAACCTAAGGTATGAAAATGCTACAGGAAATTGTATTTTTATAGTGCCAACAGGCCCGCCTGCCCAGTGTGTTCATAGCGCGTTGGACTACGGGTGACAAGTTCCCTGTGAGTGCGGGTTCAATTCCAGGGCTGGCAGAAAGGCCATAGGTTCACCAGATTCACGGTGTTCGTGGCACCGAACCGAAAGGTTACGATGTCCATGGCACCGAGCCGAAGAGCTAAAAGCTCAGTGCTTCTGGATCGGTAAAAATATTTTTTTTTAAATAGTAGTGTCAGCAGTTGGTGTGTTTGTTCTTGGCAGTAGCTTTCTTAGCCAATATGTTGGTGCTCTCATTGACTTCAATATCACAATAAACTAAAGGAATTTGAAATCAAATGTTGCAAGTAAGACAGTGCCACCATTACCCTACCTGATAAACTTAATAGCGAGTATGTTAAAAGGATCTAAAGCCAAAGGATTGACTTCCTTGCACCGGGTATTACCCCATATAGCTCAGTCACTCTCCACAGAAGTGACATGCTACCTGCCGATAGTATTGCACAAAGCCCAAACTCTGCAGCTCCTGCAACAATCCTGGTGGTCTCTGGAAACAAATGCACTCGTGAACAGAATGGCGCAGTCCAGATTTGAACCCATGATCTTCGGAATGCAAGGCAAATGCTTAACCACTTAGCCACAGAGACCACTTAACCACTTAGCCACAGAGACCCCCAAATAATAACAATATATATATATATAATAAGTAAATCATGCCCGTGTGGTGCCGGAGCCTGCAAAGGAAGCAAAGAATAGTACCACTGCGTCCTACAAGGCATGTCGTAAGAAGCGACTAATGTAGGATCTAGGGAAGCTATCATAGTAAATAAAAAGCATCGCAGAAATCGAATGTGAAGGCCTACTTGTAGGCACATAACTGGAAACAACATACAATCGCTCTTAGGCTCAGATCCCATACAAATCACACAGATTGGTTTACAAATCACACAGATTGGTTAACAAGTGGTCAATATGGAGTGTTGAAAGAAGAAAAAGAAGAAATAATAGGTAAATCCCACACAAATTATCAGTTATACATACATAAGATAAACTGTTGTAAGTGACTTAGTATATATGTAGGTGTGCTCAAAGTCAAGTCAAGTGTGTTTTATAAATGATAAAGTATGTACCAGTAGTTCTCTCTCAGTTTTACTGACCTGATTCTTATCAAGTTCACAGTTTTTATATTCCTGTTCTCCCTCATTCTGAAAGGTGACGATGACAAAACCCACGAAGATGTTCATCATGAAGAAGGCAATAACAATGATGAAAATAAAGTAGAAGATTGCAACAGGGGGTTGGTAATCTTGGATAGGACCCATGCCTTCCTCGTTTGAGTCTATGGACTTGTATAGAAGTCTGTAATGGTACATGAGAATGTAGGGTCAGGTCATGATATTGTGTACGCAATAATTGATATATAATGTTATAAGCTAAGTTTACGTCAAACTGATGCAGTTATAATCCACACCATTCTATTTTAACTGTTTTGAAATCATTCCGACTTAAATACTAAATATTATACGGTAACTCCTTGATATTCTCTATATTCTTTCCTTGACTTTATTGAAATCATTCTGACTTTATTTAGTGTAATTTTTATAATCTTTTTTTTTTTTTTTTTATATCCAGAAGCACTTGAGCTGAAAGCTCTTCGGCTCGGTGTCATGGACATCGTAACCCTTGGGCTTGGTGCCACGAACACCATAAATCTGGGGAACCTGTAGCTTTTCTGCCAGTCCGCGGAGTTGAACACACACTTACAGAGGACTTGTCACCCGTAGTCCAACGCGCTACGAACACGCTGGGCACGCGGCTTATAATCTTTATATTCTAATGTAAGGAGGAAGGGGGTGGGAACACTTTTTTAATACCTAGAGGTATATAGGGCAATACTGTGTGAGGCCCATATTTTTCATAGACCGTCGGCACACGATATGTGATGTGGTCAACATCACGCCGGCCACCATTACTTCCCAGTACTTTATCTGGTACCCAATTGAAGCTGGGTCAACCTGAGAGCTGCTGCAGTCAGAAAAAATATTCCACGCTCACTGTGGAATTGAACCTGGACCACTAGCCTAAGAAGCAAGTTCACTAACAACTATGTTACAGTGGCTTTTGGTATTTAATGTTTCCAATCTTGTCTATATTCAAAATCACAATAAGAAAATTGAGAAACTTACCCTGGCCATCCTTCAAATGTAGCAACAGTAAATAGTGTTAACATTCCATTCTTGACATCATCAAAGTTGAATGCACTTTCTTCCCATTTCCGTTCCTCTCTAACTGGTTGATTGTAGTCTCCATCGTTGTAGTCAATGTAGAATCCTCTGGGAAAAGTGTCAAAATATTTGACAAATATGAACACATGCAACAAGCTTAGAATTGAGAAAAGTCAAGAGGAAACTTTTTCTTTTTCTTTTCTTGACTCCTATTTTGCATGACAGCGTCAGGATAAGAAAAATATAGAACAGATTTTTGTGGGTGCGTCATAAATAGTGTATTTCACCACCTCTGTTATTTCTGTGGTCCACCGTTTGTGCATCACAGCATAATAAGCAATCGAGCATGAACTTTCTCGGAAACCAATCATCAGTGAAACCTGTGACGCCTAATGGCAAAACGTAGAGAATTACAACAGAAAGAATAAGAAACTGATTTAGAAATGAAGACATCAGGAAAACCATTAAGTATAACATCGATACTGAACTTCATCAAGAAACAACAAATTAAATGGTTTGGCCATGTAAGCAGATCACCAACAGACAGTGCGTCTCAAAGAGTTCCCCCGAGAGACTGTTGCTGTGGTCATCGACTCAGAGGATGCTTATAACAAGGTGAATTTTTCAATAATGGTACATTCTTTGCTTAAATGTGAGTTTAATCCTTGGCTGGTGAACTGGATAGCTGCTTCTTTAATGGAGAGAACCGTTGCACTATGTTTAGGAACATGGACTTCAGATCCTGCATGTATGTGCCTGGGATTACCCCAGGGTTCTCCTCTATCACTGCGTTGTTTAATATTTACACAGCAAATGTAACTAAAATTCAGCAAACCGGATTGGGTTGGACATTGACATTTGCAGATGATATCTTAATATATAGGACTCGGTCAGATAGACGAGAGATGGTTGATGACATTCAGAGAACATTACATACCATCTTGCGTTGGTGTAGAGAGTCTCGCTCTCAGGTCAATCCTGATAACGCGTGTATGCTGTGGTGCTCTTTGAATAATTCCATAGTCAAGGCTGATCTACCCGGTGTAATCTTTGATGAACATACTATTGAGCGCAGTGACAGGCTGTGCTATCTTGGAATAACCTTTGATTATAGCCTCTCTTTCAAACACCATGTTAAATAGACGATTCAACATTGCAAGCATGGTCTCCTGCAGCTGATCGAAGATAATACAAATGATGATGATGTTGATGTATATACTTATAGGTCGGTTCATCGTGGTGAGAAGTCAGGCTGGGGTTTCTTGGCTAATGTGCATGGTAGGGTTGTCGCTGACACAGTGTAGCGTACAGGACAACTACTTCTAGCATGAAGATGGAGGTTGAGGCCATTACTGCTGCCCTCCATTGGCTCTTTGGAACTTCATTTACTGGGGCCATGTTGTATCTAACTCTCAGTCGATGCTTCACAAGATCCAAAGGGCAGGTTTCAGTATGAGTGGATGTCATCTATCGAAGTTTCTAACCACCAGAGGAATATGTGGATATACTGTCCTGGGCATGCGGGTGTTTATGGTAAAGAGAGAGCTGACAACAACAGCACCGATTGTTGGGGAGTTGAAGATGGATAAGAGGGATGTTCTTCAGTCTCTTCGCAACTGTCTGTTGGATGAGGACACTAAAATAGATGTTGAATCGATCCAGCGATTTAAGCAGTTTGGAGTTACCCGTTGTACAAGTAGAACTGGATGACTGAGGGGCAGAGTGCGGAGTGTTTTTAATCAGAGAGCCACAGGAACCATCAGTATGCATACTTCGATATCTGTTGGGGAAGACTGAGCACCTATGGGTCTGCCCAGAGTGCAGTGACGTCCGCTCAGTAACCAATAACCAATGCTAATCCGATTCAGTGGATACAGAACAAATGGTTATCCGTGCAAACGGTAGTCTGCAGAAATAACAGAGGCAGTGAAAAAGACTATTTATGAATCATTCACAAAAGTCTGTTCTAGAAATTGTATCTTATCCCGACGCTGTGTGGCAAAACAGGATTAGAGAAAATAATAAAAAGCAAAGTTAATGAAGTCAAGAATCGTCTGTGTGGTTACGGGGCCCAAATTTGGGGTGTCAAGAATAGAACCACTGTTACCTGACACGCATGTCGTATGAAGCGACTAAGGAGGTTTGGCTGAAATTGGATGCACAAGTCCTAGAAGTCTATGCGTTTAGGAGCCTACCAAACCAATGTGCAAAGTATACACGTTATTGGCAAAGATAAACATATCACAGAGTGATTAAAATTGATCGTAAAGAACAAACGCAAAGAAGAAGAAGAATTAAGTCGAGAAATTTCACAATGAACATCATTTACAAGTAACAGGCATGTAACAGGCATATACTATTTTTTTTAATTTAGAAATGTCAACAAAAATTGCAGAAATTTGTTATTCACCAAAGAAATCAAATAATGTTATAAATTGCATACTTACTGGCATTCATCCTCAGTTAATTTGGAGTTATCCGTACAACTAGAAAACTTGCCCTGGATAAAAGCAAAAGTGAAACACAATGAGAACAAATGTTATCAGATAAAGGTAAATCCCATTATGTTGTAAGGGGTATGAAATGTTAAATAACTAGATATTAGCATTTGTATAGCGGCCAGTTCCCTTTCTTACTAACTATTCTCTTCTCTAATTTAACAAGTTCGAAGTTCAAAGGTCTGTGGTTAAAACCTTTGCCTTGTGTTCCGAAGGTTGTGGATTCGAATTCGGATCCCGCTGTTCTGTTCACTAGTGCAAAGACTTTCATCTAAACCATTCCGTGTCCACTGCCAGATTGCAAGAAATTGGAATGGCCTGATAAAAAAGAACAGTCCAACAGATATATATGAGTAGGCTCATCAATCAACATTGAACTGCTACATTTAGTTGTTGGATGCTGTTGGAGATATTGTGAGTCATATCGGGAGCACTTATGAACATGTCTGGAATGTAATGTCGATATTTCAAACTGAAACTTATGTGACTTTCTTACAATCTTTGTCAAGTAATCACAAAGTAATCTCGTTTGTATTATTGATTGATAGATAGGACCATCACTATTGCACTTTGGTGAGTAACCATGTGTGCTCCGATTTCTTTCTTACACAGGAAGATCTCAACTGTGGTGCACAGACTCCAGAGCACCGGTGAGGGACACTGGTGTAATTTTGAAGATGGTACAGATATTTTTGCAGGAATTTTATTTGTAATCTTTTCTAATGAATTTTAACAGGGCGGCAACTTTCCAGCTTGATCTTCTCAATTTTGAACTGCCAAGAGTTCTTTTATGTGCTTAAATTGAACATGGGACCTACGTTTTATTGTCTGTCTCTGATAGGACTAGGAAATTGATCACACCTACACTGAGATCACGGATCTCTGAAAAAATATACATAAGGCTCCATGAGGGAGCAAACCTGGTACCTTTGGCATGAGAGACGAGCACCTAACCTCTCTGTCGCAAAGGAACCCCCACCTCCAATAATGTATATTAAAACAGATACAGTACATCAGGTAGACAGTTTCATTGCAAAATGTGATTAAATTCAATGACTAAATAAAAATCATAATACAAATGTATGTAGTACCTTAAATAGCTGAACACCCATGACAGCAAACATGAAATTTAGCAAGCAAGTCACCAGCATGATACTGTAGATAGTTTTCAATGCCACAATCACACACTGAACAACATGCTATGGAGACAATAAGAAAAATAGTAATTGCATATTCATATTATTATTCTCATGTTTGTACATAATATAATGTTCTCTCCCTAATGTTGACAGTAACAAGTAATTTGTGCTGGTATACTTGATGTCTCTACTCTCTGACTCTCTTGCCTAATAGTACAAGCTACACCTCCATGTTTAATAGAAAAACTAAAACTGGATAAGTTATTTATCAACTAGTTAAAGTGTTAGGGAAACACAGAGTACTGATTTCTACACCACTGAGTGGTGTATTCAATTCCAGATACAGTCAATTCTCTGGTCTACCCAGCTGGTAATTAGCATCTTGACTTTTCCTGAGTAAGGATCAAATTCAGAATTGTCTCTCTAGAAGTATTGTGCAAGTGGTATTCTGTCGCAGACACTTGCATAGATAACTGAATGGGACTGACTTTAGTGGGTTTCTGCGGCTAAGTGGTTATGCCCTGCCTTGCGTTCCGAAGGTTGTAGGTTCAAATCTGGACCACGGATTCTGTTCACGAGTGCATTTTTCCAGAGATCCCAAGGATTTTTGCTGGAGTTACAGAGTTCGTGCTTTGTGCAATAGTCTTGGCAGGTGGCATGCCATTTCTGTGGAGAGGGACCAAGCCAAATGGGATAAAACCTGGGGCAATGAAGTCTATCCTTCGACTTTAGTCTAAACACTTGTGGGATGATGGTAGAAAGGGGGGAGGTGGTTGCAAGTGGGAGGCTGATTGTAAAAACACCAACTTCAACCAGTTTTCAATTACCAATACATCACTTTGTTTCTTTCAAAGCAGTATGACCTTTCAGTTGAATTAGACTGTAAAGTTGTATCTGTGTTCAGTATAGGTTATGAAAATATTTGTGATATTGTTACTGCCTGTAATACCGTTTGTTAGACGGTGTATGATAGGGGGGACATGTGCCTGAGTAATTTAGTGGCCGCATGGCTAGTGCAGTCACAGCGAAACTGTTGAAGTGAGGATTTTTATAATGTTCAAAGAAAAACTCCTTGGCCTTACTGTGGATTGAACACGGGCCTCCCGAATGAGAGCAGTGCACTAATCCATTTGACCCGACACTCCAGTGTAGATGAAAGTGTAAATCTAACATCTAGAATTTAAATTTCACAAAACTCATAGAGCAAAGTTGAGACAATACACATATCTATGATCTTTTTTTCTTTCTGATCCAGAAGCACTTGAGCTTTCAGCTCTTCGGCTCGGTGCCATGGGCATCGTAACCCTTTGGTTTGGTGCCATGAACACCGTAAATCTGGAGAACATGTGGCTTTATACTAAACCACACAGATGATGATAGAATATCAGGCTATAATCTAAAATATTACCTGAGATATTAATCATCATCAAATAGCTGGTTCTGAGCAGAACTGTGTCACCCTAACAAGTTCTTTGCAATTTCTCTCTCACCTAGGTCAGATGACTCACCTCTGCAGCCATCATGCTCAAATCATTAGTTACTTGCTGAATCCATCGTCTCCATGGTTTTCCTCTTCTCCTCATTGCTGAGATGCCTCCTTCCATGATGGTCTTCTCCAACCTTTCATAAATCTTTATGTGTTCAAAATACTTCAACTTTCTCATTCTTATTTGTAGCATCAGCCAGTTTTCTTTAATTTTGAGTTCTTTCTGGATAGATCTATTTCTTATCTTCTCTGTCTTTCTGGATAGATCTATTTCTTATCTTCTCTGTCTTTCTGGATATATCTATTTCTTATCTTCTCTGTCTATGATATTACTCATCATCATCATCAGGTGCCGTCTTTACATCGAAGGTTGGTTGCAATAAATCTCCAGCATCCTCTGTCTTTCACCTTGGTGTTGCACACTGCCAGACTGTAACCTGTCCATTTCTTTAAATTTCCCTACCCCTCCCACTTATTTCTCGTTCTTCCTCTTGCTCTTCGCCCTTCAACTTTCCCTTCTAGTGAAGATTTTATCAAGGTGTCATGTCTTTTTATGTGTCCAAAATACTTTACTTGTCTGAATGTTATTTCTCTTAACCCTTTAGCTGCTAAAGACGTATATATACGTTTTGCCCATTCACTTCTAAAGACGCATTAACACGTCTGTTATTATCTCTCCTCTGTGGGCTAAAGACGTGTTAACACGTAATACATTGCTACTGTCACTGCTATAGGCGTACATTCACGTTTGTGACCTAGAAACAAAGAATAGCTATTTTTAGCTCAGCCCTCGAAAAGTATGTAGCAGCGAAAGGGTTAATAATTGTTTCTTCATGCCTAGTTTTCCTACTACATGATATTACTACAGATAAGAAAATAATGATTACAGATCTAGACTGGATACCTCAATGAAATGTTGCAGTGTCGGTAGATTTTTGTAATCACTAGAGTAAAAGATTACCATCCCATGTGTTACATTTTGATGTGGTGAGATAGCATGTATAACTTTAATGATATCTACAAGTATGCTAGTTGGAGCACAGGACTCCTAATTTAACCATAACAACAGGTCAGGGGTGAAAGGTTAGAGAAAATGAGTACACATACTCCTAGATTTAGGGAGTTGGGCTAGGGCCAACAAACCAGTCTCCAGTCTTATTTAGGATGATAAGAAACCCACAATTTTCTTCTGCTTCACCCTTCCTCCCCATAGGGATGCATAGGTCTGCAACCAAAGCCTTTCAAGCCCTCCTGTCCAAGCTATGCATTTCCATGGCTGTGGTTTCTGTAGCTATCTAGCATTTTTTACAGGGTGGGATAGTTAGCTCCACACCCAATCTCCTTAGTCACCTCTTACGATATGCATGGCACGTAACATTGGTTCTATTCTTTGCATCTCTAATTTAGACCCTGGTAACCACTCTGGTGAAAATCTTCACAGGTCATAATAAATCTGGTAATTAATGTTGGTGATATTAAAAGCATGTGTGTCCCTTAGATCATGAACTCTTGATGTTACCTTCAGTCCTTTAGCTCGGTTGATTGCTCTCAAAGGTCTCAATACACGAAGCACCCTGAGAATCTTGACCACAGAAATAGCCTGTTTGCTGAAATGGACATAGAAAAATATCAGTTATTTTCAAGAAGCTGAACTAGATAATGATTTTGATCTATTTTTATATTCATTGTATACATTATATATCAATCCCAACATTTGCCAGCGAGAGTTGGAAAATGACTAAAGATATAGAAAGCAAGTTGAATGCATTTTGCCCAAGTGGTTACAGGGGCCCAAATTTGGGATGTAAAGAATATAACCACTGTTACCTGCCATGCATGTCGTAAGAGGCGACCAAGGAGGTTTGGCTGAAATCGGATGCTCGTGTCCTAAACGTGTAGAAGTCTACGCGTTTAGGGGTCTACCAAACCAGTGTGCAACGTATACACGTTCTTGGTAAAGATCAAACATATCACAAAGAGTGATTAAAATTGGTCGAAAGAACGAACGCAAAGAAGAAGAAGAATGCATTTGAAAATAGATTTCTGCCAAAAATAATGAAAATAAAATGGAACAAATTCAGAAGTGATGAAATCAGAGAAATATCTGGTCAACCACTAGTGACAACTGTTATAAGAAAGAGAAGATGGAGATATGTTGGACGCACCTTGAGGAGAAATGATCAACGAATATCAAAGCAAGCATTGAAGTGGGATGCAAAGGGTTCCAAGTGAAAAGAACTTTGCTGAGAGAGGCAAGAAATATCTGTCTCAGTTCCATGGAGGAGATTGAGCCCAGGATAGAGTGATATGGAGAAATTGCAGGCCCTATGTAGCTTATAACGTCGAGAGGAATTATTATTATTATTATTATTATACATTATATGCAGTTTTATGGAGGTTTTATAGAAGTTTTATATCTGTAACTCCATCAATCCATCTTTTCCTTGGTCTGCCCCTTCCTCTTTATGATTTCTTTTTCAGGTTGTACACTCTTGCAACTGGTGTATTTAGGTTCATTCTCATCAAGGAACGAAACCATTTGAGTATCTATTTTTCAATTAATCTAATAGCAGATGTTGTTTCGACTGTTCTTCTAATTTCCTCATTTCTTATATGGTCTCTTATTTTATTACCGCTTTCCTCAAGCATCTCATTTCACAGGTGGTCATTTTCTTTTCTTGCTCTTTTGTCAGTGTCCAAGTTTGGCACTGGTAGCAAAATGTTGGTATGAAGATTGCATTTATAATCTGTCTTTTAGTCTCTACTGGAATTGCTGGGTGTTTCAAGATTGGGGTAATTAATTAATAGCCGTACTAAACCATTTGGCCAAATGCTCCTCTTTGATCAGAGTTATCTCATGTTAATGGTCTGTTTACAAATGTTTGGTTACTATGATAATTCATTCAAATTTAATCTTTATATATATAAGAATGAGTTGAATGTAATTGTATGTATGTCTGTTGATATTAATTGAAGATATCTGGACATCCTATGGACTTGAAATTTGGCAAAAGAGTAGCTTTCATAGATGGAAAGATGTAGACATTTTAAAACCGGACTATTGGTTCATCTCTACATCTAAATTCCAACTTAACGAAATAGTCATGAAAACTAAAAACCGAAAAACAGGAATCCATGTTTTCACTTGTCGGTCACATGTTAAAGCGATGATGACGATTATTATTATAACATTTTTTAAACACATTTGCTAAGAAGTGATTGTGGCTTAATTGATAAGTGCACATTCTACCATGCGGTCTACCATGCGGTCTACCATGCGGTAGACCATGCGGTAGACCATGCAGTAGATCTGCGTTTTATTCACACTTGGTACAAATATTTTTTGGTGTCATCTGGTCACTGGATAAGTTTATAATCTGAATAAATTCATTTTGTCAATTGTTATTTTAGCCGATTTTGAGGAGACGGTGCATGTTTCTTTAATATGCTCAGTCTCGCACTGTTTGGGAAGTAACAATTATGGAAATTATACAATTTTGTAGATCTATCGAAACTAATGAAGTTAGAAATATGTAGTTGGAGAATGATAAGAAAAGAAAACTGAAGGCCAGAAACATGGAGACAGAGGAGGAAAGATTAGTTATTAGGCTTGACTACAAGCGTCGGAGGAGTGTAAAGGCAATTGATGAGGAAACTAAAGAGGAATGACTTGGAAGATCAGCAGAAAAGGATAACAAACGTAACTCTAAACTAGATTTAAACTAAATTCCTGTGTGAAGAACGGGTACATCTGCTAGTCAAATATAGAATAGTTGAATTGTGTCAATAAACTTATTGCTGGAGAAATAACAGCTTCAAGTTCTAACATTCGTAAACAAAGAATATTGGTGACACAAGTCCCATTAGCAAGGGATAGGAAGTATTAGAGATTCAAGTGCAGTTGATTTTTGATGTTATCAGTTATCTGTTATATGAGGACTATCATCATAGGACTCTGGACATGTCCATACATGCTCCGATCTCAGACTCAACAAATGCAGCAGCATCCAGCCGCCCAACATGCCAGTTCCATGTTGATTTAAATAATCAATTTTTGTGTACATATTTGGTATGTTGTTCTTATTTGGTCATTATTGATACAGTGGATACAAATTTCTCTCTCTCTCAATCACCGCCCAGACCGATGTAACAGACCTCCCCATAAATTCTATTCATGTGGAAATCTGATTCATGCAGCCTTAGCATTGGTGTGTTTTACGTCACATCATCAGCACCATTTGGAGCTCTGGTGCTTATCCTTTGACGATGTGTCAGGTTTCAGCCAGTGTTTACTCGGTTCGCTCTCCATTCTGTAGGCATCTAGTGTTTTTTACGGAGCGGGGTAGCTAGCCCCATGCCCAACCTCCTTAGTCGCTTCTTACGACATGCGTGGTAGGTAACAGTGGTTCTATTCTTTACACCCCAATTTGGGCCCCATAACCATTCGGACGTGATACAAATCAAAAGGTCCTTCACGCAAAAGGTGGACCTCAGAGATAACAGAGGCGAGAAAAAAAAACCACTATTTATGAAGAGCCCACAAAAGTCTGTTCTAGAAATCTCTATTTATCCTAACCCTGTGAGGCAGAACAGGATTCAAGAAAAGAGAAAGGTGTTTGTAATTCTTTTGGGGCTGTAGCAATATCAACACCCATCTCTCTCAATCTTGTCAGTGACTAGGATTCACAAACCTGAAACTTCTCTATTCTGAAAGACTCTCTCATTAAGTTAAGAATGTTATTTCAGTCCATTTGATCTTTGATGTAGAGATTGCAACTAATCAGTATCACAAACCATGTATTGTCATTACAGAAGATACTTACTCCAGAGGGATGGAGATGATGGATACAGCCACAACCATCAGATCTAGTATGCTAAACAAGCTGCGGCAGAATGAGCCCTCATGTAGAATAAGGCCATATGTGATGATCTGTTAGAGTTTCAAGTGAAAGATTTATATCAGGAATAGACAATTATGTATGAAATTAAACAATATGGGATATACGATAATAGATGTAAGTAGCATTGTTCATTTGAGGATCATCTTCATCGGACATGTCCATAATTGCTCCCATCACCTCCCAAGCATGTATTTCAGTGTGTTTAGACTAACAACTCTTGTTCTGTGCTGGTTGATGTATCGACTGGGGTTTCTCTTGTAGTTTTCCCATCTTGCCTCACCTATCGGTATGCATAACTTGCACAACCGAGATAAAGAATGCTCTTTATGTTCGTCGTTGAAATCTTCAGAGTGTGTATTTTCTCATAGAGCATTGATGATGTTGCTTTTTTCCATAGAAGACGAATTCTCGATAGCAGCATTGCAAGCCAGTGAATTTGCACTCTCATTGCCCTTCACCCTAGAATGACCTGGAACAAAGATTTTTGTATTAATTGCATCCACTGCCTTCGTACATAACCGGTTTTGATCTTCTGTCATTGAGTTGTTGAGCATGCATACATAAGTGAATGTTTGCATCTTTAGCCTTATGAAGCAAATAATAATGTATGAACTGAATGCCGTATCTATGAAATATGTATAGACTAAATCATCACCTCATTGAGTTGTTGAGCATGCATACATAAGTGAATGTTTGCATCTTTAGCCTTATGAAGGAAACAAATAATAATGTATGAACTGAATGTCGTATCTATGAAATATGTATAGACTAAATGATCTTCATGCCTTACTCTCACAAACCTTCAATTTTTTTTTCTACCCATAGTATTCCATGTCAATCAATACACTCATCAAAGAGCAGCAGTCTTTGGCAAAGTAACTGGAGACATTCTGAACACATTTCCTAGCAGTCTTTGGCAAAGTAACTGGAGACATTCTGAACACATTTCTTAGCAGTCTTTGGCAAAGTTACTGGAGACATTCTGAACACATTTCCTAGCAGTCTTTGGCAAAGTAACTGGAGACATTCTGAACACATTTCCTAGCAGTCTTCATCTTCTACTTCAGATAATGGTTACCAGCAATGTGCAATTATTGTTCTTCCTTAACTCTTTATGTCCACGAAAATTTTGGGGGGTAATCACGCTCCGCCAGAACACATTTCTAGCAAAATTTTTCAAAATGGAATGATCTTGGAAATATGCCTATAACTTAAGTTCTTTGTAAGCTAGATTTATACTGTTGGTATCAAAATATGCAGAATTAAATTCTGAACAATCTGATAATAAATAGTTATATATGTAAATCAGTATTTATTTCGTAAATTATTGTTGTATTTCATGTTCAGAGTTACTACTACGACTTTCAAACTTGAATCAATACTTAGCCATTGCTGAATTCTCCATCATTGTCAGTGAAATCATAAACATGAAACACTGTGTGTGTTTATTTGAACTTTGGAACAAATCCATGTCTTGTTCGGCACTTTATCGACGTGGAGGACGAAACAACATCTTATAACTAAACTTTTCACACGAAAGTTCACTTTTTCACAACAGGAAAAATATATTTGCGAATAAAACTATTTACTAAAAATTCGAAACTAAATTCTACCATGCTGTATAGTATATGAATGAAATGGGAGTTATCTGCCCGTTGAATTCTGTAAACAAAAACAGTGTCGGAGGTATAGTAGCTGAACAGTAAAACAAAACTTGCATGGACCCAAATTAGCCGTTGGCAACGTGTTTTGGAATAATGAGAGAACTGTTTTCTACGCTGGGAGCGTCGACTGGACATATAGAGTTAATTGTGATCCTTCTAGTCACAATATTCATAGACATCTATCTGACTGATTGATAGGACCAACATCATTGAACTTTGGTGAGTAAACATGTGTTCTTCATCTCTTTTTTTTTTGTTAAAGCACAGTAAGATGACAGCGACGGTGTATGAACTCCATAGCACTGGTGAGTGTCCCAGATTTCATTTAGAAGATGGGGAAAATATTCTGTAGGAATTTTATTTTAAAAAATCTTTCTAATGAATTTTGCACAGGCAGCAGCTATGAAGCCAGCTCTTCTTGATTTTGAAGATTGCCAAGGGCTCTTTTATGTACTCAACTTGAACCTGCGACCTACGTTTTCTCATCCGTCTCTGATAGAACAAGAAAATTGATTTTAACTACACAAAGATCAGGGATCTCTGGAAAAATATCCTGAAGGCTCCACAAGAGAGCGAACAGAGTACCTTTGAAATGCAAGGCAAGCAGCTAACCTCTACGCCACATAGACTCACCCTATATATCCATCTATATACCAACAAGTAGTGAGACATAAGTTATCCTATACACATTTATTCAGTTCAGTAGTTAGAACACCCCATATATCCATCTATATACCAACAATTAGTGAGACATAAGTTATCCTATACACATTTATTCAGTTCAGTAGTTAGAACACTGGCTTCTCATTTCAAAGCTAACAGGACCACACACAATGTACATGCACATACAAGTCAACCCAGCTGTAATTTTCTAACTTGTCTCACTGATTTATGAATGGGAAATTATTTAGAAAGAGAACTGGTCACCTCCCCTTCAAATGATAACAACAACAAGTGTAATTACTAATTGAATCTCTAAACCTCCAGAGACTTGCATGAATCTACTCTTCTGGGCATGCTGGTTTCTGCTGCAATGAGGGAGCGGACAGACTTGCACTGAAAGCATTGATTGCATAGGAGTTTAGGATGGATAAGGGGGATGTCCTGCGCCCTCTTAGCAACATACTGTTGGATGAGGACACCAAAATTGAAGTTGAATCAATCCAGCGATTTAATGAGTTTGGTATTACATGTTGTCCTTTCAGAAAGCAATGGCAAACTACTGAACGTATAAGTGGTGCCTAGAAAATCAACGACTCGTTGACTGTGGTTGATGGCTACATCCTGTAAAGAATATGCTAAGATTTCCATAACATGTTGTACAACTACAACTGGATGCTTGAGAGGCAGAGAGAGAAGTGTATTTAACCAGCAAGTCACATAAACCATCAGTATGTCATACACTTTGACATCTCTTGGGGGAGACTGAGCATCTATGGATCTTCCAGAAGTGCTGTGACATCAGTTCAGTAACTAATAACAAATAGTGTAAACCGTTTAACTATCATACACTGACAACACTAAATGCTACCAGATAACTTGAAGATTTACAGTAATCAAGTTAACACAGAATAAAACACATCCTACAATGTTCAACAAATCTCTATCTCTAACCTTGATAATAATCTCTACAGTGAAGACAGATGTGAAGAAGTAATCAAATCTGTTGAGGATTGTGTTCCGAGGAGAATCATTCTGCAGTGGGTCTTCAGCTGCTAACATAGCACTGGAGATCAGAATACATGACAGAACAACGTTCCCAAAATAAGGGTGGTTGCAAATTTTATGACAGATGATGCGGAATCTGAAGAAGAAAAAAATAATAAGAATGTTTATGTTAAAACTGTATGTGATATCAATTTAGTATGATGGATGCTACCCCACATTTTTATGTTGATGTGCCCATTATAAACTAATAGTGTATGTACTTATATGGTTACTTGAGTATGAGGCAGGGCATGACTAAGATGAAGTTGGCAGCAGGACATCACAGAAACCTTGAACATGACACTGGAGGAGGCAGGAGAAATTATTAGAGACATTAGAAAGTTTGTCAGGCATGCTGTGATGAAAGCAACAATCTACAAGGAACATGCTAATACTTGATGTACATATATAAGTGAGTAAAACCATTTTCGTACCCCAGGGTACATTTGAGAAATACAGTGTTAGGTCCACAATAGTTTTTTTTATACCAACGGCACATGATGTGGTCAACATCATGTTGTTGCATGTAACATGTAATATCAGTTTCAGTTTGGGATATCTTCATTGCCATCCGTACATGTTAATAGGTGCTCTGCTCTCCTTTGCAATATCTCTAACAGCATCCAGCGACTTACCGTATCAGTTCGATGTTGATTGATGAACCTACTCATATACCTGTTGTGCTGTTCTTTTCTGGTCACTCCGATCTTCAATCCAAACTATAATGGATGTCATTTCACCATATTAATGTATACATCACCTCACATGATTACGTTGGAAGGGAAGAGAGTCATCAACAGAGATAATACACAGCACCAGACAGCATCAGCTGTGAATTGACATGACAAGCTAATCAAACACATGATGATGATGATGATAATGATAAAAACAACCACTAACTTGTTGGTGTGGGAAAACAAGAACAGAGATGAGTATGGAGGTATAGGTTTGATACGCGATGAGATGTTTAGTTCAGAAATCCGTCTTGGTCTTGCAGATGATGGTTCGTCTTCCTCCTCCTCTTCCTCGCCCTCTCCTTCCTCATCTCCTGTTTCCTCTGTTTCTTCCTCATCACTATCTTCTTCACTGTTTTCATTTTCTTCGTCATCTACAACAAAATAAGATAATATTGTTGGTACATATTCTATTACTTGATTGCAGATTATTGTTTGAATAAAATGAAAATATTCTATCAACATATACATTTAATGAGAATGGAATGCCCGCCTGCCCAGCGTGTTCGTAGTGCGTTGGACAACAGATGACAAGCCCCCTGTGAGTACGGTTCAATTCTGCGGGCTGGCAGAAAAGTCACATGTTCACCCAGATTCACGGTGTTTGTGGAAACCGAACCGAAGGGTTACGATGTCCATGGCACCGAGTCGAAGAGCTGAAAGCTCAAGTGCTTCTGGATCGAAAAAGAAAATGAGAATGGAATACAACCAACCACCAACAACGTCATACAATAAAAAGAGATCAGGTACTAGAGTTAAGGGAAGATCAAGAAAAAGATGGATAGACAATATCAAGACCACTAAATAAACACGGATATAACACAACAAGGGCAACTCATCTGGACCTGGAGTGTAAACTAAAGCTCCCCCTTACGCTAATGGCAAGAGTGGACAACCAATTCCAGCATCCACCTGGCGAAAGACAATAGACAAGTTCCCACTTCAATGATTTAGGGGGCTCTATTCTGACACAGGAAACTAATTGAAGACTAATTTGTTGTGCACCAACTAGAACCTTCTGCTGACAACTGGATTCATGGAGGCAACTCAATCTCACAATTTAGACTTCTCTTTCTGTCTGTTCTCTAATCCTGTTTTTCATCACAGCGTCAGGATAATAAGAGATTTCTAGAACAAGCCTTTGTGTGCGCTTTATAAATAGTGTATTTTATCACCTCTGTTATCTCAGAGGTCCATGCTTTGTATGTGCTCTGAGCCTAAGAGTGGCTGTACATTGTACCAGTTATAAGCTTACAAGTAGGCCAGCACATCTGATTTCTGCTACACTTTTTATTTACTACTGTAGCTTCCTAGGCCCTACCTTATTCACCTCTTACGACATGCCTTGTAAGTCACAGTGCTACTATCCTTTGCTGCCCTTGAGGGCCCCAGCAACATACAGCAGAAATGTATCCAAGAAACAACACTGAATAAATAGACAACATTTCATCAAGAGAACGAAATTAAGGATCCTCCAATAAGTTGTAAGCTGCAATAAAACTTATTAACCAAAGAAGATCAAATTCTTGGAAAAATACTTTGTATTTGGTGTCATTCATTATCAGCTAAACTAGAGAAAAAATTAGAACAATTTATACATGAACTAAAGTCCTACCTGGTAGTGGGGCTTTGTGATTGTTTCTGTAATCTCCAGATGGGATGTGATCAGGGCTAAGATCAAGTCGAATGTGGTGATCTATCGTGCTTTCCTTTCGGTATGATCTGATGATATTGTTTAAAATAGGGTTAAAATTGTTCAATCTGAGAATTAAATTGAAACAGGGATAAATTGTGAGATCTGAGAAAATTGTTAAAACAGGGATAAATTATGAGATCTGAGAAAATTATTAAAACAGGGATAAATTGTCTGCAAAAAATGTTGAGAGCGATAAATTGTCTGATCTGAGAAAAATGTTACTGTAACAACAAAAGAATTGATTGATTGATAGAACCATTATCATTGCACTTCAGTGAGTAACCATGTGTGCTCCAGTCTCTTTCTTACACAGAGAGATCTCAGCGGTAGTTTACAAACTCAGTAGCACTGGCAAGGGTCCCCAATGTAATTTCAAAGATGATGAAAATATTTCAAATGAATTTTATTTGTAATCTTTCTAATGAAAGATTTGCCTGGGCATCCGCTTTCAACCTGCTCTTCTCAATTTTGAGCTGCTAAGTGTTCTATTATGTGTTCAACTGACATAGATCAACAACAAAAGAAGAAGAAGATAGATGTTAAAAATGGTTAACTTTGGTCTGAATCTGAAATAAAAAAGGATTATTTTATCAAATTTGGTTGATAGTGATGTTAAGATCAGAATACTAAGAGCATGCATATTCCCAGTGGCAATGTATGTGTGTGAAGCATGGACATTTAATAAAACAGTGGAAAAACATATAAGTGCTTTCGAATATAAGTGTTACAGAAGAGTTCTTTGTATATCTTGAACAGAGAAGAGAACAAATAGATCTATCCAGAGAGAACTCAAAATCAAAGAAAACTGGATGATGCTACAAAAAAAAAGAGAAAATTGAGATATTTTGGACACATAAAAAGACATGAAGGGCTGGAGAAAACCATCATGGAAGGAGACATACCAGTAAAGAGAAGAAGGGGAAGACCACGGAGAAGATGGATTCAGGATGTAACTGGTGGTTTGAACATTACGGCTGCAGAGGGAAAACATCTGGCCTATGAGAGAGAGAAATTCCAGAGGACTGTTTGGGTGGCAAAGTTCTACTCAGGACAAGCTATATGATGATGATGATCAGTGATGTTAAAATAAATTTGAAGTTGTAAGATCTAAGAGTAAAAACAAACAAAAACCAAACTGTAAGATCAGGAAGAAGCCTGTAGTTTTCTGTCCAGTGTTGTTTCACTAGGCCAGTGAGTTTGCCTCAGTGTATCATATTCAGGGCAGTCTTGTAGTGCGTGTTCTGCAGTCTAGGATGCCAAGAAGATGCTATGTATTCATAAAATATTCTGACAGGTCTAGCCACATGGTTCGGCTGCTAGAACATTGTGATCACACATACAGACAAACTTCATACCTTTTACTTCTCAAGCTGGGCTGTCTGCTGAGCTGATTGGATTCCTTCTCTGCCACCTCTCCACTGTCATTTCCATTGACATCCAAGCCTTCTTCTTCTTTGCCCTTTAAAAAACAGATCCAACAACATGAAAGTCAGACAATATCACTCAAGAGTACAACACAAAATTAAGCAAGATACAACAGAATGAAAAAATGTTTACAATGAATCAAAGATGCACAAATAATTCCACTAATGACACAACCAATAATCAATGAATGTCACAAACATAACATTTACTTTTATTTGTCTTATCTTATTTTATCTTAACCACATTTGCAGTGAAGCGTCGTGGGGAGAGTTAGTTTTCTATCTTGTGCCAGGCGAGTTGCGCTTGACGTTGTCAGTCCATGCTTTCGCAGGAACTCTGAGATGTTATCTATCCATCGTGTTCTTGGCCTGCCTCGTGCTCTGCGCCCTGAGTGTCGATTATTGTAGGCACGTGATGGTAGTAAATGTGATTCCATTCTCATTAGATGGCCGAACCACTTGATTCTTTGTTTCTTGATGTACTGTGTGCATGGTATAGTACCACCGATGCTTCTGATATTCTCGCTTCTCACTCTATCTCTCCTTGTAATGTTGACAGCTTTTCGTAGACATCTCATTTAACATGTAATCTTTCTTTCTTGTGTCTTAGTCAGGGGCCATGTTTGGCACTGATAGCAGAGAGTTGGAATAAATGTGCAGTTTATCAGTTGTCGTTTGACTGCCATGTTAATGCTTGGATGTTTTATTATTTGTCAACGTTCTATAAATCATGACAAGACATCTTCATACCATATTGTCTTGAACCATGACAACTTTGCCTATCTTGGCAACATAGACTCTGAGGTCAACAATAGGATATAGAAAGTCAGTGCTGCATTCGGAAGGCTGTGTGTTACTGTGTGGGAGTGGAAGGGGATCAGCTTAGCCACAAAGCTGAAAGTTTACCGGGTCATATAGCTAACCACGCTGCTGTTCGCCAGCAAGGCACAGACAGTGTATAGCAGAAAAGCAAGAAAACTATACCACTTCCACACAAGCTGTCTACGCAGACTACTCAAAATAAACTGGCAGGACAAAATTCCAGATACCAAAGTTCTCATAAATGCCAAGACTCCAGGCATCATCACCCTGTTGCAGAAGATTCAAGTGAGATGGAATGGTCACAATGCTCGGATGCCTGATAAACGCATCCCAAAACAGTTGATGTATGGTGAGAGCATGAAGGGGACAGATGATCAGTTGGTGCACTGAAAAAAGCTTTAAAGACACTCTTGAAATGCTTCGATATAGTCACCACATGCTGGAAATCCCTTGCGCAAGATCAACAAATGTGGCGCTGTAACAACGCAAGGAACACAAGAGGAACCCGCATAGCTGAGAATCGTTATGCCTTTGAGGCGCAGAAAAATCGAGCTGTGTGAAAGACAAAATTCACAACACCCCCATGTCTAACTTTGATCATGTATGTTCCAACTGTGGTAGGGGATTGTGTTCGAGAATTGGACTCTACAGTCCACTCCGCACACACCAGAGAGATGCAGCAGCGCACATCTGAGGCTGCTGTCATCATCACTTGCGATGGACACATTTTGTGTTAGTTCTTTCATTACTGTGAGAACCACTTTGTGACCATGACAAAAGATTTACACCAATAAAATTCTCATAGTTTGAGGAAGCTATAACAGTCATCTGCGCATGACTCGCCACTTGGACTTAGCAACACAAGATTTGAATCAACTTTAAAAATTCTGATAATGAAAACGTTGTGAAGGTGTGGCTGATAGTAAAGCTGATATGTGATCTCTATGGCAAAGTGGTTATAACGCTTGTCTGTCGTTCTGAAGGTTGTAGGTTCGAAAACTGATAGCACGCTGTGTTAGTGACCATATGCAGTGCAAATTTCTGTGGTGGTCCGAGACCAGATTAGGTTCAGTTGCAAGAATTCTTGGTGTGTACACCGTATGTGGTAGGACTACAGGAAACTGATCTTGCACACAAGGATCTAATTTATAAGTATCTCTGAAGATGGAGTAAGGGTTGTCTGAATGGCAAGGGACACTGGTGATAGGAAAGCAAGTGTTCATGCAAAACAGTCAGAGGAGCCTTATTAAGGAACTGAGGGGTGCCCGACTATCCTAGGAGGCCATAAAGAAAACAGCCAGAGACCGAGAAAAGTGGAGAGTAATTGTTAAGGCCCTATGCTTCAAGAGGAGCAGAGAGGAATAAGTAAGTAAGTATGTTACTGTTCACCTTCATAGTTCTAAGAGATATAACAAATATTAGGCTCGAACACATTCCTACCAGTAGCTAGCTCTAAAATATTCTCACCTCTTGCTCATTATCTGGACTCTTACTCTTTGACCTCCTTATCGATCTTCTCCTTTCTTTCTCGACCTCTTTCTGCTCTTCAATCTCTGTCAAGCTCTGAGCATCTGCCAAGTTGTCCACAGCGATAGCCAAGAAGACATTCAGTAGAATATATGGGTTGGGGTTAAGGGTATATCTGTTATATAAATGTTATTCTCAAGAGGGTTAACTCTTGTGTTTATAAATCTTATATTTACAAGCAGTCAGCGGTAGGTATCTCTAAAAACTACAGCAAATCATATCAAAATGATTTTCTGGGCCAACGTTATGTTACCAGTGTCAAACATGGCCAATAACAGCATCTAATGAGCGGAAAATCATAACGACAGAGATGAGGTGTCTTAGAAGAAGCTGCAGCGGGAACGCAAGAGAGAGAGAAGAAGCTGCAGGAGTGACAATAAGTCTGGCCAACACTATGTTACCAGTGTCAAACATGGCAAATAACAGTAGCTAATAAGCGGAAAATCATAACGATGGAGATGAGGTGTCTTAGAAGAGCTGCAGGAGTGACAATAAGAGACAAAATTAGAAATGAAGAAATCAAAAGTTAGAAATCAGAAGTTAGAAATCCGATGTGAAACCAGTCAGGCAATTCATAAGACAACAATAGATTAAATTAATCATATTCATAAACAGAAATGGGTTCAAAATTAGTTATCAGTTATGGTGAGTCGTTGATAGTCAAGTTGATAAAATACTGCGCCAGTGACTACTTGCTGTGGAAATTCTGGGTTCCAGGCCAGCTAGGGTCAAAAACTTTGGTGTGCACACAGTATGCAGCTGGACAAGTGACATCAGAGTAAGTCAAAAACAAGTCACTTTAATATCTGTTTAAATCTGATCTAAAGTTAAATGTTTGTTTCAAAAGGATACAATTACCACAAATAAATAGAACCACAAAGTAGAGACACACAAGAACTCCAGGAAACTTGACTCCGTGGTACGCCCGTATACCATCATACATGACTGCATTCCAATCTTCACCAGTCAGAATCTGTGATGTAGAGAAGATAAAAAAATGGTTTTTCAGAAATGATAAACAGGCTAAGTTTTGTCTTTGTGGTTAAGTTCTGCCTTGCATTCTAAAGGTGGTGGGTTCTACTCAAGGCAGTACCATTCCATTCACGAGTGCATTTTTTTCCAGAGACCCCCTAGGATTGTTGCAGGAGCTATGGAATTTGTGCTTTGTGCAATACTCTGGGGCAGGTGGTGTGCCCTTTCTGTGAAAAGAGATTGGGCCATATGTGATAAAACCTGGTGCAATGAAGTCAATTCTTCAATTTTTTTAGATTAACTATGACAACAGAAGATGTCATTTGATTCTGTAATCAGTTGTATGCAGACTATAATAGCACTCTGGACTTAATAGCTGCTCCGTTGGTAATCTGCTTCTGTGGCCTAACCATTTAATTTGTTGTTTCTTGATGAAGTTCAGTTCTAATGCTGTACCGGTCTCTTCTTGTTACTCCCAAGATTCTGCGTAGACACTTCATCTCTGCTGTAACTAGTTTTTTTACTATCATTTGATTTCAGCGTCCAGGTTTGGCACTGATAGCATCTTCTTCTGTGTCCGCCCGCTGTGAGTTCGGGTGTTAGCCATGGCAACTGGTATGGCGCTTCTGACTGATTTTTGTGCGAAGGCCTACTTTGCTGTTTGATTAGTGTCCCTCCCCATGCAAGCGGGCCATTTGATGACTTCTGAGCTCAGTTTAGATCCTTAAGTGTGATCTTACTGATATGATAATGTATGGAAACAGACTGTATTGAACAATGTGAAACAATAGATAACTAACACTGTGAGAAAGTTGGGATAAAATGCTATATTTTTACCTGAAACACAGTCAGCAGCGATGGCCAGAATGAATCAAAGTTACTTCGAGGTTTAGGACCATCCAAAAAATTGAACTTGCCACCAAATAACTGCATCCCCAACAAGGCAAATATAACAATAAAGAGAAACAGCAGCAGCAACAAACTGGCAATGGAGCGCATACTGTTGAGGAGGGAAGCTACCAAATTCCGCAGAGATGACCAGTATCTGTTGGCACAAAATGGTGGCATGTATTTCTATTAAAAATATAATATCTTGTAACAATGACTATATAAAAGAGAATGAACTTGTACTACGATCAACATCTGACATTTTTCAGAACATCAATACAGTAGTGAAAGCAAACATAGTAGACATAAATTATAAGCACTATTTGCTTACTGCATTCTGTGACTAATTGCCTTACTCTGTTCCATCGCTATTTGCTTCCTGTGGCATATAAAAGGCCATGATGTTACCTAATAGTTGTCCCTAGACGCAATATTCTACAAGGATCTTCCATAATTTGCATCTGTTTACTCTTATCGAATGCTTTCTCTTGGTCTATAAAAATAAGATTCTTACTTTGATCCTATTTGATTGTATTTTCGCAGATCTCTCTTAGTGTATATATTGCGTCTGTGCAGCCTTACACTTCCTACATCCAAGAAGCTATTGCTTAACTTGGGCACTAATATTTGTCTGGCTCTTCGCTCCAATATTTTTGCAAACATCTTTCTTGTATTTCTCAAAAGAGAGATACCCCTGTATGTTTTGCAATCTCTTTTGTCGTCCTCGTTCTTCCACATGAGGACTATAATTGCACTCTACCAGTCGATGAATACTGAGACAGTGTGCGAGACCAAGAATAACACATATAAATTAACCAACATATATCTGTACCATATATTCTGTATTTAGCTGTTTAATTTTTTGTAAAGCCATGTTTGTTCTTCTTTTAATTTCCTTCATCCCAAAAAAAAGATGGAAAGGGATGAAGGAAATTAAAAAGAACAAACATGGCTTACAAACAATTAAACAACTAAAAACAATATGGAACGGAACTGATAGGAAACCAAAGATTAGAATATATATACTAAGAGCATGCATATTTCCAGTGGCAACGTATCGGTGTGAAGCGTGGAAATTTAACAAGTCAGTGGAAAAACATATACGTGCTTTTGAATATAAGTGTTACAGGAAAAAGGAAAATCGTGGCATATCCTAAAGGACGTAGCCATCAACCACAGTAAACAAGTCGTTGATTTTCTAGGCACCACTTATACGTTCAGTAGTCTGCCATTGCTTTCTGAATGGTGAGGTCTATTTTACCTTTTGTAAAAATCCCACGGAAACGAATTGCTTCCAAATTTGCCCACCGTGGGGTTTGAACCAGCTACGCTTGGGTTTGTGATCAAGCTCACTACCGTTTGAGCTACAGACGTTCACTGTCTTAAAGATTCAAGTGTTACAGAAGAGTCCTCAATATACCATGGACAGAGAAGAGAACAAATTGATCTATCCAGAAAAAACGTAAACTCAAAAAAAACCTGGCTAATGCTACAAATAAGAAAGAGAAAATTGAGGTATTTTGGATATATAAAATACACGAAGGGCTGGAGAAGACCATCATGGAAGAAGGCAAACTGGCAAAGAGGAAGACAATGGAGAAGATGGATTCAAGATGTAACTGATGATTTGAACATGATGGCTGCAGATGCAGGACATCTGGCCAATGAGAGAGAGAAATTTCAAAGAACTGTTGGGGTGGCAAAGTTCTGATCAGGACAAGCTACTTCATGATGATGATGTTCCATATCAGATGACTAGACATGATAACAAATAGAGAAATTGTGTCAGAAAACAATAAAAAACACAATACAGATAGTGATCTACAGTTAGAAAGTTAAGATGGATTTGATGCAAACTCAGTAAACAACCCCAAAGAGACAGAGAAAGATGGGAAAACTAAGCAAAAAAACTGGAGAGAAACCAGAAAGAAAACCCAGATCAGAGCCTTATGGGCAAAGCTGAAGAATATTGTAGAGAACATAATTTGGTAAAGAAAGGCAGTTATACAACAAGAAGATTTAGGTAGTAGTAGTAGTAGTAGTAGTAACAATGATGAAATCACAGAAATGCCTGGTCAACCACTAGTAACAGCTGTTATAAGAAAGAGAAAATGGAGATATGTTGGGTATATCTTGAGAAGAAATGATCAAAGAATACCCAGCAGGCGTTGAAGCGGGAAGCAAAGCGTTCAAGAAAGAGGATGCCCTAGGGAAACCCAGAAACGAACTTTGCTGAAAGAGGCAAGAATTATCAGACTCAATTCCATGGAAGAGATTGAGCAAGTTGCCCAGGACAGAGTGGTAACAGAAATAAATATATATATAGTAGTAGTAGCAAATATTACACATCAGTAATCCCTGGCATCGCTTGAGTTGATTCCATCTTCTTCTTCTTCTTTGAATGCTCCATACTGTCCATGTGTTGTGCCGGGGCTCGCTAAGGAAGCAAAGAATAGTATCACTGCAACGTACAAGGCATGTCGTAAGAGGCCACTGATGTACAAGGCATGTAGTAACATGCGACTGATGTAGGACCTAGGAAAGATACCCTAATAAATAAAAAGAATTGCAGAAATCAGATGTGCTGGCCTACTTGTGGGTTCATAACTGGCACAACGTACAATCGCTCTTAGGTTCAGATCACATACAAATCACAGAGAGTTGTTAACAAGTGATTGATATGGAGTGTTGGAAGAAGAAGAAGAATGCTGCATATCGACTACTTGTTAAACCACTCTTTGTGTTCTTTATGTAATCTCAGCCTGAGAGAGCGATTGTACATTTTGCCAGTTATGCTCCTACAAGTAGGCCAGCAAATCAGATTTCTGTGACGCTTTATTTACTAGGGTAGCTTCCCTAGGCCACTACCTCAGTTGCATCTTATGACATGCCTTGTAGGTCACAGTGTTACTATTCTTTGCTCCCCCTGCAGACCCCAACAACACACAGGCGAGTTGATTCCATCAAATTACACCCACCTTCTGCATATCCCTCCAACAACTCACCTGGTGGCTTTGAAGACCCTGAGCAATCGAGCACATCTGAGCACAGAAATACCCAGTGGAGGAAAGACATTGGTGTGTTGGAGTATAGCCTCCAAAATACTACACAAAACTACAAAACTGTCAAAGCGGTTGAAGAGGGAAACAAAGTATCCCTGGAATCCCAGGCTGTACATTTTCAGTAACATCTCCATGGTAAAGAGAACTACGAAGAACAGGTTGGCAATAGCTGTCAAAATAGAAATAACAACACAATATCAACAACAAATGTAAACATGATCTCATACATCTAGTTTCCAGTAGAAGCACCTGCTTCTTCTCCTTCTTCTTTGAACACTATATCCATCACATGTTAAACCACTCTTTGTGATTTGTATGTGATCTGAGTCTAACAGCAATTGTGCAATGTGCCAGTTATGTGCCTACACGTAGGCCAGCAGATTTCTGCAAATGCTTTTTATTTACTACGGTAGCTTCCTAGGCCCCTACCTCAGTCGCCTCTTACGACATGCCTTGTAGGTTGCAGTATTACTATTCTTTGCGCCCTTTGTGAGTTCCAGCAACACATGGGTGAGAAGCTCCTGCGATTATACTCATTGTTTATTTTGTTTAGATTTGTAATGATGCCAAGATGATCTCTATTTCTTTCATCCCCTACAATGTCTACTGTTATTCATCAGGAATTCAGTCTTCTTTTCTGTTCTCTAATCCTGTTTTGTCTCACAGTGTCAGGATAAGAAGAGATTTCTAGAACAAGCCCTTGTGTGTACTTCATAAATAGTGTCTTTCATTGCCTCTGTTATCTCTGAGGTCCATCTTTTGCAAGGAATTCAATATAGTTCTGATTAGTGTCACATTCTGTTTTTAACAAGATACATGTGATAGATCTCAAACTGGTCAGATTTTAGATCATAGTCTATCTGTTGATCAATAGGTCACAATCTGTTGATCAATAGATCATAGTCTATCTGTTGATCAATAGATCATACTCTATCTGTTGATCAATAGATCATACTCTATCTGTTGATCAATAGATCATACTCTATCTGTTGATCAATAGATCATAGTTTATAATTTCATCAATAGATCATAGTCTATCTGTTCATCAATAGATCATACTCTATCTGTTGATCAATAGGTCATAGTCTATATGTTGATCAATAGATCATAGTCTATCTGTTGATCAATAGGTCATAGTCTATTTGTTGATCAATAGATATAGTCTATAAATGCATCAATATATCATAGTCTATCTGTTGATCAATAGATCATAGCCTATCTTTTAATTTTCTATAAAAAACATAAATTACTCATTTTATATATAAGTGTGACTGAGAACAGTATAATGTGGATGTGGATAACTCCATAATCTGGGCAAGGTTGGAGTCCTTCTGGTGAAGACCATGCCTTGTTCTCATGAAAACTGTGGTCAGCTTGACCATTCGAAGCATATTTGAAAGATTAATAATAATAACACAATTGTGTTATTTGACATAGAATATATTTCTACTTAAACAATTGCTGTTAGTTCATTATCAAATATTTGACTGCAAGTTTGCTACAACTAAATCAAATGCAATGATGACCAAATGCTCATATTGGGATAAAGATTACACGGAGAACTGAGGCTGATGCTATTGACTAATGTGTACTGGACAGAGGCTATTGCTAATGACTACTGTGTACTATCTACCCACCTTGAAACTCATCCAACCATGGAGGCTGCGCATAATGTTCAGATGTTAAAACAAGTGTATTGAGGAACACTAATACTATTACAGCCCAGTAAAAAGCCTGTGATTTCACAACCCTGCGGCAAAGTCTTCGAGATCTTCTATTTAATTTCTGCAGCTGCTGCCTGTTTATATAGAAAGATAACATATGAAAAAAGGTATCAAACAAACATAAAATGAAAACAGTAAAACAAGCACTCATACAGGTAAACTACAGATAAACTGCAGGTAAACTACAGGTAAACTAGAAACAACTGTTAAAAAGGAACAGTAAAGCAAGCACATACATTAAAAAATATAAAACAAATTTTACCAGACCCCTGTTCGGACCGCAATGTAAAAATGTATAACATTACTGTAGATTAAACTAGCAATTAGATCAGAATGCACTAAGATAAATTTAGAACTTATATTTTACATGAAACAATGCTTAGCGAGTATGTGGCAGATAGTATGGAATGAGTTAATCCAGTTGTTATATGGCACATGAGAGAAAGATTGGGTGAGAGATGAAGATAGAATCAAAGGTAGAACGATAGAGATGGGAGAGGAGTGAGACATGAGGAGAGAGACAGTGAGGAAAAGTGATGGGGAAAAGGAAGAGAGAGAAAGACAGAGGCAAGAGGGAGAGAGAGAGACAGTGAAAAGCAGGAAGGATGAAGGGAAATATATAGGAAGAGAGTGCCAGAAATGAGTAACTATGAGTAAGGAAGAGATAGAGATAGAATGGGGAAGTGAGAGTGGAGACAGGGATAGTTAAAAGGGATGATGAAGGGGAGGAGAGAAGAAAGACCATGGAAGGTAGGGGAGGAGGAACAGAAAGCAAATTAAGGTAGGAAGGGAGAGGAGGAAGTGAGAGTGAGAAAAGAAAAGAAGAAAACAGAAGGAAAGAGGATGGAGAAAAAAAGATGAAGAGACAGGATGCAAACAGAGATATAAAAATAATGTTTGAGTAGTTTCAACATATTACTAGCAAAAATAACTACATGTGAAATACGATACCTATGAAAAGTTAACAACAACACCAGAAAAGATGGGCACCAACATCAGCTTAAGAAAGAAAGTTGGCACAGAACCTTGCTTGATTTACATTGAGAAACAAAGAATGAAGTGGTTTGGCCACCTAATAAGAATGCAACCAAACTCCACAGCATACAGAACATCATGAAAGAAGGCGAGAGGAAGACCAGAAAAAGGCGGATAGACTGCAGAGCAGAATCCTGTCAAAAAACAAAATTAACTATCATGCAAGCCACTAGAACAGCGCAAGAAAAAACCCAGAAAACTACGACACTGGGACACCAGTCAAATGGCGAGGGACACCAGTCAAATGGCGAGGGACACCAGACAAATGGCGAGGGACACCAGTCAAATGGCGAGGGACACCAGTCAAATTGCGAGGGACACCAGTCAAATTGCGAGGGACACCAGTCAAATGGCGAGGGACACCAGTCAAATGGCGAGGGACACCAGTCAAATGGCGAGGGACACCAGTCAAATGGCGAGGGACACCAGTCAAATGGCGAGGGACACCAGTCAAATGGCGAGGGACACCTGTCAAATGGCAAGGGACACCAGTCAAATGGTAAGCAGGCCTCACACAAAAATCAGTCAGAAGCACAATACCAAACATCTTGACTACCGCCTGAATTGACTGCAGGCGGTATAGAAGAAGAAGAAAAAGTCAACAAAGAAGAAGGAGAATATACTTCACAGAAACTTTATTGTATGAGAAGTCAAAGACAGTGAGAAAATGCAGATTAACTCCTTCACCCTTATAAGCCAATATACTGGCTCGCAGCAATTTTTAAGATGAGGCATTGCCAATATGCTGGTGAATTCATTATACAGTGCAATATAAATGCGCCTGGAAGTATCAAAAAATAATTCTGTAGTGAAACGGTTTGAAAAATAATAACAAGGCTGGAGAATACAGAGACAGCAAGAGATGTATCCCAAACATATCCCTGATCCTCACAGCCACAATCAACCTTTTCTGTTGAAGCCATGATTGATGTAGTTCTATAGCCTCAACCTCCTCTTCCTCCTCCTTGTCCTCAGGGTCTAATTCACTTGCCAGTTTTGCTGAAAAAAAATTAGTTAAATTTGTTTATTTAAATTCAATTTTGGCTGAATATAAATAGAAAAATGAATAACTAGCTTACAAAGTGCCTTAGAACAAGCACATACAGGATTACTACATTTCCGACACAACACTTATATAAAGAAGTAAATGGTGGAAGAGAAAAAAGAAAGAGTTTTGGCTGAAAAGTTAAATTAAATTCAGCTTTTTACATATTCAGTTACAAGAAAAGAAAACTTTAGTACAGGGTGTATGTAAAGTCTCACAACACTTCATATTTAGGTCAGATTGAAAAATGAAGTCCATAACATCATCAAAATATGTGCTAAAACAAAGTAGTGAAGTTAGTCACAATAGTTACTGCTATGGTCTACTGTTGTTCTTGGTAAACTAGAAAGAACAAATGAAATATTCACTATAACATATGGAAATATCCACCACAGGCTTCAAGATACATCTGTACACATTTCTTCATATTGTCAAATATTCTTTCTTTAGTTGAAAACACCATTATGGTTTGAGTGAAAAGAATTACTTGAGCAGACAACAGTCATTCACTGCATATTGCACCACAATTGACTATGGAACACATTTTTGATGATGTCATGTACTTTGTTTTTCACATTTGTTCTACATATAAAGTGTTGTATATACCTAGGGAGTATGATGACATCTACGGGGGATACAGCACCAGAAATTCCATACAGAATCGCATTGGCATCAAGTGCTTTTAACAAATTGTCAAATATATGGAAGTCCAATTCACTCAAAAAGCACTTAAAATTAAAGATCTTTAACTCTTGTGTGATTCCAGTATTAACTTATGGATGCAAGAGTTGGAAAGCAACAAAAGCTCTAGAAAGAAAATTAGATAACTTTGAGAATAAATGTCTTAGAAGAATACTAAACCTCAAATGGTCAGATTTCAGACCCAATACACAAATAAGACAAGAGACCAAGCAAGAAAATGTATCAAATTTTATAAGAAAACGCCGCTGGAACTACATCGGCCACACACTTAGAATGGATGAGAGAAGACTCTCTACCAATCCCTCATATGGACACCAGAGGGAAAAAGAAAATGAGGAAGACCAAGAGAGACTCTGCGTAGAACCATCATCAGAGAAGGCTCAACGATGGGCCTAGCAAACATTAAAGACCTAAAACAGATAGCAACGAACCGCGAGACATGGAGAGCTATGACCTCTGCCCTATGCGCCCCACAGGCCCAAGAGGAAAGACTAACTAACTAATAAAGTGTTGTAAGACTATATAAACAACCTGTATTACAAATTCGTTTTTTTTCTGTAAATTATAAATATTTTAAAAAATATTTGTTAAATGTGAAAATGATAGCGCAAGACAGAAAAGAATGGCATAAGTTAGTTCAATTCCTGGTGCTTCACAGAGAGCTTAAGACTTGAAGTTCACTGAATACTGAATGTAATTAATGATCTTATTTGTAGCATCAGCCAGTTTTCTTTGATTTTGAGTTCTTTCTGGATAGATCTATTTGTTCTCTTCTCTGTCCAAGATATATACGGAGGACTCTTCTGTAACACTTATATTCAAAAGCAGTGTTACAGAAGAGTCCTCATGGACTGGCATATAGTCCTTATTTATACTTAAGTACAACTTGACAAATAGTGTACTTACAGTGTCTGGGTGTTCCTCCATCTTCACCTACATTCTCATTCTCTGGATCAATATCCTCTGTCAAAAACCAAATGAATAAAATTTACATTTGGCTATACATCTATTATAATCTCTATAACCATCTATTGATTGATTGATTGATTGATTGTTTGACTGACATGACCATCATCCTTGTACTTCGGTGAGTCACTGTGTGTGCTCCGATCTCTTTCTTACACAGTAAGATCTCAGCTGCTGTGCATGAACTCTATAGCACCATCGAGGGTCCCCGATGTAATTTTGAAGATGGTAAAAATATTTTGTGGGAACTTTATTTTATATCTTTCTTATGAATTTTGCCCAGGCAGCTGCTTTCCAGCCTGCTTTTGTTGATTTTGAATAGCCAAGGGTTCTTTTACGTACTCAACTTGAAAGCCCGATATACGTTTTAAGGTCCGTCTCCTATAGTACTAGGAACTCGATCTCATTTACACTGAGATCAGGATCTCTGAAAAATATCCTGATGACTCCCGACAAACAAATGGAGTACCTTAGAAACGAGAGGCGAGCATCTAACCTCTATGCCACAGAGATCCCCAATACCATTTATTTTAATCTCCTTAACCATAAACAACATGGACAGAACTCCATGAGCATGATTCGTAAAGTTGAATTAGGAATGGTAAGACGCAACTGGGTGGAGGTACTGGTACAGACAATGATCAGAGAAATCACCTTCATATTTGTCCCTGGGCACGCAGGAGTTAGGGGTAATGAACGAGCTGATAGATTGGCTGGCTTGGCTACAATTTCAGAGGGAGCTGTCATGGATCGAAATTACATTCTTCACGCATTGAGAGAGTATGTCAAACAGAGGAGTTTCAGGGCTGTGAATAACACTCGCTGACCAGATTGAGAGAGATGGGTGTCAATATTGGTGCAGCCTGAAAAGAACGACATACTAAATATGCAAAGAGATTGATTAATCAACATCGAACTGGCGTGTTGGGCCGATGGACGCTGCTGGATTTGCTGAGGTGGAGATCGGATCACCTATGGACATGTCCGAGTGCTATGATGATAGTCCTCATATAACTGATAACATGGACAGAGCTAGCATTCGAATCATGTATACCTTGCTGAGTCCAGCCATATCTGAGATGGCTGGGACATGTGTTTGATGAGCGAAAACAGAACCCCCAAAGAGCATCCTATATGGCCAACTCACAACTGCGACTAGATAGCATGGGCGCTCATTACTACGCTTCAGTGACACATGCAAGTGTGATCTAACTTATGTTTTATCATGGCCTCCGATAACATGAGGCCAGCGGGCTCAGTTAAAATTCTAGAAAATAAGACAACAACCATTTCGCGATTCTCACATTCCAGTATTGTTGTATAAAGTCTAATTCATGTTAAAACAACACAACATGCTAAATCAAGGTTATATTATGTTACAAATTATGTTTAAATCTAAGGAATATCAGTATTATTCATATTTGTCATCAATAAATAATCATGGACTTATAAAATTGAGTAAAATTACAAAAAAGCTTGATGTTCTATAATATATATATAAAACGAGCCTCCATTAACTCTTTCCATGCTTTTCACCGCACACTGCGCTACGACAAAAGTGTTAACGCTCATTAGCCACACACTGCGACATAGAGTTGCTTTCCTTATAAGAAGTCTTTCTAGTTTTACTTCTACTGTTTTACTTCTACTACTTTGGCTGAAATCAGATGCATGTGTCCTAAACTTGTAGAATATGTGTTTAGGTGCCTACGAAACCAATGTGCAACGTATACACATTCTTGGCCAAGATCAAACATATCACAAAGAGTGATTAAAATTGGTTGTAAAGAACGAACGCGAAGAAGAAGACGAATTCTACTACTTTTTAACCTTGTTATTCTATTAGGTTGTCCAGTTTTCTTCAATTTAGTATATAATAATATATATATGTTTATTTAATGACGAGTAGTTAAGATTTTTTTTTTGGAACTCCCTTGAATTAACTGTTTAAAAATTGAGGAAATAACTCAGCGTGGAAAGAGTTAAAAAGGAATTTTGGATTTCCTGTCTGAGCTAGTTTGTCTTATGTTGTAGGGGGCCATGTGTTTGATCATCTGGGGTTCTTAGAACACCTTATTCACTCCCTACATACACAGCATCCATAGAGAGAAACAGAGAGAAACATACCCACACAACCTACATACAGAGAGAAATAGAAGAAATGCTCCATACACACCAGCTTGTGTTATCCAATCAAGGTACCCCCTCAGGTCTTCTTCCAACTGCTGCTTCTCTCTCAATTTTTGAAAGTCACCGCGAGCTTTGGCCTTTTCTCTTTCCTTAGAAAACTCACTAGAGAAATGAGAGAATGACTTAGTTTAAAATTCAAGAAAACATTTATCTATATAATTTCATATTCTGATTGATTGATTGATAGGACGATCATTATTGCACTTCGGTGAGTAACCATGTGTGCTCCGAGCTCTTTCTTACACAGGAATTTTGCCAGGGTAGCGACTTATAATTACATACTTTGACAAAGTGAACCATTGAATAGTCAATACCATAGTGTTATCGTCATCAAGAGTAATTTTATTTGACCTAGTAGATAATACTCATGATATTACCTATTTGCAAAGTCTTCTTGAGTAACTGAGGTGTGCTTGACTATCCTGGGAGACCATAAAGAAAACAGCCAGAGACCAGGAAAAGTGGCAAGAATTGTTAAGGCCCTATGCCCCATGAGTAGCGGAGAGGAATTAGTCATTACCTACTTTCATACTTGAAAGTAAAAAAGGTAAAAGAAACCCTTTTTCATACCTTGATGTATGTTGGGTAATATGGTGTTAGGCCGGATTTTTCATTGACCGTCGGCATACGATGGGTGGTGTGGTCAACAAGTGCTTTTAATGGTGCCCAATTGAGGCTGGGTTGACCTGAAAGCTGTTACTGCCTGAAAAATATTCCACACCTGCTGTGGAATTAAACTTGAGACCACTAGGCTAAGAAGATAGTTCACTAACAACCACGCTACAGTGGCAAGTGGTTAGCAGAACATTGGTATATACAGTACTGAAAAACATAAAATAATTAAATTATAATATCAAATATCTCATATTTATTCACATTTCTTGAATATTATAGTAGAAGAACTGTTGCTACTGTCACAATAGTAGTAGTAGTATATTAACTGTGAGAAGAATGGAAAACTTGTCGCATACTAAAAGAAATGTTGTTCTGTGAACTTTTGGAGGGGAAGAGGCACCAGGGCAGACTACTGCTCAGATTTAAAGATGTCTGCAAGGTCTCAATGAAAACTTTTCTATAGGTCCCAGCACATGGGAAAAACTAGCTGATGACAGAGTTGTGTGGAAAGCAATATTACGCAAGGACGCAGAGTCTTTGAGAAGAGACTTATGTATGAGCTGAAAGACAAGAGAGACAAGCGAAAACTCAGACATTGTCACAGTAAAACACTGGCCAAATGACCATCTATAAAGACGACAAAAGCCATATATACATATATATATTATCTGTATACGATTTGTCAGTAATTAATGTTATTATTATATTATATTCCTCTCGTACCATTATACATTACATGGGGCCTACAGGTAATTTCTCCATACCGCTCTATCCTTGTCAACTCACTCAATCTCCTGTATGGAATTAAGTTCAATATTTCTCTGTTTTCTCAGTCAAGTTTGTTTCTCTAGAGTGTTCTTCCTTTCTTAAACCCTTATCCTCTCACTTCAATGCCTGCTTTCTTAGTTATGTGACTTCACTTGTTTCTCTCTGCCTCCTTGTGGAGCATAGTAGTTTGCCACTTTTCCCAGCCTTAGGTCATTTTCTTTATAGCCTCTTAGGACAGTCCAGCATTCCTCAGTTCCTCAAGAAGACTCCATCTCCAGGTCTGTTTAGGATGTCCCATGTTCCTTGTGGGTGGTTCCACTCAAGTGCTTGTCTAGTGACACTTAACTGTGTCTTCTGTAGGGTATGCCCGATCCATCGCCATGTTCTCCTCTTAACCTGGGTCCTCATCAGTTATGTACTGCATTATTATTTGTCTGAATTTGTTCAAACTGAAATCTGTTCTACCAAACTCTATTCAATTGAGATTTGGCTACAGTTCTATATCTCTAGACAAGGTACTTTCCATAGTTTGTTGCAGACAAATTCATGATAATTATTCTGGAGTCACTTACCCACTTAGGACACCAAGAACAAGGTTGAGAACAAAGAATGAACCAATGATGATAAGACTGACAAAGTACAGCCAGGGCCAGGAGCTACCAACAGCATTATTAACCTGTATGATGAAAATAATAATGATATCAGTAAGAATGATGATGATAGGATGAAGATAATGCTGACAAAAATTGAGATAATGAGATGGCTGGTGATGATGATGATGATGCCGACAAAAATGGAGATGACGATGGTAATTGCTGACAATGGTGAGGCTGGTGATCCTGATGCTGACAAAATGGAGATGACGATGGTGATGATGATTGCTGACAATGGTGGGGTTGGTGATGATGATGCCGACAAAAACAGAGATGGTGATAATGGTGAGGCTGGTGATGTTGATGCCGACAAAATTGGAGATGACGATGATGATTGCTGACAATGGTGATGCTGGCAATGATGACGATGTTGATGCCGATGATGAAGTGGACTATTGAAGAAAAGTTTGATATTGCTAAACTTAATGTGTGAACCTGTCTGTGATAAAATGGAAGTAAGGCAGATAACAATGATTAGCAAACACTAGCCATACAAAAGGAACATATCAGAAAAATAAGACTAATATTTCATAGCCCAGTTCTAGATGTCCTTCTAAACCATCAGTTATGTCCTAGTACCTAGTAGCTTACCTAGTAAGCCTGTAATTATGTAGACAAGTTAAGATTCTATCATGTTTTACTATGCTATACTTAAGGAATGAGAATAATGATAATCTATGTAAGCTACTGGCATTATGTTGACCACATCACCCATTGTGTGCCGACGGTAAAAAAAAAGTCACTGTACCAACACTGTATTACCCTCTATACCCTGTGGTATGAAAAGGGTTCCTTTTTCCTTACCTTTCCCTATGGAAACTGAGAGCTAGCCTTAAAAAAAACCAACCTAGATATAATATGTCTAAGAGAATCTAAGGTGTCAGGTCAGATCTATCATATGAAAGTATAAGGTACCATCTGAAACTGTTAAACCCACAGACTTGTGGAAGGGGGATTGGGAGAGCTAAAAACTAGTGAAGTAAACCCTGACAGAAAATCCCCACTGTCTTGTGGTCAGCACAGTTATGCAGAAGGCTAGAGAAGTAAATATTGACCCCAAATCCAGAGGTAGGGACCCTAAGGCAGTTGATGGTTATGTGTGTAGTCCATTCCATCTTCTGGCATCTCCTGCAAACCCTGATTGATTTCAAATGTATGGACTTTGTCTTTTCTTTGGATGAAACAATACAGTAGAGAGGAGTTTGTGCAAAATGGACAAGGCACATTCCGATATCATCTGCCCGAAGCTTAGGTGAAATTGATGCACATGTCCTAAACGTGTAGAAATCTATGCGTTAGGGGCCTACCAAACCAATGTGCAACGTATACACATTCTTGACAAAGATCAAATATATTACAAAGAGTGATTAAAATTGGTCGTAAAGAACGAACGTGAAGAAGAAGAAGATCTGCCCGAAGCTAGGCATAAATAGAGAGAACACTTCATCCTTGGGTTAATTGACCATCTGTAAAGATGAAAAAAGCCCATTTAAGAGAATCTAAGATGATGTAAATAAGATGGATGAAGTAGTCGGTATCACAGTATTTGAAGTTTTAGTTTCAGTTTGAAATATCTTCATTGCACTTCGGACATGTCCATAGATGCTCTGATCTCCTTCGCAATATTTCCGACAGCATTCAGTGACTAATCGTACCAGTTTGAATTTGATTGATGAATGGTTAAACAGATGGTTAAAGACAGATGGCTCCCATGTTTAAGTTTAGCATGTAAAAGAACACTTGGCAGTTCAAAATAAAAAGAACAGGCTGGAAAGCCGCGGCCCAAGAATGCTCCTGTGTAAGAAAGAGATCGAAGCACACATGGTTACTTACAGAAGTGAAATGTTGATGGTCCTATCAATCAATCAATCCAGATGTTCAACTGTTATCTCTTACAACACAGCACATGTTAAGCTATAGCTACTTACATCATAAAGTACATTAGTCCACCCCTCCATCGTTATACACTGGAAGACTGTCAACATAGCTAGACCAAAGTTGTCAAAGTTGGTAATACCATAGTTTGGTCCTGCCCACCAACCTCGGCACACACCAGTACCACCACAGTTATAGCTCCCACCACAAATTTTTGGATCACCATCAAAATCATCTGTACAGATACAGTTATCAAATTAGAGGAAGAAATGGTACAGTGAATTGAATCAGTGTATGTGCTCATGGTGCTGCAGCAAACTTAAAGGTGTCTGTGGCAGAATAGTTGTACATTAGTTTCAGCCTGGAACCACAATTATCTACCTAAAAAAGTAGGATACCAATCCTCTGCTATGTGAGTGAAGAATCTAAATCTCTGAGAATTGAATATAGTACACTTGTTCTTCTTCAAACGCTCCATATCAACCACTTGTTAACCACTCTGTGTGATTTGTATGTGATCTAAGCCTAAGAGTGATTGCACGTTGTGCCAGCTATGTGCCTACAAGTAGGCCAGTATATCCGATTTATGCGATGATTTTTATTGACTAGGGTAGATTCCTTAGGCCCCTACCTGGGGTTAAAGGCTCATGGCGGCAGCATATTCCAGGGTTAGCGAAGGGCGCGCTAACCAAGACCCTGCCCCCTACCTCCACGTGGTGACCCTGGAAATAGACTTTGGTTCCGGTCTGGCAAATGGGGGCAGGGATCTGGGAGAACTACTGGTAGTGGTAGCAGTGCAAGTACGAAGAAAATGCACAAAACTCCTAGCCAACGTCCAACCAAATACTGTTGAAGATCTCGAACGAAAATAAACAGCAGCGAAACGTTTCTGACATAAGCCCCACTCCCCCGGAGTAAGGGCCTAACAGAAATTGCCATCTCCGGAGCATGAGACTCCATACACAAACTCGACGTGTAAGCCAAAGGTCCCGCCACAAATTACCAGTTTCTCTACCAATGGGGAAACATGAAAGGACGAGAGGTGCATCCAGTGAAGAAACGTGTGCCCACGTAGGCGAAGCTCGAAGCCCTGAGGAGGGGGCAAACATTGCCAGCTCGTGGGCAAGAATAAATGTCAGAGTGTAACGAATAAGTCTACCCTCGTGTCGGTACAAGGGAAGATTGCAGCTGACTCCACATCGGTGGCCTGGTGCAGATACATGTACTGGGCATGGTTTGCGAGCGCAAAACAAAAAGTTGCGTTTTAGTGCATAACGAAACTACCCGCCCTGGGAAAACCGTGCAAGGTAATGTTGCGATAACAATTAACATCCCCGGAAGAACTGAGGTTGCTGATGCCTAATGGAACTGCCAGCCTTGGGACAACCGGGCAAGGTACTATTGCAGTCACAACTAACATCCCCGGAAGAACTGGGGCGGGTGATGGTGGTGAGCGCAAAATCCTCAGTTGTGTTGCTAGCGCCGACTGAAACGACCCTCTACATTGTTTGTGCCTGGCCCCAGGCCGGTGTCTTCCGAGGTTAACTGCAAATTGCCACGTACCAACGCGCGCCTAGAAAAGGCTGAGAATGTTCCTACTCCGGATCAAACTCAAAAGTGAACGGTAAAGAAAGGTCGACAATGTAAAGATCTGACAGGCTGTCCGGGTCCGAACATTGGTGAAGGCCGATACTTTACACGGTGTTTTATACGAGTAAGACGCTGTCCAAGGACAAGCTTATACGCCCCAAGAAATGTTTCTAATCCGGAACGACCTCACAGTCAGAAAGGGCATAACAGCGTAACTCACTGTCTTGGCGTAGATCACAAAGCCCAAATATACGGCAAAGCTGATTGAAAAGGAGTAGATCCGGGCCGACATAGTCGGCAGAAAGGATCGCACCTTAGGAAAGTTCACCCTAGTAAATCAAAAGCTGGCTGAAACCGGACGGGCGGGCCTAGTCACCATGGGCGCGCAATCGACCCGACGTAAATCACTCAGTTCTTGCCAGTGGACCAATTATTCATCACAATAAGAATGATGAAATTGGCAGTGAAGAACGATCGCAAGAGAGAGAGAAGGGCCCCTACCTTAGTTGTCTCTTACAACATGCTTTGTAGGTCACAGTGTTACTATTCTTTGCTCCCTTGCGAGCCCTGGCAACACACGGGCAAAACATAGTACACTTGTGTATACCATCTGGTTCACTGTCTCTGTGATAAGCAGACTCTCTCTCAGTTGTTAAAATTATCATTAAAATAAAACACAACTAAATGCTACTTATGGTCTAGTTTAGTGCTGTCAAACATTTGTATATATTGGGGCGTCATCTGACTAATGACTGGAGGTGCGAGCACAGTATGGCAATGATAATAATTTGTCTAGTACAACAATTTCTTCATACCGCTCCATCCTGGACAACTCATTCCTCCATAGAACTGAGACCGATATTTCTTGCCTGTCTCAACAAAGTTCGTTTCAGGGTCTCCTTAGGTTGTCCTCTCTTTCTTGACCCCTTTGTATCCCACTTCAATGTCTGCTTTGATATTCTTTTATTATTTCTTCTCAAGGTGTGTCCAACATATCTCCATCTTCTCCTTCTTATAACAGTTGTTACTAGTGGTTAACATTGCTGGCATATAGTAGGATTGATACTCTCTCTCTCGCGATCACCCTTAGACTGATGTACTAGAGTTCCCCATAAATCACATTCATGTAGAAACCTGATTCATGCAGCCTTAGCATGGGTGGGTCTCATCACATCTTCAGCACCATTTGGAGCTCTGGTGCTTATCCTTCGGTGATGTATCCAGTTTCAGCCATCGTTTACGGAGTTTGCTCTCCGTCAGCTTTTGGTTATCCCCAGCCGACCTGCAAGGCAGCAGGTTTGATTGATACAACATTTGAATTGAAAATTCGTAATTTAGTTTTAATACTATAGTGTGGCAACTGCACTAATAATAATCATAATAACAATAAAGTAATATTAATAGTAACATGAATAACAAAAATAATACCTGATGAAAACTTAATCTTGACTAAGCCTTTAATTGTAAAAAATATTGTGCGTATGAAAGATTGAGTTTTCTGTTTATTTGACATTTTCTAGAAATTATGATTAGTGTTAATGCCGGACTAAGTCGTGTTGGATATGGCTGGTCTAGTTGTTGATATATAAACCAACAGAATGATTTGTTGTTGCGTTGAAGTATTGTATGCTGGAACAGACAGTAATAAAACTAGTATATGGCAGTTGGAATTACTACTTTCAATCTAATTTCAGTTCTCAGTAATCTTTGAACATATTTTCTGTCTTATCTTGCTTGTAGGTGTTGTTGGTTAGATGAGACTCTTTCAAGAAAGTTCTTTTTTTTTGTATTTCAGTTAATGATGTAAAAATAATGTCTGTACACAATATATATATATATATAAAAATATATACTTTATGATATGTAATGGGAGGATGAAAGAACTGGGAGCATGAAGGGAGTAGAATGATAAAGGAACTAGGAGGATAAAGGAAGTGGAAGGATGAAGGAACTGGGAGGATGAAGGAAGTGGAAGGATGAAGGAACTGGGAGGATGAATGTAATAATGAGATGAGGTCGAGATACAGAGAGAATGAAGATAGAAAGGGATAGAAAAAGAGAGAGAGAAGAAGAAGAAAGAGAGGGACACACAAAAGAGTTAGCCAGGAACCGTTGTCTATGAAGAAAATAGTCTCTGATGTTAACAACAAATAGTAGTATGATTAGTTTTCTGTAATGTACTTTAGATCTTGCGATAATGATGGAAGAAGGAAGCAGATAAAGAGAGAGACACACACATGCACGCACACACGCAACAAGAGATAGATAGAAACATAGATACAGCTGTTACAATAAACATAATGAACTACTGAGATACTATTTGGATAGGTAGATAGATAGAAACATACATACAGCTGTTACAATAAACATAATGAACTGAGATACTATTTGGGCAGATAGATAGATAGAAACATAGATACAGCTGTTACAATAAACATAATGAACTGAGATACTACTTGGGTGGGTAGGTAGATAGATAGAAACATAGATGCAGCTGTTACAATAAACATAATGAACTGAGATACTATTTGGGTAGGTCAAGTCAAACAACATATTCCATAAACCAAATATAGCTAACATGAATATCAACAATATATACAAGGTTTACAAACAATCAAATGGGTAACACTGAAATCTGCTTAAGCTTCAGTTATCAGAGGAGTATCCTCATAGCACTTCGCACATGTTCATAGGTGCTCCAATTTCCAACTCAACAAATTCAGCAATGGATGTTGGCATATTTGTTTTCTCCAATCTCCAATTTTTTTTTCATGGAGAGGGAACGAGCCATATGGGGTAAAACCCAGTGAAATGAAGTCAATCCTTCGGCTTTTAAACCCTTTTTTTTCTCCAATCATATTTTGCCTCATAGCATCAGGATAAGAAGAGATTTCTAGAACCAGTCCTTGTGTGCGCTTCATAAATAGTTGACATATAAACATGTAATAAGTGTACAGAAACTGACCATGTGATGTACTATTAAATTTGTAGCAGGCATCATGAAGCCTGCCATAAAAGAGTTCTAATCCAACGATGGCATAAATAATGATGACAAATATAACAAGTAGAGCAATATGCAACAAGGGAACCATGGCACGGAGTATGGAGTTCAAAACCACTTGGAGACCTGTAAAAAAACAAAACACATGACATGATAACCAAATAATTCAACTTTAATAGCAACTACTGAATATTGTCTCTATTGTCTTTCCCAGGTGGATCATGCTATTGGTGGTCTACTCTTGCTGTTAAGAGTAGGAGTAGGAGCTTTAATTTGCTTTTCAGGGCCAGATGAGTCGCCCTTGTTGTGTTATATATATATATATGGCCTTTTTCGTCTTTACAGACGGTCAATTGGCAAGTGTTTTACTGTGACAACTTATGAGTTTTCGCTTTTCTCTCTTGTCATTCAGCTCATACATAAGTCTCTTCTCAAAAGACTCTGCGCCCTTTCGCAATTTGGCTTACCACACAACTCTGTCATCAGCTAGTCCCTCCCATGTGCTGGGACCTATAGAAAAGTTTTTCATTGAGGCTTTGCAGACATCTTTATATCTGAGCAGTGGTCTGCCCTGGTGCCTCTTTCCTCCGAAAGTTCACAGAACAACATTTGTTTTGGTATGCGATAAATTTCCATTCTTCTCACATGTCCCAACCATCTTAGTCATCTACTGCTGAGCATGCCAATGATGGAAGGCAGGTTTGCACGTTGCAGTACTTCAGAGTTGGTTATCTTGTTGTACCACCTGATGTTCATAATCTTGCGGAGACATTGAAGGTGAAAGATGTTAAGTCTCCTCTCGTGTCTTGAGGAGACTTAACATCTTAAAATGTTATATCCGTGTTTATTTAATGTGGTCTTGATATTGACTATCCATCATTTTCTTGGTTTTCCCCTTTAACTCTAGTACCTGATTTCTTTTTACTGTATGTTGTTATTGGTGGTTGGTTGTATTCTATTCTCATTAAATGTCAGAACCTCAGCATTTGTTGTTTTTCAATGTATTCGGTGCATAAAGTTATGCCCACTCAGCTTCTGATGTTCTCCTTTTGTAGTCTACCTTTCCTGGTAATCCCTACCACCTTCCTCAAGCATTTCATTTCACATGTGGTGAGCTTTCTGTGGTGTGTTGCTGTCAGAGACCAAGTTTGGCACTGGTAACAAAGTGTTGGCAGAAAATACTTTTTATCATCTGTCTTTTCACTTCCATCTTGATCTTCTGGTGTTGTAGTAATGGTGCCAGCTGGTAGGTCACTGCATTTGCTTGTAGGCATCTACTGACAAGTTGTATAAATGTTAAGTAATAGCAATACTGATTTATGGATTATTGAGAAAATGAAGAAGAAGAAGAAAAGGATGACCCAAGAGAAGATGGAATGATAAGAATGCGATACATGATTTGAACATGACAGGAACAAAGACATGACACTTGTTCTTTGATAGTGAGAAATTTTTTTTTTTAGGAACCCTTTCATACCTCGTGGTATATGGGTCAATACAGTGTTAGGCCTGTATTTTTCATTGACCGTCGGCACACGATGGGTGATGTGGTCAGCATCACACCGGCCGCCTTTACTTTCCCAGAGCATGTCTGGTACCCAGTTGAGGCTGGGTCGACCTGAGAGCCGTCGCGGTCGGGAAAGATAGTGAGAAATGTTAAAGTAATATTATGTTGGCAGAGTTGTGCACACAAGATAATGAATAATGAATAACAATATAGACTAGACTTGTATAATTAATAACCCTAGGGCTCTCTGTGGCAAAGTGGTTACACCCTTGCCTTGCAAGTCGAAGGTCATGGATTCGAATTCGGACTGCACTGCTCTCTTCACGAGTGCAATTTACAAGTGCAGATTCAAATTTTAATGGCTCGCTGGTTGTGTTCGTAAGGATGCTAGTATTGCTAGGCTAGGCGATGGGTGTCGTAAGAAATGAGGGTAAGTGGTTCGAGTCCCGTGTTTGTTTTTCGAAGCTCTTAATACTTGTACACTGTTTATCTGTTGATCATACTCTTTGCTTCGTTGCTTCCCTTGGGTTCTTGCAAAAAAACTCCTTGTTCTCATCCAGTTTTATACTGAAGTGTGCTGAAAGTGTAGCGTGAGAGATCTTTAACAATAGCTCGAGTGACAATTAACTCTCTAGTGTTACTACTGTACCCAGTTTTATACTGGAGGTGTGCTGCTGAAAGTGCAGCTTGAGAGATCTTTAACAATAGCTCGAGTGACAATTAACTCTCTAGTGTTACTACTGTACCCAGTTTTATACTGGAGGTGTGCTGCTGAAAGTGCAGCTTGAGAGATCTTTAACAATAGCTCGAGTGACAATTAACTCTCTAGTGTTACTACTGTACCCAGTTTTATACTGGAGGTGTGCTGCTGAAAGTGCAGCTTGAGAGATCTTTAACAATAGCTCGAGTGACAATTAACTCTCTAGTGTTACTACTGTACCCAGTTTTATACTGGAGGTGTGCTGCTGAAAGTGCAGTTTGAGATATCTTTAACAATAACTCGAGTGACAATTCAGAATGTTCCTAAACTAAAAAAAAGATGAGCACAAGGAGTTTTCTTACAAGAACCCCAGAGGAAGCAACGGAAGTAACGAATATGATCAACAAATAAACAGATACAGGTATTAAGAGCTTCCGAAAAAATAAATAGACAAACCGGGACTCGAACCACTTACTAGTCCTTACGACACAATCGCCTAGCCTAGCAATCAGCGTCCTACGTACACAACCAATGAGCCATTCTATTGGTTGTGTACGTAAGGACGCTCGTATTGCTAGGCTAAGCGATTGGTGTCGTAAGGACTAGGGTAAGTGGTTCGAGTCCGTGTTTGTCTATTTATTTTTCGGAAGCTCTTAATACCTGTATCTGTTTATTTGTTGATCATAAACTAAAAAAGTAGGATAATTGTTTCATTTCGTGGAACTATGGAGCCGACAGTACCAGGAATTCATTCCTTAAATGTGGTCTGATGTTGTTTCAATGAACTACTAATCTATACCGAGGCTAAAAACTGACAACACCCACCACCTTCTTTCTTTTCTCTAATCCTGTTTTGCCTCACAGCGTCAGGATACGAAGAGATTACTGATAGCATAATGTCGGGACAAATATTGTGTTAAACAATGCTCTTTTTGTGTTCATGGTGACATGTTTGCATTCCAAAATTGTCAGCATTTATCCTATGATTTGATTTGCTTTATTGCATGTATGTTGGATTTTATTAGTTATTCTTCCGTTTGCTAAAAATAAAAGTCCATCCAGCTCCATAAATAACTATACAAGAGAGAGAGAGAGAGAGTAGATGAGATAAGACTTACTTGGTGCTCTAGACACAAGTCGTAAAGGCCTCAGTACTCTGAATGCTCTCAGAGCTTTCACATCAAATCCCTTGTGTTGAATAATTGAAAAAATTTGACTAATGATACTGAAAAGAGAGAGAGAGAGACAAATGGAATATGCATTACTATTATTATATGACATTTCATATATTTATAGGTGATATGAGACCAGAAATATCGGTCTTAATTACGTGAAAGATGAAAGAGATTGAGTGAGTTGTCCAGGACAGATCGGTATGAAAAAATTACTTGCAGGCCCTATGTCTTCTTCTTGACGCTCCATATTGACCACTTGTCAACCACTCTGTGTGATTTGTATCTGATCTGAGCCTAAGAGCGATTGTATGTTGTGTCAGTTATGCGCCTACAAGTAGGCCAGCACATCCGATTTCTGTGCTGCTTTTTATTTACCAGGGTAGCATCCCTAGGGGCAGGCCCTATGTAACGTATACTGTTACGAGAGGAATTATTATAATAAATATATTGATGAAATGTGCACATACAGTATGTCGTCGACAGTTTCTCCATGTCTCCAGTAATAACATTATCATTGAACACAAACACTCAAATATCTCAATCAATTCTTCAATCATTTCTTCAATCATCCAGCAGCAGTGGCACTTGGGCTCTTGCACTTAGATCAAATATTTGCTTTATCTTCTACTATCCTAAGAAAGATAATATTTGAAACTATCCTCTCATTTAAAACTCACAAATATTTGCACATTTTCTCTTACTCTCTCTCGCTCTCACTCAATCTAGTCTCCGACGCCGTTGCACTTAGAGCAGTAACAAATGCTCGCTATTCTTCTCTATTCTAGGCTGTGCTCTGTATTATGTTCCAGTTGTGATTCATTTCTTTTTCAGTTCCTGTTCTACTGTTCTCCTCCATGTCGTTGTGGGTCTTCCAAGTTTTCGTTTACCCTCTTGTGTCCATCTTATTGCAGTTTTCATGAGTTAGTCTCCATGCGTATCACATGTCTGATCCATCTCTAGCATCTGTTTGTGGATGATACTCATATTCTCTTGTTGACATTTTATAAGCAGTTCTTGATAAGAGAACATTATTCTAATTGTAATTATGTGCAATATTGTATTTACGAACATATATTTTTTACTTTATGATTGCTATCTAATTCATACAGACTTTGTGTTACTAGAGCAAAATATGGATAATGAGCAAAGCACAGTTGCAAAACATAACTACATGAAATGCGATGCCTACGATAAGTTACCAACAACACCAGACAAGACAGTCACCAACATCAGCATAAGAAAGAAAGTTGGACAGGACCCTGCTTGAATTACATTGTGAAACAAAGGATGAAGTTGTTTGGCCACTTAATAACAATATAACCAAACTCCACAGTATACAGAGTCTTCTACAACACAACATCAGAAAAGATGGCGAGAGGAAGACCAAGAAAAAGATGGTTAGATGGCATAGCAGAGCACTGTCAAAAAGCAAAAATAACTATCACCCAGCGCAAGACACACACACAAAGAAACCACGACACTGGGCAACAATCCGGTAGCAGTGTGACGATAACAGAAAAAGAAGATGGTTATCTCAAGAAAATCATCACTTTAATTAATCTCATGGCTTTACTAGAATTCTTATCATTCATAACTACTATAATCCTTGTCTGAAAACTGCTTAGAACTTGGAGTACGTCGGCGGTTGTTTATTTGTTTGTTTTTTGTTACAGAGACGTTTGAACAGAAAATCGTGGCATTTCCTTTACAGGGGCGTCGCCATCAACCACAGTAAACGAGTCGTTGATTTTCTAGGCACCACTTAAAAGTTCAGTAGTTTGCCATAGCTTTGTGAACGGAGAGGTACGCCCGAGTGGTTACCGGGGCCCAAATTGGGGTGTAAAGAATAGAACCACTGTTACCAGCCACGCATGTCGTAAGAGGCGACTAAGGAGGTTTGGTGTGAGGCTAGTTACCCCACACCGTAAAAACACTAGATGGCTACAGAACGGAGAGTGAACCGAGTAAACGCTGGCTGAAACCGGACACATCGCCGAAGGATAAACACCAGAGCTCCAAATGGTGCTGAAGATGTGACGTAAAACACACCAATGCTAAGGCTGCATGAATCAGATTTCCGCATGAATAGAGGTTCTGGAGAGATCTGGCACAACGGCCTGGGCGGTGATCGCGCGAACGAGAACGGTGAGGTCTTATTTTACCGTTCGCAAAAATTCACAGGAATAAATTTGCTTCCAAACTGCCTGCCGCGGGGTTTGAAGGTACTCTTGGGCTTTGACGTTTATATACCTAAAAAAAAAACAACAGAATGGTCGATATCAATATCTCACTCTCTCACTCACACACACACACACACACACATACACACTGGGGTACTAATTATACAATAGAAAAAAACGCAACTATTGACTAGAACGTTCTTTCAGATTCCTATTTGAAATAATGGTTTAAAAACAATCTTAGGTATTCTTCTGTGAGCAGCGCGGCAGCGTGTGCACCACCAGCTGATCGATCAATAGCTGACGACGACGACGACCGGCTATATCTGACATTCAATACTTGGCAAAGATTGGTTTAGGCACATCTCCATCGTGCGGCGGACTGCAATCTCAGTTTCCTCACCATCGTCTACACTGTCAACGGCAGATTGAGTTTGTCATCAGTTACAGTCGTATTATTAATCCAGTATAACAGCTCTTGATGTGGCCATTATTGTCACAGTTTCTACTAGAAATATAACTGTTATTATCATTATATGAGTAGTCATTGGCGGGGTGTCCATGTTACCAGACAATGTATACCAGTAACCGATACTGTTTGTATCAAGGTCAACATCTTGGTTCTTGGTAACAAGAAGAGATACGGTAAAACTGAAGATAAATTAAATCAATATTGGAATAAGTATCAGATAAATCGTTTGATGACGACGGATGAATGTTTTTGATTGGTGTAACTTGGTCGTGAAGCGTGGACATTTAATAAGGCAGTGAGTGATACTATGTGCTTTTGGATATAAGTGTTACAGAAGAGCCCTCCGTATATCTCGGACAGAGAAAAGAACATATAGATCTATCCAGAAAGAACTCAAAATCAAAGAAAACTGGCTGAAGCTACAAATAAAAATGAGAACAAGGAAGTATTTTGGACATATCAAATGATACGAAGGGTTGGACAGGGTCCCTGGTAACATTAGACCGACGAGCTCATGTAAATATTTCAGAAATCAGACCACAAGTGTCGCATGACCCTCACATTTCAGAGTTGTTAGAAAGGAATTCATTTTAAAAAGGACACAACGTGCAAGAACTTGGTTATATTATGTCACAAATTAAATTTTCAGACTAAGGAATATCAGTTTCATGAACACTTTTCATCAATAAATAACCGTAAACTCATAGAATTGAGTCAAATTGCAATCAAGCTTACAGTGTTCTATCAAACATATATCAAGGCCAGCCACCATCAATGGGAATTTCCCATTTGTCGGCTAAGCTATTCGGTTTTCTGTTACCGGGGGCTGCGGGTTACAGAGGACCATTATGGAAGGAGGCATCCCGGCAAAGAGGAGAAGAGGAAGACCACAAAGAAGATTAATTCAGGATGTGTACTGATGATATGAGCATATGTATACAGATGCAGGGATATCTGGCCTAAGAGAGAAATTCGAAAGGACTGTTAGGGTGGTAAAGTTCTGCTCAGAATAAGATATTTGATGATGATGATGATGATGATGATGAACTCGGTTCTAGCGTAAATAAACAAATGTGGAGAAATTAGAAGTCGTTTCATTGTCAACTGGGTGTGGTCACATGTTGCTTCTCAGCTTACACAGGAGAGGACAGTCTTGCAGGACATGTTCATTGTGGACTGGGTGTGGTCACATGTTGCTTCTCAGCTTACACAGGAGAGGACAGTCTTGCAGGACATGTTCATTGTGGACTGGGTGTGGTCACATGTTGCTTTTCAACGTACACAGGAGAGGACAGTCTTGCAGGACATGTTCATTGTGGACTGAGTGTGGTCACATGTTGCTTCTCAGCTTACACAGGAGAGGACAGTCGTGTAGGACATGTTAATTGTGGACTGGGTGTGGTCACATGTTGCTTTTCAGCTTACACAGGATAGGACAGTCGTGCAGGACATGTTTACTGTCGACTGGGTGTGGTCACATGTTGCTTCTCAGCTTACACAGGAGAGGACAGTCTTGCAGGACATGTTCACTGTGGACTGGGTGTGGTCACATGTCGCTTCTCAGCTTACACAGTAGAGGACAGTCTTGCAGGACATGTTCATTGTCAACTGGGTGTGGTCACATGTTGCTTCTCAGCTTACACAGGAGAGGACAGTCTTGCAGGACATGTTCACTGTCGACTGGGTGTGGTCACATGTTGCTTCTCAGCTTACACAGTAGAGGACAGTCTTGCAGGACATGTTCATTGTCAACTGGGTGTGGTCACATGTTGCTTCTCAGCTTACACAGGAGAGGACAGTCTTGCAGGACATGTTCACTGTCGACTGGGTGTGGTCACATGTTGCTTCTCAGCTTACACAGGAGAGGACAGTCGTGCAGGACATGTTCGGGTGTTTGTTCCGCATTATAACACTGGCATAGAGCTATTTGATTTATTCCTCGGCTATGTAAGTGTCTGTTGATTCTGCAGAGTCCAGTACGTAAGCGAAATATAATAATCTGCTCTGTTCTGCTGAGGTCTTTCAGGAAACCTTTTCCATAATCATATCCAGTGTTTGTTTTCATAAGTGAAAGCTTTAGAACTCTAGACGTCTCGGAGCAAGTTGAAAGTCAATCTGGCGCTATTAATCAGATGATCTGACTTGATTTTCACCAATATTATCACGCAAATAATTCACATAAAGTGTACTTCTTCAATCATCTGATCCTTAACTGATATATATTCGGTACACAGGCAAAGGACTGAATCACTACAAGCGTCAATAAATTGCAGAATTACACTTATCTTTGTTCCGGTGCACATGGGTGTCGTTGGTAATGAGAGAGGAGACAGACTGGCTGGCTCTGCCACCAAATTCAGGATCCAGCCAATGAATAGAGCTGACATTATGAACGTTATCATCGAGGGTGGCCGCAAAGAGGTTTTTTCTTTGAACCAATCCACGTCAACTACTAGATTTCATGAGCTGGGATTGAAGATTAGTGTAGCAAGAAAAGAACAGCACAACATGTATATGAGTAAGCTCATCAATCAAAATCTAGCAGGTACAGTTAGTCGCTGGACGCCGTTGGAGATATTGTGAAGGAGATCGGAGCACCTGTGGATATGTCCGGCGTGCAATGAAGATATTCGAAATAGGGGGAAGACTGCAGTAAAACTTGGTAAATAGCGAAACACGTACAAACAAAGTACTATAGTTTTACAAAATACAGAAACAGTGACGATAAACAGCAACGTTTCGACCAAAAGGCCTTTATCAAGCAAACGACACAACAGGAGTGACGAATTATAGAGAACACTTACAAATGGACGATAACGGAAAATGCAAATGTATCTAATGAACTGGGAATAAAAACGAATAACGAAATGAGTGCAACACAAAACTAGAAGTGGAAAAGAAGAGAAACAATATACAATCAAGTGAAAATACAAATTATATATATGAAGCAAATACACATATAGATTACATGGCATGCGATGAGAAAGTACTAAGAAGCATAGGAATGTAATACGTTGAGTCCAAGAGGCCGCAAGGTACCATATAACGAAATAAAACGGTTCTCCAGAGCAAATCGACTACGATCATCAGAGGAACATGATCGGATGGCTGTGACCTGGACATCGCAAGCACCCGAATGACCACTATCATTGAAATGGGTAGCTACAGGGGTCACAGAGCATTGGCGTATATCGCGCAAGTGTTGGGCGAATCGGTCACTGAGTCTCCTGCCGGTTTCCCCAATATAGGCCTTGTTGCACCGCTTGCAGATAATGGCATAGATAATATTACGAGACTCGCACGTGAAACTGTCTTCAATAACGAACGTGGCTTTTGGAAAAGACAGAGTGCGGGTCTGTATTACATAAGCACACGTGTTGCAGCGCCGACGGCCACACTGGATGGTGCCAAAATGACTCTGGATATTAGGCTTGAGGCGACTGTGAACCAACATATCCTTAAGGCTTCTGTCCCGTCTGTACGCCACCAAAGGATAGTGTTGGAAGATTGAACGTGTCTCAGGATCAGACTGAAGAATGGAGAGATGACGGAATAAGACTTTCTTCACAAGGGAACTATGAGGGTGGAAAGTTAAGACAAGTTTCACCCTGTCAGAATTGGAAGTTTTATGCTGGTTAGAGAGAGCCTCCTGGCGAGAAATTCGCTGAACGCGCCGCATAGCAGAAGCAAGCACCTTATCCGGGTATAAGCGCTTACGAAAGAAATCCAGCATCTCGTGAGCTCTATCGAGAAAATCATCGTCCTCGCTACAGAGGCGACGAAGGCGCAAGAGTTGAGAGAATGGTAAAGAGTCACGACAAGCCTGGGAATGGGAAGAGGTATAAAGAAGAAACTATGTGCATCAGTAGGCTTGTAGTATACTGATGTAGTGATGGTGGATAGGCTGATAGTGATAGTGATGTCAAGAAAGTTGACACAAGAGGTAGAGATGTGAGATGTAAACCGAATAGCCGGATTGAAGACATTAATGAAATTAATGAAGCGTGACAAATCGGCTTCAGGCATATCGGTAATGCCAATACAATCATCAATGTATCTATGATACACAGACGGAAGAGGGCCATCATAGGAATTCCATACTAGGTGTTCAAGATGACCCATGAATAGACAAGCATAACTGGGTCCCATTTTAGTACCCATGGCGACCCCACTGATCTGCTCAAAGAACTGGTCATTGAACTGAAAGGAGTTGAGAGTTAGAACGAGTTCTGCAAGACGAAGGAGAGCCGAGGTGGAGACAAGTGGGTTAGTTCTCCTGTCAAGAAAGAACTGGAGAGCTTGAAGTCCGTCGGAATGAGGTATGGAGGTGTACAATGAGCACACATCAAGGAGGAAGAGACGGTAATTCCTGCCAGGCAACAACTCAATAGACGAAAAAACAGACAAGGTGTGGTTCGTACCTTTCAAGAATGAAGGTAGTGTGGTGACTATAGGAATGAAGATATTCCAAACTGAAACTGTCATGTGTATTTCTTATTTAATCGAATTCCCTTTGTTTTGTTCACATTGTTTATAGCTAGTTATGATGTTTTATTTGATCTTTTTTCACTGTTTGACTTCTCCGGTATGACGTGTTGTTCATGTGATAGAAGACATTAAAGATTATTGTAAAATTATCATGCATGTAAAACAAATGTTAATCCTGAAAATATGCATTGAAGGAAAATGTGACCAGCAAACGCCCGTGTGGTGCCGGGTCCCGCAAAGGAAGCAAAGAATAGTACCACTGCCACCTACAAGGCATGTCGTAAAAGGCGATTGATGTAGGACCTAGGAAGCTACCTAGTAAATAAAAAGCATCGCAGAAATCGGATGTGCTGACTTACTTGTAGGCGCATAAATGGCACAACGTACAATCGCTCTTAGGTTGAGATCACATACAAATCACAAAGAGTGGTTGAACAAGTGATCGATACGGAGCGTTGGAATAAGAAGAAGATGACTAGCAAATTTAATCATTTCTTACAAGAGGAAAAAATAATGCAATAATTTATTGTATTTGAATACAATAGAAACAGCACAGTAAAGATAATGCAATAATTTCCTTATTTGAATACAATAGAAACAGCACAGTAAAGATAATGCAATAATTTCCTTATTTCAATACAATAGAAACAGCACAGTAAAGATAATGCAATAATTTCCTTATTTCAATACAATAGAAACAGCGCAGTAAAGATAATGCAATAATTTCCTTATTTGAATACAATAGAAACAGGGCAGTAAAGATAATGCAATAATTTCCTTATTTGAATACAATAGAAACAGCGCAGTAAAGATAATGCAATAATTTCCTTATTTGAATACAATAGAAACAGCGCAGTAAAGATAATGCAATAATTTCCTTATTTGAATACAATAGAAACAGCACAGTAAAGATAATGCAATAATTTCCTTATTTGAATACAATAGAAACAGCGCAGTAAAGATAATGCAATAATTTCCTTATTTGAATACAATAGAAACAGGGCAGTAAAGATAATGCAATAATTTCCTTATTTGAATACAATAGAAACAGGGCAGTAAAGATAATGAAATAATTTCCTTATTTGAATACAATAGAAACAGCGCAGTAAAGATAATGCAATAATTTCCTTATTTGAATACAATAGAAACAGCGCAGTAAAGATAATGCAATAATTTCCTTATTTGAATACAATAGAAACAGCGCAGTAAAGATGGTTGAAATAATTTCCTTATTTGAATACAATAGAAACAGCACAGTAAAGATGGTTGAAATAATTTCCTTATTTGAATACAATAGAAACAGGGCAGTAAAGATGGTTGAAATAATTTCCTTATTTGAATACAATAGAAACAGCGCAGTAAAGATGGTTGAAATAATTTCCTTATTTGAATACAATAGAAACAGCACAGTAAAGATGGTTGAAATAATTTCCTTATTTGAATACAATAGAAACAGCACAGTAAAGATGGTTGAAATAATTTCCTTATTTGAATACAATAGAAACAGGGCAGTAAAGATAATGAAATAATTTCCTTATTTGAATACAATAGAAACAGCGCAGTAAAGATAATGCAATAATTTCCTTATTTGAATACAATAGAAACAGCGCAGTAAAGATGGTTGAAATAATTTCCTTATTTGAATACAATAGAAACAGGGCAGTAAAGATAGTGAAATAATTTCCTTATTTCAATACAATAGAAACAGCGCAGTAAAGATAATGCAATAATTTCCTTATTTGAATACAATAGAAACAGCGCAGTAAAGATAATGCAATAATTTCCTTATTTGAATACAATAGAAACAGCGCAGTAAAGATGGTTGAAATAATTTCCTTATTTGAATACAATAGAAACAGCACAGTAAAGATAATGCAATAATTTCCTTATTTGAATACAATAGAAACAGCGCAGTAAAGATAATGCAATAATTTCCTTATTTGAATACAATAGAAACAGCGCAGTAAAGATAATGCAATAATTTCCTTATTTGAATACAATAGAAACAGCGCAGTAAAGATGGTTGAAATAATTTCCTTATTTGAATACAATAGAAACAGCGCAGTAAAGATGGTTGAAATAATTTCCTTATTTGAATACAATAGAAACAGCGCAGTAAAGATGGTTGAAATAATTTCCTTATTTGAATACAATAGAAACAGCACAGTAAAGATGGTTGAAATAATTTCCTTATTTGAATACAATAGAAACAGCACAGTAAAGATGGTTGAAATAATTTCCTTATTTGAATACAATAGAAACAGCGCAGTAAAGATGGTTGAAATAATTTCCTTATTTGAATACAATAGAAACAGCGCAGTAAAGATAATGAAATAATTTCCTTATTTGAATACAATAGAAACAGCACAGTAAAGATAGTGAAATAATTTCCTTATTTGAATACAATAGAAACAGCGCAGTAAAGATGGTTGAAATAATTTCCTTATTTGAATACAATAGAAACAGCACAGTAAAGATAATGAAATAATTTCCTTATTTGAATACAATAGAAACAGCGCAGTAAAGATGGTTGAAAATGCTAACGTTACAACTAGAAACAACAGAAAAATAGGGCAATCAGAAGAGAAATAGAATAATGAACAAAGAGAAAATAAAGTGCAGGTCCATGATCTAATTCCAACACAATGCGTTTGCTTTGTCCAGTATATTGAAGCGTTAAGCAGTGCGCATCGTGTGTTTGTCCTCTTTCATGATTAATTCTTCTACTAATTCAAGCCTGGAACATGTCTCTTTGAATTTCACGCTAGCTCATTCGATTGCCTACGTTGTTATTCTTAGAGAAAACACCCATACACACCACACCCACCCATACACACATGGGCGTTACCTCCATTGCTTTTCATCATCATGCCATCAACACGATGCCATCATTATTCATATACATATATATATATTATATATATATATATATATATATATATATATATATATATATATATATATATATATATATATATATATATATATAGGCCCTTTTCATCTTTACAGACGGTCAATAGGCAAGTGTTTTACTGTGACAACTTCTGAGTTTTCGCTTTTCTCTCTTGTTGTTCAGCTCGTACATAAGTCTCTTCTCAAAAGACTCTGCGCCCTACCGTAATTTGGCTTTCCACACAACTCTGTCATCAGCTAGTCCCTCCCATGTGCTGGGATCTATAGAAAAGTTTTTCATTGAGGTTTTGCAGACATCTTTATATCTGAGCAGTGGTCTGCCCTGGTGCCTCTTCCCTCCGAAAGTTCACAGAACAACATTTGTTTTGGTATGCGATAAGTTTCCATTCTTCTCACATGTCCCAACCATCTTAGTCGTCTACTGCTGATCATGCCCATGATGGAAGGCAGATTTGCACGTTGTAGTACTTCAGTATTGGTTATCTTGTCGTACCACCTGATGTTCATAATCTTGCGGAGACATCGAAGGTGAAAGATGTTAAGTCTCCTCTCGTGTCTTGAGTAGGCTGTCCATGTTTCTGAGCCATATAGTAAAGAACTAATTACACAGGCTCGATATATTTGAGTCTTCGTCTGCAATGTCAATTTTTTTTTTTTTTTTTTTTTTTTTTTTTTGATATCATGTCATTGTAGACATCTATAAGTATTCAGTTGCTTTCAGCATATGACAAAGTGTGTATATGCTGATGGTTCCCGTATCTCGATGGTTGTGCACACACCGATTTCGTCACAGTAATGCCATCATGTCTACTTGTACTTTTCTTCTTGTATTCGCCCGCCATGAATTCAGGCGGAGTCTCTCTTCTGACTGATTTTTACGTGAAGGTATGCTTCCTTCTTATCATTGTGCCTTCCCCCAAACCATACAGGCGTGTTTTCTCCGACTTCAGACGCATGATACTATCTATATATAGAGAACGAGTGCAGTGAAATTTGAAAGAAAATCGGGCTGCCGACTCAACTTCTTTCAACCTGGAAGATCTCCAGCATTTGCACCTGGAATGTCCGCACCATGTTCGAAACTGGAACAATAGAGGTAGTGGAAGACCCAGGAACACCTGGAGACGGCAGTTGGAGACGGAATGCAAGAAAGTGGGGAGATAGTGGAGAGAACTGGAAAGGATGGTCTTGAATAGGCAGGTTTGGAAGGCCTTGGTTGCAGATCTATGCTTCCCAGGGCGAAGAAGAATAGAGAGAGAGAGAATATGAATTACTGAGGGTACTGAGCGAAAATGAAAATGATAGTATATTGGAGTGAAAGAAAACCTATTTAGAAAAAAAATGAAAGCAGAAAAAATGAATTGAAAGATAGAATAAATGCTGAAACTGGCAGATGAATTGAAAGATAGAATAAATGCTGAAACTGGCAGATGAATTGAAAGATAGAATAAATGCTGAAACTGGCAGATGAATTGAGAGATAGTAACAGATAACAGACATCCATTTTAGATATTTTTTTTTTAAAGAAGCCATAAATATAGTGACCTGGTCTGTTGTCTGACCCAGTGAAATCATTATGAAACTGGTGACTTGGGTGTAAACGACCTTCCATACAGAAGACACAAGGCTGAAAGTCGGATAAACAGTACTCCACCACATTCCCTGGCCCAGCTAAGAAATATAAACACAAACTAACTCACGCACGAGAACGTCACAACTTACGCAACACACCTTCATGGAAAACAACACACACACATACACAATTTAATATATTTAGGAAGTCAGGCCAAGCACTCAGGAAAGAGAAGGAGAGGGGTGGAGGGGTGGGGTCATTTTCATACACAAAATGGAGGAATATTCATATTTTCTCTGGAGAAGAAAAACAAGGAATTAATTGAGTAGTCATATCATCAGCATCAGGTGCCGCGCCGGCTGACGTAGGCGATCATGGATCTCCACAAATCTCTGTCTCTGGTGTTTGATAACATCTCAGATGTTGACGCTCTTCCGTGCCATGAAGTCAGGCTATCCACAATTTTCTCTCTCTGTCTTCCTCTGTCTCCCCTTGATTTTACAGGTTGTTACAATGTGTTCTAAACCTCATTTCCTCATCATCATCATCAGGTGCCGTCTCCACATCGAAGGTTGGCTGCAATGAACCTCCAGCATCCTCTGTCTTTCGCCTTGGTGTTGCACTCTGGCAGACTGTAACCTGTCATTTCCTCATCACATGCCCAAAAAATGATCTTTGTGTCTTGACCTCATTAAACACCTCAACATTTAGTAATTTTAGCAGTCCATGGGATTCTCATCATTCTTCTGTAAAACCACATCTCTGTGGCCCTCAAAGATTGTTCTGTCTATATGTTTATTGTCCATGACTCACATCTGTATATCAGTATTGGTTCTATGTAGCACTGTGTAACTCTTATTCTGATATAAATGTGCAAACACAAACATCGTATACACTCTTGGGATATAATCGCATCAAGGAAAGAGTTATATTAGTGTCAGACTCAAGATAAAATCCAGAAACATCACGCATGTACAGATATATGCACCAACAACAGAAACATCACGCATGTACAGATATATGCACCAACAACACAGAAACATCACGCATGTACAGATATATGCACCAACAACAGAAACAAAAGAATATGAAATAAATGAATTGTTCAGGATAAGGTAGAAGATATCAACAAATATGACATTTGATTAATAATGGAAGATTTTAATGCCAAAGTTGGCAAAGAAAGAACACGAGAGGAAAAGCAGATAGTTAGGAAAACACAGTATATGAAGTAGAAATGAGGCAGGGAATAAAGTAATAACTTTCAGTGCCGAAAAAGATCTGGTGATAACAAACAGAATGTTTCAGCAACATTCTAAAAGATTATTTACCTGGACGTCACACCGTTCGTGTGTTGCCGGGGCTGGCAAGGGGAGCAAATAATAGTAACACTGTGACATACAAGGCATGTCGTAAGAAGCGACTGAGGTAGGGGCCTAGGGAAGCTACCCTAGTAAATTAAAAACGTCGCAGAAATCGGATGTGTTGGCCTACTTGTAGATGCATAACTGACACAACGTACAATTGCTCTTAGGCTAAGATCACATACAAATCACACAGAGTGATTTAGCAAGTGGTCGATATTGAGCTTTGGAAGAAGAAGTCGTCACACGAGATGGAAATATCATATACAAAATAGATTTTATTCTAATGGAAGCAAAAAAAAGGAGAACAAACATAACATAGAGATAACACTTCTGAGCGCAGACGTTGCAACTGATCCCGTGATGTAATAGTAATAACTGGGCGTGGGGTTATCTATCACACTCCGTTACAAAAACACTAGATAGCTACAGAAACCACAACCAGGTAAATTTATAGCTCGCAACCCTAGAAAGGAGAAGGACACCGCAAGGGCAAGAAAATGGAGAGAAAGTGGCTAGATCTGGATAAGATTATCTTGGTTAGGAGAGCTTGGACAACATTGATTGTGGACGTATGCCTCGCTAGGGGTGAGGGCTGGAGAAGAAGAAAAATAGTTATAACGATACTAACATTTCAGTTCAGAAAATTTGAGAAGAAATCAAAACCAGTATGATTTGACACTAATGAAATATTAGAGGAATATGGAATAGAAGTGAAGAACAGATATGAAATACATATGACAGTCCAGGAAGAGATAGCCATACTTGCTACAGATATCCTATTGTCATCAGTCAAAGATAACGGTGCCAGGAAAATAAGAGATACATAATAGACGTCCATCGTAAGCGATGATGACAACAGCCTCAGACGTTTGCTGCTGCACCTCTATGGTGTGTGCGAAGATGACAGTAGAGTCCAATCCTTGAACACAATCCCCTATCACAGGTGGGGCATACATGATCTAGGTTAGACATGTGCGTGTTGTGTGATCTGTCTTTTCACGCAGCTCGTTTTCTTTCTGCCTCAACAGTACGATGATTCTCAGCTATGTGGGTTCCTCTTGTGTTGTTACTGCGCCACATTTGGCAATCTTGCGCTATAGATTCCCAGCACGTGGTGTCTTTGTCGAAGCATTTCAGTGGTTATTGGTTACTAAACTGACGTCATTGAACCCCGGGCAGACCCATAGGTGCTCAGTCTCCCTCAACAGATATCGAAGCGTATACATACTGATAGTTCCCGTGGCTCGTTGATTAAATACACTCCTAACTCTGCCCCTAAGGCTTCCAGTTCTACTTGTTTAAAGGGTTTCAAAGCCGAAGGATTGACTTCATTGCACTGGGTTTTATCCCATATGGCTCGTCCTCTTCGCAGAAATGGAACGCCACCTGCCGAGAGTATTGCACAAAGCACGAACTCCGTAGCTCCAGCAACAATCCTAGGGTCTCTGGAAAAACTGCACTCGTGAACAGAAGGCCGCGGTCCGGATTCGAACCCACGACCTTCGACTCGCAAGGCAAAGGGCTTAACCACTCAGCCCCCTAAGTTCTACTTGTACACCGGGCAACTCCAAACTGCCTAAATCGCTGGATCGATTCAACATCTATTTTAGTGTCCTCATCCAACAGACAGTCGCGAAGAGACCAAAGAACGTCCCCTTTATCCATCAACAACTTCTCCAACAATCGATGCTGTTGATGCTAGCCTGTCCGCTTTCTCATTACCGTAAACAGCCGCATTCACAGGACAGTATATCCACGTAAGCCTCTGGAGGTTAGAAACTTCTATAGACGACATCCACTCATACCGAAAACTGCCCTTCTGGATCTTGTGAAACATTGACTGAGAGTCAGATACAACAACGGCCCCCGTAAATGAAGTCCCAGAGAGCCAATGGAGGGCAGCAGTAACGGCCTCAACCTCCCTCCTCATACTAGAAGTAGTTGTGCTGTATGCCCCACTTTTCTCTTCAACAAACCTACCATGCGCATTAGCTAAGAAACCCCAGCCGGACTTACCACGATGAACCGACCCATCGGTGTATACAACATCATCATCCCTTGCATTATCTTCTATCAGCTGCTTAACTGCGAGATCAGTCTTCATGTTGCCACAATCTTTACATTCTCTTCGAAGAGTAATGATAACGTTGAGATAGTTGGTCATGCTACCATCTGTTGGTATACATTCTTCCCCTTTTGGTAGGGTTGCAGCCGTAGTCACCTGGCCAATTGTTCTCTCAGCCTGGGCCATCCACGACATGCCACGCTTGATTCTCGTGCCCTTAACATCATTAGTGTTCTTGGGAAGTGGATGTCTCTTATCCGCAGTAACCCATATATATATATATATGCCTTGGTTTGGGCGATTGCATGACGACAGCGTATTGACAGAAGGCCAAGCATATATCTCATTTTGACAATGGTGTATCTCTAGCACAGCCAAGTATACGCATACCGTCATTCTGAACACGTTCGAGTAGTTCACATTGTGATCTTGATATCGTGAGAATGCCGAGTCCGTAATCTACCACGGACATTACCAGTCGATCGAACAAAAGGACAAGTAGTCTCTGCTCAAGGTGTGCGGCTACCATAACTTTGAGAGCCGCAAGACCACGCTTGCAACGTTGTATCGTCTGTTCAACATGGTGTTTGAAAGATAGACTACGATCAAAGGTTATTCCAAGATAGCGCAGCCTGTCACTGCGCTCGATGGTATGTTCATCAAAGATTACACGGGTAGATCAGCCTTGACTATGTGATTATTCAACGAGCACCACAACATACACGCTTTTTCAGGATTGACCTGAGATCGAGACTCTCTACACCAACCCAAGATGGTATGTAATGTTCTCTGAATGTCGTCAACCATCTCTCGTCTATCTGACCCAGTCCTTTATTTTAAGATATCATCTGCAAAAGTAAATATCCGACACAACCCGGTTGGCTGAATTTTAGCTACATTTGCTGTGTAAATATTAAACAACACAGGTGATAGAGGTGAACCCTGGGGTAATCCAGGGCATATATGTTCAGGATCCGAAGTCCATGTTCCTAAACACGCAAACCGTTCTCGCCATTAAAGAAGCAGCTTTCACCAGCTAAGGATTAACCTCACATTTAAGGGTTTGACTCAAAAAAAAAATGTCTTTATTAATTAAGTTAGAGCAATTATTTTATAATGGGGATGTTAAGATATGAATGTAGATCTATTTTAATGTTTAAAAAAACATTGCATGGTTGCCATGACAACAGCGGCCATCTTTTAAAAATATACATGTTTTTAGAATTCTAAAATTTACAAAACAAACAAATATATTGAGAAATAAAGGCGTGATTTATAAACTGTAAGCATATTAACAGCTACAGGTGCATTTATTTTCCGTCAAATCTCAAGAAATATATTTTATTTTTAAACTTATGCTTGCCAAAAAAACGCACAAAATGTGTCATCATTTCACATTGAAAATTTATTTTAAAAACACATTTTCACAAAAATGTAATTTTAAATGGCCCTGTAACTACAAAAATATATGTGGAATATTCACCTCAAATTGTATGTAGCTTTAGTATTAGTTTAAAACTCAGGGATTTCCGACACAAACAAAATGGGGGGAAATGATGTTGAGAAAACTCAATTTTAACTTGGAATTTGCCAGAAAAAAAGATTGGAATTGGGCGTTTCTTATAAATTTTGTAATGCTAATACGCAAACAATTTAGGAGAAGTGATGAAATCAGAGACATGTCTGGTCAACCACTAGTGACAACTGTTATAAGAAAGAGAAGATGAAGATATGTTGGGCACACCTTGAGGAGAAATGATCAACGAATATCAAAGCAGGCATTGAAGTGGGATGCAAAGGGTTCAAGAAAGAGAGGTCGACCTAAGGAGACCCTGAAGCGAACTTTGCTGAGAGAGGCAGGAAATATCGGTCTCAGTTCCATGGAGGAGATTGAGCGAGTTGCCCAGGATAGAGCGGTATGGAGAAATTACTTGCAGGCCCTATGTAACGTATAACGGTACGAGAGGAATTATTATTATTATTATTTATAAGCAAACAAAACAACATAATTTTATATGTATTCGATAGCATGAATGTTGCACTTTGTAGATCTAAACACTTTGAAAAAACGATGTTTATGACTAAAATTAAACTTTTCTACACACCCCGAACCCCACAGAACTGGGGCTAAGATTAACGACAAAGAACGTACCATTTTTGAAAAAGACACCTTGTTATAAGCATCCTCCAAGTCGATGGCCACATCAACAGTCTCTTGCTTGGATTGGAAGCCTTCATAAACATCATTAGCAAACGTGCCAGCATTGTACCATGTCCCTTTCATTTACCGGTAGTTACCCAAAGTGTCAGGGAGGATGTGGTTCGTCTCTAAGTGACACATCACCTTTCTGGCCACTATCTTCGCTAGTAATTTGCTATATACATTTTGCAAGGTGAGTATGCGGTAGCTGATGAGCAGTTTAGGACCCTTCCCATGTTTATGGAGCGGTCGTAAATAGCTATGAAACCAATCCTCGGGTACCACAGCATTCTGTACACTTTTGTTGAAATTCGTCATAATTACATTAATAACAGTCTCGTCCAGCTGTTTGATGTGATGATATTGGACACTATCATGCCCTGGGGCTGTGATGTGACTTGCTTTGAGTACATTAATAACATCCTCCTTCAATGACACTTTAAGTGTGTCTTTAAGGCGTTTTTTTTCCTGTCCACCAGCAGAACGTCTGCCCCCTTCAAGCTCGCCATATATCATCTGTTGTGGGACGCGTTTATCAGGCATCCGAGCAACGTGACCGGCCCATCTCACTTGGGCCTTCTGCAACCGGGTGTTGAAGCTTAGGATTTTTGATCTTGAGATACATAATGGATGGATAACAAACGATACTGTTGATAATATACCATATATATATATATATATATATATATATATATGGGGTCTCTGTGTAAGTGGTTATGCCCTTTGCCTTGTGAGTCGAAGGTCGTGGGTTCGAATCCGGACCACGCCGTTCTATTCACGAGTGCAGTTTTTTTCCAGAGACCCCTAGGATTGTTGCTTGAGGTACGGAGTCCGTGTTTTGTGCAATACTCTCAACAGGTGGCGTGCCATTTCTGCGGAGAGGACAGAGCCATATGGGGTAAAACCCGGTGCAATGAAGTCAAACTTTCGGCTTTAAAACCCTGTAAACCTTTTATATATATATATCTCAATGCTGCAAACAAATATAATGACAACTGATAAAACAAGCATGAAATTAATGACAAAGGATATTTGTATAAATGGAGAGAAAGCAGTAAACAACGGGTTTTAATATAGATCTATGTTCACTGCTAACATTTGAACATCAGCGAACCAGAAGAAGAAGAACAAGACTGCTCACATGAGATGGAAATCGAGTCAATGAATTCACAAGCAAAACAAACATAGATTTGCAAAAACCCAACAACAGAAAATAGTGTGTAACGAAACTAAGCAACAAAGATCAGAATACTAAGAGTATGCGTATTCCCAGTAGCAGCGTATGGGTGTGAGACAATGACATTAAACAATGTAGTGGCAAAGCATTATATGCTTTCCAATATTAATATTGCAGAATAGTCATTTGTATACCATAGACAGATAAGAGAACAGAAATATCTACCCAGAAGAAACTCAAAATCAAAGAAGACTAGCTATTTTGGGCATAAGAAGACATGAAATATTAGAGAGAATTATGGAGGGAGGCGTTGCATCAATTAGGAAAATAAAAATTCCACGAAGAAGATGAACGAGGATGTGATGGATGACTTCAGTATGACGCAGCGGAAATATTACCTGAGTGAGAGAGAGAGTGAGAGGGGGAGTGAAGAGAGACATTCTGAAGGACTCTAGGGTGGCAAAGTTCTGCTTAGGTCAAGCTACTGGATTATGCCTGGTTTTTGTTTTTAATGTACGTAAACCGTTGTTACATAATGTTCGTAAATAGTAACACATGGATTACCCTCATTGAGGAAGTAGTCGAGTAGATAGAGCAAGTTTGTGTGTTCATTAATGTGTTAGGAGCATCACATTAAGTTAATGTGCAAACATCACCGGTAGCAGGCAGTAACATGTTCTTGTGAAAAACTATGTTTACACTTTATCGGTACCATCCAGTCACTGGTTAAGTTCATATACTCTCGTCTCTACACGTCATATCCAAGTCTAGTAGGTGCATGTACTCTCGTCTCTACACGTCATATCCAAGTCTAGTAGGTGCATGTACTCTCGTCTCTACACGTCATATCCAAGTCTAGTAGGTTCATGTACTCTCGTCTCTACACGTCATATCCAAGTCTAGTAGGTGCATGTACTCTCGTCTCTACACGTCATATCCAAGTCTAGTAGGTGCATGTACTCTCGTCTCTACACGTCATCCAAGTCTAGTAGGTTCATATACTCTCGTCTCTACACGTCATCCAAGTCTAGTAGGTTCATGTACTCTCGTCTCTACACGTCATCCAAGTCTAGTAGGTTCATGTACTCTATGATTTCTACCAGAAATATATTGGAGATTCATTAACATAATTGATTGACTGATTGATTGATTGATTGGTTCATCATCATTGCACTTCGTGAGTAGCCGTGTGTGTTTTAATCTCTTTCTTACATAAGAAGATCTCAGCGGCAAACTCCGTAGCACCGGCGAGGGTCCACGATGTAATTTAGAAGGTGAAAATATGTTGTAGGTATTTTATTATTTAAACTTTTTAATGAAATATGCCTGGACAGCGGCTTTCCAGCCTGTTCTTCTCAATGTTGAACTGTCAAGGGTTCTTCTTTTACGTGCTAAACTTGAACACAGTACCTATGTTTTATCGTCCATCTTTGATAAGACTAGGAACTAGATCTTACCTACACTGAGATCAAAAGCTCATAATTAAACAATAAATCTGATTGAATATACATGTGTAGAAATATAATAGCGTTGCCTTTTTTCTCTCGATCCAGAAGCACTGAGCTTTCAGCTCTTCGGCTAGAGTGCCATGGACATCGTAACCCTTCGGTTCGGTGCCACGAACACAGTAAATCTGGAGAACATGTGGCTTTTCTGCCAGCCCACGGAATTTAACCGCACTCACGGAGGGCTTGTCACCCGTCGTCCAACACGCTACGAACAAGCTGGGCAGGCGGGCTAGCGTTGCCTTTGTGTTACAGAAAGGGTAAACAAATACTGAAGAAAAATTAACAACAGATTCATATGAGATGCGCCCGAGTGGTTACGGGGGCCCAAATTTGGGATGTAAAGAATATAACCACTGTTACCTGTCACGCATGTCGTTAGAGACGACTAAGGAGGTTTGGCTGAAATCGGATGCACGTGTAATAAACGTGTAGAAGTCTATGCGTTTAGGGGCCTACTAAACCAATGTGCAACGTATACACGTTCTTGGCAAAGATCAAACATATCACAAAGAGTAATTAAAATTGGTCGTAAAGGACGAACGCAAAGAAGAAGAATAAGTATGAGATGTACCACCTGATCTCCCAATTATGGCAAATCACAGACAAGCAATAACTACCAATAACCAATAATATACAGTGGTGTCTAATCTCTGCGTTACGTGCACATGCGTCCGGAGATTATCACACGCTTATCTGATAATTTTTGTGTAAACTGAGGGGAGGAGGTATATGCCTTGAACACAGAGATGCAGTTTGCGTTTATCGTTATATGCAGACGTGTCCGAAAATATCACCGGGTTGTCTGTGATCACTTGTGTGTTACCTGGGGGAAGCACTGAAAACAGAACTGAGCCCGTAGTGTAGGCTGAGCCCGTAGTGTAGGCTGAGCCCGTAGTGTAGGCTGAGCGAGACCGACAAATTATTACACATATTTTCCTCTCGTACCGTTATACGTTACATAAACCCTGCAAGCAATGTCTCCATGATCCTGGGAACAACTCGTAGTTCAATCTCTTATACGTTACATAAACCCTGCAAGCAATGTCTCCATGATCCTGGGAACAACTCGTAGTTCAATCTCTAATATGGAATTGTGTACAATATTTCTCGCCTATCTCAGTAAAGTTTGTTTCAGGGTTTCGCTAAGAGGTCCTTTCTTTTTGGAACCTTTTGCTTCCTACTTAAATTCCTGCTTTGTGATTATTTGATCATTTCTTCTCAAGGTATGCACAACATTAACTTCATCTTCTCTTTCTTGTAACAGTTATTATTAGTGGTTGACCAGAACTTCCGGTTTCAAGATGGCGGCTGTGTTTAGACTGTAGTAGCGGGGAACTTCGACTATCCCGTCCTATTTTTATATTTTGTGCCGGTTCATGTATTCAAACTATGTTCGCGGAATATATATATATATATTCATTGTGTGAGTTTTGCTTCTGATGGATGGCCATGCTGGAGTGGGATGCGGTCCGATGTTCCGCCGCTAACCGTGTTCGCTTTAGCTTGAATAAGGAGATTCAGGATGGGCCCTCTCTCCATCTGAGATGGTGCTGAAGCCGGAGATATGCAATGAGATTGAACAATAACCTCGTACGTGGTACGAATAATAAAAGCTATAAATATTCTAATACTCGTGGAACAAGCCATTTCTATTTGGCCAAGTCTAGACACTTCCACTGACAGCCATTATATGTGACTGATGGGAGAAAACGTGAATGTATTCATAAATAAACTGTCTTCTATGCGGCATGTCTTTTGTAGAACATTGTTATCATTACAGCCTGTGTGCAATACTCTTGATCTCTGACCAGTTCTCCCGCCTTCCCCATAATCATGCTCAATGTTTCTTTAATATTCTGTTGTCGCCTCGTCTTGCAGAAATTATGCTTTCCATTATTGCTCTTTCTGAACAACAGTGACGTTTAATGTGAACAAAAACATTTCAGTCTAAGAGACATGATACTATTTATGAGGCAATGTTTCTCTAAGTCCAGCTCTTGATGGATGTGTCTTGAAGGATGTGTCCTTGAAAGCTGTGTCTTGATTGATGTGTCTTGAAGGATGTGTCCTTGAAGGATGTGTCCTTGAAAGCTGTGTCTTGATTGATGTGTCTTGAAGGATGTGTCCTTGAAAGCTGTGTCTTGAAGGATGTGTCCTTGAAAGCTGTGTCTTGATGGATGTGTCTTGAAGGATGTGTCTTGAAGGATGGGTCTTTGAAAGCTGTGTCTTGAAGGATGGGTCTTTGAAAGATGTGTCTTGAAGGATGTGTCATTGAAGGATGGGTCCTTGAAAGATGTGTCTTGAAGGATGTGTCTTGAAGGATGGGTCTTTGAAAGATGTGTCTTGAAGGATGTGTCTTTTAAGGATGTGTTCTTGAAAGCTGTGTCTTGAAGGATATGTCTTCAAGGATGTATCTTGAAGGATGTGTCTTGAAGGAAGTATCTTGAAGGATGTGTCTTGAAGGAAGTGTCTTGAAAGATGTGTCTTGAAGGAAGTGTCTCTGAAGGCTGTGTCAGGGGTCTCTGTGGCGTAGAGGTTGGGTGCTCGTCTCTCATACCAAAGGTACCAGGTTCGCTCTCTTGTGGAGCCATCTGGATATTTTTTCAGAGATCCCTGATCTCAGAGTAGGTGAGATCGAGTTATTAGTCCTATCGAAGACGGACGACAAACATAGGTACTGTGTTCAAATTGAGCACATGAACCTTTCCTATTTCAAAATCGAGAAGAGCAGGCTGGGAAGCAGCTGTCCGGTCAAAATTAATTAGAAAAAAAAAATTCCCACAAAATATTTTCCCCATCCGTTAAATTACAGTGGGACACTTGCCGGTGCTATGGAGTTCGTACACTGCAGCTGACATCTTCCTGTGTAATAAATAGATCGGAGCACACATGGTTACTCACCCAAGTGCAATGATGATAGTCCTATCTATCAATCAATCAATCAATCAATCTCTGTCTAAGGCTTTCTAAGAATGTTTCTGTAGCACTTTATTTTAAAATATTGGAATTTCTTCTATAATGTTTGTCTCATGTTCCCTTATTTGTATGTATATGTTGTCACAAGAACAAGACATGTGCTCAGAAGTTGAACTTCATAAATACAAATAACATACTACTATTTACATGTCAAAGATGTAATATTCAAGTTTATTTACACTTAATATTAATATTTATTTTGTATATAACTGACAATTACTTTGTATATTACTTTGGTCAAATTAAGCGTCACGATGGCCTGGACAGAACAATATTAGAGGGCAGTGTCCCAGGACGCAGAGGCAGACCAAGAAGAAAGATGGCTACAAGATATTAAAGAAACCATGAATATGACCATCGACGAAGAGGGTGAAGTGGCTAGAGACAGAGTGAATTTCAGATGTGCTGCAAAGAGAGCAACGTCCTATAAAGGACACGCACCTTGATGATGATGATGATGATATAACTGATATCGGCTGATATCGATTTCCTTGTTTCTATTCTATACTTCTAGGTGACACTATCCAGACGATGGTATCATAGCGACAATGTGTAATCTATGTTGTTGCGGCTGAAAAAGACAAGACGGTTGCTGTTGTCCCTCTTTAACTAGCTAGATCTCATCAGCATGCATAACCTTCGTCTTCTGTTGAACAAGATTGATCATCGATTGATCTGTTGTAACCATGCGGAAAAAAATAATAATTCAAACAGAAGCAGTTTTAGCAAAGTAAGGACATACAAGTAATCATCGTATTTATTTTCTTCATGGATACATCGTCACTATGGTCTTCATTTTCTTTTCTCTAATTAGGTTTTCTCTCACAGAATCAGGATGAAATTTGATTACTATATTGGATTTTTGTGTGCACTTCATAAATAGTGTTTTTCACCGCCTTTGTTATTTCTTAGATCCACCATTTGCGTGGACGCCTTGTTGCATTGAATACACTGTATCACTGTATCACTGTATCACTGTATCACTGTATCACTGTATCACTGTATCACTGTATCACTGTATCACTGTATCACTGTATCACTGTATCACTGTATCACTGTATCACTGTATCAGACTAACATTGCTCTTTGATGCACACTGTCTGTTGGTAATCTGCTTATGTGGTCGAACTATTTCATTTGTTGTTAATAAAGTTTAGTACTGATGTCATATCCACTTCTTTTTTTTGGATATTTTCTTTTCCTTAACCGGTCTCTTCTTAATATTCCCATCATTCTGCGTAAATCTTTCATCTCTGTCGTGACTAGTTTTTCTTCTATTCTTTGATGTCACCGCCCAGATTTGGACCTGATAGCATAATGTTAGGAGAAAGATTGTGTTTGAGCAATGCTCTTTAAGTGGTCATTGTGACGTGTTTACATGTCAGGAAATAAGTTTCAGATAAACAAGAGACAAGGCCACACACACTTAAATTTTCCAGAAATTGTTCCAACTTTGTGATGATGTGTCATTCATCAATGAAATGTGTACATGTCTCATGTTTCCCCATTGCTTGACATATTTCTCTTCTGTTCGAAATGTTGACTTTGTCATCAGGATAGAACAACATAATCAGAGAAACAAGAAAGAAATGCTGTCAATCAGAGAAACAAGAAATAAATGCTGTCAAATCGGTTCTGCTAACTAACTAGTCGCTGAGATGGAATAGAAGAGCTTACGTAGGATTTGCTAAGACCTAGTACTGTAATCACACTTTGAGAAAATCAGAGGAGAATGTAACAAGAAGGTCCTTTCCTGGAACCCACAGGGACAGCGAAAGAGGATCTTCTTCTTCTTTTCTTTTGTCGTCACACTGCTACCGGGTTGTTGCCCAGTGTCGTGGTTTTCTGTTTTTGTCCTGCGCTGTTCTGGTGGCTTGTGTGATTGTTATTTTTGCTCTTTCACAGGATTCTGCTACGCCATCTAACCATCTTTCCGTGGCCTTCCTCTTGCCTTCTTTCCCGATGTTCTGTTGTAGAAGACTCTGTGTACTGTGGAGTTTGGATGTATTCTTATTAAGTGGCCAAACCACTTCATTCTTTGTTTCTCAATGTAATTCAAGCAAGGTTCTGTGCCAACTTTATTTGTTATGCTGATGTTGGTGACTGTCTTTTCTGGTGTTGTTGGTAACTTTTCGCAGGCAACGCATTTCACATGTAGTTATTTTTGTGCCTGCGCTTTGCTCATTGTCCATATTTAGCTCTGGTAACACAAAGTAGGTATAAAAATGCTGTTGATCATCTGTTGCTTAGCTGCCTGTGAAATTTTGGGTGCCTTAACAATGGGGCTAGCTGGTAGGTTACAGTATTTGCTTTTTGCACTCTAGCCTCAGAAAGAGAGGTAGGCTTAGAAATACACAGAGACGAGATTTGGAGGCATAGATCAACAACAGAGCTAGAGGAGATAGCTAGAGATAGGAAGACTTGGCATGAGTTGGTTGAGGGCCTATGCCACAATCGAGGTTAAAAAGATATGTGTGAGAGAAAGAGTACTGTGATGTATCTACTATTTTACAGCATTAATTACAACAGTTCTAAAATTTAGTTATCTAGTAAGCATTTTCACAAAGATGAAAAATGGACAGAGAAATTGAGACTAGATGTCAACAGACCAAACACTGTTCAAACACTATTCAAACATAGACATGGCAATCAAGCGACTACCGATGAACTGTATATCTCTACAAACTCTCCGTTATAAATGTTAAACATGGTCCCTAACTTCTTCTTCTTTCTCTTCCAACGCTCCATGTCGAGCACTTGTTAACCACTAATTGTGATTTGTATGTGACCTGAGAGCGATCTATGTTGTGCCAGTTATGCGCCTACAAGTTGGACAAGAACATCGAATTTCTGCAACGCTTTTTATTGACTAGGGTAGCTTCTCTAGACCCCTACCTCAGTGGCCTCTTACAACATGCATTGTAGGTCGCAGTGTTACTATTCGTTGCTCCCCTTGCGAGCCCCAGCAACACACGGGAGGGTCACTAACTTAAAACCAAGAGAGAAAGATCACTTGTCTTTGTTCCGGGGCACATGGGTGTCGTTGGTAATGAGAGAGCAGACAGACAGGCTGGCTCTGCCGCTATATCAGAGGGCCAGCCAATGGACAGAGCTGACATCGTGAATGCCCTCATAGAGCGTGGCCGCAGAAAAGACCTTCATCTAAACCAATCCACGTCAACTACTAGATTGCGAGAATTGGGTTTGAAGATTGGTGTGGCAAGAAAAGAACGGTACAACAGGTATACGAGTCGGCTCATCAATTAAAATAGAACTAGTACGGTCAGTCGCTGGACGCTGTTGGAGATATTGCGAAGGAGATCGGAGCACCTATGGACATGTCCAGAGTGCAATGAAGATAACTGAAACTGAAACTGAGAAAGATCACAACATGTGAAATGAAGTGTTTAAATAAAGCTTTAAATGTTACAAAACAGGACAGAGTTTTAAAAAATGAGAACATTAGAAACATCGTTGGAGTCACTACACCCTGCATCCAACAAAAGAAAGACTAAAAAATGGTTCTGTCACATAATAAGTACGAAATCAGATCTACTATCATCCCGGGTCTATAACAATTAAGCAACAATGACTCAATACATAAAGAAGATCACGAACCAAAGGGATAGATAAAAGTCACACAGATTCTACAACAACATTGGCTAACAGTTACAGATGCAACATATTTGGCTCAAGATAGATAACTACAATTTCCCTCGACGGTTTCCCTGTGCAGATGGAGATGAGAAGATAAGAATTGTAAAGATAATAGTTAATTCCCATTAGTAGCATACAGGTGCGTGACTCTTTAACATTTAGCAAATCAGCTAAACAACACAGCGGTGCTTATGAATATAAATGACTTCCACAAAAGTGTATGGCATGAGAAAATAACAAACAGAACTATCCTACAAGAATTCCGGAGAATATTAATTGATGAGAAAAATTAGAATGAAGAAAATGACGAATTGTGCACACATAAATTCTCCATATATTCTCCATGTTCTCATAAGATGAATGTTTGAAACTGACAATTATGGAAGGAGATATTCCAGGAAAGTGAAGGAGAGAAAGATAAAGACGGAAACAAGATGTGATGGATGACTTGAACATGCCATCAACAGAGGTAAAGCAAATGACATATGATAGAAAGAAATTAAAATTACGAAGAACTCTGAAGGTGGCAGAGTTTTGTCCATGACAAGTTTTGGAGGATGATGATGATGACTCGTGATATCAAAATAGTTTTGATATGAATCACTGGACACTCAAATACACCTGGCACTGTCACAGCAGAGAAACTAGCAAAGAATAGATCACGACAAGTGCAAGCATAGACACCAACAACTCTGCAGTCAGTCAAACAACTACTAATTAAAACAACAAACAAAGAGGTTTGGCTGAACATATGGACAATGTGAAATACAGGCAGAGAAATGTACAAATATATGATTAACTTTAATTACAAAGACAATATCAACGGATTAGCGTAATGCATAAGCGTTCGGCTATCGACTCTGACACAAGAGGGATGTGGGTTCAATCCCACACTCGACGTTCCACATATGAGGAAAGGAATTGACCCTCCTACTTATAAGTGTCCAACATATCTTCATCTTCTCCTTCTTATATAACAGTTGTTGGTAGTGGTTGACCAGACATTTCTCCGCTTTCATCACTTCTGAATTCGTTACATTTTAAGTTCATTATTTATCGTAGACATCTATTTTCAAGTAGTTGGAATACGTTACATGATGCACTATTACAAGTGTGCTAAGCTGTGCAATCAATATATACATAGATCTTCTTCTTCTTCTTTGAACGCTCCATGTCGACCACTTGTTAACCACTCATTGTAATATGTATGTAATCCGAACCTAAGAGCGATTGTACGTTGTGCCCGGTATGCGCCTACAAGTAGGCCAGCACATCCGATTTCTGCAACTTTTTTATTGACTAGAATAGCTTCCTAGCCCCCTACCTCAGTCGCCCCTTACGACATGCCTTGTAGATCGTAGTGTTACTATTCTTTGCTCCCCTTGAGAGCCCTGGCAACACATGGGCGTATACAGATGATAATAGGAAGCAAGCGAGCTATAAAAGTACAATATGAACTAAGACAAGACAAACTATACTACTTGATATCAGAGATAATAATCATCATAATAATAAAGGATTGTAGAACAAGCTAGTGGAAGGAGACAAAATCAATAGTTAAAGAGTTATGAGAGACGGGTTGGCTGGCATACTGTTAGAAATTAAGAGATTTGGATAACGTTGAGCTAGTTACAGATGACAATTGGCACGAAGGTTGTTGGGTTTTTCATTCCTTATTTCTCTTGAAATCTGTTATATACCAACCGATCTCAAGATTGTTTTATTTGTCTTCTTTCCTTACTTCTCTTGAAATCTTGTATATATCATCCGATCTCTGAGACGTAACACGAAGAAACTGTTTGCAAGAGTATATTATAAATTAAACAGCATGATCAGTGTTATTGAGGAAATGTATGAATCCATGAAAGAATACATTAGAAATAGAAAGTAAGTCTAATTATTCTGTGTTTTATAGTCGATGCTGTTTATAGAGGATACGGCTTAGTTCAGATCTTTTTTTTTTTTTAAAAAGAGAGCTCGCTGGTTGTGTTCTTCGTTGATTTGTGATGATGTGTTCTTGATTAATTAAATGTGTCATTATCATTGGTTACTTTGTCTCAGGAGACAATAGCTTTGACGTCACGTAGCTTGTTCTGTGTGTACTGAATCACATCGTCTGTTGTTGCTGTACGTCTGGAGATGTAATCATTGTTGTTAAAACAGTTGTCATAACCCCCGGTGCTTAACCAGGGGCGGCTCGTCATTACGGATCAGGGGAGCCGGGTCCCATTAACAAATATTATCACGAGCCGCCACTGTTCTTGACATAGTTCTCTTCTGGTCGAAATGTTGACTTTGTCTGTTGTTGGTCTTTGTAAAACTATAACATTTCATGTCTTGTGTATTTTTCAACATTCTGTAACAAGTTGAATACAATATATCATCATCATCAAGTAGCTTGTCCTGAGTAGAACTTTGTCACCCCAACAGTCCTCCTGAATTTCTCTCTCTCATAGGCCAGATGTCCTGCCTCTGCAGCTGTCATGTTCAAACCATCAGTTACATCCTGAATCCATCTTCTCCGTGGTCTTCCTCTTCTTCTCTTTGCCGGTATGCCTCCTTCCATGATGATCTTCTCCAGCCCTTCATGTCTTTTTATATGTCCAAAATATCTCAATTTTCTCTTTCTTATTTGTAGCATCAGCCAGTTTTCTTTGATTTTGAGTTCTTTCTGGATAGATCTATTTGTTCTCTTCTCTGTCCATGATATACGTAGTACTCTTCTGTAACACTTATATTTGAAAGCACATATATGTTTTTCCACTGCGTTATTAAATGTCCATGCTTCACACCCATATGTTGCCACTAGGAATATGCATGCTCTTATTATTCTGATCTTTGTATACATATTGTATATTAGAGTCTAAAAACAAATATTAGGAACATATATATATACACATACACACACAATATTTGTTTAAGCCCCTAGAACACTTAGTTATGCAATTCATAAAAGAATAACAGATGAAATGGTTTGGACACCTGACAAGAATGCCCGGGTATCATCTACCATAGAGAACCAAACTGAAAAAGTATAACGAGTACAGAGCAAGAGGACGACCACGCACAAGGTGGAGCGACGGCATTAAGAACAGCCTTAAGAAAATGAACAACAGCTTACAAAGTGCCGTAGAACAAGCGCAGACAAGATCACTTACACCACCCCCACCCCCACCTGCCATAAAGAAGTAAATGGTGGAAGAGAAGTAGACTCCTATAACAACATGTGAATAACAAATCGGCAACAGTAACGAGAAGTCTTTCTGACGGTCTATGGATGTTAATTTGATTGTCAGTGTTGTACATACAAGGTGACCAGTGTAATACTGTTTTAGTTTCTCCACTATAGGTCGTGGCTGCGTGACTTCCAGCGGTTCATATCTACGTGTTCAGAAGATTATCTGTAGATGTCTGCGTATAAAACAGAAATGATGAAGTAACTATATCGTGTTCAGCGCCGGTATGTCCACGTATAAAACAGATATGATGAAGTAACTATATCGTGTTCAGCGTCGGTATGTCAACGTATAAAACAGATATGATGAAGTAACTATATCGTGTTCAGTGCCGGTATGTCCGCGTATAAAACAGATATGATGAAGTAACTATATCGTGTTCAGCGCCGGTATGTCAACGTATAAAACAGATATGATGAAGTAACTATATCGTGTTCAGCGTCGGTATGTCAACGTATAAAACAGATGTGATGAAGTAACTATATCGTGTTCAGCGCCGGTATGTCCACGTATAAAACAGATATGATGAAGTAACTATATCGTGTTCAGCACCGGTATGTCCACGTATAAAACAGATATGATGAAGTAACTATATCGTGTTCAGCGCCGGTATGTCCACGTATAAAACAGATGTGATGAAGTAACTATATCGTGTTCAGTGCCGGTATGTCCGCGTATAAAACAGATATGATGAAGTAACTATATCGTGTTCAACACCGGTATGTCAACGTATAAAACAGATATGATGAAGTAACTATATCGTGTTCAGTGCCGGTATGTCCACGTATAAAACAGATATGATGAAGTAACTATATCGTGTTCAGCGCCGGTATGTCCACGTATAAAACAGATATGATGAAGTAACTATATCGTGTTCAGCGTCGGTATGTCCACGTATAAAACAGATGTGATGAAGTAACTATATCGTGTTCAGTGCCGGTATGTCCACGTATAAAACAGATATGATGAAGTAACTATATCGTGTTCAGCGTCGGTATGTCCACGTATAAAACAGATATGATAAAGTAACTATATCGTGTTCAGCGCCGGTATGTCCGCGTATAAAACAGATATGATGAAGTAACTATATCGTGTTCAGCGCCGGTATGTCAACGTATAAAACAGATATGATGAAGTAACTATATCGTGTTCAGCGTCGGTATGTCCACGTATAAAACAGATATGATGAAGTAACTATATCGTGTTCAGCGTCGGTATGTCCACGTATAAAACAGATATGATGAAGTAACTATATCGTGTTCAGCGTCGGTATGTCCACGTATAAAACAGATATGATGAAGTAACTATATCGTGTTCAGCGCCGGTATGTCCACGTATAAAACAGATATGATGAAGTAACTATATCGTGTTCAGCGCCGGTATGTCAACGTATAAAACAGATATGATGAAGTAACTATATCGTGTTCAGCGCCGGTATGTCAACGTATAAAACAGATATGATGAAGTAACTATATCGTGTTCAGCGCCGGTATGTCAACGTATAAAACAGATATGATGAAGTAACTATATCGTGTTCAGCGTCGGTATGCCAACGTATAAAACAGATATGATGAAGTAACTATATCGTGTTCAGCACCGGTATGTCCACGTATAAAACAGATATGATGAAGTAACTATATCGTGTTCAGCGTCGGTATGTCCACGTATAAAACAGATATGATGAAGTAACTATATCGTGTTCAGCACCGGTATGTCAACGTATCAAACAGATATGATGAAGTAACTATATCGTGTTCAGCACCGGTATGTTCACGTATAAAACAGATATGATGAAGTAACTATATCGTGTTCAGCGTCGGTATGTCCACGTATAAAACAGATATGATGAAGTAACTATATCGTGTTCAGCGCCGGTATGTCAACGTATAAAACAGATATGATGAAGTAACTATATCGTGTTCAGCGCCGGTATGTCCACGTATAAAACAGATATGATGAAGTAACTATATCGTGTTCAACACCGGTATGTCCACGTATCAAACAGATATGATGAAGTAACTATATCGTGTTCAGTGCCGGTATGTCCGCGTATAAAACAGATATGATGAAGTAACTATATCGTGTTCAGCGTCGGTATGTCCACGTATAAAACAGATATGATGAAGTAACTATATCGTGTTCAGCGCCGGTATGTCCACGTATAAAACAGATATGATGAAGTAACTATATCGTGTTCAACACCGGTATGTCCACGTATCAAACAGATATGATGAAGTAACTATATCGTGTTCAGTGCCGGTATGTCCGCGTATAAAACAGATATGATGAAGTAACTATATCGTGTTCAGCGTCGGTATGTCCACGTATAAAACAGATATGATGAAGTAACTATATCGTGTTCAGCGCCGGTATGTCCACGTATAAAACAGATATGATGAAGTAACTATATCGTGTTCAGCGCCGGTATGTCCACGTATAAAACAGATATGATGAAGTAACTATATCGTGTTCAGCGTCGGTATGTCCACGTATAAAACAGATATGATGAAGTAACTATATCGTGTTCAGCGTCGGTATGTCCGCGTATAAAACAGATATGATGAAGTAACTATATCGTGTTCAGTGCCGGTATGTCCACGTATAAAACAGATATGATGAAGTAACTATATCGTGTTCAGTGCCGGTATGTCCACGTATAAAACAGATATGATAAAGTAACTATATCGTGTTCAACACCGGTATGTCAACGTATAAAACAGATATGATGAAGTAACTATATCGTGTTCAGCGCCGGTATGTCAACGTATAAAACAGATATGATGAAGTAACTATATCGTGTTCAGCGTCGGTATGTCAACGTATAAAACAGATGTGATGAAGTAACTATATCGTGTTCAACACCGGTATGTCAACGTATAAAACAGATATGATGAAGTAACTATATCGTGTTCAGCGTCGGTATGTCCACGTATAAAACAGATATGATGAAGTAACTATATCGTGTTCAGCGTCGGTATGTCCGCGTATAAAACAGATATGATGAAGTAACTATATCGTGTTCAGTGCCGGTATGTCCACGTATAAAACAGATATGATGAAGTAACTATATCGTGTTCAGCGCCGGTATGTCCACGTATAAAACAGATATGATAAAGTAACTATATCGTGTTCAGCGCCGGTATGTCCACGTATAAAACAGATATGATGAAGTAACTATATCGTGTTCAACACCGGTATGTCCACGTATAAAACAGATATGATGAAGTAACTATATCGTGTTCAACACCGGTATGTCCACGTATAAAACAGATATGATGAAGTAACTATATCGTGTTCAGCGTCGGTATGTCCGCGTATAAAACAGATATGATGAAGTAACTATATCGTGTTCAGCGCCGGTATGTCCACGTATAAAACAGATATGATGAAGTAACTATATCGTGTTCAGCGCCGGTATGTCCGCGTATAAAACAGATATGATGAAGTAACTATATCGTGTTCAGCGTCGGTATGTTCACGTATAAAACAGATATGATGAAGTAACTATATCGTGTTCAGTGCCGGTATGTCCACGTATAAAACAGATATGATGAAGTAACTATATCGTGTTCAGTGCCGGTATGTCCACGTATAAAACAGATATGATAAAGTAACTATATCGTGTTCAACACCGGTATGTCAACGTATAAAACAGATATGATGAAGTAACTATATCGTGTTCAGCGCCGGTATGTCAACGTATAAAACAGATATGATGAAGTAACTATATCGTGTTCAGCGTCGGTATGTCAACGTATAAAACAGATGTGATGAAGTAACTATATCGTGTTCAACACCGGTATGTCAACGTATAAAACAGATATGATGAAGTAACTATATCGTGTTCAGCGTCGGTATGTCCACGTATAAAACAGATATGATGAAGTAACTATATCGTGTTCAGCGTCGGTATGTCCGCGTATAAAACAGATATGATGAAGTAACTATATCGTGTTCAGTGCCGGTATGTCCACGTATAAAACAGATATGATGAAGTAACTATATCGTGTTCAGCGCCGGTATGTCCACGTATAAAACAGATATGATAAAGTAACTATATCGTGTTCAGCGCCGGTATGTCCACGTATAAAACAGATATGATGAAGTAACTATATCGTGTTCAACACCGGTATGTCCACGTATAAAACAGATATGATGAAGTAACTATATCGTGTTCAACACCGGTATGTCCACGTATAAAACAGATATGATGAAGTAACTATATCGTGTTCAGCGTCGGTATGTCCGCGTATAAAACAGATATGATGAAGTAACTATATCGTGTTCAGCGCCGGTATGTCCACGTATAAAACAGATATGATGAAGTAACTATATCGTGTTCAGCGCCGGTATGTCCGCGTATAAAACAGATATGATGAAGTAACTATATCGTGTTCAGCGTCGATATGTTCACGTATAAAACAGATATGATGAAGTAACTATATCGTGTTCAGCGCCGGTATGTCAACGTATAAAACAGATATGATAAAGTAACTATATCGTGTTCAGCGCCGGTATGTCAACGTATAAAACAGATATGATAAAGTAACTATATCGTGTTCAGCGCCGGTATGTCCACGTATAAAACAGATATGATGAAGTAACTATATCGTGTTCAGCGCCGGTATGTCAACGTATAAAACAGATATGATGAAGTAACTATATCGTGTTCAGCGTCGGTATGTCAACGTATAAAACAGATATGATGAAGTAACTATATCGTGTTCAGCGTCGGTATGTCAACGTATAAAACAGATATGATGAAGTAACTATATCGTGTTCAGCGCCGGTATGTCAACGTATAAAACAGATATGATAAAGTAATTATATCGTGTTCAGCGCCGGTATGTCCACGTATAAAACAGATATGATGAAGTAACTATATCGTGTTCAGCGCCGGTATGTCCACGTATAAAACAGATATGATGAAGTAACTATATCGTGTTCAGCGCCGGTATGTCCACGTATAAAACAGATATGATGAAGTAACTATTTCGTGTTCAGCGCCGGTATGTCAACGTATAAAACAGATATGATGAAGTAACTATATCGTGTTCAGCGCCGGTATGTCCACGTATAAAACAGATATGATGAAGTAACTATATCGTGTTCAACACCGGTATGTCAACGTATAAAACAGATATGATAAAGTAACTATATCGTGTTCAGCGTCGGTATGTCAACGTATAAAACAGATATGATAAAGTAACTATATCGTGTTCAGCGCCGGAATGTCCGCGTATAAAACAGATATGATGAAGTAACTATATCGTGTTCAGCGCCGGTATGTCCACGTATAAAACAGATATGATGAAGTAACTATATCGTGTTCAGCGCCGGTATGTCCACGTATAAAACAGATATGATGAAGTAACTATATCGTGTTCAGCGTCGGTATGTCAACGTATAAAACAGATATGATGAAGTAACTATATCGTGTTCAGCGTCGGTATGTCAACGTATAAAACAGATATGATGAAGTAACTATATCGTGTTCAGCGCCGGTATGTCAACGTATAAAACAGATATGATGAAGTAACTATATCGTGTTCAGCGTCGGTATGTCCACGTATAAAACAGATATGATAAAGTAACTATATCGTGTTCAGCACCGGTATGTCAACGTATAAAACAGATATGATGAAGTAACTATATCGTGTTCAGCGCCGGTATGTCAACGTATAAAACAGATATGATGAAGTAACTATATCGTGTTCAACACCGGTATGTCCACGTATAAAACAGATATGATGAAGTAACTATATCGTGTTCAGCGCCGGTATGTCAACGTATAAAACAGATATGATGAAGTAACTATATCGTGTTCAGCGCCGGTATGTCAACGTATAAAACAGATATGATAAAGTAACTATATCGTGTTCAACACCGGTATGTCCACGTATAAAACAGATATGATGAAGTAACTATATCGTGTTCAGCGTCGGTATGTCCACGTATAAAACAGATATGATGAAGTAACTATATCGTGTTCAACACCGGTATTCTAGAATCGTACAAGCTGGTTCCATAAATGTCCATCAAACAAAGTATGGTCACATGTGATCAGCAAGGTAACCCATATAGAAGATTTATTATCTATCTCGTTCTCTCTCTCTCTCGTTCTCTCTTTCTCGTTCTCTCTCTCTCTCTCTCTCTCTCTCTCTCGTTATCTCTCTCTCTCTCGTTATCTCTCTCGTTCTCTCTCTCTCTCGTTCTCTCTCTCGTTATCTCTCTCGTTCTCTCTCTCTCTCTCTCTCTTTCTCGTTATCTATCTCGTTCTCTCTCTCTCTCTCTTTCTCTCGTATATCTTCTTCTTTTTGCTAATCTTGCTTTGTCTCCCAGCGTCATTATAAGAAAAGATTTCTAGAACGGGCTTTTCTGTGCACTTCATAAATAGTGTGTTTTTTTAACGCCTTTGTTATTTCTGAGGTCCATCTTATGCATTGAGTGCCTTTAGCTTTGTATTGACAGTATAGGAGTAGTATTGTTCTTTATGAGGTGCAGCACTGTCTGTCTCTATAGTCTATATCGCATCTAAAGGTAAGACAAGACTGATATGGTTATCACCAGTACACCTGAATTGCAAACTTTGTCGATCTCGACATCGTGAGGAGGGACAACCACTTTCCAACGTTTTCACATTGACGTCTGAGTGTAAACAAAGAAGAAGAAGAAGAAGAAGAAGAAGAGAAGATGTATTAATGGTTAAGAGAATTGTATGCCGTATAATGTTGTATGTAATAACATGTTTCAGATCTCACATTACTTGGTTTATATCAGTTGGAAGACGAGTCGACAAGTCGTTGTTCTTCTTCTTCTCACTAAATGATGATGTCTTCCATAGCTGAACAAGACAGATAGAAAGCTACAGTTGCTGTAAACTCAAGCATGTCTAAACATAGAAACCTCATATTTTTCTTATGCCCCTCTCAGATAACTGGTAATGTTAGATCTAAGATGTGCAACATTTTATATGTCAGGGGTTGGACATGAAACAGTTGAGCAAACAGTTGAGGGCAGGGTATTCTCACATATTGGCAACCTTCTATAACTGACTTAATGTGCATGAGCAGGCTAAAATAATGTGGAAATCATATTACTGATGGGAAGTAGATGAACGGGAAGATGTAGATGGGAAGTAGATGAACGGGTAGATGTAGATGGGGGGTAGATGAACGGGTAGATGTAGATGGGAAGTAGATGAACGGGTTGATGTAGATGGGAAGTAGATGGACGGGTAGATGTAGATGGGAAGTAGATGAACGGGTAGATGTAGATGGGAAGTAAGAGAAAGAAGAGACAACAGAAAGTGGAGGATGGAGAGAGAAATAGAAATGGACAATAAATTATAAATGTATAGCTTACAGATTGTATGAGAAAATGTGCTGGAACTTCCCGCCACAGCATGTCCAAATACATTTTACACTCAAAAGTCTTGATTTTCCCCAGATGGAGAATGGAGTTCCAGTGTCGATGAGTCGCCCTTGTTCAGTTATATCTGTGTTTATTTAGTGTAGTCTTGCTTTTGTCTATCCATCTTTTTTCGGTCTTCCCTTGGCTCTAGTACTGATCTCTTTTTATTGTGTGCTGTTATTGGTGGCATTGAGAGAGTCTTTCCGAACAGAGGAGTTTCAGGGTTGTGAATCCCACTCGCTGACCAGATTGAAAGAGATGGGTGTCAATATTGGTGCAGCCCGAAAAGAACGACATACTAAATATGCAAAGAGATTCATTAATCAACATCGAACTGGCGTGTTGGGTCGCTGGACGTTGCTGGATTTACGGAGGCGGAGATCGGAGCACCTATGGACATGTCCGGAGTGCTATGATGATAGTCCTCATATAACTGATAACTGATAACTGGTGGCTGGTTGTATTTCATTTTCATTAGATGTCCGAACCATTGCATTTGTTGTCTTTCAATGTGTTCGGTGCAAGAAGTTATGCCCACTCTGCTTCTGGTGTCCTCGTTTCGTAGTCTATCTTTCCTGGTGACTCCTACCAAACATTTCATTTCAGATATGGTAAGCTTTCTGTGGTGTGTTACTGTCAGGGGCCAAAAGTACTACCACATAGTGAGGCCATTTTCTCGGTATTTGATGTGATCCATGCATACTTTTCATTTAGAAAATACGTTTTTATAGAAGTCCAGTAACCAAAAGACATCAATGAGACTAAATAGATATCAATGAGACGTTGAGAAACACTTTAACATTGTTTTTTGTGATGTGAAATCGTTCAAACGTTGCACAAAATGACATTAATATCGTCAGTGTAACGTTCCTCACTGTAGTCATGTAGAGATTGTATATTCATATTGCTCATCTGGAAGGAATCCTTGAAACTGACGATGGTCGAATCCTCTTCATTTGATGGACAAGCATCGAACCTCCACGCAACAGAGACCCCCATTTGCTTTTGTGCGTGTTTGAAGTACTTATACAAATGCGTGTTCATAATATTGGTTGTACATAATATTGGCTGTATATAATATTGGTTGTACATAATGTTGGCTGTACATAATATTGGTTGTACATAATGTTGGCTGTACATAATGTTGGCTGTACATAATATTGGTTGTACATAATATTGGCTGTACATAATATTGGTTGTACATAATATTGGTTGTACATAATGTTGGCTGTACATAATATTGGTGTGGCTAGGTAAGCTACATACATAATAAATCATTTTAAAAAACTTGGACAGACTTCAACAAAGAAGGAAGAAACAAATACAGAAACCTGTAACAAATATATCCAATGTTTTGAGTAAATGGACTATGTGATGGCTCCTGCAGCGGAGGACGGATCACGCATGGGAATATATAATGTGCCATGACGTCGACCGAATAACATAAAATATCCTATGTTTTGAAAGAGTAGACAACAAGACTGAAGAGAAATATATAATATGAATGACAGTACAGAAGTGTTGCAGGTAAGCATGATTAGATTGTTCACATATAACACGAATATTGCTCATTAAATAGGAAACATGGCAGGTGGATAAGACTAGCATAACCAAACTGCATATATTTGCCAACAGATGTCTCTGCCATATTTTGCATATAGATGAACAAAGTTAACAACATCGGTAGACTAGTGTAGAGAAGCAAGGAACTACTTCTTCTTGTATCAACGATTCATATCGACCAATTGTTAAACCACTCTTGGTGATTTGTATGTGATATGAGCCTAAGAGCGATTGTACGTTGTGACAGTTATGCGCCTACAAGGAGGCCAGCACATCCGATTTCTGCGACGCTTTTTATTTACTAGGGTAGCTTACCTAGACCCCTACTTCAGTCACCTCTTACGACATGCCTTGCAGGCCCCAGTTTTACTATTCTTTGCTCCCGTGAGAGCCCGGCAACATTTCCGAACAGAGAAGTTTAAGTGTTGTGAATTCCAAACTAAGGATCGAACCGAGACCACCCGTCTAAAATGTAAGTGCTCTAACTAATGCACAACATCAGCTCTATAAATAATGGGTTATATCGATCACATATTCTGACTTGGGCCACCATATATACGTTTATGTTATACATGCAAGTGAAACAACGCGTGCAGACATCTGTGACTGAAATTATAAGTCTATTCTGCTTGAGAAGGAATTTTTAACTAAGGCGAGCGAGAGACAGAGAGCGAAGGCGAGAGAGAGGGCGAGAGAGAGAGAGAGACAGACAGAAAGAGCTAATGATAATCACATATGACTACAGCTGAAATGGCTACAGCTGAATAAAAATAAATTCCTTCCAGCAACAAAAATCTATGGAATACAGAAGCACTTTTAGACATGGATAAATACAACAGATACAATAATATATATGGCCTTTTTCGTCTTTACAGAGGGTTAATTGACAAGTGTTTTACTGTGACAACTTCTGAGTTTTCGCTTTTCTCTCTTGTCGTTCAGCTCGTACATAAGTCTCTTCTCAAAAGACTCTGCGCCTTTTCGCAATTTGGCTTTCCACACAACTCTGTCATCAGCTAGTCCCTCCCATGTGCTGGGACCTATAGAAAAGTTTTCATTGAGGCTTTGCAAACATCTTTATATCTGAGCAGTCGTCTGCCCTGGTGCCTCTTCCTCCGAAAGTTCACAGAACAACATTTGTTTTGGTATGCGGCAAGTTTCCATTCTTCTCACATGTCCCAACCATCTTAGTCGTCTACTGCTGATCATGCCCATGATGGAAGGTAGATTTGCATGTTGCAGTACTTCAGAGTTGGTTATCCTGTCGTACCACCTGATGTTCATAATCTTGCGGAGACATCGAAGGTGAAAGATGTTAAGTCTCCTCTCGTGTCTTGAGTAGGCTGTCCATGTTTCTGAGCCATATAGTAAAGAACTAATTACACAGGCTCGATATATTTGGATCTTCATCTGCAATGTCAGTTTTGTGTTGTCCCACGCTCGCTTTGATAGTATGCCGAATGTAGTAGCCGCACTCCCTACGCGAGCGTTGATTTCTTCATCAAGATAAAGGCTGGCAGTGACCGTGGACCCAAGATAGCAGAATTTGTGAACTGGTGTTAGATGGTTGCCATTTAAAGTGATATTTGATGTCTTACCTCCTGACATAATACAACTGTTTTGGAGACACTTATTGTTAGAGAAAATAGGTCGCATGCCTTTGATAAATTATTGATTAGGCATTGCAGTGTAGTCTCACTGTGGGCAACTAAGGCAACATTGTCAGCGACATGAGGTCCTTGAGAAGAATTTCCGTTGTTTTTGTCTTGGCTCTTAAGCGAGCCAAGTTAAAGAGTGAACCATCAGATCTAGTGCGGATGAACATATCACCATCAGCGTCCCCTAAGGCGTGGTTCAAAAGGACTGCGAAGAAGATGCCAAAGAGAGTGGGGCAAGGACACAGCCCTGCTTGACTCCACTCTTAACCTCGAAACTGTCAGATGTGCTGCCATCGAACTGTATGCTGGCTTTCATGCCCTCATGGAAGGAGACAATCAATTGGAGCAATTTTGGGGGACAGCCAATATGCTTCAGTATTTTATAAAGACTTGGCCTGCTGACTGTGTCAAATGCCTTAGTCAGATCCACGAAAGCAATACATAAAGGCTTGCTCTGCTCTCTACACTTCTCTTGTAGCTGTTGAAGGGTAAATATCATGTCAGTTGTTGACCGTCCAGCTCTGAATCCACATTGTGACTCTGGAAGAACACGCTCCGCCAGTTTCTGTAGTCGTTTTGAAAGGACTAGTGCAAAAGCCTTGCCTGTTACGCTTAGAAGGGAGATGCCTCTGTAGTTGTTACAATCCCCTTATCCCCTTTGTTTTTATAGAGTGATGTCCTCCTGCCTCACCTCTATAATATCCATACAATAATATATGTATATAAATATAAATGAATGATTGAGGAGGACAGGTGCTGCAAGTCGGTAGTGTCTATTAGATGCAAGATTGTAAGAAACTAGGCATGAACTACTGATGAGAGAATCGTGTGCATATGATGAACACTATACTCGAGTGAACAAATAATAGATGTATAAATCGAAGGCAGCAGCAGCCGCCGCAGCAGCAGAGCAACAGCAGTAGCAGCAGTAGTAGTAGCAGTAGTAGTAGTGGTAGTATTAATAGCAGCAATAGTAGTAGTTGTGGTGGTAGTGGTGGTGGTAGTAGTGAATTCAGTAATAGTAGCAGCGAATGTACTGACAGCAGTACTAGCTGAACTAGCGGCAATACGATCAGCAGCAGCAGGTATATTAATATTAGTAGCACTAGTAGTAGTAGCAGCAGACGTAATAGTAGCAACAGCTACAGTAGTAGTAGTAGTAGTAGTAGTAGTAGTAGCAACAGTAGTAGCACTAGTAGCAACAGTAGTAGTACTAGTAACAGCAGTGGTAGTAGTAACAACAGCAGCGGTAGTAGTAACAACAGCAGCAGTAGTACTAGTAGCAACAGCAGCAGTAGTACTAGAAGCAGCAGCAGTAGTAGTAGTAGTAGTAGTAGTAGTAGTAGTAGTACTAGTAGTAGTAAGTACTAGTGCAGTTAGTAGTAGCAGTAGTGCAGCGTGTAGTAGTAGTGCAGCAGCGTAGTGTACTAGTAGCGCAGCAGTAGTGTACTAGTAGCAGCAGTAGCAGTAGCAGCAGTAGTAGTAGTAGTAGTAGTAGTAGTAGTAGTAGTAGTAGTAGTATCACCAGCATTATCTATTAATGTTACTATTATCCAGAGTATCCTCCAGATAACACCTGGAGACACACGCGCACATGCAGAAGAAACAGGCACGCGCACGCACGCACGCACGCACGTACGCAGACACATACACACAACACACAGACACACATGTATTCTCATTATTGACCAAAAATAAGTCTCTACCTTTAAGTAATCACGTCTGTAAATAGACAATTACTGATGTTGTGTTATGTTCTGACAATGTACAACATTTCAAGGTGAAAATATACACAAGTTGTTACTTAGCCACCACACCTGGAAACTGCAGGTACTTGCAATGTCATGACGTGTCAGAAACTATAAATACCAAAATCTGTTCGGTTACTTAGTTCACTTTCATATCAATTTCGTGATGTAACGCGCGCGTTTCGAAATTTGAATCTTCTTCTTCGATCGTTCTAGGCTAGTTTTTATCATTCTCTTTGTGATATATAAACAACCAAACATCCATTGCATCTAGCGTGAAATTAAATATAGCAGAGTTTTTACTGCAAGCAAATATTTCATTTATTTTTAAAAATGTTGAAAGGAAAAATCAAACAGGGGATGAGAATATGGGGCCAGCCTATGTAAACGTTGACTGCATGGTATTTTATTTTAGCGATATTGGGGTTCAGACTTATGCTGACTTAAAGAGGGTCACATGGGACATGGTACTGGGAGAAGACATGTCTAGATAGGTTCAATACCAGTCTTCAGACTGTCTAACCTGAAGATAAGAGTCAGCCGCTAAGGATAAAGTAAAGTGGGCAGACATGATCAAACGAATCCAGTCTTCAGTCTTCAGACTGTCTAACCTGAAGATAAGAGTCAGCCGCTAAGGATAAAGTAAAGTGGGCAGACATGATCAAACGAATCCAGTCTTCAGTCTTCAGACTGTCTAACCTGAAGATAAGAGTCAGCCGCTAAGGATAAAGTAAAGTGGGCAGACATGATCAAACGAGTCCATCTCCAGTCTTCAGACTGTCTAACAGGAAGATAAGAGTCAGTCGCTAAGGATAAAGTAAAGTGGGCAGACATGATCAAACGAGTCCATCTCCAGTCTTCAGACTGTCTAACCTGAAGATAAGAGTCAGTCGCTAAGGATAAAGTAAAGTGGGCAGACATGATCAAACGAGTCCAGTCTTCAGACTGTATAACAGGAAGATAAGAGTCGGTCGCTAAGGATAAAGTACAGTGGGCAGACATGATCAAACGAGTCCATCTCTAGTCTTGAGACTGTCTAATCTTGAACTATGATGACGAAGTACAATAGATAGACATGATCAAACTATGTTATCACGTCTTCGAAATCTCTAACCTAATATAGAAACATGGTTAAACGACGATATTGCTAGTCTTCAGAAGACTACCTTGAAGATGATAGCAGAGAGGGAAAAAATGAAAATCGTGAAAACTACACTAAACGCGTCGTTGATTTTCTAAGCACTAATTATACGTTCAGTAGTTTGCCATTTTGAACGGTGAGATCTATTTTTACCGTTCGTAAAATTCACAGGAACAATATGCTTCAAACTGCAAACCGCGAAGTTTAAACATGGAGTCTTGGGTTGTATCGAGCTCACTACCGCTAAGACACAGACGATAATAGAGTAACGTATAGAATCTAAGACACAGACGATAATAGAGAAACGTATAGAATCTAAGACACAGACGATAATAGAGTAACGTATAGAATCTAAGACACAGACGATAATAGAGTAACGTATAGAATCTAAGACACAGACGATAATAGAGTAACGTATAGAATCTAAGACACAGACGATAATAGAGAAACGTATAGAATCTAAGACACAGACGATAATAGAGAAACGTATAGAATCTAAGACACAGACGATAATAGAGAAACGTATAGAATCTAAGACACAGACGATAATAGAGAAACGTATAGAATCTAAGACACAGACGATAATAGAGTAACGTATAGAATCTAAGACACAGACGATAATAGAGTAACGTATAGAATCTAAGACACAGACGATAATAGAGTAACGTATAGAATCTAAGACACAGACGATAATAGAGTAACGTATAGAATCTAAGACACAGACGATAATAGAGTAACGTATAGAATCTAAGACACAGACGATAATAGAGTAACGTATAGAATCTAAGACAGACGATAATAGAGTAACGTATAGAATCTAAGACACAGACGATAATAGAGTAACGTATAGAATCATGATTAGACAGACGACTATATTACCAGTCTTCCGATTTTTTAACCTGATGATGAAGTACACATGTCTTCTGATGTCTTCCAAAAATAGTCACTAGTGACATCATCCTACCTATGACCTTTACCTCCTACGGATAGTTGTATATCTCTGAGTACACATCCCACACAGAAGGTTTAACCAGGTATACAACTCTTGTCTAGATTATTTTCTCTATCAGATCAACGTGAGTCATCCATCACTCATGTCTTCCTTGTTCAGTCTCCTTCATGTAGTCCAGGACTAAACATAAGACGTTATATCACTTCATATTCTGCTTCATGTTTATTCTCCCTTTAGAAATCAGCTGTAGTCCTTCTCGTTTATTTGACATCCGTGTGTTGCCGAGGCTGGCAAGAGGGGAAAGAGTAGTAACACCTACCTACAACGCATGTCGTAAGAGGCGACTGAGGCAGTGTCCTAGGGAAAGTACACTAGTAAATAAAAAACGTCGCATAAATCGGATGTGCTGGTCTACTTGTCGACGAATAACTGACACATCATACAATTGCTCTTAGGCTCGGATCACACAAAAATCACTAAGAGTGGTTTAACAAGTGGAGCTTTCGAAGAGGAAGTTTACTTGCGCACCTTAAACTTCTCATTTATCTGCAGTTTGAGAAACTTTTCGCTCAGCTAATCCTACCGATAAGACTTAAATAGAACTAACCACGGCGGCAGTCAATATTGACACTTTATTTGAATCCGTGAAACAGTTCGTTTATTGCTAAGGTGGCCGACATGTTTGCATGTGTAATATTGATTACTGAGACATGCCTATAGAGAACATATAAATTATAATGTGACTGTTACAGTTATGCTAGGGGACTGCGAATAAGACGTGCTACAGAAACTGGGTAATATTTCAGAGGTTGGGTAAAGAAGCCAAACAGTAGGACAACTAACACGTCTCTTAAACATTTGAAATTATTTATCCTTCTTGTATTTATTTTAGATCCTAAATGGAACATCATAATGCTGCGACTTATCACAAACATTTTTTTTCCATTCACCGCTTCTAATGGGTGCCCTGAGATGATAATTTTTGGAGGGAGTAGTGCCTGGAAGAAGAATGAGAGGAAGATCTAGAAGACAATGGGTACAAGATGTCATTGATGATCTAAGAACGGCTGCTGCTGACCCGGGTCATCTTGCACAGAATAGAGAGTTTTCAGGACTGCTGTCATGTAAGCCTAGTTCCGGAAGGGACAAGCAACTTGGTGATGATGATGATATGAATGTAATATAGTGTTTAAAGTGTTACTAACATCATCATGATGATGATGAATGTAATACAGTGTTTAAAGTGTTACTAACATCAAATCAGTTCTTAGAACAAGAATGTATGCTCATTCCACTTCTGCAGATGTTTTGTTGCAAGTGTCAACTACAGAGCTAGTTCTTCATTCTTCCTGCGGCCATGACAACGAAACTACTGCATAACTGTTGAAGACATAGGTTTATTGACATCGGTTTCGAATGTTACATCAACCGTATATGATCTCAATCAACGTACATTTCGCCTGGGAAGTCAACTTTTTCAGAATGTTACATCAACCGTATATGATCTCAATCAACGTACATTTCGCCTGGGAAGTCAACTTTTTCAGAATGTTACATCAACCGTATATGATCTCAATCAACGTACATTTCGCCTGGGAAGTCAACTTTTTCAGAATGTTACATCAACCGTATATGATCTCAATCAACGTACATTTCGCCTGGGAAGTCAACTTTTTCAGAATGTTACATCAACCGTATATGATCGCAATCAACGTACATTTCGCCTGGGAAGTCAACTTTTTCAAACAGCATAGCTAAGTACAAGTTCTTTAAAATATCTTTATAATTCATATTTCATTTTTCATTTCTTATGTAATTATGTAATTTACTTGTCCGTGTTGAAATCGCCCGTTTATCCAGTATTACTGCAGCTTCCCTGGTTTTCTCCAGATCTGATTTGATTCGGTCTGACCACCTCAGATCTGTAGGTTTCCGTACATTGGCTTAAACTGTCTTGGACCCTGCAGATAGTTGTCCAGTACATCCCTTATGCCTCTATCTTTCTGAACAAGTGTAAACATTCCACTAAATATGCAAGAAGATTGATTAATCAACATCGAACTGGCGTGTTGGGTCGCTGGACGCTGCTGGATTTGCTGAGGCGGAGATCGGAGCACCTATGGACATGTCCGGAGTGCTATGATGATAGTCCTGATATAACTGATAACTGCATAAGATTCATTCTGGTCCGTATCGGTCACATCAATTATCTACGTACACATTGGACTCGATCTAACGTTTCTAACACATCATCATCATCAAATATCATGTTCTGACCTCTCTTTCTCCCTCTCTTATATGCCAGATGTCCCGCTTCTTTAACCGCTATGCTCATGCCCACGTGCCCAGCGTGTTCGTAGCGCGTTGGACTACGGGTGACTAATCCTCTGTAAGTGCGGGTTCAACTCCGCGGACTGGCAGAAAAGCTACAGGTTTCCCAAATTTACGGTGTTCGTGGCACCGAGCCGAAGGGTTACGATGTCCATGACACCGAGCCGAAGAGCTTTCAGCTCAAGTGCTTCTGGATCGGAAAACCACACAAAAACCGCTATGCTCAAATCTTCAGTTACATCCTGAATTCATCTTCTCCGTGGTCTTCCTCTACTCTTTTCCGAGATGCCTCCTTCCATTATGGTTTTCTCCAACCCGTCGTATTCCTTTATATCCCCATAATACTTTAACTTCTTTGTCCACTCTCCCACAGTAAAGTTTTCTTTGATTTTGCTTTTTTAAAATAGATGTATTTGTTCCCGTCTCTGTCCATTATATACAGAAGACTCTTCTGTGACAGTTATATTCAAAAGTACATATATGTTTTGATAGCCTTGTTTACTTGTCCACGTTTCACACCCATACGTTGCCACTGGAAATAAGCATGCACTTAGTATTCCGATCGTTGTTTTCATATCAGCTTCTATTGTCTATCTACTGAAGGAAAATAATAGTCTGCATCCACTCGTGATGATTGAACAATAATCGTGCCACCAACAATCTTGTCAGTCAAAACTTGTAGAATAATGCCTTTACCGAAGACAAAGCAAATACATTAAAAAGCAAACTTCCTGCTTTTGCCTATTAAAAAAACTAGTCACAACAGAGATGAAGTATTTACGCAGAATGCTGGGAGTATCAAGCAGAGACCGGATTAGAAATGAAGACATCAGGAAACAAATTGGTACATCAGTACTGAATAGCAAGAAACAACAAATTGAATGGTTCGGTCACATAAGCAGATTACCAAGACAGTGCGCTTCAAAGAGCAATGCTCAGAAATAATAGAGTCGGTGAAACACACTGTTTATGAAGCAGAGACAATAGCCCGTTCTAGAAATCTCTTCTTATCCTGACGCTGTGAGACAAAACAGAACTAGCGAAAATAAGAAGAAAGGAGAATATATACAGAAATGCCATAGATGTCTTAAATATAAAAACTGCGTACGATATTCCAAAAAAATGATCAGTGGTGAATGATAGATGTAGCCAGTGGCGGCTCGTCATTAAGGGCCAGAGGGGCCGGGCCCGACCAAAAATAATGTGTAACATGTATTTATTATTTAATAAATAAAATATAACCTAACCCAAACCAATGATTTACCCGAAAATTTGTGTCTTGTCGCACCAAAAAAAAAGAAGATCACGAGCAGCCACTTGATGTAGCCATACATTGCAACCAACTGCAACTAAAATGTAGCCATACATTGCAACCAACTGCAACTAAAATGAACAATGCAAGTTTTCTGCTTTTTTCGTTGTCTATTATCTGACAAATGATGAAATTTTAAAATAGGCCTGCAAACAAAGAAACCTGATCAAAAGAATAAGAATCAGTTAAGCAAGGTTCTTCGTGCATATAATGCGAAGAGAAGAGTTAGAACACTTGGTGACAACAGGTAAAATTCAGGTAACATTCAGGGAATCAGAGATCGTGGAAGACTGAGGGAGAAGATGTTGGATGGTCTGACATCGTGGTTCGACAAAAGATTGCCGTCAGAACTGATTAACAGCACCAAGGAGAGAGAAAGAGTTGTGGAGAGACATGATCGCCTACGCCGGCAGGGATGGCCCTTGATTGATTGGTCTATTCTGTGACTAACTAACAGTTATAAACACTTCCTTCTCTACACGGTTTCATTTCCTTGTGAGAAATATTTCTCTTGGTTGTAAATACAAATGTGTAACGAACAAACTAACCAACGCTACTTCAAATCCTCGAATAAACAAACGCTAGAAGATTAAATCGTCGCTAAAAATGAACACATCGACGAAACTAATGGTAATGTGTGTAAAATAAATAAAAAATAATAAACTGGGAGCCATCATTTTCTTGATGAATAAACAATAAGCTCTTGGAAATGTAATTTCTTGTCCAACAGAAGACTGCAGAAATAGAAGACTGCTGAATGGTCTTACCCGAGCTAATGGACTTTTCAGAAGACTGGTCAACACTGGTATTAAAATTTAATGACAATTTCGTAGAAAGACTGGGTGAGCTGTGACTAGGACACGTTGTACACAACAAACAACAAGAAGTTAGTCTAAGCAACATGTATCTCTACATTCAATTATCAATCTTGTTGTCCTATGTTTCTTATTTATTTCATTTCTATTCTATACTTGATTACGTTTGTTGTTAATCAATCAATCAATCTTGTTTACGCTTTAAAGCATTACGGTGATTCCCATACATTTTTCCAGGAGGGGATAAAATGAATACACAATTTGAGTAGGTAGTTTACTACGTGGAAATGGAGAAGATCTGATTCGCATAAAACTGTGTTATCAAAAAGTCATTTTCCAGGTAGGTGACACTTGACCCCCTCTTGACTTAACGTATGGGCGCCCATGGTTATGGGCTGAGTGTAATTATGATTGTTTAAATCTGAAAATCGGTTGAAGATAAATATAAATCCCCAAATTATGTCCAAATAGGGGGAAGACTGCAGTAAAACTTGGTAAATAGTGAAACTCCTGTTTGTTCGTTTGCTTGATAAAGGCCTTGTTGGTCGAAACGTTGCTGTTTATCGTCACTGTTTCTGTATTTTGTAAAACTATAGAACTTTGTTTGTACGTGTTTCACAAATTATGTCCAGATGGACTATGTCATTTGTTGACATATTATCTTCATGATGGTGGTGAAATGTACATTTTATTGAATAATTTTCATGCACATTCTTGTAATACTTGGTTAAGCATACATTTGTTTTCCTGACTTTCCCTTCGTCTTGTAAACTGTAATTCAATGTTTATTTGATAGCTGTCTATGTATGTTTCTAGCCTAGAACTACAATCACAAACAACAGGATTTACAACAACACTGAAGCAAGAATGAATGCAGATAGATGATAAATGTGTTATACAACGTGTAAAGCAGTAATAATCGTCAAGGAAATCACATCTCTTCCAAGACAAATACAATAATTCTTCAATGCTCAGGGAAACTAAAGACTAGACAATAATGTCAAGAAGCTGCGCACGGTGCAATACAATATAGAGTAATTTGATCAAGATAGGAAGATGGCTGTCTGGATGGGGTTTTTGTGTTGGTGAAACTCTACGTTAAAATATTTGCTTTCATGATTATTGTATTTGAATGTGTTATTACATGGAAAGAGTAGGTTATCTCTATAGTGTAGTCTTTCTGTTGTTTACGGAGCAGAATTTGATAGAATGTGCTGCGTGAATAGCGGTCTTTATTTCACTAAATTTATTTGTAATAGGTTTTTTTGTTGTTTTGGTTAACTTTATTTGTTAATCCTACAGACGAATTGACTAGGACTGCTGTGGGGGTGTCGGACACCTCACGTAAGACAGGGATGCACACAGAGTTGCAGTTATGGGAGTCACGTTTTGTCAGGGACAATGAAGTTGATGATGATGAGGATGATGAAAAGAATGGCCATCATCTACTCGTGATGGAGACTTCAACCACCATTCTGAAAGATGTGGCTGGGCAGAAACCAAGACACAAATTTCCACTTAAAAACAGGACGGATGAGAAATCCAGATAGAACACAGTCAACACATCTTCCTTCGTAAAGAACTAGCTGCATTGACCTCCAAAGAGTCCATACCTCTTCCTTCGCAGACGATCTAGCTAGGTTGACCTCCAAACCGTCCACATCTCTTCCTTCGTAGAAGATCTAGCTCTGTTGACCTCTAAACAGTCCATACCTCTTCCTTCGCAGACAATTTAACTCTGTTGGCCTCCAAAGAACGCGTCGTCATTGCAAACAAAAATCTCTATCAGCATTAAAAGACTGAGCTAAGGAATTGGTCATGAAATATAAATAAATAGTCAACAACGTACACAGTGTTCTTCATCTCAAGCAAAGCACAGAATGTAAAATCAGTTATAAATAGGATAACTCTACGACTGAAGGAACAACGTAACTATCTAAGTATAATATAATATGATCACCGCTTGAAATGGAAGCCGTTCGTGTGTTACCTGCACCAGCAAGGGTAGCAAAGAATAGTACCACTGCCACCTACACGACACGTCGTACGAGGCGGTTAAGGTAGGGGTCTAGGGAGGCTACCCTAGTAAATATAAAAACCGAAATCGGATGTGTTAGCCTACTTGTAGACACATAGCTGACACAACATACAATGCTCTTAGGTTCAAATCACATACAAATCATAAAGAGTGGTTCAAAGAAGAAGGCAGAAGCGCCCCAATATATAACAACTTTGGACTGCACTGGACTAGAACCAATTTCCTGACAACATTTTCCCGAAAACGACACATTTGATTTTCCATTCTAACGGACGTTCTACCAGATTTTAAAATATATGAAGAAACGATAACAGATCCATGAAGACATAGCTAATGACATGAATGAGTTTCAAGAAAGTCATAAAACTGAGCGAGAGAGTGAGAGAGAGAGATAGATAAAAGATAGATAGAAAATCGTACAATGAAACAGGTACAAAATGTTAGAACGTTTCTGTTTCATTGTGAAGAGTAATAGATATAGGAACAATAAGGGATGTGTTTACGACATAACGGTGGTATTAAAAAAACGAATACCGAGATTAACAGGCGATTGAGTTACATGGCTACAGGAGGATAGAGCGAGGGATAGAGATATAGAGAGACAGTGATAGCTGTTGTACGAAGGTAAGGAAAGTGGTTGAGAAGAAGATAAGAACATATGGATGAGTTGTTGATAACAGGAGAGAAAGAGATATAATATACTGAAATAAATGGCTATTCACATAAAATGAGATAAGTGATACAAGTAATGAATTAAAGAACTGAGTAACCCCCTAAACATATCAGCTTATTCTTTTCTCTAATTTTATTTTGCCGCACAGCGTCAGGATATGAAGAGATTTCTAGAACGGGCTTTTGTGTGCGCTTTATAAACAGTGTTTGTCGTCGCCGGTGTTATCTCTGAGGCGTGGACGGTTTTTTAGCTTTGTATCAACTGTATCGGAGTAACTAACATTGCTCTTCAATGCGAAGTCTGTTGGTAATCTGCTTATGTAGCCTAATCATTTAATTTGTTGTTTCTTGATGAAGTTCAGTTGATGCTGTACCCACCATTTTTCCTGATGTCTTCATTTCTAAACCGGTCTCTTCTTGATAACCCCATCATTCCGCTTAGACATTTCATCTTTGTCGTGCCTAATTTTATTCAATCGTTTGATGTCAGCATCCAGGTTTGGCACTGGTAGAATAATGTGGGAGAAAGCTTGTGTTGTACAAAACTCTTTTAATACTCATGGTGACATATTTGTATTTTAAAATTGGCGCCATTTGTCATATGATTTGATTTGCTTTATTGCATCTATGTTGGATTTCGTTAGTTATTCTTTCATTTGCTAAACAAAAATGTTCGCAAAGTTTGTCACGAAAAACATCAGCACAAATATAATACAACACCAAAGAAATGAAAATAAGATTGTAGAAACAACTGACAAAAAACTAGAAGAAGGTAGACGAGGATAATTTAAAATGTAAACATAACTGAGAGATATGTTTTGTTTACGGAAATTGGAGAGAAATCAGAAATATGTTGACAAGGAATTTAGCGAAACAAATAGACATAAAAACTTGATGCAATTTGTGTATATACATACATAATACAAATAAAGAAAGAAAGAAATGACAGGAGAGAGAGAGAGAACCGACAAGATAGTTAATAAATAATGTATTATGTGAGATCAAGACAAAAACATACCAAGAAAGTGAATGATGTCAGAAGAAAGGTGAGAAGATAAAGATGACAAAAATAAATGAAATGCGACAACAATTGAACAAATGAATACACTCCACTCTAGACCAGTCCCGCTGAACGTTTTTATATCGTGGGGCGCAGTTGACTGATAGTTGTGGAGACGTGGGCACAATGTGACGATCGCAGCCATACTCCTACTAAAAGTTAATTGCATATCCCTTACAAGACTTTGCGAATCAGCTCCAGCTTTTTAACGCTGTTTGTGATGTATCTAGGCATTATTACGTTCAGTAGTTTGTCATTGCTTTCTGAACGGGTGGTGTCATCGTCCTTTTGTAAAAATATACGCGAAACAGTTTGCAACCAAATTGTCCGCAGCGTGATTCGAACTCAGAACATCGCGGTTAATAGACTGAGTCACTATTCCCTAAGCCACAGACGCCACCCTACTCTTCCTACCAATCAATCAATCAAGTGCCATGCCTGCCGGCGTAGTCGATCATGTCTCTCCACAACTCTCTTTGCTTGGTGCATGTAATCAGTTCTGACGTCGATATTTTGTCGAACCATGATGTCAGGCCATCTAACATCTTCTCCTCTGTCTTCCACGATCTCTCCTTCCCTGAATTTTACCTGTAGTCACCAAATGTTCTAAACCTTCTCTTCGCATTATATGCCCGAAGAACCTTGATTGTCGGATTCTTATTCCTAATACGGATAACCATGGCCGTGCCGTGCTATGGTGCAGAGAGGCGTCCGCATCAGGCGACACCGTAAGAGAGAGTACCTATCGTTTTAATATCCGCCTCCAGCTCTCTTCTTATTCCTACCAATAGCAAAAGTAATATTGGAAGTATAGCTGTGATGCCGACTCCTTCTTCAGTGAAAAAAACACAATGGTTTTATGGAACAATAGAATGGTTACAAAATAAAAGAAGAATATAACAATGGGAAGATGATTTTTATGGGAGTGGTTAAAAAAACAAGCTGACAAAATTGTTTGTTTTCTTCAAGTCTTATTAGCAGTAAAGTCAGACGAGAAAAATAAGGCGTCATACATGTGTGACAGGACCATCATGGCAGATATGGGTTTCGGCCTTGGTCAGCTGCTCTAGGCATCAGTTAACAATACGATGAGCAAGACACTCGTATGTTGTCGAGTATGTGTTGAGTGGTGTGGGCGTGTTTGTCTGAATGTATGTAACACAAACCGAGACGGAGGTAGTAACAAAACAAATCAATTCGATTGTTTGCTACTTGTACAAACATTTCTAGAAAATCTCAACAAGTACAAACTACATGGTCAAACAAGGACAATTGAAGATAGAAATGAGTAGAAACACGTTTCATGTAGAGGTGTGTGCCATTTTTGATGATTGGATATCCTCTGATTGCAATGTTTTGTATAAAGGTTCTGATCTCTTGTTCAAATATAGCAAGCATAACACAATACTGCCGTAGTATACTGTTCAGCAAAGTCAATTGTAGAGATGGGAAAGAGCAGACACACCTCTTCGACAGAGGAAAGAAAAGGGAAGAAAACTTGGTAGACGGATAACCATGGCCGTGCCGTGCTATGGTGCAGAGAGGCGTCCGCATCAGGCGACACCGTAAGAGGGGCGGCATAAGCAGCAAAATCAAAATTACAATTGAAGGTTATTTTAAAGAAAAAAATTTAAGGGGCGGCATTTGGAAGACTTGCATCCTACTGGGAAAACATACCGCACGGTCCTGTGGATAACAGTGCCCAAGACATAATATAACACTGGTGTCTTTTGTATCAGCAAAAGTGAAACTTTTTTCTCAAGTCAGAAATAAAATGTCCGGCATAAAACTAAATGCACTGTTCATTAAATTCCCAACAAGTCACTAGTTACACTTTCATGTGTCCTAAAAGAAGGTATCTCGGTAGAAAGGTATAAGATCTTACACCTGTCTATAGACTCGCTTAGCTTTTATATCGAATTCTCAGAATTCCTAACGAAACCGGAGTTGTTTTTTTAAATGCTGGTTTGACGTCAGGACACACACTTGGGAAAAAAAAGGTGAAAATCTGATTACCACAAATCAGACAGGTTAAGGTGAATCAGAATGTCGAAGTAATAAATACAGAAATAACTGTTAAATTATCAAGATAAATCGGTATGTACAGAAGCACATCAAACAATAAAAGTAATCTACATTTAGCTTGTTGTCCTTTCGTCTCCCAATGGAGCACAGGTCTTCAACAAACTTCATCCAGCTCTTCCTCTCTCTTGCCATCCCTTCCAATTCGTTCCATGTTTTACCTATCGTTTTAATATCCGCCTCCAGCTCTCTTCTCCAGGTCCGTCTAGGTCTTCCCCTACTCCTCTTTCCTTGCGGGTTCCAAAACAGCGTCTGTCTTGCAATGCTTCCGGTCGGTCTTCTCAATGTATGTCCTATCCATCTCTAGCGTCTCTTCCTTAGCTCTTTCTCCACTGGTATCTGTTCAGTTCTTTCTCTGAGTTCCTCGTTTGTAATCTTATCATACCATCTCATTCCCTCTATTCTAAGTAAACATTCATTTACGAATGTTTGCAGTTTTCTGATGGTTTCCTTTGTAGTCTTCCATGTTTCCGAGCCATAGAACATCACTGACTTAACATTTGATTGAAAGATTCTCAGATTTCTGGGGTTTTTTGTTGTCTTTCATGTTTCGAGCCATAGAACAGCACTGAGTTCACATTTGATTGAAAGATTCTCAGATTTCTGTTTCTTTTGTTGTCTTTCATGTTTCGAGCCATAGAACAGCACTGACTTCACATTTGATTAAAAGATTCTCAGCTTTCTGTTCGTTTTGATCTCCTTTGACTTCCATATCTTACTCAATGCAATAAAGTTTCCCCTTGCTTTTGTATTCTTATCTTGACATCTTTGTTTGTTCCTCCTTCTGTGTCTATGTTGCTACCCAGGTATGTGTATGATTCTACATCTTGTAGAGCTGTTTCCTCCAGCATTATCTGGTTTACATTTACTGCATTTATTCACATGACCTTTGTCTTTCCCCTGTGTATTTTCAAACCTAGTTGCTGAGACTTTTTATTTAGGGTTACATTTAGCTAGATGAATGGAAATAGTGGTACATATTAATGTAAATACCGGATATCGTCATTAACTTCGTTGATTTTCTAGGCACCACTTATACGTTCAGTAGTTTCTTCTCTCTCTCTCTCTCTCTCTCTCTCTCTGCCTTTTTAACCCGGATTAGGGCATTGTCCCTCAACCAACTCATGTTAAGCCTTCCTATCTCTAGCTATCTCCTGCAGCTCTCCTTCATATTATTGATTTCTGCCTCCAAATCTCGTCACCAGGTATTTCTAGGTTTCCTTTTCTTTCGCTGTCCCTGTGGGCTCCAGGAAAGGACCCTTCTTGTTATATTCCTTCTGGTTTTCTCAAAGTGTGTTCTATCCAGCGCCAGCGTCTTTTTTTAACGTTCAGTAGTTTGCCATTTCTTTATGAGCGTGAGGTCTATTTTTAACGTTCAGTAGTTTGCCATTTCTTTATGAGCGTGAGGTCTATTTTTAACGTTCAGTAGTTTGCCATTTCTTTATGGGCGTGAGGTCTATTTTTACCGTTCGTAAGAATCCACGGGAAATAATTTGATTCCAAATATCCCCCATGGAGTATAAACCAGGTACACTTGGGTTGGGCTAGATGAATAAGTTATAAAAACACACTCGACGGCTATTCAGAGAGGACACCATATAGAAGATTAGCTAGCTGAAAGTAACGGTGACAGAGCATATACAATATAGCTCCGGCGACGATTCATAATTTTCCCCCAACTCAGTCAGTGTACCCATTTTCAGTTGACGAAACACGTAAAAAAACCAAAGTACCGTAGTTTTACAAAGTATAAAACCAACACACATCGACGTTTCCACCAATAGACCTTTATCAAGCAGCGGATACACAAAAGAAATGAAGAAATTCAGCTGATGAGTGTATAATTGATTGTACGGTAAAATGAACACAGTTGGTCGATATGTAAATCTCCCCCGCATTTATCTAAGCAAACTATCTGGAAATAAACCACACACGCTGAACACAAAGAATGATAAATTATTATAGACTTCTAGACAACCTAATAAGGAGGAGATGGAAGTGGTTGGGACATCAATTCAGAATGCAGAAGATCAGACACCCACATGTGACTTTGGAATGGAATCCGGGAGGCAAAATATGTATCGGACGATCTACAGAGACATGGTGGAGACGAAATGTAGACAGCGAAAGAGAAGAGACGCGAAAGACCTGGAATGAACTAAGCTAGCTTGTTCAATACATGATCTGGTTGGATGAAATATATTGATGTCATATCCTTGAAAGGAGTGTTATGAGAAGAAGGATATAGAAGAAGAAGAAGAAGAAGAAGAACTTAATGGTTTACATGTCTTGTAGTTCTTATCAAATACATAATCCAGGCAATTAACTGTCAATGAATGAGGACCATAACAGGGTCATAACACAATTAAGCAAATGTGGGCGCCTGTAGCTTCAGCGGTAGTGAGCTCGATCACAAACCAAGCGTTCCTGGTTCAAACACCGTGACAGGCAATTTGGAAGCAAATTCATTTCAGTGGGATTTTTCGAACGGTAAAATAGATCTCACCGTTCAGAAAGCAATGGCAAACTACTGAACGTATAAGTGATGCCTAGAAAAATCGACCGATTCGTTGACTGTAGTTGATGGCTAAGTCATGTAAAGGATATGCCATGACTTTCAATTTCATAAACATCGACAAAAATAAACAATTCAATTATCTATACTCTCCATCAATCAAGTGACATGCCTGACGGTGTAGGCGATCATGTCTCTCCAGATCTCTATCTCTCTTTCCATGGTACAGTTAATCAGTTCTGACGTCGATCTTTTGACGAACCACTATGTCAGACCATCCAACATCTTCTCCCTCTGCCTTCCACGATATCTTCTTCCCTGAATTTTACCCGTAGATACTAAATGTTCTAAACCTTCTCTTCGCATTATCTACCCGAAGAACCTTGATTGTGGGATTCTGATTCTTGTGATTAGGTTTATTTGTGTACAAGCCTGATTAAAAACCTCATCCTTTGTTTTCATCGCTGTTAATGGAATGTTCAGTATTATTCGATAAAAACACATCTTTTTGGCTTCCAGCGATCTTGATTGATATCTGCATGGTTTCTCACTGAGCGGCCCAAAATTTCATTAGAAAGATTTTTTTTGAAGTTCCTACAAAACATTTTCATCATCTTCTAAATTACAACGGGAACCCTCGCCAGTTCTACGTAGTTCGTGCACTGTCGCTGAGATCTTCGTGCGTAAGAAAGAGATCGAAGCACACGTGGTTACTATCAGAAGTGCAATGATGATGGTCCCATAAATCAATTAATCAGCATGTCGCGATCGTGTGCAGACTGGAATTGGCGATCATAGATCACCACAATGTTCTGTCCGTATTGATGATTTTGATAAGTTATCACATAAAATTCAGCTGTTTCGCATTGTCTCTCCTTCTCAATCATTACTTGTCCATTGTAAATAAAGATTGAAATATACACGCATGCACGTAAACACACGCAGACGTAACACATTTTATTTCAAGTCTGTGTGTGTCATAATTTGTCATCTGTATATTATCATATCTCAACATATAACCACTCTCTCAACATATTATCACTCACACAACATATCACTCTCTCAACATATTATCACTCTCTCAACATATAACCACTCTCTCAACATATTATCATATCTCAACATATAACCACTCTCTCAACATATTATCACTCACACAACATATCACTCTCTCAACATATTATCACTCACACAACATATCACTTTCTCAACATAGTATTAGTCTCTCAACATATTATCACTCTCTCAACATATTATTAGTCTCTCAACATATTATCACTCTCTCAACATATTATCACTCTCTCAACATATTATTAGTCTCTCAACATATTATTAGTCTCTCAACATATTATCACTCTCTCAACATATTATCACTTTCTCAACATATTATCACTTTCTCAACATATTATTAGTCTCTCAACATATTATTAGTCTCTCAACATATTATTAGTCTCTCAACATATTATTAGTCTCTCAACATATAATTAGTCTCTCAACATATTATCACTTTCTCAACATATTATTAGTCTCTCAACATATTATTAGTCTCTCAACATATTATCACTTTCTCAACATATTATTAGTCTCTCAACATATTATCACTTTCTCAACATATTATTAGTCTCTCAACATATTATCACTTTCTCAACATATTATTAGTCTCTCAACATATTATCACTTTCTCAACATATTATTAGTCTCTCAACATATTACCGATATAATGGAAGACTGCAGTAAACGTATGTAGCAATGAGGAAACATGTCAAAGATCACTCAGACTACCCCCATTGTTCTAGTAGTGTTACACATGTATTCTCATGAGATTTCAGTGACATTCTGGTCTGCTTAGTGATGATTTACTTCCATATATAAGATAGTAGAGTTACCCATGTATTCTCATGAGATTTCGGTGACATTCTGGTGTGCTTAGTGATGATTTACTTCCATATATAAGATAGTAGAGTTACACATGTATTCTCATGAGATTTCAGTGACATTCTTGTCTGCTTAGTGATGATTTACTTCCATATATAAGAATGTACTTGACAAAATACTGAATCATCATTTTGTTCTTACAAAATAAGAAGTGAATGAAATGTGCGTTTGAACATATCCAAATACAAGACAAAAGATTAAGACAATGAACGCAATAAACTGTAAGCAGATTAGATTCATAGACATAACTCTTACACGAGCTGGAGTCTTATTTATATACATTGACAGCAACATAAATAAGACTGGAGACAACACAGAGATAAAGTTATAGAAATAAGAATACACAAGATAAGTACTTTCAGTGCACTAGGGAAATATATGGATACTAATATTAATGCAATGAGAGAGAAGACATACTGTGACTGGCTCTGTCACCATATCAGGGATGGGGGCAGCCATGGATAGAGCTGACATTCTGAACGACCTCATAGTGTGGTTGCAAAGAGGATTTTCATCAATCCACGTCAACTGCTAGATTGCAAGAGTTTGGATTTAAGAATGGAGTCTCCAGAAAAGAGCAGCACAACAGGTATATGAGTAGGCTCATCAATCTACGTCGAACTGGTAAGGTTAGCCGCTGGACGCTGTTGGAGATATTGCGAATGAGATCGGAGCATCTATCGGAGTGCAATGAAGATATTCCTAACTAAAACTGACATGGAAATAGAAATCAAGTCCAATGCGTAGTAGAAGATCATTTAAGTTAAATGTCAAATTATTCAGGATGTACTACTCTGAGACATGAAGAGCTGATCTCTTTCTCACACAGGAAGATCGCAGCGGCAGTGCACGAACTCCGTAACACCGTCGAGGATCCCCAAGGTAATTTATAAGATGGTGAAAATATTTTGTAAGAATGTTATTTTAAACATTTTTTCTAATTAATTTTTCCCGGGCAGTTTCCAGCCTGCTCTTCTCGATTTTGAACTGCCAATAGTTTTGTTTACGTTCTCAACTTGAACACGAGACCTACGTTTTATCATCCGTCTCCGATATGACTAGGAATTCTATCTCACCTATAGTGAGATCACGGATCTCTAGAAAAATATCCCGATGTCTCCACCAGGAAGCGAACCTTTGGTAAGAGAGTGAGCACCTAGCCTCTGCACCACAGATATCCCCACAGATATCCCCACAGATGACGAGATGCAGGCATGTTGCTGGGATCTACTACTCGCTATCTAAACCATTTCTTGTTTGTCCTCTCCAGTTATTCTTCATACTCGTATAATGTTCATATGCATTGATGATCTCTCGTATTAATGTTCATATGCGTTGATGATCTCTCGTATTAATGTTCATATGCGTTGATGATCTCTCGTATTAATGTTCATATGCGTTGATGATCTCTCGTATTAATGTTCATATGCGTTGATGATCTCTCGTATTAATGTTCATATGCGTTGATGATCTAACATGTTGTCATGTCATCAGTCTGTGAAATGTCTTCAAGTTGTCTATTCCCACGTGGAAGATGTAGTTGGTTGTCCACTCTTACCGTTAAGCGTAGGGGTGGGAGCTTTAATTTCCGTTCTAGGGCTAGATGAGTCGTCCTTGTTGTGTTGTATCCGTGTTTATGTAGTGTGGTCTTGATATTGTCTGTCCATTTTTTCTTGGTCTTCCTTTAGCTCTAGTACCCGATCTCTTTTTATTGTATGCTGTTATTGGTGGTTGGTTGTATTTCATTCTCATTAAATGTCCAAACCACTGTATTTGTTGTCTTTCAATGTATTCGGTGCATGGAAGTTATGCTCATTCAAGTTGTACCATCTATATATTTCTCCTTAGCTCCGATATCATATAGATATACAATCTAAATATTTCTCTTATAATCATTAACCTCTTTGTCATAGGAGACAATAGGTTTTGCATTACGTAGCTTTTTCTGTCCGTTCAGAAAGCAATGACAAACTACTTCTTCTTCTTCTTCCAACGCTTCATATCGACCAATTGGCAGCCACTCTGTGTGATTTGTTTGTGATCTGAGCCTAAGAGCGATTGTACGTTGTGCCAGTTATGCGCCTACAAGTAGACCAGCACATCCGATTTCTGCGCTGCTTTTTATTTACATCCGCCGCCTCTTACGACATGCATTGTAGGTCGCAGTGGTAATTCTTTGCTTCCCTTGCGGGCCCCAGCACCACACGGGAGGACAAACTACTGAACGTGTACGCGGTGCCTAGAAAATCGACGACTCGTTTAATGTGGTTGATGGCTAACTCATGTAAATGATATGCCACGATTTTCATTTTTTTCCCCAGTTTGTTCTGTGCTGAATCGCAACGTCTGCTGTGGCTGTAATGGCCTATTCTGGAGTGGAAGTCCTTGCCACAGTTGCTGTCCTTGCCAAAGTGGAGTTGCTGCATGTGAAAACGAAGACTGGAACTGATGAAGAGGGTCGATATTTCTCTACAACTCTAATATGTCAAGATAAACTGTTGAGCGACAACCACGCAACTTTTACAAAGGCTAGTGCACCTTGCTATCTAGACGGGTGGTCTCGGTTTCACCCGTAGTTAGAGTATGATTCTTACAACTATAAACTGCTATCAGGTTGACAATGATTTAATTGAATACCACAGAAATACTGAGAAGCACCCGTCGTGTGCCGTGAATCAAAGAAAAATACGGACCTAACACCCTATTGCCCGATGCACCCAATCAGTGGCAGCTCGTGGTCAGTTTTCTTGGTGGGGCCAGACACAGATTTTCGAAAAAATCATGGTTTTTGAAGAATTTACTATTATTTGTCTATTCCGGGAAGTTATTATCCCTTTCGATTATTGGTGGAGCCGGGCCACACAGGCCCTAAATGACGAGCCGCCACTGCACCCATTGATATGAAAACCGGATTTTTCAACTTGCCCTTTCACTATATACTGCTGAGATACATTTCCCAATCGGCTATTTCTGCACTATCATCTTTGACATGTTCCATATTTTTGACATTTATCTTTGTAATCTTGATTTTATTGCATTTATTTCCAGCCAGGTTCACTGCTCTGTTAGATTCAACTTGATTAACTCACTTTTCATGTTTTTTTTATTTTTGTTATACAAGATGTCTTGTTCTTTGTTATACTTACAAGCAGTGCAATTCGGTTTTTAAAATCTCTATTTATATCTTCCAAGTCTAGTAAACCTTTCACAACTTTGTTCTGGTCTATTTCTGTCTGTCTCAATTTGGGATATTTATCACTGTATGTTCTTACCTGTTTAACAATAATCTCAAGTTACAAAAATATGAAGGTTTACAATAAACACAGAGGCTTATGGGATACAAAACCTTGTCTATGACAAAATATTTTCTTATTTAATTTGTATTACTTTATGATCAAGTGCCATCTCCACATGGAAGGATCAGTTGTAACGAATTCTCAACGTTTCTTAACTCGTGTCATGGTATTATATTCTGCTAGTTAACTTATCTCTTGTTCTAACACTTTTATATACTGTGTTGTCTACCTCTTGTACGCAGTCTTTCCGTCTTGTGTGGTTTTCAAATAAGTGTCACGTATCTATCTCTCGCTCTTTCACTCTCTCTTTCTCTCTTTCTCTCTCTCTCTCACTCTCTGCATGCACATAATCTTCTTGAAATTGTCAAAGCAACATCAGCTTTTAAAAGTCTAAATAAAATATGGAACTGCAAGTTATATAGTATTAAAACTAAATTACGAATTTTCAATTCAAATGTTGTATCAATCCTAACATATGCCAGCGAGAGTTGGAAAATGACTAAATATATAGAAAGCAAATTGAATACATTTGAAAATAGATGCCTGTCAAAAATACTGAACATAAAAGGGGACGAATTCAGAAGAAGTGATACAATCAAAGAAATGTCTGGTTAATCACTAGTAGCAACTGCTAGAAGAAGGAAAAGATGGAGATATGTTGGGCATGCTCTGAGAAGAAATGATCAAAGAATTACAAAGCTGGCATTAATTAATGTGTGAAGCAAGGGCTTCAAGAAAGAAAAGAAGTCCTAGAGAAACCCTGAAATTAACTTTACTGAGAGAGGCAAGATATATCGGAGTCAATTTCATACAAGAGATTAAGCGAGTTGCCCAGGATAGAGAGGTATGGAGAAATTACTTGCAGGACATATGAAACATATAACGGTTCGAGAAGAATATATATCATGGACAGAGAAGATAACAAATAGATCTATCCAGAAAGAACTCACGATCAAAGAAAACTGGCTGATGCTACAAATGAGAAAAAGAAAATTGAGGTATTTTGGACATATAAAAAGACATGAAGGGCTGGAGAAGACCATCATGGAAGGAGGCATATCGGCAAAGAGAAGAAGAGGAAAACCACGGAGAAGATGGATTCAGTATGTATATGATGGTTTGAACATGACGGCTGCAGAAGCAGGACATCTGGCCAATGAGCGATAGAAATTCCGGAGAACTGTTGGGGTGGCAAAGTTCTGCTCTTTGTTCAAAGTTCAAGCTATTTGATGATATATATATATATATATATATATATATATATATATATATATATATATATATATATATATATATATATATATGTTATAGTGAAGTAGAGTTCAGTAGAGTATATCAATTATTAGTCTTACGTCGTCATAACATAGTACTCAAAGTTAACAAATGCTAAAGAAGATGTTTAGAAATATAAGAATACGAAATATCATCTGGAAGCTAGTATGAATGCACGTTATAAAATGAAAACAAACATATGTCGTGTCTATGCTGGAATCACTAAAAAAGAATTTCAAGTCCAGAAAAACAGACTAAAAAGGCTCATATATTCGAAACCTCTTTCTGTACTATATCGCATCCTACGACCATGTTCATTTCGTAATGTTTATATTGAAAAAAAGAATATCGCTCGCTCTAATAAATTGACTACATGGCTAACTCCCTTCTAATAAATTGTCTGCTTTAGCGTCGAACATATTGTCCGCGCCAGCGTTCCCAAACAAATGGAATAGATCAGCATCGTTCTAACAAACTAACCACGCCGATATCCCTTTTAACAGTTGGACAAGCTTAGTTATGTGTCTTACAGTAAACATCCAAAATGTTACACAACATTAATTTTATGCCATACAATTAACGGCTGAAAATTCAATCGTCTAGAAGCGTAAAAATGTAGTTTCATTAAAAATACTGTTCGTTCACTGTTTACCCTTAAGTGAACTTATTTGATTTTAAGTGAATGCAATTTGCGTTTAAGTGATCTTACTTACTTTTCGATAAACTCATTTGCCTTTAGGCAAACACATTTGCTTATAAGTGAATTGTGATAGATATTAATTTCCTATATTAGTGGAATGTAGTCAGGAGAGTGGGTGATGTTTATTTCTGGTTGTTATAGTGATGACTTACGTCAGTGTGCTTGACAGCAACAAATGGCGACTTACCGACCCTTTGACATTGCTTTGGTAATTATCATTATGTACTGTAACACATTATGTCGATTGTTTGATAGGACCATCATCATTGCACTTCGGTGAGTAACCATGTGTGCTCTGATCTCTTTCTTGCACAGGAAGATCTCAGCGGAAGTACACGAAGTAGCACCGGCGACAGTCCCAAGTGCAATTTAGAAGATGGTGACAATATTTTTGCAATGAATTTTTTTTTTAAAGTTTTTCTAATTACTTTTGCCCTGGCAGCGGCTTTCCAGCCTGTTCTAGATTGTGAGCTACCAATAGTTCTTTTACGTGCTCAACTTGAACATGGCACCTATGTTTTATAGTCCGTCTGCGATAGCACTAGAAACTCGATCTCACCTACACTGAAATCTGGGATCTTTGTGGAAGTATCCAGATTGCTCCCGAGGAGTGAACCAGGTACCTTTAAACCAGAGGTCAGCAGCTAACCTCTATACCATAGAGACAGACACACTAAGTTGTTTTGTGCACGGACAACATCAGATTGTTACATGTTAGTAATAGAGACAGACACACTAAGTTGTTTTGTTGCAAGGACAACATCAGATTGTTTCATGTTAGTAATACTCCATGTCACACATGTGGTGACGGGGACTGCAATGGTGGCAAAGAATAATAACAGTGCAATCTACAAAGCATGCCGTAAGAGGCGACTGAGATAGGTGGCCTAGAGAAGCTATCTTAGTAAATTAAAAGCATCGCAGAACTCGGGATGTTCTGTCCTACTTGTAGGCGCATACCTGGCATAACGTACAATCGCTTTTAGGCTCGAATCACATACAGCTCCCAAAGAGTAGTTAACAAGTGGTCGATATGGAGCGTTCGAAGAAAAATAAGAATTCTCCATGAATGTTTTCTTACATTCTGTATCTCCAAGTTCGTTCTTCTAGGTCTTACTTTCCTTCTTGTTCACTTTCTGGTGTCCAAGAGCTCTCTGGTGTCCAAGAACTTTCTGGTGTCCAAGAGCTTTCTGGTGTCCAAGAGCTTTCTGTTGTTCAATAGCTCTCTGGTGTCCAAGAGCTTTCTGGTATCCAAGAGCTCTCTGGTGTCCAATAGCTTTCTGGTGTCCAAGAGCTTTCTGTTGTTCAATAGCTCTCTGGTGTCCAAGAGCTTTCTGGTGTCCAAGAGCTCTCTGGTGTCCAAGAGCTTTCTGTTGTTCAATAGCTTTCTGGTGTCCAAGAGCTTTCTGGTGTCCAAGAGCTCTCTGGTGTCCAAGAGCTCTCTGGTGTCCACGAGATGGCTGTTAACTCTGAATATGAACACAACAACAACAAATGAGATTAAATAATCAACAATGTGACCATCATCATCATCTAACTTGTCCGTGTCGAAACTTGACGTCCATGACAGTAGCTCTAAATGCATCCCTGTCTTGTGTGAGGTGTCCGGTGGCTGTCTAAGTCATACTCATCTCGTCTATGAAATCTTGCACCCATCTTCTCCTTGGTCTTGATCTTCCTCTCGTCTGTCCAGAATCTTTATATGTCCAAAATATTATATTTTTCTCATGTGGGCATATGTGGCTTAGTAGTAGTGAGCTCAATCACAACCCAAGAGTACCTGGTTCAATCACCGCGTGTGGGCAGTGTGGAAGCAAATTTTTTCCAGTGGGTTTTTAGAAACGGTAAAAATAGACCCCACCATTTTAGAAAGCAATGGCAAACTACTGAAAGTATAAGTGGTGCCTAGAATATCAACAATTATTTTACTGTGGTTGACGGCGACGTCCGGTGGAGGATATGCCACGATTGTCATGTTATCTTATTTATCAACCACATTTCGTCAGCTTAAAGTTATTGCAATATGCCACGATTGTCATGTTATCTTATTTATCAACCACATTTCGTCAGCTTAAAGTTATTGCAATATGCCACGATTGTCATGTTATCTTATTTATCAACCACATTTCATCAGCTTAAAGTTATTGCAAAATGTGCATATTTGTTCTTGTCTTTCTGTCAATGGTATTCTGATCACTATTCTCTAGCACTTGCATTCAAAGACATTGATTGATTTCTCAAATGTTTTATCAATAATCCATGAATCACAGCCATACATTGCTATGGGGAAGAATACATGCTCTTTCTTAGTTTTGTCTTGATGTAAGTTCCATTCCATATGTTTTGTAGATGTTTTAATTTCAACACAGCGGCCATGTTCATTCTTATTTTCATCTCCTTTATAACTTTCCATGGCTAGTTAGCAATGAACCCAGATATTGAAAACGATCAACTCTTCACAAGGTATGTTCACTGATGCATATATCAGCTGTAATAATATCTGTTTTATCAGTTGTTGTCAAGATGTTTTAAAGTATGAACATTTTTTTAAACAGTTAATTGGTTCAGCCAACATACGTTACTACACTTCGAACAGACATATATGCGCTAAGTCTCTTTCAGAATATGTTAAAAGATATACATGCTGATAGTTCCTGTAGCTCGCAAACAATCATGTAAGTGAAGACGCATACCGTTTTAGTTATTATTTATGGCAGTAATTTTGATGAAGATAAAAAGACAAATCACGATGTATATTATATGGTTTTAAAAGCGAGATACGCATATAATAATCAAGGAAATCCAACATAGATGCAATAAAGCAAATCAAATCATTGGACAATTTTGAAATGTAAACGTGTCACCATGAACACTAAAAGAGAATTGTTCAACACAATCTTTCTCCCAACATTATGTTCATTGTTTATTTGAGGATCATTTTCATCGTACATCGGACACATGTCCATAATTGCTCCGATCTCCTCATAAGCATGTATCTCAGTGTGTGTGTTTAGGCTAACAACTCTCGTTCTATGTTGATTGATGTATCCTACTGGGTTTTCTCTCGTGGTTTTCCCGTCTTGCCGTACCTATCGGTATGCACACTTTGCGCAACCGATATATATAGAATACCCTTTATCTTCTTCGTTGAAATCTTCAGAGCGTATGTTTTCTCTTAGAGGGTTGATGATGTCGCTTTTGTCAATAGAAGACCCATTATCAATTGTAGCATTGCCCACCAGTGCATCTGCTCTCTCATTGCCTTTCACCCCAGCATGATCCGGGACACAGATGAAGGTAGGTGTCTGGATTGTAGAGTTTTGTATTAATTGCATCCACTGCCTTCGTACATAACCGGTTTTGATCTTCTGTATCATGCTGATAAGAGTCGTTGAGCATGCATACGTGGGTGAATGTTTGCGTCTTTAGACACTCCAGAGATTTTGTCACCGCCATAACCTCCATAGTCATGCTGCTGGTAGTTATCGTATTTGCGACACTTGCCTTTTTTGATGACTTTTCCTTTCACTCTAGCCGTAAACGCCCATGCACTCCAACTGTGCCGAATAACAGAACCATCAGTGAAGACAACAGCATCTTTCTCCGATGTGTAGTCATTTATTACTGCTTCGACTTCTGCGTTGACTATTGTGTGCAGCGAATCTCGACTTGGTTACCGACAACGTCTGCTAGTCATTATCTACCAGGGGTTGATCCTGTCTGTCATGGAATACGCATTGGCAATACTCACTCTCAGCAATGACACAAATTCACAGGCTAGAGAAGATACAGAACGAAGCAATGCACATCATACTTGGCTGCACCAAAGATACAGCATGTAGAGCAATAGGATACCTGCTGGACCTTCCAAACATAAATAATAAAATTAGTCAGCGTATAACAGTTGCCTACTTTAAAATCACTCAAGACCTAACACATCAATTACACAATCAACTAGACAGCGGCAAATTCAATAGACTTAAAGGTGGCCTGGGTAGAGCAGAGGAGGTCATACAACGCGTATGTACCATTCAGGACATCGACCATAGAGAAGAGTGGATACCAATACCCACTGAACACAGACAATCCTTTGTAGTAGTCACCGCGATAAACAACATTATGCTATCAGTGCCAAACCTGGATCCTCACATTAAACGACGGAAGAAAACTAGTCACGACAGAGATGAAGTGTTTACACAGAATGCTGGGAGTATCAAGAAGAAAACTAGTCACGACAGAGATGAAGTGTCTACACAGAATGCTTGGAGTATCAAGAGGAGACCAGTTTTAAAATTAAGACATCAGAAAAAAGTGGGTAGAACATCAGTACCGAACTTTATCAAGAAACAACAAATTAAATGGTTCGGCAACATAATCAGATTACCAACAGACAGTGCACTTCAAAGAGCAATGTTACTCCGATACAGTGGATACAAAACAAAAGATCATCCGCGCAAAAGGTGGACCTCCGAAATAACAGAGGCAGTGAAAAACACCGTTTATGAAGCGTACACAAAAGCCTGCTCTAGAAATATTCTTATCCTGCCGCTGTGAGGCACAACATGATTAGATAACAGAAGAAGGTGTGCATTCCAAACTCGGACAGAACGAAAGTCGACGTAGCACTGTAGCAGTAAGCTGTACTATAGCTCATCAATGAACTTTATTGAATTCTTGGTACATTCCACTTCTCAGTCAAACAATTGAAAATAGATACTACTACACGTATTTTCTTCATTGGGAAGAGGTGGAAACCGTTGCCGGAGATGAAGTATATGTACTGTGTCGCTGACACTTTCTTCTAGTAGAAGGAGACTAAGCGCAAATGGCGAGGTCCTTTCCATAGATGTGGATTCCATCTATTTTTATTTTTTACCAATTTCCCCAACCTGTTTACAAAGTGTGGTGTATATTCTCTCTTTTGTCGTTGCATTGTTACCGGGTTATTGAACAATGTCGTTGTTATCTTCTTTTATCGTGGTTATCTGTTCTAGTTGCTTGGGTGACAGTTCTGTTTCTTTATCTCCCAATCCACAGATATTCCAAGTCGCTATCTTCAATGCTGTTGTTTTGCGTACTGCTGAGTTCTCCTGTGTTGTTACTACTTCCGCTTGCATCGTCATAGTTTGTTTTAGATGCCAGTGTTATCGCGGGGTTTTTTTCTTTGGTTTTCCCAGTAAGTCAAGAACAATGGGGATTGTACAAACAAATTATCAACGAGTTTGCTGGACTTGCGTAGATTCATCCTTGTTTGAACACCTGATGTTATCGAAACACACCAATAACACACTCTAATGCACTTTTGAAGAGATTTCCTTCATTTAGTATTTCGTGTTCGTGTATGTTTTCTTGATAAAGACATATGGTCGAAACGTCGGGTGTTGTCATTTTTCATATTTAATTATTTATTTTAAGCGTAATCTCTTATTTTACTCGTTTTCTTCTTGCATGCCATATCTCTTAATTTGCTTACTTATTTGTGCTGGCCTACTTGAAGGCGCATAACTGGCCCAATATACAATCGCTCTTAGGCTCAGATCACATACAGATCACACAGAGTAGTTAACAAGTGGTCGATATGGAGCGTTCGAAGAAGAAGGAGCTTACCTATGTGATGAGAAGTGTTTCTTAGTTTGCGTGCTTGATTGACAAGTTAATTGAATTGCTGGACATGGTAATTTTGACGAAGACAAAAAAAAATATCCCATTTAATTTGAAGTGTCAAAAATGTATCCGTTGTCTGTTTGCTGGTATGTTTGTTATTTTTTCTTTTGTTCTGTGTTCGTCTCTCGTCACTTCTTGATCTTTCGTTCCTACCTTCGTCATAGCTGACAGAGCATACAATTCCCCGTTATAAACATCAAGTCTCGTTCTGGATTATTGACACCTGTACCGGTGTGTGCTAAGCTATAAGGAGCTACTTTCATGCGCACATTGATGAGCTAAACACCTACTGATGCACCTGTATTATATTATTCAAAGCTTTTTAAGGTAGACACAGGATGTCTGAAGGACGCATGAGAAGTTTTCCCCAGTGGTTGAAGATCATTTCAAAGTGCGTACACTTAACAACTTACATTAGACTGCACTTTAAACTCAGATGTGTTCAATCTACACTCAAAATATATTTTTTTAAATAACTCTCATATTACTAGGCCGTATTTTTACAAATATATTTAATTACTAATATTTTCCCTCTCCTCTCTGATTTTTGTTATATACTCATATCTTACGCTGTTCTTGAACTGTCTCTTAGCCCAAGGGATTCCACATTGGTAGTATGTTGGATCAATTCAGCAATGTATAGGGTTCAAGTACTGGTTGATCGATTTTCTAGTCAACGAAGCTGAAAATAGATACCTACAAAAATATGTGATCCATACTGGTGCCATTAAGTGCAATATTACTAAGCTAGAGTGATTGAACGTCTATGGAAGTTGGGGGAGGGGAGAGACAGTAAGTGTAGCACTTGCGATTTAAACAGTTGGTCAGTTCGTCTCTAATAGCCAGTTCTTTCCTGTCGACAGTTCAGTTATCAGTTATATGAGGACTATCATCATAGCACTCCGGACATGTCCATAGGTGCTCCGATCTCCGTCTCAGCAAATCCAGCAGCGTCCAGCGACCCAACACGCCAGTTCGATGTTGATTAATCAATCTCTTTGCATATTTAGTATGTCGTTCTTTTCGGGCTGCACCAATATTGACACCCATCTCTTTCAATCGGGTCAGCGAGTGGGATTCACAACCCTGAAACTCCTCTGTTCGGAAAGACTCTCTCAATTCGTGAAGAATGTCACTTCGATCCATGGCAGCTCCCTCTGATATTGTAGCCAAGCCCGCCAATCTAACAGCTCGTTCATTACCCCTAACTCCTGCGTGCCCAGGGACAGTTCAGTTTCACTTTGGAATATCTTCATTGCACTCCGGACATGTCCATAGGTGTTCCGATCTCCTTCGCAATATCTCCAACAGCGTCCAGTGACTGACCGTACCAGTTCGATTTTGATTGATGAGCCTACAGTCGACATTTCATTCTTATCGACAGTGCATCTTCAGTCGCCAGTTCCCTTCTATCCACATTTCATCTCCAGTCAAGGCCAAGCTGTACAAGATCGTCATGAAAGTCATCAAGGACGAGTGTGGTCAATCTACTTTGCCCAGACAAATCTGGTGACTTTATGGTTCAGCGGTTACACCTTCTGAAAGTCGTGCATTCGAATCAGGATCACGCCGTTCTGTTCATGAGTGCATTTTCCCACTAGGATTATTACCGGGGATACGGAGTTCACGCTTTGTGCAATACTCTCGGCTGGTTCCGTACCATTTCTGCGGAGAGGCACCGAGCTATATAGGCAAAACCAGGCGCAATAAAGCCAACCCTTCGGCTTTATGTCACTTTTTAGACAGTTAACCCTAACCTGGCTGATGTAAAACCTGGCGCAATGAAGCCAACCCTTCGGCTTTATGTCACTTTTTAGACAGTTAACCCTAACCTGGCTGATGTAAAACCCGGCGCAATGAAGCCAACCCTTCGGCTTTAGGTCACTTTTTAGACAGTTAACCCTAACCTGGCTGATGTATCATTGAGCAATACAAGAAACCCTCTCATCTCCTAATGCTAGACAGTTCAATTCTGAGTCTTGTCATGGGTGTGTAGATAAACCACAGACACCCCCAGCTCTTCAATGCTATGTACAACATAAAAACTATATAACATTGGGCTGAATGGCAAGAGTCTGAGAACCGTTGGGTCATCAAAGAATAGGAACAGCGCAGATATGTGACTTGTCTTAGAACATGGATGATGTTGTTGATGATGTTGTTGATGATGGTGTTGATGTTGTTGATGATGTTGTTGATGTTGTTGATGATTTTGTTGATGATGATGTTGTTGATGTTGTTGATGATGCTGTTGATGTTGTTGTTGATGTTGTTGATGTTGTTGATGATGTTGTTGATGATGATGTTGTTGATGATGATGTTGATGATGATGTTGTTGATGATGTTGTTGATGATGATGATGTTGTTGATGATGTTGTTGTTGATGCTGTTGTTGATGATGTTGTTGATGATGTTGTTGATGTTGTTGATGATGTTGTTGATGTTGTTGATGATGTTGTTGATGATGTTGTTGATGATGTTGTTGTTGATGTTGATGATGATGATGTTGATGATGTTGTTGATGATGTTGTTGATGATGTTGTTGATGATGGTGTTGATGTTGTTGATGATGTTGTTGATGTTGTTGATGTTGTTGATGATGTTGTTGATGATGATGTTGTTGATGATGTTGTTGATGATGTTGTTGATGATGTTGTTGATGTTGTTGTTGATGTTGTTGTTGATGATGATGTTGTTGATGATGATGTTGATGATGATGTTGTTGATGATGTTGTTGATGATGATGATGTTGTTGATGATGTTGTTGTTGATGCTGTTGTTGATGATGTTGTTGTTGTTGATGCTGTTGTTGATGATGTTGTTGATGATGTTGTTGTTGATGTTGATGATGATGATGTTGTTGATGATGTTGTTGATGATGTTGTTGATGATGTTGATGTTGTTGTTGATGTTGTTGATGTTGTTGATGATGTTGTTGATGATGTTGTTGATGATGATGTTGATGATGATGTTGTTGTTGTTGATGTTGTTGATGATGTTGTTGATGCTGTTGATGTTGATGTTGTTGATGATGTTGTTGATGTTGTTGATGATGTTGTTGATGTTGTTGTTGATGTTGTTGATGATGATGTTGTTGATGATGTTGTTGATGATGTTGATGATGTTGTTGGTGATGTTGTTGATGTTCATCCATCACGAATAATGAACATCTTTCTTTTCTTCATCCAATAAACTTAAAAAACCAAGTTATTTGGGTCGAGTCAGTCTATGGGTGTGTAGTTGCCTGATCAGCCCGACAAGGACTTGGAAGGCTCTTGGACAGTAAATGTGGACACATTTTAAATACAGTATTACTTTTATAGCTTGTCTTTTCTGTTCAGCTGCTGCAGCTCTAGAAACTACTACACATTGGAGATATAATGTATTCCAAGTTGTTCGTTATTATACAACAGCTTACCATATATCAATTGTTTACACCATACGATTTTAGTCAAGTCTTGAGCATGTCTTTGTCAAGCTTTTGCTGCCTATCACCAACAGAAGAGGATGATTAAATTACATAGAAAGTCATCAATACTAACACAGGACGACTAGCAGAATACGAGCAGATTACACAAACTGTCACTATGCGCCTCAGAACAGGACACAATCGACTCCGTAGCAGCATGCGTGTAACATTCAGCTATGTGTACAATATGGACATTCAACCAGACTGCAGAATACAAGATTGTCCCAAATACGATAAAACAGAGGTAAACTCAATGACATTGTGAAACAACACTGAAAAGAAAACTAGAACTACCTCTGTATAAGCTACAAAAGACAGTGAAGCTTAATACAAGAGACAATATTTAAAGCCAACGAAGGAAAAACGGAAGGAAGGATACGTTTCTTTTGGACGCTAGAGAGAGATTACCTTTCTGCAGTTTACCAAATAAGAGTCTTATTTTTGGCAGCTGAATGTCTGACATGCGAACTACATGACCTATCTAGTGGGTCTATGACTGCATCAAGATCGTATGGATATTTGGGAGACCAACTCTGTTGAGGACTATGGTATCTGGGATTGAATCTTGTAATCTGATGTTCATCATGATTTGATAACGGTGGAGTTGGTAATATTTAGTGCACCTTTTGTAGCCTATAACTCACACCATGAAGGTGAAAAGTATGAGGATGGAGGTTGAGGCTGTTACTATTGCCCTCCATTGGCTCTCTGGGACTTCATTTACTGGGGCCGTTGTTGTATCTGACTCTCAGTCGATGCTTCACAAGATCCAGAAGGGCAGGTTTCGGTATGAGTGGATGTCGTCTATAGAAGTTTCTAACCTCCAGCGTCTTAAGTGGATATACTGTTCTGGGCATGCGGGTGTTTACGGTAATGAGAGAGCGGACAGGCTTGCATCAACAGGATCGATTATTGGGGAGTTGAAGATGGATAAGGGGGATGTTCTTCGGTCTCTTTGCGCCTGTTGGATGAGGACACTAAAATAGATGTTGAATTGATCAAGCGATTTAAGCAGTTTGGAGTTACCCGTTGTACAAGTAGAACTGGATGCCCGAGGAACAGTGAGAGGTGTGTTTAATCAGCGAGTCACGGGAACCATCAGTATGCATACTCTTCGATATCTGTTGGGGAGACTGAGTACCTATGGGTCTACCCGCAGTGCAATGACGTCAGTTTAGTAACCAATAACGAAGGTGAAAAGTGCTTCTTTCCAAGAGATTGCTCAGTCGCCTAGAGTAGTTCCCAAATCTCACCTCTGCTCCGGTCGGTGCAAGACGAGAATAAGTCCCGAGTCACCTCTGCTCCGGTCGGTGCAAGACGAGAATAAGTCCCGAGTCAATTCTGCTCCGGTCGGTGGAAGACGAGAATAAGTTCCGAGTCACCTCTGCTCCGGTCGGTGGAAGACGAGAATAAGTTCCGAGTCACCTCTGCTCCGGTCGGTGGAAGACGAGAATAAGTCCCGAGTCACCTCTGCTCCAGTCGGTGGAAGACGAGAATAAGTCCCGAGTCACCTCTGCTCCAGTCGGTGGAAGACGAGAATAAGTCCCGAGTCACTTGTGTGTAGGTAGGTCTGAGACTACAACTAAACGTGCACGTAAATATATTGACTCAGTGTAACACATGTGCTGAGATCAGTTGGTTTGCAAAGCATTATAACAACATTAGATAGATGTTTGCTCAGTTGTTAGTGCATTTCTCTCTTACATACCAGTCTTCTCAGAGTTATGTACCTAGCCAAGAAATGTATTGTTTCTCTCTAGAAGAATATTACATTTCTCAGAACTTGCACATTTTCTTTCTGAATTTTCCTCATTAAACAAAAAAAGTAGTCCATGTTAACATTGGAAGTAGTGGTACGGTGCGCTAAAACATCTTCAAACAAGAGATCGAGTTACTTCTATCCAGTGGCGGCTCGTCATTAAGGGCCAGTGGGGCCAGGCCCCACCAAAATAATGTGTAACGTGTATTTATTATGTAATGGACTAAAATATAACCTAACCCAAAACCATGATTTTCCCGAAAATATGTGTCTGGCCCCACCAACAAAAACGATCACGAGCCGCCACTGCTTCTATCTAATTCTGAACAAGGAAATCCCGTAGAAAACTAGCACAAGGAAGAGCAAATAAAATAAGTAAAGAACTTGGGGGGTAGGGAAAATGGTGAGCAACAAAAATGGAAGGAGAAAGACAACTCTGAACATATTGTAGTTTATTAAGCAGACACGAGATGAATAATGGCTGAGTGAAGAATGAAGGAGAAATGGAGGACATTGCGTATGTATTGGATGTACATGTATTCTGAAATGTCAAGAACGCAGGAGAGTAGGAAAAGTGGTGTGTGTGCGTGATATTGTGTAGAAACAATGGTTGCCGTGTATTACGCATTAGTTGCTATCGTATGTTGTGCAGGTTGAGAATTTGCTGGAATACTTTGGGAACATCATTGTATGACATGCCCAGCAAATGCATAGCATTGACATGTAGGCGGTTCTCACTGTATGACATGTGCAGCAAGTGTAGGCACAGTGGATATGTAAGTAAAGCGGACGTGTAGGCATAGTGGACAAGTCGACGAAGAAATGCTGCTTGTATTTCTAACACAGACTATTTGTTCTCTGAATGTAACGTTGGGTAATTTGTCTATATTTAATCTTGTCTGCTACTAATATACGTTGTCTTGTGTGTTGCCGAGGCTCGCAAGGGGAGAAACGAATAGCAACACTGTGACCTACAAGGCATGTCGTAAAAGGCGGCTAAGGTGGGGCTTGGAGTAATACTGGCTACCATATCCAGTAGAAATGTTTTGCCACAAAATCCACCCAACCATGAAGAGCGTCAACAATATAAAGAAGAGATGGAGAGAGCTGCAGGAGATAGTTAGAGATAGGAAGACTTGGCATGAGTTGGTTGAGGGTCTATGTCCCAATCTGTGTTAACAAGGCAGAGAGAGAGACCAATATCTACATTCACAAACATCAATTAAAACAAGTCAAAGACTTTACATACCGCGGAAGCATTTTTTCAGCAAATTGAGGAATGACTAACGACATCCAACATAGATTTAACAAAACATATCAAATAACAAGTGGCACTAATTTTGAAATGCAAACATGTCACCTTGAACCTAAAAGAGCATTGCTCAACACAATCTTTCTCCCAACAGTATGCTATCAGTGTCAAGCCTGGACGCTGACATCACACAATAGAAAAACAACTAGTCTACGCAGAATGCTGGGAGTCTCAAGAAGTGACCGGTTTAGAAATGAAGACAGGGGAAAAAAGTGAGTACAACATCAGTACTGAACTTCATTTTTTTTAAAAATTAAATGCTTCGGCCACATAAGCAGATTATCAACAGGCATTGCAAAAGATGGACCTAAGAAATAACAGACGTGAAAATCAATATTAATGAGGCGCACAAAAAAGTCCGTTCTATAAACATTTATGGGAAATAGCAACTTTGTTATAATCGTCGAGATATAGTACAGTTCTATTCTTTCGATTGACATCCGCACACAGTGGGCACGTCTTCCTTTTCGTTTCCGGGCACGCCGGAGTCATGGGTAATGAACGAACTGATAGATCTGTTGAGGAGAATCGAAGAATGTATGGACATGTCCAGAGTGCTATGATGATAGCTCTCATATAAATGGTCAAGCTAATGTGTGTTCCGTTCTCCAGCGTAGCAACCATCTCAGAGTTCCCACACACAGTGTCAACAGATAATCCCAATAACCAAAAATTGATGCGCGTCCATCACGGGTGATGATGATCACACAATTGTCATCCAGGAAATGTAGTTGCGTTATGTTTGTCTGTGTGTGCGTAGATGACTAGTGAGCCCGATGCGGGCTTGAAATGTTCTTGTACAGTGTGGGCAAGGCATACTTGCACTTGTGGGGAATTGAGAAAAAAAAATAGATTGAAGATATAAAACTACACCGTTCATATGATGGGTTAGCTTCTAGTCAGCCCCGAGCCGACTATCAAATACATATATGAATGAATGAATGAATGAATGAATGAATGAATGAATGAATGAATGAATGAATGAATATCCTGGCATATCATTTACAGGAGGTAGCCATCAACCACAGTAAACGAGTCGTGGATTTTCTAGACACTTCTTCTAGGTTCAGTAGTTTGCCATTGCTTTTTGAACGGTGAGATCTATTTTTACAGTTTGTTCGGAAACAAATCTGCGGAAACAAAAATTCCACGGAAGCAAAAATTCCGCGGAAACAAATTTGCTCCCAAACTGACCGCCGCGGAGTTTTAACCAGATACGTTATGTTGTGCTCGAGCTCATTACCGTTTAAGCTACAGACGCCCACAAAATGCATACATACATAATTCTAAAAGTATATTTACCTAATATTTCTAAGTTAGATACACATTGTTACTGCAGTTTTATTGAATTAATAACATGTGTGTACAATGATGACATTTTACTGAGTATTTGAAAACGGATATTGTTATTCCAGTTTTAACCACAGAATGTTTATATATATATATATATATATATATATATATATATGGCCTTTTCGTCTTTACAGACGGTCAATTGGCAAGTGTTTTAATGTGACAACCTTTGAGTTTTCGCTTTTCTCTCTTGTCGTTCAGCTCATACATAAGTCTCTTCTCAAAAGACTCTGCGCCCTTTCGTAATTTGGTTTTCCACACAACTCTGTCATCAGCTAGTTTTTCCCATGTATTGGGACCTATAGAAAAGTTTTTCATCGAGGCTTTGCAGACATTTTTATATGTGAGCAGTGGTCTGGCCTGGTGCCTCTTCCCCTCCGAAAGTTCACAGAAGAACATATGTTTTGGTATGCGATAAGTTTAAACATAAAGAATGTTTATGTTTTAGAAAATTATCATTTGACAGAAAGAGACGATCATCCATATCGCTTAAGTGTGTAAACAGATTGAAACACCAGCATCAACATATTGTTCAACGTTCATTTCTATCTCATCTGACTAGGGCGTCATCTGACCCCGTCTGTATAGCTTAGACAGAGCCGATTATGCACTGAACATAATGAGCATGGACATAAACTAAATCCACATAATTAGCTAAAGAGCCGCCCCGTGTGTTGCCGTGGCTCGCAAGGAGCAAAGAATAGTAACACTGCGACCTACAAGGCATGTTGTAAGAGGCGATTGAGGTAGGGGCTTAGGGAAGCTACCCTAGTAAATAAAAAGCGTGGCAGAAATTGTATATGCTGGCCTACTTGTAGGCGCATAACCGGAACAACGTACAATCGCTCTTAGGCTCAGATCACATACAAATAACAAAGATCGGTTTAACAAGTGGTCGATATGGAGCGTTCAACGAAGAAACTTAAAAGCGTGCTCGACAGCGTAACAACATAGCATGACAGAAAGTCAAAACCCAACAGATCAACGGTAATAGAGACATACAGCTAGGTATGAAAGTTCGTAGTCGTCCGTACGCTGTGTCTATCCGTTTGTCACATGACCACCAACAAACACATTTTTAATTGACTAATCTCGAGATATTCGAATGTTGCTTTATCTGCTTCGTCCGATATTTTAGAAATCAACTGTCTTTGAACACATGACCAACGTCCAGGCTAGTCTAAGACAAGCTATATGGAGATGTACACAGACTCCGGTTGACCACTAACTACTTTAGAAGTATAAAAGTTCATATCAGTCCAAGACAAGCTATATGGAGATGTACACAGACTCCAGTTGACCACTAACTACTTTAGAAGTATACAAGTCAATGTCAGTCCAAGACCAAACTATATGGAGATGTACACAGACTGCAGTTGATCACTAATTACTTTAGAAGTATACAAGTTCATATCAGTCCAAGACAAACTATATGGAGATGTACACATACTCTGGTTGACCACTAACTACTTTAGAAGTATACAAGTTCATATCAGTCCAAGACTAAACTATATGAAGATGTACACAGACTCCGGTTGATCACTAACTACTTTAGAAGTATACAAGTTCATATCAGTCCAAGACAAGCTATATGGAGATGTACATAGACTCCAGTTGACCACTAACTACTTTAGAAGTATACAAGTCAATGTCAGTCCAAGACTAAACTATATGAAGATGTACACAGACTCCGGTTGATCACTAACTACTTTAGAAGTATACAAGTTCATATCTGAAAGCGTTGGAAGAAGAAGAAGAAGAACTGCCTTTAAAAATATAAACAATTTCCTATGAACCAGAGAAAGAGAGGAGAGAGAAAAGTTGAGAAAATCAATTGCTATCTACAGGGTGTTCAAGATAATTGCAGCCCCATTGACAATTCGAAAGTTGCCAGGTACAAATTGAGTTGTGTTTATTTACTATTTAAACCGGTTCTGACTAGCTCGTCCTACGTCACATTTGTTCATCGCCCCTTCCCGCACTACAATTACACACCGTCACACAACCTTGACCTATACTACGTCATAACTGAACCTTCTCATTTCCATACATATATGCCAGATTAGCTCCATTCACGGGCTGCAATTATCTTGAACACCATGTATAAAGGTCATATGTCATAGACACATGTATGGAAACATCTGACTGTGTCGTCGATATTCTTCTCTCTTCTTTGATGTCTATTACAACAGATTTCATAGTTTACATATGTTCGTTCATTCGCTTCTGTCCCGTATCCAATAATGTACGTGTCTTAGCTGTTTTACAAATCATATAACAAGGATGGCTGAAAGAGCTCTTCAAAGTGTTGACGACAATAAGAAGCTGTGTAAATTCGGTGCATCTGCACATATAGCCTCGGAATGCAGTGCATGATAGTGATATTGTGACATGACAGTGCATCGGGCACATATAGCCTCGGAATGCAGTGCATGATAGTGATATTGTGACATGACAGTGCATCTGCACATATAGCCTCGGAATGTAGTGCATGATAGTGATATTGTGACATGACAGTGCATCTGCACATATAGCCTCGGAATGTAGTGCATGATAGTGATATTGTGACATGACAGTGCATCTGCACATATAGCCTCGGAATGCAGTGCATGAGTGATATTGTGACATGACAGTGCATCTGCACATATAGCCTCGGAATGCAGTGCATGAGTGATATTGTGACATGACAGTGCATCTGCACATATAGCCTCGGAATGCAGTGCATGATAGTGATATTGTGACATGATAGTGCAGGAAGAAAAACGGAAGAAATTATATCTTGTCTCACAGCGGTACTGATTTAATTTTTAAGTGATTAATTGATTGAGAAGGAAAAAAACAACAGATCACTGCATTTTGGTGAACAGCAATAATTGTTCCGATCTCTTTCTTACATATCAATATCTCATTGCCAGTGCAGGAACTCCGTTGCATCGACGAGTGTCCCTAATGTAATTTTAAATATATTTTCAGGATTTTTAGACAAATTATGAACTGTATTTGTCCAACAGCGTGTCTCCAGCCTACTCTTACCAATTTTCAACTTCCGTGTGTTATTTTACATGTTAAAAATGTTCACTGGAGCGACGTATTATTGTCCATCTACTATTGGAATAGGGCTCCATCTCACCTACTCTTTAGATTTTTCTTCTTCTTCTTTTTTTCTCTAAACTCCTCCTGAAGCATAATATGATTTCTTTTTCCTACAATTTTCACACACAAAAACAGGACACTGCAGGCTTGAAGCATAAGTCATCAACAAATTTCCTCCAACCAGATCTGTCTTGAGCAAGCCAGTTTAGTTCATTCCAGGCCTTTCTCACTTCTTCTCTTTCTCTGTCTAGAGTTTGTCTTCGTGTCTCTCTAGGTCGGCCACTACCTCTCATATTCTATTTTAAAACCATTTGATATTAGACCTACGGAAAAAAATAGACCGTACGCTGACATCAAATGATAGAAACAAATTAATCACAACAGAGATGAAGTGACTACGTAGAATGCCTGGAGTAAACAGAAGAGACCGGTTGAGAAATGAAGACATCAGGAAAAAGTGGGTACAACATCAGTACTAAACTTCATCAAGAAACAACAAATTAAATGTTTCGGCTACATAAACAGATTACCAACAGGCAGTTCACCTCAAAGAGCAATGATGCTCCGATACAATGGATACTAATCAAAAGGCCGACCGCGCAAAAAGTGAACCTAAGAGATAACCGAGGCGACGAAGGACACTATTTATGAAGCGCACACAAGGGATCGTTCTAGACATCTCTTCTTATCCTGACGCTGTGAGGCAAAACAGGATTAGAGAACAGAAAGAAAACAAAAAAGAACAGATCAGGTGTTAATTTTTTTTTTTAAATTACATCATCGTTCTACATGGACTGGGTACCGAGTACTTTTGTAACGTAAGATGAACATCATCATCATCATCAGGTGCCGTGCCGGTTCGCGTAGGCCTTCATGGATCTCCCTAGATCTCTGTCCCTGGTATTTGCTATCATCTCAGATGTTGACGCTCTTCCGTGCCATGAAGTCAGGCTGTCTAAATTTGTCTCTCTCTGCCTTCCTCTGTATCGTTTTTTTTTTTTTTTATTTTACCGATTGTCACAATGTGTTCTTAACATTCCCTTTTCATTACATATCCGAAAAATGATGGATGCCTCTTTCTTATATTGATAATAAGCTTTCTCTGTCTTGACCTCATTCAACACCTCCATATTCGTCATTTTTGCAGTCCATGAGATTCTCATTCTTCTTCTGTAAAACCCCCATCTCTGTGTAAGTTGAACACCATATTATAAACCAAACAGAAACTCTAATTTTCATTATGTAAATCGTATCTATGAAATGTCAGATAATGTATAATGTATAAGCTATTAATAAGATACATGGTTATCTGTCTGTTGTTGACGTATACTTTACTGTCATCGATTATTTGTGGTCATGTCTTTCTTCATTTGGTATCATAATACTGTGTGTGTGTGTGTGTGTGTGGTCGTATTGCTGGTTTTAATACTGCTAACCCACAAGATCCCATCAGCAGACTAAGCAGAAAACAGCACACAACAATCGTTCGTCTCAGAACAGGACATTGCAGGCTCAACCTCAGCTCAATACAATGCTTAGAATAAAGCCTGCTCAGACTGCACAGTGTGTATGTCAGACTGAAACACACTCCAGAGTACGTCATGCAGTCCTGCCCATCATACATACACCAACTAAATGAAACATGGAAACTAAGCTTACAGAGCAAGTTATGAGGACCTCATGAGGAACTACAACTGAAATGCAGCTTCATATATGCAACACATCTCATGGTTTAGACGAGCGCACGAATCAGATCGCAAAAAAAAGAAGTATTTCCCGCAGTGTAACTGACTGAACACTCTCAGAAGAATTTATCTGTGCAATCTATCTATACTGTTTGGTTGCTGTATTTATATTATTATTATTATTTTGCTTTCGCAGAAGTTGGTAGAATTTAGTTTCTTGGAGTATTACTGCTAACTTATGTTGTCTGTAAGATAGACATTCACCTTGCACTGTGAACTGCGGGGGACGCAATGTGTGGGTCATCATCAAATAGCTTGTCCTGAGCAAAACTTCCTCCTTGCTTGATCCCACCATGTCTACGACACGACTTGAGATTGCTTCCTGGTTTAGACAGGCTTCAACTAACACAGGTGTAAGCTGTAAAAAGCTAGCTAAATTAGGTACAGTAAATTAGTGAGGCGCTGAATTGTTCCCATTAGATCCAAACGATGAGTTTCAATACTGTGATGTGCCTGACACTTCATGCCCCTACGACATTATGTGATATGTTAATGTGCTTATGATTATTTTATATAAACTGGTATACAACAGGAAACATTTAACAAAGGATGAACTGAATGTTTGGTTCATCTAATGCTAAGATTCTCGTCTCAGTGACGCCTACTTACATGCATGAATAGCTATGTTTCAAGTAGTAACAAGTTCCTTGCGGAACAACGCTTTCATCACAGCCCACCTAAAAAACTCTATATCGCTAGCAAGTTCTTCCGCCTCCTCCAGTGTCATGTTCTATGTTTCTTTGATGTCCTGCTGCCATCTTCGTCTTGGTCGTCCCCTGCCTCGTACTCCTGGATCCATGCTCTCCTTAACGTTCTCCCAAACCACTGTGACGTTTAACGTGACCAAAAATGTCATCTTCCATGATATGATGTTATTTATGAGCCAATGCTCCTTCGATATGCAGATCTTGTAGGATGTCTTTGTTTCTTCTTTTCTCTGTCCAGGATGTTCTAAGAACTTTTCTGGAAAACCTTGCGTGAGCTAAAACACTGGTATCTTAATATTGTATTTTAATATTTAGAAAACTAAGATAAGAGACACCTCTCCCGCTCTCTCTCTCTCTCTCTCTCTCTCTCTCTCTGTAATATATAAGATGACTAGTATCTTCTTCTTCAAACGCTCCATATCCATCAATTGTTAACCACTCTTTGGGATTTGTATGTGATCCAAGCCTAAAAGCGATGTACGTTGTGCCATTTATGCCCCTACAAGTAGGCCAGCGCATCCGATTTCTGCGACGATTTTTATTTACTAGGGTAGCTTTCATAGGCCACAAACTCAGTCGCCTCGTACGACATGCCTTGTATGTCGCAAAGTTACTATTCTTTGCTCCCCTTGTGAGCCCCGGCAATACACGGACGTGACTAGTATCTAACTCGGAAGAGGCGTTCACCTGTTCTCACTAAGAAAATAAGGAAATGTAACTAATCAACCTTATCACACCCAGAATCTTGACATCTATACTACACAATGTTGCCATAAACAAGTTACTATACTTTATTTCCGGGTATTTCATTACTCAATATCTATTTACTCAATATATTTCCTCCTATTTTTTTCTTCATTGCACCCTGCCCGGAAGTGTCACAACGAGTGCAGCCAGTACGGTCGAACGTGTAAACTCCAAGCGTCATGATTCTGTCGAATAAGAGCTGCGCGGAGTTTGTTTAAGTTTGTGTCATTTTGGAGTTTTATGAAGGCGCCCTTTAGGCGCCATCAAGTAGGCACTACACTTTGATCTTAGCCAAAAGGCTGTTTAGTGTTTTCTAAAGGTCTAGAACTTCCAAAAATAGCATAGGTCATGACCTAAATTTCACACTGTACTTTCATTTCCTGTTCTAAACAAGTTTCGTTTCGTTAATTATAATACATTCTTTAATAATTGCAGCAGCAAAGAGCGTTAAATCGACAAAGTTTCCTCCAACTGTTCCGTCAATTCTAATAAATATTTAATCATTGCAATTACTTGGTTATTGGTTACTGGACAGGCCCATAGGCACTCAGTCTTTCCCCCACCCCCAGCAGATGTTGAAAGGTATGCATGTTGAGGGTGGTTCCTTAGGCTCGCTGGTTAAACACACTCCTCTCTCTGTCACTCAAACATCCAGTTCTACTTGTAAAACGTGTAATTTCAAACTCCTTAAATCGCTGGATTGATTCAACGTCAATTTGAGTGTACTCATTGTAATTACAGAACCAGTCAGAAATCGGATGTCAGTATGCGCAGACCCAAACAACATTTTAAAATATTTATAATGGAGGGCATTCTATAAATTCATCAGTTGCATTCTAGTTAGAACTATATACAAACAGCAAATCGATCTTAGGAATAATTTTGTTGTTATATTTCGTGAGCTGGCTTATTGGAAAATTGGTACAGTCAGAACGGGTTGTCAAGCAGGGTTGTCGTATTATAAAAGTTAAAGTGTCAATAATCTGAACTACTGAAAAGTGTAACTATACACAGTGAAAAACGTAAAATGAGTTCAAATTGGCGGTGATAAAGATCAAAGATTAAGAAAGTATTCCAGGTTTGCTATTTCTAATCTTTTCGAGATCACATCTTTTTTGTGATTTACTAGCGTTCGCTTACTATGAATTCAGGTGTAGTTAGTGCGCTTAGTATAACGCTTCTATCGCATTTTTGTATGAAGTTAGTGCGCTTGGTATAACGCTTCTATCGCATTTTTGTATGAAGTTAGTGCGCTTGGTATAACGCTTCTATCGCATTTTTGTATGAATTCAGGTGTAGTTAGTGCGCTTGGTATAACGCTTCTATCGCATTTTTGTATGAATTCAGGTGTAGTTAGTGCGCTTGGTATAACGCTTCTATCGCATTTTTGTATGAATTCAGGTGTAGTTAGTGCGCTTGGTATAACGCTTCTATCGCATTTTTGTATGAATTCAGGTGTAGTTAGTGCGCTTGGTATAACGCTTCTATCGCATTTTTGTATGAAGTTAGTGCGCTTGGTATAACGCTTCTATCGCATTTTTGTATGAATTCAGGTGTAGTTAGTGCGCTTGGTATAACGCTTCTATCGCATTTTTGTATGAATTCAGGTGTAGTTAGTGCGCTTGGTATAACGCTTCTATCGCATTTTTGTATGAATTCAGGTGTAGTTAGTGCGCTTGGTATAACGCTTCTATCGCATTTTTGTATGAATTCAGGTGTAGTTAGTGCGCTTGGTATAACGCTTCTATCGCATTTTTGTATGAATTCAGGTGTAGTTAGTGCGCTTGGTATAACGCTTCTATCGCATTTTTGTATGAAGGCCTGCTTTCCTTATTATCAACCCCCCTCTTCCCCCGGGCCTTCACAAGTAATGTAAAATTATCCGACTTCACAAGTAATGTAAAATTATCCGACTTCACAAGTAATGTAAAATTATCCGACTTCACAAGTAATGTAAAATTATCCGACTTCACAAGTAATGTAAAATTATCCGACTTCACAAGTAATGTAAAATTATCCGACTTCACAAGTAATGTAAAATTATCCGACTTCACAAGTAATGTAAAATTATCCGACTTCACAAGTAATGTAAAATTATCCGACTTCACAAGTAATGTAAAATTTTCCGACTTCACAGGTAATGTAAAATTCTCCCTCTTCAAAGGTAATGTAAAATTCTCCGACTTCAAAGGTAATGTAAAATTCTCCGACTTCACAGGTAATGTAAAATTATCCGACTTCACAAGTAATGTAAAATTCTCCGACTTCAAAGGAAATGTAAAATTCTCCGACTTCAAAGGAAATGTAAAATTCTCCGACTTCACAGGTAATGTAAAATTCTCCGACTTCACAGGTAATGTAAAATTCTAGGTTTAATGATGGATCTCGCTCAGAACAACACAAATATGATTTCTTAACTAGAATCAGTTTCATAAAAGTCAATCCTATATACAATTCTTCATTGACTATGTTAACAACTTCACTGGCGTCAATCCTGCGATATTACTTACTTACTTAATCCCGTCATGCCTAGTGACACATGGGGCTTCAGAAAGGACTTTCCATGCTCTCCTGTCCCCTGCAACCTTCAGCGCAGAGCCCCACGTCAGAGATGCGGTGTCCAGTTCCTCTTCCATCATGCGCCTCCATGTTGTCCGTGGTCTGCCTTTCTTTCTCTTTCCCTCTGGTGTCCAAGTGAGGGATATCTTTGCAGGCATTTCTTGTCTCATTCTCATAACATGTCCGAGCCATTTCCATCTTCTCTTTTTGAGTATGTCATTCATTGCCTCTTGTCTTGTGTCTTGGAGTAGTTGGTTATTGGATATTTTTACTGGCCAAAGATTCCCAAGATTCTGCGAAGACAAGAGTGGTGGAAAACTGACAGCCTGCTAGTATCTCCTTTGGTCATCCTCCAACACTCCGATCCGTAGAGCAAAACTGGCAAAACAATGCTTTAATCCTGCGATATAGTGACTAGAAAACCAAGTTATATTCTGGCTAGAGTCAGTTCTCATTATCAAATAGCGTGTCCTGAGCAGAACTTTACCACCCTAACAGTCCCTCGGAATTTATATATATATATATATATATCGCTCTCTCTCTCATAGGTCAGATGTCCCGATTTTGCAGCCGCTATGCTTATATCATCAGTTACATTCTGAATCCATCTTCTCTGTGGTCTTCCTCTTCTCTTCGCTGGGATGCTTCCTTCAATAAAGGTCAGTTCTACGATACTATTTTCACTAAAGATACATTTGCTGTCTAAGCAAGATATGGGAACAATACTAATAATACATACATACATTCTAAGATCATGTATACATTGTCAGTGCCAACCAAGGTCAAAGAAGGAGTAAACAAGATGTGATAGATGACTAGAACATAAACAGAATATTCATATTTACTAATGATGTAAGCCGTAGGGATTAGAAGAGATTGTCCGTAACTACAATAGATTGGAGGGAGACACGTCTCTGAGAGAGATAGGAAGAGAACTAATCTCTAACTAATACAGATCGGAGACTGATGTCTGAGAAAGATGATACAGAAATTATTGAACTTTGAATAAACATGCAAGACCAGAAGTAATTTTAAGTAGCTTGTTGTTGTATTCCAAGGATCATGATATAATTTTAAGTAGCTTGTTGTTGTATTCCAAGGATCATGATATAATTTTAAGTAGCTTGTTGTTGTATTCCAAGGATCATGATATAATTTTAAGTAGCTTGTTGTTGTATTCCAAGGATCATGATAATTTCTATGTGTTCTTACCTTCTTTGTCGGCGATGTACGGAAACCTGCAGATCTCAGGTGGTCAAACCGGATCAGATCAGAACTGGAGAAACAGTGGGAAGGCTGCGGTAATACTTACTAAACGGGAGTATATGTGTAGACTAGTATTTAATTAAAAATAATTTAAGCAGTTTGGAGTTATCCGTTGTACAAGTAGAACTGGATGTCCGAGGGGCAGAGTGAGAAGTGTGTTTAACCAGCGTGGCACGGGAACTGTCAGAATGCATACTCTTCGATATCTGTTGGGGAGACTGAGCACCTATGGGTCTGCCCGGAGTGCAATGATGTCAGTTTAGTAACCAATAACGTAAGAAAGGAGAAATGAACGATATAATATAAAAAAAATGACAAGACTTGACGTTTCGACAATAGGTCTTTCTCAAGAAAACAACTAAAAACACAGAATACTAAAAGATAGTTCTAAATTTAAAAAAAAAAAAAGGAATTGATACTACATACGACATGCTTCCTATATAGTTTCTTTGTCCACTTTTTCTACGAAATGTCCGATTTCTTATTTAAGTTGCTAACTGCATTATGTTGTTGCTGTGTGAACAGTGTGTATTTCCTTAGTTTTATTCATTTTCGAGTCTAATTTCTCCAGGCAATCTTATACGGTTGGTATAAATAGCCTTTTTCGTCTTTACAGACGCTCAGTTGGCAAGTGTTTTCAGTCTGGGAGGACTGTGATAACATGTGACTATTACTTTCCGTGTAGTGCAGCGTTTCCCAAAGTGGGCGGTACCGCCCCCCCCCAGTGGGCGCTGAAGCGTTCTAGGGAGGGGGGAGATAGTGGGTTCAGAAGAATCCGGGGGGTGTTCAGGCGATTAGAGTTCGGTGGCTCCTTAAAGAAGAAATTATTAATAAATATTTTTAAATAAGTTATTTTCGTGATTTTGCGATTGAATATTTTAATTCATCTTATGCCCGTCTTACACGATCCATTTTTTCATAAATTTTCTTTTTCATGCATATACTCATTTGAAAATTGACCATGTATGACGGAAATATATATCAATTTTCTATGTCAAAGAGAAAATAGAGCATGTGTATATGTGGGAGGGCGTTGGTAAACTGTTGTAATGTGGAGGGCGTTACAAAGTTTATGTTGTGCAAAGTGGGCGGTGGGCTGAAAAAGTTTGGTAATCTATGGTGTGGTGTCTAAGCCGAAAGCATGTAGAAAGTGTCCTCTCCATGTTTGTCTAGCCTGGGCAGCTGATATGAAGGATGTGCCTTGCCCACTTTGCACAACCCCTCCCCTCTACTTTACTGTTTCATTGAAACAGAGACAAATTGCTAGGTTTAGAATATAGCAAAGTTTGCAGAGGATGCCATAAGATGGAATGGAATACACCATATAACTATCAACTGCCTTATGGTCCTTCCCTCCGGAATTGTGGTCAATGTTTACTTCTCTATATATAGAAATAGGTTTATCTTATTTTAACATTTTCACATGTGCCATGAAACGTCGTGGAGGGTTGTAGTTATCCATCCAGGACCAGATGTGTTGCATCTACAATTGTTAGTCTATGCTGTCGCAGGATCTACGCGATGTTATCTAACCATCAGGTTCTCGATCCTCATCGTGCCATAAGGCTTGGTTGTCAGTTGTTACAGGCGCTTGAAGAATTTTGTTTTGTCTTTCAATGTGTTGAATGCAGAGTGCTACTCCAATAATATTTCTAATGTTCTCATTTTTTACTATATTCCGTATTGTAACATTGACAGCTTTTCTTAAACAGTTCATTTCACATGTTGTGATCTTTCTTTCTTGTGTTTTAGTTAGGGACCATGTTTGACATTGATAACAAAGAGTTGGTACACAAATATATAGTTTATAAGTTGTCACCACTTGATTGCTATGTCTATGTTTGCATGTTTGAGCAGTGGCGACAGTTGGTATGTTACTGCGTTGGCCTTCATAAAATATATATAAATATAAATATATATATATGTCAGAAAATCGGGGTATATCCTTTATAGGATGTCACCATTAACCACAGTAAACGAATTGTCAATTTTTTAGGCACCACTTAAACGTTCAGTAGTTTGCCATTGATTTCTGAACGGTGAGGTCTATTTTTACCGTTCGTAAAAATCCACGGGAATGAATATGCTTACAAATTACCCGTCGCGGTATTTGAACCAGGTAAGCTTGGGTTGTAAACGAGCTCACTGCCGCTTAAACTACAGACTACCATACACAAACACACACACACACACATATATCTCGAGAGAGAGAGAGAGAGATGATACTTTTGACAAATCAAATTTCTTCTTTCAAGTTAGTGTAACCAATTTATAAATTACTCTGCGCTTTTTATTGATTCGAGTCATTTGAGCGCAAGTGAGTTGCACTATATTATAACAACTTAAGCTTAAGTGATGTGCTATATTATAACAACTTCAGCTTAAGTGTTGTGCTATATTATAACAACTTCAGCTTAAGTGTTGTGCTATATTATAACAACTTAATCTTAAGCGCGTTGTGCTATATTATAACAACGTAAGCTTAAGTGTTGTGCTATATTATAACAACTTAAGCTTAAGCGCATTGTACTATATTATAACAACTTCAACTTAAGTGTTGTGCTATATTATAACAACTTCAGCTTAAGCGCATTGTACTATATTATAACCATCTGAACGTTAGTGTTGTATGCAGTCTTATAGCAACACTACGATACCTGTACATTTCTGTCAAGCAAACATATGCGATTTCGTAATGTGCTTTTTTTTAAACTGAAACTATTAGATTTGGTAAGAATTCAATGTTTTATTTATTTGAAAATGTTGATGGAGAAACGACACGCACCTTCTGCTCTTATTTCGATCATTAAACGTTAATGGATCTCTTTACCGTGTGCACATTTGTGAGCTTCGTGTTGTCGTGTCCCCCACCCCACCCACACACACACACACACACACACACAGTTTGGGAAGGAATCGACGATTGATATTACCTAACTCTGAGATCGTTAGAAGTTTTATCTATATTTCAATATTTTGTTATGTTATCTTATGCGATCGACGTCATGGTACATTTTGCATTCCTATTCGTGCTCTGTCCTCCGCTGCAGCAGCCATCACAAAGTCCATTTGCTCACCGTACCCAGGAGAAGTTGATTACTATATCTTCTCTCTCTACCACGAAGACGACACTGTCTGGCATGTCCAGACTGAACGCCTAATTCTCGAACTCGTTCCAGTGTCTGAGACTTGCCCATGTCACATAATTTAGATCATATCGCATTGATGATATCGGCTCTGTCCATACTTCTACCCGCTTGAGTCGGGGCATTGTTTGCAAGAAAGTCAGCACGCTCGTTACCCTGCACCCCAGCATGTCCAGGTGTGTACAGCCAAGTCATTTTCTGGAGATGTGATCTCCGAATGCTGTCCACCCATTCCACACGCATACTTCCAGATTCAATCATTTGAAGCCTACTCATCGAGTCTGATATGATAATCGTATGGGTTACCTGTTGCACAGCCACTAATGACAGAGCCCTGGAGGCAGCAGTGATCGCCATAGTCATGCTCGGTGTCGTTGTCTCCAAAGATGTAAAATATTTTGTATTTTATATTTCGTCTGTTTAGATGGTGGAAACAAACTGAACGACTTCAGTACGGTAAGACTTAGTCTAGTCTCCATATTAGAACAAAAACACTGAGGAATCATACTATTTAAAAAAAGAAGTACAAGTTTGATATATCATATGGTATAGATGTAGATAAGGTTCTGAATAAGAGACAACATACATAACTGGTTAAATAACGAACAGGGTTTTATTTGTGTCCAAGTACACGCAGGACGTAATTGGAAGTGAACGGACCGATAGGGTTGCGGTCATGGCTATTGTAGTAAGCTACCTTAGGCTCAAGTGAGATGGGCCGGTCACGATAAACGCATCCCAAAACAGTTGATGTATGGCGAGCTTGAAGCGGGTATACGGTCAGCTGGTGGACAGAAAAAAAACCGCTTTAACCCTGTAACGTTCGAGTACTAAGAAAATCTCATTTATAAATGAGATGGCTACATGACTCCGGAACTAGCCGTATTTGTGTATTATTTATGCATTTAAATGCGTATAATATATGTTTCATAATGTAAAACATATGATATTACCATAATAAATTGTTTAAAAAATATTTTTTTATTTTTAAGATGTCTAATCTCGTTGAATAAAGCATGCTTTTTTGTTCTTCTTCTTTTGCCTCCGCCCGCTATAAATTCATGCGTAGTCAGGGAGCCTTTTATGGCGCATCTGACTGATTTCTGCGTGAAAGCCGACTAACCGTGTGTAAGGTGTCCCTAGCCATTCAGACGAACCTTCTCCGACTTCAGTGGTAGGAACATGTTTTTATTACACTGACATTTCTGATCGGCCGCCATTTTGGATAATCTCTGGAGTCGAGTTTTCACTTGCTCTTGTAAAAAATCACAGATTTGCTTATAAAATGGCATCTAGTGACTCAGGTTACTGTCTTAATCAAGACCATAAATGTTAGTTCTTTATGGGCTGCTTAATCGACCAGTTCTGTATCATTTTCTCTTATTTATTTACTATTTATTAATTGGTGTCTTCAAAAATATGGAAATATTTAGAAGTTACAAATTTCCTAATTACTGCATTATTTATTGTCCAAACAATTTCATGTTTGGATATATTGTATAAATATGAAGGTACTAAGAGACTATATTAATAGTTTTAATGACACATTTCATACTTATTTTTTTCCTTCTTGGTGACTGTATAATTATTTGAAACTTGTTGAAAAATCTATTTTTAGCATCACCAAAATTAGGTCACTGATATCACACATTACATGACACTGATATTAAAAGTACATATCTTGATAGTATATTCAATTAGCTTTCCAGCCATATATAACATGCCCAATTCATGGAGTATATATGGCTTCTAGTAATAGAGCAGGCCTTCAGAAATAACAAAAAAACCTTAAAAACCCATGAACGTTTAAGAATTAAAGGCACTCTCAAAGCGTCTGTGAAATGCTTCGATATAGATACAAAGTGATGGAATCCTCGCGCAAGATCGCCAAATGTGGCGCTGTAACAACACAAGAGGAACTTGCATAGCTCAAAGAGTGTCGTACCGTTGAGGTGCAGAGAAAGCGTGCTGCGCGAAAAGACAAAACACACAACACCCGCATGTCTAACCTTGATCATGTATGCCCAATCTGTGGTAGGGGAATGTGTTCTATTCGAGTATTGCACTCTACAGTCACCTCCGCACACACTAGAGAGGTGTAGCAGCAACGTCTGAGACCGTTGTCATCATCGCTTGCGATGGACGGCTACTATTAGTAAACAAATAGCAATGAACCAGGCCGATATTCTGTTATAGCCTTAACTCCTTCCTCACACTGAGCCGATAAACCGGCTCGCTGTGTATATTTTAAGATGACACAACTTCAGTATACTGGCTAATAAGATATGAGAAACAAAAACTGTAGCATTCTCCTCAAATCGACATCCTTTACAGGACGTCGTCATCAACCACAGCAAGTCAGTCGTCGATTTTTTCTAGGCACCACTTATACGTTCAGTAGTTTCGTCATTGCTTTCTGAACGGTAATTCGATATACGTTTAAATATAAAACAGTACTTTATGTTTTAAAAAATGATGGAATGAAAGGGTTTATAGGAGACAGGTCGTGTAAACAATTGAAGTAATGAGATCGAATCTGTTACACTAGTCACAATGCAAACATATCATATGAAACTAGCTGTCAACAAACAGGAGAATTTGGCTGGAATTCAAGGAAGAATAGTAAGCCAACACAGAACTGGTGTCGATGATCGCCACACACTGATTGGTATCATGATGAGAAGATCGAAGAACTTATGGAGTAATTGGTTCCATCTGAAGTAATGGTGATTTGTGGACGACTTCTTCTTCTTCGAAAGCTGCATATCGACCACTTGTCAACCACTCGGTGTGATTTGTATGCGGTCTCAGCCTAAGAGTGATTGTACGTTGTTTCAGTTATGCGCCTACAAGTAAGGCCAGCACATCCGATTTCTGCGCTGCTTTTTATTTACTAGGGTAGGATCCTTAGGGCCTACACCGGCCGCCTCTTACAACATGCACTGTAGGTTGCGGTGGTACTATTCTTTGCTTCCCTTGCGGGCCCCGGCACCACAGAAGCAGATTTGTGGACTAAACTAAACGAATACACTATCATGACATGGCATGACACAATGGAAACAGACGACCACGTAAACCGACGTAAACGGTGGATCGACAGAATATCCGATTCACTAATTTCCACCTTGTACAAAACGCATAAGGTTCCTCTTTTTATTGGCCTGATGCGGAAAGGCCAAACATGGATAGAGAATAGATAGACACGTACAGAGAAAATATTGAAGAACCAACTGAGGTCTACATTTAAATTGCGACTCAGAGATGGAAATAATGAGTTTGAAGAACCTCAGAGAAAACACCGGAGCCAATCAATATGGTTAATAAGTAGACAGTGTACAAGTATGACGAGTTTCTGGAGGGGAAAAAAACAAATTATCAAACCCAGGATTCGAACCACAAACCCTTATTTCTTACGTCACCCATTGCCTAGCCTTACAGACAAGAGTGTTCAAGAACACAGCCAGCTAGCTCTTCGATGGTACATGATCTAAGTCTGACAGAATGTTGTGTATGGTCAGTTTTATGAACTTACTGTACAAGTAGTAACTTGACATTTCTTATTATATTCCATCTCTATAGTCTTCTTCTTCTTCTTTAAGTTCGTTCTTTACGACCAATTTTAATCACTCTTTGTGATATGTTTGATCTTGGCCAAGAACGTGCTTACGTTGCACATTTGTTTGGTAGGCCCCTAAACGAATAGACTTCTACACGTTTAGGACACGTGTATCCAATTTCAGACAAACCTCCTTAGCCGTCTCTTACGACATGTGTGGCAGGTAACAGTCATTCTATTCTTTACACCCCAAATGTGGGGCCCAGTAACCACTCGGGCGATCTCTATAGTGAATACAAACACAATTCATCCACCAACAACAACAACAACAATAATAACAAACATGAACGTATACAATCAAAACAATATTATATACACCATCTTTCTTTCCTGATAGCATAATCTCTTCTAGGGTCTACAATCTGCTATAGGAATTATTGGATTCAGAAATGAAGGCAGCAATAACACAGGATGTAGTCAGGAAGTGTATTATTGGATTCAGAAATGAAGGCAGCAATAACACAGGATGTAATCAGGAAGTGTATTATTGGATTAAGAAATGAAGACAGCAATAACACAGGATGTAGTCAGGAATTGTATTATTTGTGCCATGTTTTATTTGCAATTCCATTAGAATAATTCATAAAAAGCTGACCTTACCCACCACCTCCTCCTCAGTGTTGAAAGACTGATATTTTAACTGTTCGACCACCATCTTCTCAAGTTATCTTACAATAAAGCGATACAGTACTTGATTGATAACATCAAGCACATACTTCTTTATCCATCTACTGGTCATCATATCAAATATGAAAAGTAATGATTATGGTACATGTTCTTTAAGCTGGTACATGTTCTTTAAGCTGGTACGTGTTTCAGATGAAAATTGTTCTCAAAGATGAGACATGTTCTTTAAGGTGACAAGTTCTCTAAGAAGGAAACTATTCTCTAAGATAAAAACTATTCTCTAAAATGGAAACTATTCTCTAAGAAGGAAACTATTCTCTAAAATGGAAACTATTCTCTAAGATGAAAACTATTCTCTAAAATGGAAACTATTCTCTAAGAAGGAAACTATTCTCTAAGAAGGAAACTATTCTCTACATTGTTCCATGCAGACAAACACACAGAAATCACATGTTGACTTACCCTATGATAACAATGGTAAAATCTAAAGCATTCCATCCATTTCTTAAATAGGCTCCCTGATGCATCACAAAACCATATGCAATGATTTTCAGTATACCTTCCACTAGGAATATCACTAAGAACACATACTCTATGCTATCCTGAAAGAAAAATACAAGTTGATTATGTTTTCTACCATTTCATGTAGTTTATCGGAGGTCTATATGGCAAAGTGGTTAATATGTTGGCTTGTCGTTCTGAAGGGTGTGTGTTCTTCTTCTTCTTTGAACGCTCCATCTCGACCACTTGTTAAACCACTCTTTGTTATTTGTATGTGATTGTCTATGAATGATTTATGCTGTACCAGTTATGCGCCTACGAGTAGGCCAGCATATCTGATTTCTGCGATGTTTTTGATTTGCTAGGGTAACTTTCCTAGGCCCCTACCTCAGTCGCCTCTTACAACATGTCTTATAGGTTGCAGGTATACTATTTTTGCTCGCCTAACAGGCCCCTTGTGGGATCAAATCACATGTGCACATTTTTCATGATATTTCTAAGATTATTGCTGGAGCTATGGAGTTTGTGCTGTGTGTAACACTCTCGGCAGATGTGTGCCATTACTGCCGACAAGGACGGAGTTACATGTGGAAAACCAGGTACAAGGAAGTCAATCTATCGCCTTAAGATCCTTATTTCATGCAGTTTGTTATTCCTAATTCTGGGAGTCACAGTGTCATACAGTAGCAGATTTTTCTCACTAACTAATGGTCTTCAGTTCTCTGTATTGTTGATTCCCCAGTCCCACAGCTAAAAATATGTACATGTATCATCTAATTTGAGTGAAAACTCAGAAACATCACCAGAGCTCCTGTTAAATATGGAAATGTTGACATGTTAAATCTGCAAAAGGTGCTGGACACCACTCGGGGTGCCATGAGCACATACCTCCCTTGACTACACCAGTATACTAAGCTAACACTGAACTACACCAGTATACTAAGCTAACACTGAACTACACCAGTAAGCTAACTCTGAACTACACCAGTATACTAAGCTAACACTGAACTACACCAGTAAGCTAACTCTGAACTACACCAGTAAGCTAACACTGGACTACACCAGTATACTAAGCTAACACTGGACTACACCAGTATACTAAGCTAACACTGAACTACACCAGTAAGGTAACACTGGACTACACCAGTAAGGTAACACTGGACTACACCAGTAAGGTAACACTGGACTACACAAGTAAGGTAACACTGGACTACACCAGTAAGGTAACACTGAACTACACCAGTAAGCTAACACTGAACTACACCAGTATACTAAGCTAACACTGAACTACACCAGTAAGGTAACACTGAACTACACCAGTAAGCTAACTCTGAACTTCACCAGTAAGCTAACACTGAACTACACCAGTATACTAAGCTAACACTGAACTACACCAGTATACTAAGCTAACACTGAACTACACCAGTAAGCTAACACTGAACTACACCAGTAAGCTAACACTGAACTACACCAGTATACTAAGCTAACACTGGACTACACCAGTATACTAAGCTAACACTGGACTACACCAGTAAGGTAACACTGAACTACACCAGTAAGCTAACACTGGACTACACCAGTAAGGTAACACTGAACTACACCAGTAAGCTAACACTGAACTACACCAGTATACTAAGCTAACACTGAACTACACCAGTAAGGTAACACTGAACTACACCAGTAAGGTAACACTGAACTACACCAGTAAGCTAACACTGAACTACACCAGTATACTAAGCTAACACTGAACTACACCAGTAAGGTAACACTGAACTACACCAGTAAGGTAACACTGGTCTACACCAGTAAGGTAACACTGGACTACACCAGTAAGGTAACACTGGACTACACCAGTAAAGTAACACTGAACTACACCAGTAAGGTAACACTGGACTACACCAGTATACTAAGCTAACACTGAACTACACCAGTAAGGTAACACTGAACTACACCAGTAAGCTAACACTGAACTACACCAGTATATTAAGCTAACACTGAACTACACCAGTAAGGTAACACTGAACTACACCAGTAAGGTAACACTGGACTACACCAGTAAGGTAACACTGGACTACACCAGTAAGGTAACACTGGACTACACCAGTAAAGTAACACTGGACTACACCAGTAAGGTAACACTGAACTACACCAGTAAGGTAACACTGGACTACACCAGTAAGGTAACACTGGACTACACAAGTAAGGTAACACTGAACTACACCAGTAAGATAACACTGGACTACACAAGTAAGGTAACACTGAACTACACCAGTAAGCTAACACTGAACTACACCAGTAAGGTAACACTGAACTACACCAGTAAGGTAACACTGGACTACACCAGTAAGGTAACACTGGACTACACCAGTAAGGTAACACTGGACTACACAAGTAAGGTAACACTGGACTACACCAGTAAGGTAACACTGGACTACACAAGTAAGGTAACACTGGACTACACCAGTAAGGTAACACTGGACTACACCAGTAAGGTAACACTGGACTACACAAGTAAGGTAACACTGGACTACACCAGTAAGGTAACACTGGACTACACAAGTAAGGTAACACTGGACTACACAAGTAAGGTAACACTGGACTACACCAGTAAGGTAACACTGGACTACACAAGTAAGGTAACACTGGAGTACACAAGTAAGGTAACACTGGAGTACACCAGTAAGCTAACACTGGACTACAGCAGTAAGATATCACTGCACCATTACTATAAACATCAGTACTCTGACCTCTATATACTATCCCTAATTTATTTTAGCTATTAAATCAATTCTATCTCCAGTTGCTGAAGATCAATATCTGTAATTAAATCCATGATTAAATATAGCCATGTATAATAGAAATACATGAAGGAACAAGAGACAGAATCAATCAAGTGTCATGTCTGCCAGAGTAGGCGATCATATCTCTCCACAACTCTCTCTCTCTCTCTCTCTCTCTCTCTCTCTTTCTCCTTGGTGCAGTTAATCAGTTTTGACCTAGATCTTTTGTCAAACCATGATGTCAGACCATCCAACATCTTCCTCTGTCTTCCACGATCTCTCCTTCCCTGAATTTTACCTGTAGCCACCAAATGTTCTAAGCCTCCTCTTCACATTATATGCAAGAAGAACCTTGATTATCTGATTCTTATTCTTTTGATAAGGTTTCTTTGTGTGCAGGCCTGTTTAAAAACCTCATTTGTTTTCTTAGCTGTCTATGGAATTTTCAGCATTGTTCTGTAAAACCACATCTCTGTGGCTTCCAATGATCTTATTGATTGCTTGATCATCAAGACAGAAAAGTGATGAATTAATTCTTGGTTATGTGCTAAAACTGTTTCAACCCAAATATTCATATCTATTCGTATTGTTGTCTGGAGCTGAAGTGAGGGAAAAGACATGAACTGTCACACAAATCTAGCACTAAGACACTCCCAACATATGTCTTATGACGAAAAAGATAGCACTAACCGACAGTAGCATATGAAAATCCAGTCCTTCGGAACTAAATGCTACAGAAAAATTCTACAAATACCATGGACAGAAAAAAGAAAGAACACAGATATCCTGAATAAACTACATGCTAAAGAGAATTGGCTGATAAACAACATACTATACAGAAAAATTAGATACTTTGGTGACATTAAGCGTCATGATGGCATGGAAAGAACAATATTAGAGGGCAGGGTCCCAGGACGCAAAGACAGACCAAGAAGAAGATGGCTACAAGATATTAAAGAAACCATGAATATGACCATCGACGAAGTGGGTGAACTGGCTAGAGACAGAGTGAATTTCAGATGCTCTGCAAAGAGAGCAACGTCCTATAAAGGATACGCACCTTGACGATGATGAACAATATGGATAGGAATAGATAGTAAATTGGATACATCAGATATCAGAGTTGATGTGGATATATTAGACAGAAAACTGGAGATGGATATATTAGACAACAATATGGATATGGATACGTCCATGGATATCCATATGTTAAAGCATAGAGGGGGGAGTGGGGTGCAAGTACCAACCCCTTGACAATAGATTTTTTATTTTAAAAAGTTGTATGCAAATTTGGTCTTCTCCATTTCTGTCTAGTAAACTACCAACACACATTTTTTTCATTTTGTCCCTCCCTGGATAAACTTCTGTGAACGTCCATAGATATATCAGACTTGATGTGGATATATATAGGACAGATAATTAGAGATGGATATACTATACAACAATATAGATATGGCTACTACAGACATCAGAGTGAGGATGGATACATTAGACAGTAAAGTGGAGATGGATAGACATCAAAAGGAGGATGGATACATTAGACAGCAAAGTGGAGATGGATAGACATCAAACACAAACAGATGATGGATACATTAGACAGCAAAGTGGAGATGGATAGACATCAAACACAAACAGAGGATGGATACATTAGACAGCAAAGTGGAGATGGATAGACATCAAACACAAACAGAGGATGGATACATTAGACAGCAAAGTGGAGATGGATAGACATCAAACACAAACAGATGATGGATACATTAGACAGCAAAGTGGAGATGGATAGACATCAAACACAAACAGATGATGGATACTTTAGACAGCAAAGTGGAGATGGATAGACATCAAACAGAGGATGGATACATTAGACAGCAAAGTGGAAATGGATAGACATCAAACAGAGGATGGATACATTAGACAGCAAAGTGGAAATGGATAGACATCAAACAGAGGATGGATACATTAGACAGTAAAGTGGAGATGGATAGACATCAAACACAAACAGATGATGGATACATTAGACAGCAAAGTGGAGATGGATAGACATCAAACACAAACAGATGATGGATACATTAGACAGTAAAGTGGAGATGGATAGACATCAAACACAAACAGATGATGGATACATTAGACAGTAAAGTGGAGATGGATAGACATCAAACGGAGGATGGATACTTTAGACAGTAAAGTGGAGATGGATAGACATCAAACAGATGATGGATACATTAGACAGCAAAGTGGAGATGGATAGACATCAAACAGATGATGGATACATTAGACAGTAAAGTGGAGATGGATAGACATCAAACAGAGGATGGATACATTAGACAGTAAAGTGGAGATGGATAGACATCAAACGGAGGATGGATACATTAGACAGTAAAGTGGAGATGGATAGACATCAAACAGAGGATGGATACTTTAGACAGCAAAGTGGAGATGGATAATAGCCATCCATCGCAAGCGATGATGACAACAATCTCAGACGTGTACTGTTGCACCTCTCTGGTGTGTGCGAGGTGACTGTAGAGTCCAATCCTAGAACAGAATCCCCGACCACAGGTGGGGCATACATGATAAAGGTTAGACATGTGCGTGTTGTGTGCTCTGTCTTTTCGCGCTGCTCGTTTTCTCTGTGACTCAACAATACGATGATTCTCAGCTATTCGGGTTCCTCTTTTGTTGTTACAGCGCCACATTTGGCGATCTTGCGCAAAGGATTCCCAGCACGTATTGTCTATATCGAAGCATTTCAGAGACACTTTAAGGCGGGAGACCCACCCAGAAATAGGGTTGTATTTTTTTAAAATTCACAGAAAAAAACTACCGAACATATTGTCATACAATTTGGCCACCTGTTGCAAAACGCATCGTTTTCGATGATAAACAACGTTTAGTGTATGAACTCTAATTAGTTATTTAAAAATAATTAATTTTCTTGAAAATATATTGTAAAAAACCCCCCATTGCATCGGGGAGAGGATTTCATAAACATAAGAAGTGTAAAGAATGCCAAACTGACATATGATGTACATATCACCCATAGCTATAGCGTGAACCTCCAAAAATGTCTAACTCAATTGGTTTTGTAGATATGGTTTTTGCAATGTAACCCTTCCAAATTTTAAAATAATTTCAAATTAGAACAGCAATATCTCTGCTTATATAAAGTTTAAACAAAAGTGGAGGTTCACGCTATAACTATGGGTGATATGTACATCATATGCCAGTTTGGCGTTCTTTGCACTTCTTATATTTGTGAAATCCTCTCCCCGATACAGGGGGTTTACAAAATATTTTCACGAAAATTAATTATTTTTAAAATAACTAACTATAGTGCATACACTACATTTGTTATCATCGAAAACAATGTCTTTAGCAACTGGTGGCCAAATTGTATGACAATATGTTTGTTAGTTTTTTCTGTGAATTTTAAAAAAATACAACCCTTGTTCTGAGTGGGTCGAGTGTCTTTAAAGCGTTTTTCTGTCCACCAGCTAAACGTCTGCCCCCTTCAAGCTCGCCATACATCAACTGTTTTGGGATGCGTTTATCAGGCATTCGAGCAACGTGACCGACCCATCTCAGTTGGGCCTTCTGCAACAAGGTGTTGACGCTTGGGATCTTTGCTCTTGTGAGGACTTCGCTGTCTGGAATTTTGTCCTGTCAGTTTATTTTTAGTATTCTGCGTAGACAGCTTGTGTGGAAATGGTTTAATTTTCTTGCGTGTCTGCTATACACTGTCCATGTCTCGCTTGCGTACAACAGCGTGGTTAGCAATATGGCCTGGTAAACTTTCAGCTTTGTGACTATGCTTATCCCCTTCCGTTCCCACACAGTGACACGTAACCTTCCGAACGCAGCACTGGCTTTGGATATCCTATTGTGTACCTCAGAATCTATGTTTGCCGATCTGGATAGGAGGCTGCCAAATAAGCAAAGTTGTCCGTTGACTGGAGACGCTGGTGTTTAATGTTGATGACTGGATCGTAATACTGTTCTCTAGGGGCGGGCTGGAACATGACCTCTGTTTTTGGTGTTAATGGTGAGGCCAAACCTATCACAGGCCATTGAGAACTTGTCCATGTAAGTCTGCATTTCTTCCTCAGAGTTGGTAGCGAGGGCACAGTCATCAGCAAACAACAGGTTTGAGATAGTTGATTCTTTTACCTTGGTGGAGGATTTTAACCTCCGAAGATTGAATAGGTTACCGTCTGTCCTGTATCTAATCTTTACCCCATGTTCGTCGCCTTCCCAAAAGACATCCGTGAGCATGGCAGCAAACATCATGCTGAAGAGTGTTGGGGCCAGTACACAGCCCTGTTTGACGCCGTTGGTGGAGATGGATAGACATCAAACAGAGGATGGATACATTAGACAGTAAAGTGGAGATGGATAGACATCAAACAGAGGATGGATACATTAGACAGTAAAGTGGAGATGGATAGACATCACAAAGTATATAACAAATATCAGACAATAAAGTGATTATAAATATATCATAAAGTGGATATGGATAAAAGAGAAAGTAGTACATAGATGTACAAGAACAACAATAAGAAATTAGTCAATCAGGAATGCAAGTCTATACAAGAGAATTAAATTGTTCACATTCATAAGTACAGATAGATACCAAAAATATATAAGTTGTGATGAAACCAAATTGAACTTTTTTTTAAATGCTATATTTTAACTTGATTTCTTTCTGATAATTTCAATTGTCAAATATTGACTGAATATGAAAACATCACAACAAGTGTGACACACTTAACTGAGAGCTGTCTACATCAGATGAACACAATATTTTGAGATCAAACTGAATAGAACATCAACTCATTCTACACTAATTGTTGCACCAAGATTGTCTATTAAAATTACCCAAATGCTGCACACTGCGCCATGCATTGTTTCATGTTAAAGTAAAGGAACTCTTTTTGCACCTGGAGGTGAATAGGGCAATACAGTTAGTTAGTCTTTCCTCTTGGGCCTGTGGGCGCGCATGAGGCAGAGCTCTCCATGCCTCGCGGTTCATTGCTATCTGTTTTAGGTCTTTAATGTTTGCTGCTAGGCCCATCGTTGAGCCTTCTCTGATGATGGTTCTACGCAGAGTCTCTCTTGGTCTTCCTCGTTTTCTTTTTCCCCTCTGGTGTCCATATACAGTGTTAGGCCCATATTTTTCGTTGACCACCAACATATGATGGGTGATTGGTCAACATCACGCTGGCTTCCTTTACTTCACAGCAAGCTTTCTGGTACCAAATTGAGGCTGGGTCGACTTTACGGTCAAAAATAATTCCATGCCCACTGTGATATTGAACCCGGACCACTAGCCTAAAAAGCGAGTTCAATAACAGCTACGCTACTGCTGCTCTCGTTTCATGTTAAGTTAGTGATAAATGTACATTAACACATTCTGATCCAACTTCCGGTTTCATATCTACATCAAATCAAAACTATATTTAACATTGTGATCCGATTCGAAGTTTGGTAAAATATTTTTGATTGGATCAAATTTATATATTTTTCAAGCTGGAAAATTTGAAGAAAAAACTAATTAATTCGACCACATCGTATTTTTTCAATTCTGCAGTGAATATGTTAGTGAAGTAAAAGCAATTTACAAAGGGAATGATTTGAAAGTGAATAATCTATTAGTTATAGACAGAGTGATACGAATAGAAACAAGACAAACATAATCCACATAAAGAACATATTTTCTTTATGTAAAGCATTTCAAAAGTAAGTAATGATGTAGTTTTTTTTTAAAAACAAAGCAGATTTGACATGTAATAACATCTGAGAAAATGGTATCAGTTAGCTACTTACCAATGCAGCATTGACTTTATTGGAGTCTGCATTGGGAGTGCGTGTATAAATAGCAAGGGCAATGCAGTTGGCAAATATCGTGATTAATACCAATATTTCAAATGCTGTTCGATAAATTAAGGAATATCTTGTCAATAGATCAATTATGAAACAATTATTAGAATGAAGAAGAAGAAGCAAAACTGTGGGGGTATCTGTGGTTAAGAGGTTAATCCTTTGCCATGTGTTCCGAATGTTGTGGGTTCAAATCCAGAATACAGTTTTCTATTCACAAGTGCATTTTTGTTCCAGAAACTCCTAGAATTGTTGCTGCAAATACAGAGTTTGTGCAATACTCTCTGCAGGTGGCTTGTCATTTCTGCGGAGAGGACCAGAGCCATATGAGGTAAAAACCCGGTGCAATGAAGTCAATCCTTGGCTTAAGACCTTTTTAAGAAGCATAACTGTAAGTGTGCTATTCTTCAATTTGCACTCTTTGCTCTGTGCCAGGCAATGAAGATTATACTTTTGACTTCAAGTTGTGGTAATGGACAGATAGTTAGCATTTGTTACTCAAATACCTATTAATGTCTGGATTCAAAAGTAATGAATTATACTTCCTCTATCATTGGTTTCCTCTTTTGCATCCCATTTCCAACTCCCACACCCAGGTGTTCCTGGGTCTTCCCTTACCTCTATTACAATGCGGGTTCCATCAGAGGGCCTGTCTCATGATGCTATCAGGAGATTTCCTCAGTGTATGTTCTATCCATCGCCACCTTCTGCCATTATCTCTTGTTCCACCTGCTGTTGTTGTCCCGCTCTATCCTGCAGTTCCTTGTTTGTGAATGGATTTCCTTGGTTGCGGTTTTTGTAAATATCTAATGTTTTTTACTGGGTAGGGTAGATAGCCCTACGCTCAATCTCCTCAGTCGCCTCTTACGACATGCATGGCAGTTAAGAGTGGTTCTATTCTTGACACCCCTGATTTGGGCCCCAGTAACAACTTGGGTGTGAACAAACTCACAGACAAAAATAAAATAAATCATTCAGTGAAACGAAAAAAATAATACTAAATTAATTAGTAGCTATAATTTCTTATTTAATTTTGTGTGTGCAATAGAGATTCCAGTGAGGGGTCGGAACTTAATACAGTTTGAGAACACCTGTTCGAATTTATTGTATATTATCTCTCTGTTTCTGTGTTGAGATATAAGAAGTTGTAGTTGGCCAATTTAAGACATTGTGTGCTGCCTGTATGAAGAAATTTTCAAGCATTCAAACATCTTCGTGAAACAATTGACTCCTCTTCTTGTTCTTACGCTCCACACTGACCACCTGCTAACCACTCTGTGTGATTTGTACGTGATCTGAGCCTAAGAGCAATTGTGCGTTGTGCCAGTTATGTGCCTACAAGTAGGCCAGCACATCCGATTTCTTGTAGGCCGCAGTGGTGCTATTCTTTGCTTTCCTTCTGGGCCCTAGCACAACACGGGCGACAGCCGACTCGAAGAAACTCTGACTCATTTGATCAATGATGGAAACATGTAACTAGGAAATGACTACAGACAACGACCTTTGATTCCAAATTAAAGCTAACTGATGAAGAAAAAAAAGAGGTCAGATGATAAAGAAGATAAGAGATTCCTAATTTCAATGATGATGAAAATCAGGGGTAGACAAACACAACATGTCTGGTTACCATGGCAGCTAACAAAAATAGCCAGACAACTATCTCACTTCCATTTCTTTACAAACATAACTCACTGTGAGCTTGTTCATAAAAAAGATATGAGCTATCTCTCATACATGATGATGATAATTCTTGATTCAACGATAACAAATCAGGAAGCCATGATGTGTGGTATATATTTTTTTGGGAGAAGCCATGATGTGTGGTATATATTTTTTATACCTTGAGGTATATTTGGTAATACGATGTTAGGCCTGTATTTTTCCTTGACCGTTGGCACACGATAGTTGGTTGATGTGGTCAACATCCCACTGGCCACCTTTACTTCTCAGTGCTTTTCCTGGTACCTAATTAAGGCTGGGTCGACCTGACAGCTGTTATGGTCAGAAAAATATTCAATGCTTATTGTGGAGTTGAACCCGGACCACTAGACTAAGAAACGAGTTCACTAAAATACACTACTACAGCTCTCTATACTTCATTTTTACAAAAAAAGGATATTTATACTCCACAACTTGAATACAAAATTTGCGTAGAGGATTCTTCAACGTCAAACAAAATAACGCCCGCACAGGGCGAATGTTTTGATTTGGCTGCTTCCTCATGTTGACACGTTTCTTGACTGTATTTGCACCGTGAGCAGCAGCTAATGCAGTACTCCAACCCGTGCTTAGGATTTGACCAGAGTCTGTTGTGGTAATATTTAGGCCACCAGCATCCGATGGAGATGCAGCAGTGCTTTGAGGACCGGTTGATCTCTGTCCTCCTCCTGGATCCTCCCCTCCTCGACCTCCTCTTTGTGATTGAGAAGATGAGTTAAGAGCACCACTTGGACCCTGTCCACCTCCTCCTCCAGACCTCTTGTTATGACCAGTAGGCTGGTCATTGTTGACCCCTACAGAAAGAAAATATAGAGAACATAGTTGAACAATAGTATATTACATTAATGTATACTTTATATCAAGAATAGTCTTACTTGTGAGCTACACTACAGTAGTAACTGCAACATGTTATGACTAGTAGGGTTATTTATTTATTTTTTTTCCCCTGATCCAGAAGCACTTGAGCTTTTCAGCTCTTCAGCTCGGTGCCATGAACATCGTAACCCTTTGGTTCAGTGCCACGAACACCGTAAATCTGGGAATCTGTGGCTTTTTCTGCCATCTCGCGGAATTGAACCCGCACACACAGAGGGATAGTCACCCGTAGTCCGCGCTACGAACACGCTGGGCAGACAGGCAGGGTTTTTTATAAAGAATTCTGTTCCAGTACATGAGTAACCATTAAATGCAACAGAGGACAGAGCACGAATGGGAATGTCCAATGTACCATGATGTCGATTGCATAACATAACATTAAATGGAACTAGGGCTTAAAGATAAATTTCTACAGAATCTTGGGGAGTTTAGGATGGATAGGGGTGTGTTTTTTGGCAACAAAAGTATGAGGACACTAAAATTGATGTTGAATCAATCCAGCAATTTAAGAAGTTTCGAATTACATGTTGTACAACTTGAGCTGGATGCTTGAAAGGCTGATAGAGGGGTGTGTTTATTAACCAGGGAGCTACAGGAACCATCAGTATACATACCCTTTGCATCTGTTGGAGAGAGTGAGCACCTATAGGTCTGTTCGGAGTGCTGTAACACCAATTCAGTAATCAATAACCAATCTACAGAACATGATATTTCTGGTCCATCCCATCAGAAATTTGTTTGTGTATGCATGCTTTAAATATGTTTTCTTTGTTATTGTACGGTCTTTGCATTGTACTTCCTTCTTTTCGTTTGCTTGAAATATTGTCTATATATTCAATGTTGTCTGGGGTATGGGGCGGAGAAGGTAGGGGTAGAACCTCATGGAAGGTGACAGCCATATTCGCACACAGTCATGATCCTACTTAATACCCATCTTCTCACTTGGATCATATTTGGCTCCTTGTGCCACACCCTTGACAAAAGTCTTGGCTGACTGGTTAAACACCATTATCATTGGGTGAGTAGAGAAAAGGAGAAATCCTGCTTAACACTCAAACATCCGTGCCCCCCCTCCTCCTTCAAGATAAACCATCGTCTACTCCTGCACAAAAAAAAGTGTGTGCTGAATACAGAGGCATCCAGCCAAGAGACGCATTACAGTAATCAGGATGCCACGCAACAACGCAATAAAAATGTCTTCGCACTGTGAGACTGAAAGTAATTGAGCCAATATCTCATATATTTGGTGACTCTAATATCCATTTCCAAATGCGCATAAAAATTAAGAACAGATAAAACAAATGCTTTCATAATATGGCACGGAGGAAGCAGTTATCAAGAGGGTATGAATCAAGATAGATGATAAACAGTTGATACAAACTATTGACAGAGTTCTGTTATTATTATACCCTTAAGGGCTGGTTGACACAGGTAAGGATGATTTCCTCTGACCATTTTTTTTTGCCCGATCCAGAAGTACTTGAGCTTTCAGCTCTTCGGCTCGGTGCCATGGACATCGTAACCTTTCCGTTTAGTGCCATGAACACTGTATATCTGGAGAATCTGTGGCTTTTTCTGCCAGCCTGCGGAATTGAACCTGCATACACAGAGGGCTTGTCACACCGTCGTCCAACGCGCTACGAATGCGCATGACTCAGGTAGGGATGACTTTCTCTTACCCTCAAGAACTAGTCAACACTGGAAGGATGATTCTCTCTGACCCTCAAGAACTAGTCGACACAGGTAGGGATGATTCTCTCTGACCCTCAAGGACTAGTCAAGACAGGTAGGGATGATTCTCTCTGACCCTCAAGGACTGGTCAAAGCTGGTAGGGATGATTCTCTCTGACCCTCAAGGACTGGTCAATGCTGGTAGGGATGATTCTCTCTGACCCTCAAGGACTGGTCAACACTGGTAGGGATGACTCCCTCTGACCCTCAAGGACTGGTCAACGCTGGTAGGGATGACTCCCTTGGACCCTTAAGAACTGGTCAATGCTGGTAGGGATGACTCCCTCTGACCCTTAAGTGGGGATTCGGGGGTATGTGGATCATGAAGCTATTTTCGTTGTTTTCACATTAATGTAAAATTTGTATAACCATTTTGAAAGATAATGACTTGGAATAGTAGAAAAAAATTAGTAAAAAAAATGTCAAAGCGTTGTCATGGAAACAATACAAAATGGCAGCCAAAACAAAATTTCAAATCTCTAAGGCTCTGAATCTAATGAATGTAAATGGATTATGTTTTCACTCTAAGGTGCGCAATTGTAATATCTAAAATAGTACACATGATTTTTAGGATATATTAAATTTTTTATAAATTATTTGGTAAAAATTCCCTCAAAATTCAGTTAAAAATAGCTGTTTTTGGGGTGTGTTTACCAAAATTCATAAAAAAATGTAATATTTAATATATCCTAAAAATCATGTGTATTTAGATATTACAATGCTCACTTAGAGTGAAAACAGAATCATTATATTCATTAACTTCAGAGCTAGGATTTGAAATTTTGTGTTTGTGCCATCTTTATTGTTTCCATGAACATTGATTATTTTTTACTTATTTTTCTGCTATTCTAAGTCATAATCTTTCAAATTGTTATACAAATTCTACATTAATACCAAACAACGAAAAAGTTTCAAGACCAGAATCCCCCCTTAATGCTCAATTTTAAACAAGATATTATGAACATCATGTGTTTTGACTTGTTTCTGAAGTATCTAATCTGTGGCCATAAATATGTCATGAATGTAATAAATAAAGTTTTGAGAATGTATGAGTTATCTCTATCTCTTGTACATTTTAAACCCAGAATGGGGCATAGTTCCTCCACCAACTCATGTCTTATCTTTCCATCTTTAGTTATCTCTTGCAGCTCTTCAATATATTATTAATCTCTGCCTCCATATATCTTCTTCCTGTATTTCTAGGCTTCCTTCTCTTACACTTTCCAGCAAAGAGTCCTTCTTGTTACAATCCCCTTCTCAAGGTGTGCCCTATCAACCATTATAGTCTTTTCCTTACCTCTTGCTTTACTGGGATCTGTCTAGTTCTCTCCATAAGGTTCTGATTTGTGACCCTATTATAACAATCTCAGTCCCACTATTCTGCACAGACACCAGTTGTTGAATGGTTGCAGTTTATTTATTATTGTTTTAGTTATACTTCATGTTTCTGACCTATACAGCAGAACTGCTTTCACAATCCCCTACCACACGTGGGGCATACATGATCAAGGTGGACATGTGGGTGTTGTGTGTTCTGTCTTTTCGCTGGGCATAATTATAAGCAAATGTAAGGTTAAAGGTGAAAAAAGCATTAGCCACTGAAGAGGTTACGTAATATGGAGGGGATATCTATATATATACTGTTTGAATTGTATTATTTTACGAAGTTACATCTTGAAGAAGAATAACTTGTATGACACTGACCACAGCTGATATTGACTGATCAATAGTCAATACAGTAAAATAATTAAAATTAACTAACAGTTTATTTTTATTTTCAAACAGTCATCATGCACATCACGTGGCAATGAACTATCACGCAGCAGAATAGGATACTATACAAATCAGCTGCACCTTAATCTCCATCCTGTAGGGTTCTTTAGACTTGCTCTCTATTATCTAGTGTTGTGAAATGTTCAGACCATTCACCAGCTTACTAATTTATTCATGTACTTCTCTTTGTCTCTAAGTTTTCAGTGGTGAATTGTAGTAGCTTGCAGTTAAATAATTGTGTAATGTAATATCTATTATCAGATTTACATTACAAAGTTAACAATTTTCTTTCATCTGTTGGCAAGTCTCTAGCTGCTTTTTCTTCTTCTTAATAACAAACTATTTACAGTTATCTATAATTATTTTCTTCATTTATTAATAATATATTATTGTTATAATTGTTGGTGTCCTAGATTTTTAACTAGGGGTTAAATCTAATCACAAATGTTCTTATTTTTGAATTTTTTCTTGTCAGTGTATTTTTGTATTAGATGCATTGCATATATTTCCACTTTTTCTCATAGACCTCACTCGATGTTAACTTGACCCAAGGATACACAGCACAGATAAATATACTTCGCAAATGTGTTCTTTCGTGTTTTAGATTTTGCTCATTATTCTTCTTCTGTAAAAAAAAAAAACATTACGCACTAAGATCGGAAACAGGCAAGCTAATAACATACGAACAAACAGCTTGAAAGGTCTGTGTTAACTTAACCCAAAGATACACTGGTAAATATACTTGGTGTGTTCTTTCAGATGTTGCTTCTTATTCTTCTTCTGTGGCCAGTTTCTCATGCTCAAAAGTCAAACCAGAAATAAGAGCTGCATTTATAAATCCAATGATGACCCACACTGGCATTTCCCTTCTGTGTAACATATCGTGAGCATAGTTTTTAACTACATGATGGCCCGCCTGCCCAGCGTGTTTGTAGTGCTTTGGACGATAGGTGACAAGCTCCCTGTGAGTGTGGGTTCAATTATGAGGCTGGCAAAAAGCCACAGGTTCTCCAGATTTACGGTGTTCGTGGCACCGAACCGAAGGGTTACAATGTCCATGGCACCAAGCCGAAGAGCTGAAAGCTCAAGTGCTTCTGAGTCAGTTTAAATACATGATGTGTACATTGATGGGTATCCATGCCTGTTAGAGCTGACATGCACTGTCTTCAGTGAGGAAGATTATGAAGTCTTTCTGTCCATGCTATTGCACATCCAAACACTGCCTACAGGACAATGGAAAGTAATCTTCACTTGAGATTTGGAGTAATACTTTGTGTGTTTTGTTTCCTTCTGAATAAAAAAAACTATTGTTACTGCCTGCAGACCATTTCTAGGGCGGTCTAGGACATGGGGAATTAGAGCGTGAGGAACTTAATCGCTGCATGGCTAGTACAGTCGCTGCAAAACTGTTCAGGTTTCAATTTTTCTTTTATGCTCACAACAGAAAAAATCCTTGGCTTTATCGTGGATTGAACACAGGTCTCCTTCATGGGAGCCGCACTCTAATCCATTCGGCCAGAAGCTTCTCTCCCTCTGACAGAGGTTGATAAATAAGTTTTATTCAATGTTTGATGTTCCCTTAGCTTTGACCCTAGTGCTTACATCTGTAGTTGATAAATAAATTTTATTCAATGTTTGATGTTCCCTTAGCTTTTAGCCTAGTGCTTTCATCTGTATTATTTATGAATGTCCTGTCTCTATTGCTGTCATGACTTAAACAAATCATTATAGGACTGACTTTACTGGAGACCTCTGATTTGATTGGAGACATCACATTTATTTTGTGCTAAAATGTATCATCAGTGCATGAAGCCTGGACTATTTTATTATTCTAGTTTGTCTGAGAGGAGGGCAGTGGTGCTCAGTTGGTCCCAAACATTGGTTTATCTTGCATGACCAATACTCTGACAAATGCATTTTTTTTTGTCAATGTTTTTAGTATAATTTAAACTTGCTTAACACATGAAATGAATGATACATTTTAAGTCACTGCAATCGCAAACATAAAAATATTTTTAAAGTTATCATCATAGTACTCCGGACATGTACGCAGGAGGCTCCGATCCCCGCCTTAACAAATCCAGCAGCCCAACAACCAGTTCAATATTGATTAATCAATCTTTTTGTGTATTTGGTATGTCATTCTTCTCGGGTTGTACCAATATCAACACCCATCTCTCTCAATCTCGTCAGCGACTGGGATTCCCAACCCTAAATTCCTTGGTTTTGAAAGAATAAATGCATTAAGCATGTATTTTCAGTCCATTGCAGAACCCTCTGATATCACAGCCATCCAATCTATCAACTTGTTTGCTATCCCTGACTCCTGTGCGACCAGGGACGAAAATTAAGGTAATTTCTCTGATCCCTGTCTGTACCAGTATTTAAAGTTTTAACTTAAAACAGAGTGTCCACAACCCATTCTATTTGTAGAATTTGAGAAAGTCACACATTGTGCGAGAATCAACCCCAAATGAAATAGGTTACCTAAGCAACTATATTGTGGAGATTTTAACCTGTCTTAACTTAAATATTTAACTCTACCTCATGTACTTAATAATGTATATTTATATATATATATATATATATATATATATATATATATATATATATATATATATATATATATATATATATATATATATATATATATTATATGTATATATATATATAATATATATATATATATATATATATATATATATATATATATCCTTATATATATATATATATATATATATATATATATATATATATATATATATATATATATATATATATATATGTATATGTATATATATATATATATGTATATGTATATATATATATATATATATATATATATATGTATATATATGTATATATATATATATATATATATATACACTAAAATCTATGTTGAATCCATCAAGCGATTTAAGCTGTTCGGAGTTGCCCGTTGTTCAAGTCGAACTGGATGCCTGAGAGGCAGAGTGAGAGGTGTGTTTAATCAGCGAGCCACAGGAACCATCAGTATGCATACTCTTCGATATCTGTTGGGGAGACTGAGCACCTATGGGTCTGCCCGGAGTGCAATGACGACAGTTTAGTAACCAATAACCAATATATATACAGATAATAGCAAAAATATATTTTATACCCCTTTCCATTATTGTGTATTTTTTATTATATTGATATTTCCTATTTCACTAGCTTCAGCTTCTTTCCTGGGATCATAAAATGATGGAGCAATTAGTGACCATCACATTTTGTAATGTCTTATAGAACAAAAAACAAACTCCTTTTTTGTAATGTCTTGTACAACAAAAAACAAACTCTATTTGGCTCAGATTGTTGATATCATTAATAGAGTGCAACAGGACTGGTTAATTAAGATTATCAAGTAAAGCTAGTTTCTTTTCATGGTTTACAAATTTCAAACACCATTGAGTACTTATGTACCAGTAACGATGGTTTGAGAACTGCTGGTATGAATCAAGTACATGTACTGTGTTACTAATGATCAACAAATCATGACCTACAATAAGAATATTACATCTTATTTGTTGCAACCACTAGTGGGTGAAAAAACATAATCTGAAAAGAATTGGCGTGTACACATTCAGGGCGCTCCTATAGGTGCTCAGTCCTTTTCAGTTAGCTGAAAGTGTCAGCACTTTGACTTACATGGTAGCTTCTGCATAATGATATCGCAGAGATTAGTGATTATATGCAAAACACTTGGTTTTCCAAGTAAATCATTGTACTAGCAACAGCACCATTCTCTGTAGCACACTTAAACCAAACAATAATCACTTCAGCTTCCCACCACGACTCACGGCGTAAGTGGCTAGACAAGACATGTAACAACAGAGGCAAACTACAACAAAAATCAATAACAACACTACGTGTTTATAATCTGAATATCCGGTCATGTGTGAATAAACAAATCATTACGATTACACATATATAACATACTTGAATCATTAAACATGCTGTTAAAATCCATTTCGCCAATCTGTTCAAAGACATATTAGTCCACCGAGGGTCACTCTCTCTACCCGCACTTCGATGCGCGTTCAGTTATAGGTAGCATGTGTGTGTTGTGTGCGAGTACTCAACCAGTCTCCAAGTTGTGTTTAAAATGTCAAGCGCTAACACAATTACAAGTCGCACGTACCTGTTGGCGAACTCGCCATTATTAGGAACTGGCGTAGGGGTTGTTCCTAAAGAATATAAGTCCTATCTCATGTTTTCATCCATCTCTCTCTCATGAGAAAGAGATATATACAATATACTAGCAAAGTGTGAGCAACATTCAGACTTGCATCCGGGCACCCCAACACTGTACCACTAACGCAGGAGATCAATGAAAATATGTTTAAACCCCCAACACAATCTATTTCAAACTAAGAAGACATTTAGAACTGTTTTCATAGTTTTATATTCACTGTGATATATGTTACGCTGACAAAGTGTCATATAGCATTCAGTCATTTATTTATCAGCTGAATTTTACATGTCAGTAATTTTATTTCCTTTGAATATTTTAAAGGAGTAACATTTTAAGATGTTTACGGTAAAATTATAGTGCGGTTTTTCTGCTAAACAAAATCATTTTAAAAATACATAAATATATCATAGTAATTTTTGAAATTTGAAAAACTGCATTTCCTAATTTAAGACGTAAATAATAAATATCTATACGGCAATATTGAATAAAAAGCCGGTCGCTAGGCCGCACATCTTTCAGTCGTATTTGCTGCGCTACTATTCTTAGATGCAAACATGGCGGAGGAAAGCAGAATGAATCTTGCAGCTTTGCAGCAAAGGGATCCGTATATAACGGAAATCATTGACAAAGCAATGAAAGTTGCACTGTACAAATTTTCACAAAAGATGTCTAAATGGGTAGGTAATTTACTTTCTAATAAACTATGTTTTGAGTTGTGTTTCAGTTTCTGCGTTTTATTTGGATTCACATAATTATTTCTTTTTCAGATTTCTTGAATCTTGTTCTAATACTTGCACCGCACTCATAATAATAAATATCCGCTAAAGTTAACCACTACACTCTACAATGTTTTAACTCCGATACAACTCAGCTAATATACGTTAGATAACTCATTTAAAACTGTACTAAGACTACATCGTTTCATCAGTACCCCAACTTGTTGCGCAAGAAACAGTTACTTGAGTTACAAATACACTCGCCGTATTATATATTATAAGTAATAGAATATAATCTTATTATTATTTATTTCAGTATTATTAGTCACAATTACTATATTATTTATTATCATAATTATTATGATATTTTTAATCTTTTGTTTTTCGTAACTCACAGTAACGTAACTGATAATCTTGTAAGAATGTGAAGTCTAGTAAGTACTTACTAGTAGAAGATGTTTTGACATGCATTTGATGTATACATATCTCTCTCCTCTCTCTGCGTTTTTAACCTGGATTGGGGCATAGGCCCTCAATCAACTCATGCCAAGTCATCCTATCTCTAGCTATCTTCTGCAGCTCCCTCCAGCTCTTTATATTGGTGATCTCTGCCTCAAAATCTTGTTTCCATGTATTTCTCGGCCTCCCCTTTTGCTGTCCCTGCGGGTACCAGGAATGGACCCTTCTTGTTATATTCCCCTCAGGTTTTCGCAAAGTGTGTCCTATAGAGTGCCAGCATCTTTTTCTAACCTCTTGGTCCACTGGAATCTGTCTTGTTCTCTCCATAAGTTCCTCATTTGTGACCCTATCATACCATCTTAGTCCCTCTATTCTGCTCAGACACCAGTTGATGCATGTTTGCAGTTTATGCATTATTGTCTTAGTAGTTCTCCATGTTTCTGACCCATACAGCAGAACTGCTTTAGCATTAGAGTTAAATATCCTAATTTGTGTTCTTGATTGATTTTTTTTCTGCTCATTAGTAACATTAGTTGGTTTTCTTGAAAAATATTCCTTACAAAACATTTTTTTGAGTTTTTATTTAGTTTTTAATATGGATGTGTTACACAAGTTAATGATTTTTTTACTTTTACTGTGATAAAAATATCAATGCCAATTTTGTTTATAATATGTTCATGGTGTTCTGTATTCATTGTACTCTTTGTGAGCTTCATAATGATAAAATAACTCCCATTTTTCTTCTTTGTGACAGTACTATGTACTTCCTCTTTTGTCCATCTCTATTCAATTTAAAAGTTGTTACATTGTCCATACATCGTCTTAGGCATTAGTTCAGTATTGTTCCCTGAATTTTATTAATTTAAGATCTGGTGTTATCTCCACATTTGTGAATGTCTTCATCATCTGTCTCTTGTTGTACATTCTGGTATTAATATTTTTCCGCCTTTATTTTTGTTTATGTCTTCTTGCATCCTTTCCTTTTAGAATGGTTTTCAACAATGGCTTGTTGGGAATCTGTACCCATCAAAATTATATCTTGGTATTTCTTTTCGCTCAAATGTTCTAATATTTTTGTTAATGCATTTTCAGAGATGATGTGAAATCGTTCATTTTTTACTAAGGAATTATGGGAGTGGGTTATATTTAGGTGGTCTGATTACTTCTCCTCTGACATTTGTCACACAGTATGTGTGTTGTGTGTTTTTTTATTTTGCATCAGAATTTTAACAAATTGTTTAACGGTACACAGGCTGTAACATGCCCTCCTCAAAAACGTAAGAGTCTGGTCGGTCTTCTATTCCAAGCTGAACATTGCTGGGGCTCTCTTACAACCTAAAAGACATGCTAGGATTGATTCCCCTCCCAGTAGACAGACAGATTTAGTAATAATCTTTAATTTCTCTTAACTGAACAGAATTTATTATTTTAAAAGTTATTAATATTTATCACTAGTGTGAGCTTTCTTTAAAATTCTTTTTAATTTTTACTTGCTTTGAAAAATTCACTACAATTTAGTTCACAATTAATTTTACAGCCCAATAAAGCTTTTACAGTTGATTCAGCCGTTGTACCTTTTTCTTCAGACCATATGTTATTCATTATTGAGAATATCCTTTTAACAAGTGCAGATGTGTCTAGCAGGCTGAAAATGTATTCTATAATTTGAACAAAATTGGGCAATTTTCTTTGAAATGATTGAATAGTTGTATCCACTTTTCTTTGCAGCTTGTATTTTTCCAAATGTCATAGTTTGCAGACTAAATACGATATTTTCTACCACTTTTTAATTTGTTTTCAAATAACCAGGACAAAGGACCATACCTTCAAACCGGGACCGTTCTGGTCATACCGGACATGTGGTGGTTATACCTGCTGTGTGAGGATTTAAATTGCACTATTATACTTCAATGAGAAGCGGATAGATAACCTTAGCTTCCTGCATACAACTACTTTTAGACTTGATTCTTTCCCCTTGATAATTTGTGAACCATTTCTGTTTCAGAGTGTCACTGACATAGAAGGCTCTCTATTTGTATACAGAAGGTAAGGAATATTTGCTTTCTTTTCTAAACATGCTAGTTGATGTTTGAGTAGATTTTTTCTATTCTAAACATTGAGTAGATGTTTTCTTTCTTTTCTAAACATGGAAGTTGATGTTTGAGTAGATGTTTACTTTCTTTTCTAACTATGCTAGTTGATGTTTGAGTAAATGTTTTCTTTCTTTTCTAACCATGCTAGTTGATGTTTGAGTAGATTTTTTCTTTCTTTTCTAACCATGCTAGTTGATGTTTGAGTAAATGTTTTCTTTCTTTTCTAAACTTGTAAGTTGATGTTTGAGTAAATGTTTTCTTTTTTTTCTAACCATGCTAGTTGATGTTTGAGTAGATTTTTCTTTCTTTCTAACCATGCTAGTTGATGTTTGAGTAAATGTTTTCTTTCTTTTCTAAACTTGTAAGTTGATGTTTGAGTAGATGTTTTCTTTCTTTTCTAACCATGCTAGTTGATGTTTGAGTAGATGTTTTCTTTCTTTTCTAAACTTGTAAGTTGATGTTTGAGTAGATGTTTTCTTTCTTTTCTAACCATGCTAGTTGATGTTTGAGTAAATGTTTTCTTTCTTTTCTAACCATGCTAGTTGATGTTTGAGTAAATGTTTTCTTTCTTTTCTAAACTTGTAAGTTGATGTTTGAGTAGATGTTTTCTTTCTTTTCTAAACTTGTAAGTTGATGTTTGAGTAAATGTTTTCTTTCTTTTCTAAACTTGTAAGTTGATGTTTGAGTAAATGTTTTCTTTCTTTTCTAAACTTGTAAGTTGATGTTTGAGTAAATGTTTTCTTTCTTTTCTAAACTTGTAAGTTGATGTTTGAGTAAATGTTTTCTTTCTTTTCTAAACTTGTAAGTTGATGTTTGAGTAGATGTTTTCTTTCTTTTCTAAACTTGTAAGTTGATGTTTGAGTAAATGTTTTCTTTCTTTTCTAAACTTGTAAGTTGATGTTTGAGTAAATGTTTTCTTTCTTTTCTAAACTTGTAAGTTGATGTTTGAGTAAATATTTTCTAAACATGATAGTTGATGTTTGAGTAAATCATTTCTCAACATGCTTGTTGATGTTTGAGTAAATGTTTTCTTTCTCTTCTAACCCTGCTAGTTATGTAAAAATACTGGAAGAATTATGTTCATTGTATTTATGAGTGCTGGCATAGTGAAGTGAGTTGTGTACTAGCTTAATAACTGAAAAATACCAGTACTGCTTGCCTGTGTTCACACTCAAATTGACTCTAGTTGTTTGTTAACTGTGTACCTGGTTATGGTAGATAAGCAAGAAAGAAAGAAAACTTGTCATATGGCTACAAATGTTATGTTATAATACTGTCGGGTAATGATATAGGATTAATTACTCTAGCCAGAATTAGCAGACAAAATTCAGCTTCTCTACCTGGAACACCTCCAGAGTTGGTTTCTGGAATGTTAGAACATCCAAGTTAAAAAGAAAAGACTGCGTATGTTCAGCAGAAATGAGTAAATACAGCTTCAGATTGGAGAATCTGTCTCCAGATGGTAACTCTGGAACCCTAATGTCTTTATAATTATATTTGTTAATGGTACCACTCTAAAGCTACACTTGCTTGTCTATAGAAACTTTTGTCCATGTTCATAGCTAAATGGATTTCTCCTTCTTCTTCTTTGCGTTCGTTCTTACGACCAATTTTAATCATTCTTTGAGATATGGTTGATCTTTGCCAAGAATGTGTATACGTTGCACATTGGTTTGGTATGCCCCTAAACGCATAGGCTTCTACACATTTAGGACACATGCATCAGATTTCAGCCAAACCTCCTTAGTTGCCTCTTACGACATGCATGGTAGGTAACAGTGGTTCTATTCTTTATACCCCAAATTTGGGCCCGTAACCACTCGGCGGCTAAATGGATTTAACTTAGATAGAACTATGACAGCTCTGAAGTGCATCAAAATTCTGAAATCTGTAAACTTGTTTGCGCGGCTCAGAAAGGATCTCTGTTTATTCGTTAAAGAATATTGCTTGAACATTTGCCAAATATTTCATATTGATAAGTGGACCACATTCCCTCCCATAAGCTCTATCTCTCCCACAATGTCAAGCTATACTTTTCAACAGTTTTAACAGTCATGGAAATGAAAATTGGGGCATATCCTTTATAGGATGTTACCATCAACTGAAATATATGAGTCGTCCATTCACTAGTCACCACTTATACGTTCACTAGTTTGCTATTGCTGTCTGAACGGTGAAATATATTTTACCGTTTGTAAAAATTCACAAGAACAAATTTGCTTCCAAACTACCGGTTGCGAAGTTTGAAACAGGTACTCTTGGGTTAACAGTCATCATATCTGTTATTTTATATTGCATTTTATCCAGAAGCTGTAAGTTTAGAGTGTTATGGTCTTTTTAGAATGTATGTTCAGTTAAGTCTGTTTAAAACTTGAGATTACAAAGAACGTTTAAATCAAAAATGAAAACCAATCTCTCTTTATATTCTTCTCCTTCGCCCCTAGGGAGGCATGAGTCCGCAAACAAGGCCTTCCAAGCGCTTCTATCCAAGACTATCTGTACCAGATATCTCCACTCTCTCCCCATTTATTGCATTCTGTCTCCAACTACCGTCTTCAGGTGTTCCTGGGTCTTCCTTTACCTCTTTCACTATTTGTTTTTATAAGGGATAAAAAAAAAGCACCTGCTTCAAAATGTTCAGTTGACTGTTCCGCCAAACTTCTGTCGCCAAACTTCTGTATGAACAATAAATTCTTCATATCTACCTTTTACATCTACACAAATGTTCAGTTGACTGTTCCGCCAAACTTCTGTATGAACAATAAATTCTTCATATCTACCTTCTACATCTACACAAAATATTCAGTTGACTGTTCCGCCAAACTTCTGTATGAACAATAAATTCTTCATATCTACCTTCTACATCTACACAAAATATTCAGTTGACTGTTCCTAAACTTCTGTATGAACAATAAATTCTTCATATCTACCTTCTACATCTACACAAAATATTCAGTTGACTGTTCCCTAAACTTGTATGAACAATAAATTCTTCATATCTACCTTTTACATCTACACAAAATATTCAGTTGACTATTCCACTTAAACTTCTGTATGAACAATAAATTCTTCATATCTACCTTTTACATCTACACAAAATATTCAGTTGACTATTCCACCAAACTTCTGTATGAACAATAAATTCTTCATATCTACATCTACACAAAAGTATACCAAATTGTCTCAGACTTTGGATTTTTTTACAAATTAATTGTTTTTGTGAAACAAATTATTTAAATTAAAAATGATAAATTTCTGCATACAGAAAAACTCCTAACCTGAACAGTTTCGCGATAACTGCACTAGCCATTAAATTCCGCAGTCTCTTTTCCCCGCTCTACACCACCCTAAAAAGCGGTATTCAGTTATCAGTTATATGAGGACTATCATCATAGCGCTCTGGACATTTCCATAGGTGCTCCGATCTCTGCTCTAGCGGCCCAGCACACCAGTTCGATGTTGATTAATCAATCTCTTTGCATATTTAGTATGTCGTTCTTTTCGGCCTGCACCAATATTGACACCCATCTCTCTCAATCTGGTCAGCGAGTGGGATTCACAGTCCTGAAACTTCTCTGTTCTGACAAAAAAAAGCGGTATTACAGGCAGTAACGGCAGTTTATTTTTACAATGTATTACCATTTATTCTAGCCTTGTTTGTATCCAGTATTCATGGGTACTTACCTTGTGAAGATCATGTCCATCCTCCTGGTTGTCTGCTTCTCTTATATCACGTAGAGTACGTTCAAATGTAAATGTAGTGTGTAATCCAACTCTGAATCATCAATCTACTAATGAAATCAAGAATCTTGGTTTGTGTTGAAATCACAGAAATCCTGGTCAAGAATAACTTACCAACACCAGTCACTGAATATCTTTTCTTTCTGTTATTAACACCTGAAAAATCAACAATTAAAAATCTGATATGATTGAGATTTCATTTGGAAATAAAGAACATTTGGAACATGATGAGACAAGATGGTTCAATGTTTGTTCTATCGACTATTATTGGAGATATTTTATTTTAAAGTAAAGGTTAAATTAATTTCATATCCCGCCCGAGTGGTTACCGGGGCCCAAATTTGGGGTGTAAAGAATAGAACCACTGTTACCTGCCAAGCATGTCGTAAGAGGCGATTAAGGAGGTTTGGCTGAAATCGGATGCATGTGTCCTAAACGTGTAGAAGTCTATGCATTTAGGGTCTACCAAACCAATGTGCAACGTATACACGTTCTTGGCAAAGATCAAACATATCATAAAGAGTGATTAAAATTGATCGTAAAGAACGAACGCAAAGAAGAAGAAGAAGATTGTATACCTTCTACATGACTTTGTGAATCAATCCCAGCTTTTTTAAACGCTGTATGTGATTTTTCTAGACATTATTACGTTCAGTTGTTTGCCATTGCTTTCTGAACGGGTGGTGCAATCGTCCTTTGTAAAATCCACGCGAAACAATTTGCAACCAAACTATCCACATCGTGATTCGAACTCAGAACGTCGGGGTTAGTAGACCGAGTCACTATCTCCTAGGCCACAGAAAAGTAAATGTACCTTTGTTATACCACGGAGTATATAGGGTAAGACGGTGTTATGTTACGCCCGTATTTTTCATTGACCATCGGCACACGATGGAGGATGTGGTCAACATCACACCGGTCACGTTTGCTTCCCAGTGCTTTTTCTGGTTCCCAATTGAGGCTAGGTCGACCTGAGAGCTGTTACGGTCGGAAATAATTCCACACGCATTATGGAATTGAACCCGTACCACCAAACTACGAAGCGAGGTCACTAACAACTACGCTACTGCGACTCTCATTATTGAATATACCTTCGGTTTTTAATGGTAGAATATATCATCATTGCACGTTTTTATTTGTTGTTGTAAATATCCATTTGTGTTAAGGTCACGTTATTACACAATAAGAGCTCATCCACTGTTTGTGGAACTCCTTAGCACTGACGAGAGTTCGTGATGTGATTTTAAGGATGGCCATTTTTAAAAGGGATTTTTAATTGATTGTTTTTATACTATTACATGATTCTCCTGTCTAGTGACTTTTCAGCATTTTCTTTTTGAATGTCCTGCTGCCAATTAGCCTTTTATATTCACACGGAACCTCCGAGTTTATCGTCCTGAAGCAAACGCATTTAATCTGCAAGCACTGGTGCAACACTCGAATACGTGTTCTCTACCACACGCCATTTCTATGGGGTTGTCTGTAGTGCATTCTGTTAACTAATGCTAATGCATCTGGCGTACTATCCTAAATGGGTATTATATGCCACTTATTCGACTTGGAAGGAGACGTTTTTCTGTCTTCTCATGATGATGATGATGCTGTACACTTTTTTCACCTGTTGTGACCATTACTTTTTTTTTTTTCGTCACGAACACGGACTGACATTTTATATGAAAATCGTGGCATATCATTTTACTGAACTGATCCGTCAACCACAGTAAACAAGTCGTTGATTTTCTAGACACCACTTATACGTTCAGTAGTTTGTCATTGCTTTCTGAAACGTTTTCTATCATTCACTTCAGATGATGTTGTCTATATGATGTCATCAGATGATGTTGTCTATATGATGTCATCTTATGTTGTGGTATTGAAGTTAGTGTTGTCCAGAAATGAAGCACGTTACCAAGAGCTGGTACAGTCAAGTGGCTAAAGCACTGGTTTTACAATCGAAGTAAATTGCGATTGCTTCTCCGTTTGTAGGTTCTGGGCAAGAGGAAAAGAGCACGACGTGGGTCAAGAGAATAAAAAACTATCAACCTAAATGAGTATACCACCACTAACATTTGATGTATCAAATATTGAGACGATTCATCTAAGTAATCTTCATTTAGAGATCGACGGAGTGATCTGAATGTAGACATGACTTGTCAAATAGATCAATCTCAACTTTGCCGATTTCGATTACACTGGAGTCGTTACAAAACTACAGTTTATCATCGTACTTACAAGTTATAAAACTACAGTTTATCATCGTACTTACAAGTTATAAAACAGTTTATCATCGTACTTACAAGTTATAAAACAGTTTATCATCGTACTTACAAACAGAAATACAGTGACCGAGATTCAGTATGTGTTCATATATTATTTGAGGGTTAGTTCCAAGTATAATCACACTTATAAACCAGTATTTCCTGATTTCAGCCTAAGCTTGCAGCCGGGCTATGTTTGCAGAAAATATGAGATTATCTCCACATTTCTATCCAGCGCGTCCGATTTCATCGTGCACTTTTTGTTGAATTACGCTCTCCTGATTATTTCTTGATGGTAGATTTGATTGGAATCAATTGTAACTCATTGTACCTGAGATGTTGCCTAAGCAATTACTGTACATGACATTTTTTGTCTTCAGTTTTCATATGTCAATGTTTCTTCGACATTTTTTGTTTTCAGCTGTCAATGTTTCTTTGACATTGTTTGTCTTCATTTTTCAGCTGTCAATGTTTCTTTGACATTGTTTGTTTTCAGCTGTCAATGTTTCTTTGACATTGTTTGTCTTGAGTTTTCAGCTGTCAATGTTTCTTTGACATTGTTTGTCTTGAGTTTTCAGCTGTCAATGTTTCTTTGACATTTTTTGTCTTCAGTTTTCAGCTGTCAATGTTTCTTTGACATTGTTTGTCTTCGGTTTTCAGCTGTCAATGTTTCTTGGCATTTTTTGTCTTCAGTTTTCAGCTGTCAATGTTTCTTTAACATTTTTTGTCTTCAGTTTTCAGATGTCAATGTTTCTTCGACATTTTTTGTTTTCAGCTGTCAATGTTTCTTTGACATTGTTTGTCTTCAGTTTTCAGCTGTCAATGTTTCTTTGACATTGTTTGTTTTCAGCTGTCAATGTTTCTTTGACATTGTTTGTCTTGAGTTTTCAGCTGTCAATGTTTCTTTGACATTGTTTGTCTTGAGTTTTCAGCTGTCAATGTTTCTTTGACATTTTTTGTCTTCAGTTTTCAGCTGTCAATGTTTCTTTGACATTGTTTGTCTTCGGTTTTCAGCTGTCAATGTTTCTTTGACATTTTTTGTCTTCAGTTTTCAGCTGTCAATGTTTCTTTGACATTTTTTTGTCTTCAGTTTTCAGCTGTCAATGTTTCTTTGACATTGTTTGTTTTCAGCTGTCAATGTTTCTTTGACATTGTTTGTTTTCAGCTGTCAATATTTCTTTGACATTTTTTGTCTTCAGTTTTCAGCTGTCAATGTTTCTTTGACATTGTTTGTCTTCGGTTTTCAGCTGTCAATGTTTCTTTGACATTGTTTGTTTTCAGCTGTCAATGTTTCTTTGACATTTTTTGTCTTCAGTTTTCAGCTGTCAATGTTTCTTTGACATTGTTTGTTTTCAGCTGTCAATGTTTCTTTGACATTGTTTGTTTTCAGCTGTCAATGTTTCTTTGACATTGTTTGTTTTCAGCTGTCAATGTTTCTTTGACATTGTTTTCAGCTGTCAATGTTTCTTTGACATTGTTTGTTTTCAGCTGTCAATGTTTCTTTGACATTGTTTGTCTTCAGTTTTCAGCTGTCAATGTTTCTTTGACATTGTTTGTCTTCAGTTTTCAGCTGTCAATGTTTCTTTGACATTTGTCTTCAGTTTTCAGCTGTCAATGTTTCTTTGACATTGTTTGTTTTCAGTTTTCAGCTGTCAATGTTTCTTTGACATTGTTTGTCTTCAGTTTTCAGCTGTCAATGTTTCTTTGACATTGTTTGTTTTCAGCTGTCAATGTTTCTTTGACATTGTTTGTCTTCAGTTTTCAGCTGTCAATGTTTCTTTGACATTGTTTGTCTTCAGTTTTCAGCTGTCAATGTTTCTTTGACATTGTTTGTCTTCAGTTTTCAGCTGTCAATGTTTCTTTGACATTGTTTGTCTTCAGTTTTCAGCTGTCAATGTTTCTTTGACATTGTTTGTCTTCAGTTTTCAGCTGTCAATGTTTCTTTGACATTGTTTGTCTTCAGTTTTCAGCTGTCAATGTTTCTTTGACATTGTTTGTCTTCAGTTTTCAGCTTTCAGTGTTTCTTTGACATTGTTTGTCTTCAGTTTTCAGCTGTCAATGTTTCTTTGACATTTGTTCCTTGAACACTTCTTCGTCGTCAAACGCTAAATATTGTGTAGACTTGTTAAACCACTCTTTGTGATTTGTATGTAATTTGAGCCTAAGAGCGATTGTACGTTGTGCTATTTATGCGCTCACAGCACATCCGATTTCTGCAACGTTTTTTATTTACTAGGGTAGCTTTCCTAGGCCTGTACCTAAGTCACCTCTTACGACATGCCGTGTACGTCGCAGTGTTACTATTATTTGCTCCCCTCTCGAGCCTCGGCAACACACAAGCGAGCATGAACATGGGGTATTACGTTTTATTGTTGGTCTCCGATATGACGATGCACGTGATCTCACCTACCCTGAAATCAAGAATCAATAAGACTAGTCTGATCGCTTCACATTGAACACTGACTGAGTATTTGTTTTAAACGAACGAAAGGTGATCACCCTAGCACACACACACACACACACACACTTATATACACGTATATATGAAGAATATCCAACTTGTACAAGATGTTTGATGTTATGAAAATAGGTTGATATTATTTAACGAGAAAATCTCAAGTGCAGTCTTGTTGATCGAGATAGTAATGTTATTATACATATATCAGAGACATCCTATCGTCGGATGATGTGCGCGTGCGTTCACGTAGGGAAACTTTTTTGTAAAAGGCAACGAAACTGTGAGAACGTCATTGGAATATCTTATTGTTCACTGTCTACACGTAAAGATAATCTCACAGCCAACTCTAGATAAGTTGATAGTTGACTCTGGGTAATCCCACAACTTGTAACGCCGCTTATGGGTGTGCAGCAGTGCTATCTCACGCTTTTTCTATATTGGTGGGCATTTGACTAATGACTGTTGAGACGCGGGCACCATGTGTCAATTGTAATAATAATAGTAAAGTAACATTAATAGTAAAGTAACATTAATAGTAAAGTTAAAGTTAATTGCATATCCGTTACAGGACTTTGCGAATCAACCCCAGCTTTGTAACGCTGTTTGTGATTTTTCTAGGCATTATTACGTTCAGTAATTTGTCATTGCTTTCTGAACGGGTGCTGCCATCGTCCTTTTGTTAAAATCCACGCGAAAAATTTGCAACCAAACTATCCACAGCGTGATTGGAACTCAGAACGAGCGAGTGATTAACCCCTAGGGCTACAGACGCCACCACGTTAATAGTAAAACATGAATAAGAAATAAATGAGATGAAAACTGAATCCTGATGACAAGTTTAATGTGTTTCAATGTTATTGCTTATGGAGACAAAACTGAATCATACTGCTATTCAGAAACACATGTGTGATGTGTTTCAATGTTGTTGCTTATGGAGACAAAACTGAATCATACTGCTATTCAGAAACACATGTGTGATGTGTTTCAATGTTGTTGCTTATGGAGACAAAACTGAATCATACTGCTATTCAGAAACACATGTGTGGTAATCGAGACCCGCAAGGGAAGCAAAGAATAGTACCACTGCAACCTACAATGCATGTCGTAAGAGGCGACTGATGTAGGTCCTAGAGATGCTACGCTAGTAAATAATAAGCAGCGCAGAAATCGGATGTGCTGGCCTACTTATAGGCGCATAACTCGCACAATGTACAATCACTCTTAGGCTCAGATCACATACAAATCACACAGAGTGGTTGATATGGAGCGTTGAAAGAAGAAGAAGAAGAAAGAAGTTATTCAGAAACACATTTGTTTTTCTCTGGAAATTCTGATTAACATTAATGATAAAATATTGCGCTAGGGATGTATCACATGGACGTCATGACCTCCTCGGGCACCGCCAATGGACAGTGTTGGTGTCTAGTTTAAGAGATCTGACAGTACTCGCTACTGTAAAGACGACAAAATGTCATATGTATACACAATATACTGTTCGCCCCCGACTATGCATGCATTCACAGCAGGCGATCGACAAGAAGAAAAGTTCTAATCAAGCCAGAAGGCGGGGACGATAATGAATCTCCACATACTTCTGTCCTGAGTACTATCAATTTTGTTGTTGACTCTCTTCCGTTCCATGAAGCTAGGCTGTCAAGAATGGTATCTTTCCTTTGATTTTACCTGTTGTCACTATGTGTTCCAACGCACCTAATTTCAATACATGCCCGAAAAATAATGATTACCTCTTTCTTATGCTGATAAAGTGAGATCTCTGTGGTTTGAATTTCTTCGCTTCTCGTGCATCCTTTGCTTGATAAAGTGATATCTCTGTGGTTTGAATTTCTTCGCTTCTCGTGCATCCTTTGCTTGATAAAGTGATATCTCTGTGGTTTGAATTTCTTCGCTTCTCGCGCATCCGTTGCTTGATAAAGACCTTTTGATCGAAACGTTGCTTTATATTGTTTTTATACTTGGTAAAACTACAGTACTTTCTGAGTGTTTCCTAATTTCTACATAGTTTGACTGCAGTCTTCCCGTATATCGATACTGTTTCCGTGTTTCAACATCTTTCAACACATCAACAATAATGATGCTTTTTTATCAGTCCATGGAATTCTCAACATTCTTCTGTAGAACCATATCTATGTGATCTCTCGAGATTTGTTTCTTTCTGTTGTTTTTATTGTCCATGATTTACTTCCATACGTCAGTATTGATTCTATATACATACTACTTGATGTATCCAAACTGATAGATTTATGACCACTTAAAATACCGACTTGTCTAATTATCACACAACAGAAATGTAACTCACGCCCACGGTTCTTTGAATATTTGATATTTATATATATATCTATAACGTAGTGGAAATTCTATTCTACGTTGTCGGCGCTATACGATCGCTACTGCAGCTTTCAGTTTATGAACATCAATCAGATACAAGCTATATACAGCCCTGCTCTTGATAAGATGATTTATGGTTCAGGGGTAGCGGGGAGAGATGTTAGCATGGAAGGAAACTATGTTTACCTCACTTTCAAGACAATCTTAGTGAATAAGAAAACTATTGATCTGTAAGACAATCTTAGTGAATGAGAAAACTATTCACCTGTAAGACAATCTTAGTGAATGAGAAAACTATTCACCTGTAAGACAATCTTAGTGAATGAGAAAACTATTGATCTCGCATTTACGAACACATCATTTCCAAGAAAAGTTAACCAGTGTGAGTGCCGTCCACCTTGTCTCCAAGATAAATATTTATGGGAGAGAACGATACACATCTCCTCCAATACAAGCTAGCCATTAGGGAGCCGTTCACCTGGTCTCCAAGATACATGTGTATGAAAGACATAGATTCACATCCCTTCTAAGAAAAGGTAGCCAGTAAGAGAGCTAGTCACATCACTTCTAAACAAAGGTAGCCAGTAAGAGAGCTATAGTCTGTCCATTAATTCGTGAGCACGTTTGAAATTGATTTTCTCGAAAACTACCTGTTGGATCTCAGTGATTTTTGCATGCGGCCTTAGAATATCCATGACGCTAAAATAAAGCTAACCAGTAGTCCATAGATGCTACGGATTTTGCACATCGGCGAATTCCTTTGATCTTTATGACAATTGCAAATACGGGGGCTCAAATTTTAGATTTTACAGTAATCCCTAGAATTTGTCCATGTCAATTCTATTCATAGGTGTATCTCCATATTAACTTGATAGGTCAAGTAATTAAATGTGTTGCCCTTTATGTGCAATCGTGAACTTGGATACAATATGCAACAGTTAGTCCTCCCTTCGGTCACCATTAGACCCCAGGGTGTCTTAACTTCACCACAAATTGTATGATGGTAGACGCATTTGGATATGGAAATGTATATGTTGCTATTTCTCAGTCTGTAATCAAAATATGATTTGTATCATCCCGAATCTGACGATTCCATGAGGTTGATAATTGTTACTGGCGGGACAAATTGTAATCCATCTCGGTGCCAGTACTCGTCTTCCTCTCGGAGCACATGTTCAACACACTTCTTCCAGAACTGCATGTCTATCATTGAGAGGGACTCACGTGTCAGAACTTCAACATCACACATTTTAAACGTCCTGTTCTGTTCGGCAACTTGCCCTTTTACTTTAGCCCAGACAAGCTCTATCGGATTGAGGTGAGCATGATATGGAGGTAGTCGCAAAGACGTGTGGCCGTATTCCGCAATGATTGTGTCAATATGAAACACCTTTGTCTTATTTTTCATCCTCACCAGGTGCAACAACTCGGGTTTCAAATATGTATCATCGAAGCTGACATTTTCCTTAGCAAGCCAAGTCCTAATTTGATCTTTTGTATTTGATGCAGTTGGTACTTTGTTTTCCGCTGATACTGCGTTGTGATAGGATGCATTATCCATTACCAAGCATGATGGTCTGTTTAGAATTGGAAGTAGATCTTTCTCCATCCAGTGCCTGAAAATATGTCCATTCATTTCTGTGTGGTAGTCCCTACCGTCGGTACTTTTGATTGGAAAATAAGTCCAGCGTCATGGACAAGACCTTCTTCACTGCTTCCTGCATGTGTTAGTATAATACGCTGGCCTTTGCTGCTTGGTATTTTTTCTTTCTGTTCACCGTCTACTGATTGCCATTCTTTAGCATTGGTGTGGTGAGCATTGACCCAGGATTCGTCCAAATATACAATATCATAGCCTTGCCTCCGCCGCTCACGGATCTGCCTCAGGTATTTACTTCGGGCAGCAATTAAATGTGGCTTTTCACAAATAATATTCCTGCCGCCTATAGTTTTTCTGAAGGTGAAGCCGGCGGCTCTTACAATTTTCCATAGAGTACTTTTAGAAATGTCTATGCTGCAATCTGATTGCAGTTTTAATTTCAGTTTCCTGAGAGTAACAAGTTGATTTGTCGCAAACATTTTCAAGAGCCCCGTCTTATGACATCTATGTCAAAGTCGTCAATTGTTCTTTTCCTTCCTTGCTTGACATTAGTGCACTTTGTGTCCTGTTTAATCCATCGGGAAAAGGATTCTCTATTCAGACCAAGCGCCAGTTGCGTTCGTTTCTCAGGGTTATGAATATCGCAATATAGATGACCTCTTAGATTCCTACGGAAGTGTTGGTATAGTAAAACTGTAACCTTCTGCATTGTTATAAATGTGCACTTCAGACTCATTATGAATGTGATATCAATGTCAGTTTTGATAAACCAACAAATATGATACAATAGCTTCATACAAATAGCGAGATACACCTATAACTATACAACGGTATCCCAATTATAACGCCATATGCTTTCCGCTTTCAAAGTCGACTGGGTTAGGTGCACGGGAGTTCGTGAAATTGTTGTTTACTCACGATATTTCAATGTTACCATAATGTATTTTTAGAACAACGCGTCTGTGTACCGTAGATCTGTTACTATTGTGTACAATCCGGTGAGGTTGATTTTAATATAACCTGAAGAAGAAAAATATTTCAAACTACATCAAATTTTCTTGGAAAAAATATTTCTCTAGCGTCATGGATATTCTAAGGCTGCTTGCAAAAATCACTGAGATCCAACAGGTAGTTTTCGAGAAAATCAATTTCAAACGTGCTCACGAATTAATGGACAGACATTAGTCACATCTCTTCTAAGAAAAGGTAGCCAGTAAGAGAACTAGTCACATCTCTTCTAAACAAATGTAGCCAGTAAGAGAACTAGTCACGCCCGTGTGTTGCCCGAAAATGGAGAAAAGAATAGTAACACTGCGACCCACAAGGCATGTCGTTAGAGGCGACTGAGGTAGGGGCCTAGGAAAGCTACCCTAGCAGATAAAAAGCGTTACAGAAATCGTATGTGCTGGCCTACTTGTAGGCGCATAACAGGACAACGTACAATCGCTCTTAGGCTCGGATCACATACAAATCACACATAGTGGTTAAACAAGTGGTGGATATGAAGCGTTTGAAGAAGAAGAACAGAGCTATTCGCCAGTTCACCTACAGCTCACCTACAAATTATAATACCCACTTATGTAATCTCCCAATACTTCACATGTCTACGCCACTATGTGCTATATCATTCCCATTACTAATCTTCTTGTATGTTTTGTCACTCGATTATTTGCTTATTCCATGTCCAGATCTCTCTCTCTCTCTACTATGTTGATCTATCTTGTAGACAGTTTTGTATATTTGCCGCCAACCTGCATCATCAAAATCAGACATTTTATTACTAGTGTATCGGTTTCAGCTAACCTTCGCTTCCTCTAGTTTTTACATACACATATCTCTCTGTGTCTGTCTGCTTCATTTCTCACGTTCTATATATGATAAAAATATGTTTAAAATATGAGTTTTATGAGATATGTTTTGCTTGTCGTCAACGTAATCCAGGTGATATACATATACATGTGTGTGCGTCTGTGATAGATGTACATGTATGTTTGTGCATGAGTGAGTGAGTGAGTGAGTGAGATAGACAATTGTATCTGTGTTGTCAGTAGGTAAAGGGAGGCGTCCCCGTGTGTTGCCGGGGCTCGATAAGGAGCAAAGAATAGTAACACTGTGACCTACAAGGCATGTCGTAAGAGATGAGTAAGGAGGTTAGACGTGGGGCTGAGTACCTCATCCCGTAGAAAAGATAAGCCAAAAAGTTCAACAAGCATTGACAGTACACACACACACAAAAACAACCTAACTCAACCTTCTGAACTAGGGAAGGTCCCCGAACAGGGGACTGATGTCACTGATCTGGCACCCACCCTCCTCCCCGGCCCGATGTCCGCACCTGCAAACCGGTCTCTTCTTGATAAGCACTGTAATATATATATATATATATATTCTTCATTTCCACCATTGACTTCTTTATAGCAGTGTTTCGGGGGAAGGGATGGGGTTATAATGATCTTGTGTGTGCTTGTCCTAACGCACTTCGTAAGCTGCTATTCATTTTCTTATGGCTGTTCTTGTTGCCGTCGATCCATCTTTTACGTGGTCTTCCTCCATCTCCTCTGATTGTATCCATGTTTTGCTACTTTGCCACAGTATTGGGTCCTTACTTATTAGTTATTGCAAATCCTTTACATGACTTTGCGAATCAACCCCAGCTTTTAACGCTGTTTGTGATTTTTCTAGGCATTATTACGTTTAGTAGTTTGCCATTGCTTTTGAACGGGTGGTGCTGCCATCGTCCTTTTGTAAAAAAAATCCACGCGAAACAATTTCCAACCAAACTGTCCGCAGCGTGATTCGAACTCAGAACGTTGGGGATAATAGCCGGAGTCACTATCCCCAAAGCCACTAATAATATTTTATTTTGTCAACACGACCAGCCACAAAAATCCCCTCCCACTTCCCCTATACTTTGTTACCGCGCCCGAAACGCCAACATTTCTTTCATAATCACCAAGCTCCTCCATCTCAACAACACATCTACAAACTGACGAGATCCCTCCATCTCAACAACACATCTACAAACTGACGAGATCCCTCCATCTCAACAACACATCTACAAACTGACGAGATCCCTCCATCTCAACAACACATCTACAATCTGACGAGATCCAGAGAAAGAACGCGCTAATGTCGTCAGTTTCACAGTTTTTGTCTACAGTTCTTTCCCCTTCTCATCAAACCTACTACACACGTTTCACTTATCATTCCAAACTGTCTTTTCAAATCTTATTTCCAAAAATAGATTTGTTGAATATTTCGCTCAAGTTTATAGTTCTCAACTGTAAAGCGTCTTCTCTTATTAGCATAGTTTATTTCTTCTACTGACATTGTTACTGCCAAAGTTAGTTATTTATTTTGTAACAACGTTCATCTTGTTTTTTTAAAATACTCTTAAACGCAGTCACAATCTTTTAATGATAATTACAACCTTTTTGTTTGTTGTTTATCTCATGCTAATTATAGCCGCGTGGAAATCCCATGTTTCCGTGTGATTGGCAGTTCTGTGTCTAAATATATGTATATATATATATATATATATATATATATCTCAGGTCAGTGGCAGCATGACCTTGAGCAAATTGTTCATATTCGTTGACTGAGTCGATGGGTGTAATCGCATGCTTCCTTTTATTTTCTTATTTTCTAATCATGTTTTGCCTCACAGCGTCAGAATAAGAAGAGATTTCTAGAACGGGCTTTTGTGTGCGCTTCATAAAGTATTTTCGTGGTCTCTGATATCCACCTTTTGCGTGAACGTCCTTTTGCTTTGTATGCACTGTATCGGAGTAATAATGCTCTTTGAGGTGAACTGTCTGTTGATAATCTGCTTATGTGACCGAACCAATTAATTTGTTGTTTCTTGATGTTGTAATAAGTGTAAATATTAGAGCAGTTATTCCTACTTTGAGTCGTTTCAAACAAAGACAAAATTTTTTTTTAGCAAATTACATTTAGTTTGATCAAAAAGCACGTTAAATTTGTAATCAAGAGAGAATGTGCGATTTTAACGTGGGGAGGGGGGACATTTTTCCAGAGGCTCTAAGATTGTTCCTGGAGCTACGGAGTTCGTGCTTTGTGCAATACTCTCAGCAGGTGGCTTGCCATTTCTGCCGAGAGGGGCCGAGCTATATGGGGTAAAACCTGGTGCAATGAAGTCAATCATTGGGCTTAAAACCCTTTTTTAAGTTCCCTGTAACTAGTTTTTTTTCTCACAGCTTATCATTGGATGTTGAGTATATCTGTACATACATGTGCCGGTTCAGTTACATTGTTTACCTGAACAAATGTTTACCAGGTTGTTACATTTGTTTATTATGTCATAATCATGTATATTTTATATCTTAGAGATGATTTATATTGATAGTTCCGAGTTTTTCTTGCTTTTGATGTGTTTATTCCCCCGGAACCAGGATACACTGTTTGACAAATAATGTTGCTGAAGAATTCCAGTTCTTGAAACTTGAAAATCTTATTTCTTACGGGTGTTTGAAGCTTATGAAACAATAACCAGTGACCGCACATAACAACACCGAAGTGACCGCACATAACAACACTGGAGTGACCGCACATAACAACACCGGAGTGACCGCACATAACAACACAGGAGTGACCGCACATAACAACACAGAAGTGACCGCAAACATCTGTCGGTATTGGTACAGCCCGAAAAGAACAACATACCAAATGTGCTAACAGGTTGATTAATCAGCACCGAACTGACGTATTGGGCTGCTGTGCGCTGCTGGATTTGTTGAGTGCTATTATGATAGTCCTCATATAACTTATATATGCCTTCCATCTTGGGCATGCTCAACAGTAGAAGACTAAGATGGCTAGGAATGGACAGTAGCCATATAACCACAACAAGTGTTGCTTTGTAAACTTTCAGAAGGGATCACCAAGACAAGACCACAGCTCAGATATAAGAATGTCTGCATGGACCTCCATGAAGAACTTCTGTATCAGTCCCAACAAATTGGAAAAACTAGCTGATGACCGAGTTATGTGGGAAAACAACATTACACAAAGGTGCAGACTTGATTGAAAAGAGCCTTATTTGTGAGCTTATAGATAAGAAAAACAGAAAAGACAATCGCAAACTCAGAAGTTATCACAGTAGAACAGACAAAAATATCTAAGAAAGTATATATAGCAATACGATTATGATCGAACCAGACCTGATCATTCTGTGTCTAGCAATACGAAGTGTTTGTGGAAAAACTCCTCAGCAAAGCTATTTTTAATAACATGCTGGTTATGTTCGTAAAAACGCTCGTGCTGCTGGGGCTAGGCAATTGGTGACGTTAGCAATAAAGGTTTGTGGTTCGACTCCCGAGTTTGGTCATTTGTGTGTTTGTTTTTTCCGCAAGCTGCTAATACTTGTACACTGTGTCTATTTATTGCTCATATTCATTGCTTCCAATGGAGTTCTTCAAAACACTTCTTTGTTCTCTTCTCTTCTCAGATTATGAAAATTTCAAACTTGGAAAGTAGTTTTACAATAGAAAGACAAATGATTGAGACAAGTTGATCATCAACGCTAAGACATGATTGAGTTAATGAGCAGCTGTTTATCTGGTTTCTCGTTACACTTTCTTCATTTCTACTGTATCTGTCAGAATCTTAGATGATATCCCAGGCTAGGTTTTCTGTGAAGAGAACAAGTGTTACTCCACTGAGAGATGGATGGACTTGCTTTACTTAATGTGTTTCACCTTCATGACTTTAGTTAGAGCTGATATTGATCTGATTGACGGTAGTGATATCTAGTCTAGCTGATTCTTCTTTCCTGTTCATTAAAATCTAATCTTCCTGCCGCCAGGTAATGCCCTTTTCAAGATGGTTTGTTAACAGAACCATCATCGATGCAACCCGAGCATTCTCGTAAGTGCTCAATATCTTTAATAGATGACGAATGTATGCATGCTGATGGTTCCCGTATCTCGCTGGCTATGCACACACATCATCCGTCCTACATGTCCTGTTCTGTTATGAGTTATGGGTAAAGGTACTGGTACAGACAAGGATCAGAGAAATCAGCTTTAGTTTGTCCCTGGACACGCAGGAGTCAAAGGTAATGAAGGAGTTGATCGAATTATTGACATGACTACGATATCAGAGGGAGCTACAACAATCTTAATGCATTGAGTCTTTCCTAACAAAGGAGTTTCAGGATTGGGAATCCCACTCGCTGACCAGATTGGTACAGCCCGAAGAAAACGTCATACGAAATATGCAAAGAAGATGAATTAATCAACATTGAACTGGTGTGGTTGGGCCGCTGGACGTTGCTAGATTTATTGAGGCGGGGATCGGAGCACCTATATACATGTCATGAGTGCTATGATGATAGTCCTCATATAACTGATAACTGAACTAACCTATAATGATATAGTAGTGTGATATAAATATAATAAAGATCTCACATTACCAGACTGTTGGGGTTGATGTGGATAATTTCTGTTATCACTAAAGATAACTCCTTTCTTTACTAAAGATAATCCCTTTATGGGGTCTCTGTGGCCTAGAGGTTCGGTGCTCGCCTCTCGTTCTAAAGATACTTGATTCGCTTCCTCGTGCAACCATCGAGATATTTTGCCAGAGATCCCTGATCTCAATGTAGGTGAGATCGGGCTCGTAGTCATGTCGGAGACGGACGATAAAACGTTGATCCCGTGTTCAATTTGAGCACGTAAAAGAGCCATTGTCAGTTCAAAATCGAGAAGAGCAGGCTGGAAAACTGCCGCCCGGGTAAAATTCATTAGAAAAATTTAGAAATAAAATTCCTACAAAATATCTTCTAAATTACATCGGGGACTCTCGCTAGTGCTACGGAGCTCGTGCACTGCCGCTGAGATTGTCCTGTGTAAGAAAGAGACTGTGGTACATATGGTAACTCACAGAAGTGTAGTGATGATGGTTCAATCAATCAATCATTTCCTTTCTTCACGAAATTGTTCTTTTTTCTGAACTCTACGACACGGGCCCCCTTCGTGATTGTTGGATCGACTTGGCCGTGTACATCCGAACGTGACAGATGGAGAACTATAGCATAATGACAGACATGAGACGACGATGTATAGACAGACTTATAGATCAGGTATATATTTGTGGCAATTAGACAAAAACACTATTCAACCGTGCTAATTTTTGTACTTGCTTTTTTCTTGTTTCCTTTCTCTCATGTCTTTCTCATGGTGTGCTGTTCACTTGTGTTTCACTGTTTCCTTCTCTCTATCTCGTCCTATTCTAAGGGAGTTAACATTCTTTTTTTACAAGCAACAGAAAGGGAGCTTATCTGATCTATTAATGCTTATCGTCATTCAAGTTTTTTTTTTAATACCCAGAATTAGTGATAGATATATATATACATACACTTTTGATTCGTGAGTATCTTTATTGGCAAAAAATTTTTTAAATAAAAACCAGCAAATGCGCGAGGTAAATGTAAATGTGTTTGTGGTTTGAGAAGATAGTACTGAATATTGTATGACGATTCTAGTGGGATTTCTGACCCAGTAGCAACATGCATTATAGTTGATACAAGCAATTATTGAGAAGATAGTACTGAATATTGTATGACGATTCTAGCGAGATTTCTGACCCAGTAGCAACATGCATTATAGTTGATACAAGCAATTATTGAGAAGATAGTACTGAATATTGTATGACGATTCTAGCGAGATTTCTGACCCAGTAGCAACATGCATTATAGTTGATACAAGCAATTATTGAGAAGATAGTACTGAATATTGTATGACGATTCTAGCTCTGACCACATACATCATTTTTGGTACAATCAGTTATTGAGAAGGATTCATTTATATTTTCATATATATATTATACACTCAAACCATTTCGATGTTAACAGTTACATATATTGCTTCAATGTCTTCATAAACATATTGATGGTGTTTCGATGTTTGCAGAGAAATATTGAAGTTGGTTATTTTTGTTGCGAACTGTTTATGTTGATGCCGTTTGAATGGTTTTACTTGATCCTACTTGGTACGTGTGTGTTTAACCACAGAACGTAGACAATTGGTATTTCTCGTCTCTAAACTAATTCTGTCATTGAACTTGTCATGTAGAACATATAACCCAGTCAAGTCAATAAACATCTTGTTTTCATACCATGAGACATATTATAACCCGACATTTCTCTTGACTAGAACCCACAGGAGAAGACATGAACCATGATGCCAACGAAAACATGAAGAAGAACAGTAGACGAGGATTGCAAATGTCTACTCTGTCACGAACAACGTTAACGAATACATGACGAAGAACGTAGACGAGGATCACCTTTATTTTTGTCCCTAGGCACGCAGGAGTTAGGGGTAATGACCGAGCTGATAGATCGGCTGGCTTGGCTACAATATCAGAGGGAACTGCAATGGAACGAAGTGACATTCTTCACGCATTGAGAGAGTCTTTCCGAACAAAGGAGTTTCAGGACGTGAATCCCACTCGCTGACCAGATTGAAAGAGATGGGTGTCAATATTGGTGCAGTCCGAAAAGAACGACATACTAGATATGCAAAGAGATTGATTAATCAACATCGAACTGGCGTGTTGGGCTGCTGGATTTGCTGAGGCGGAGATCGGAGCACATATGGACGTGTCCGGAGTGCTATGATGATAGTCCTCATACAACTGATAACTGGTAGACGAGGATGTCAAATGTCTAGACTATCACGAAGAACGTTAACGAATACGAGACAATCAAATTCAGTTTAAGATTTCTTCTTCTTTCAACGTTTGTTAACCACTCTTTGTGATGTGTATGTGATCTCAGCCTGAGAGCGATTGTACGTTGTGCCAGCTAAACGTCCACAAGTAGACTCGCACATCCGATTTCTGCGACGCTTTTTATTTACTAGGGTAGCTTCCCTAAGCCCTTACCTAAACCGCTTACGACATGCCTTGTTTTAGGTCCCAGTGTTACTATCCTTTGCTTCCAGTTCGGATGCCGGCTACACACGGGCGGGTGTAAGATAACAGTAGCATTCTTAAGTTGGTACTGGACACGATCAATGTTAGATTTAATACGTGTTCCCTTTCTACTTCATGATTCCCTTTCTACTTCATGGTTCCCTACTGAGATGATAAATGTTAATTTTAATACATGCACCCTTTCTACTTCATGGTTCCCTTTCTACTTCATGGTTCCCTTTCTACTTCATGGTTCCCTACTGAGATGATAAATGTTAGTTTTAATACATGTACCCTTTCTACTTCATGGTTCCCTTTCTACTTCATGGTTCCCTTTCTACTTCATGGTTCCCTACTGAGATGATAAATGTTAGTTTTAATACATGCACCCTTTCTACTTCATGGTTCCCTTTCTACTTCATGGTTCCCTTTCTACTTCATGGTTCCCTACTGAGATGATAAATGTTAGTTTTAATACATGCACCCTTTCTACTTCATGGTTCCCTTTCTACTTCATGGTTCCCTTTCTACTTCATGGTTCCCTTTCTACTTCATGGTTCCCTACTGAGATGATAAATGTTAGTTTTAATACATGCACCCTTTCTACTTCATGGTTCCCTACTGAGATGATAAATGTTAGTTTTAATACATGTTCCCTTTCTACTTCATGGTTCCCTACTGAGATGATAAATGTATGCATGGTTTTGTTGTTTCATTTTCTCAAAGCAAATTGCGATGTTCCATTACTATCTCTAATAATTATGCTTTTCTTCAAGTTTTCATCTCTCACTATTTTTACATTTGTCGCTTTAATAGAAATCACTCGGGCGTTCTTTGAAGAAATTTCTTCTTAAAATACTTCATTTGCACTTTTGATTGCTTTTTTCTCTTCTTTCTATTCGCTAGTTTTTGTGTTTTAGATGATATTGTTTTCAAGTCTTGAATAATATCTTTGTTTTTATCATTGTCATGTATTTGGCTTCATCATTCACAATGTAACAATTTCTTGTAGAGCCTGAACTTATATTCGTGGTATGTTTTGTGATTTTCAGCTTCTTTTATTATCATTTCTCTATGTGGAATATACTCAATGACTTACTAATGTTTTCATTTATTGGACATTGTCATTATCTTTATGTGCCACGTCTGTTGATTACGACACCATTTTCATGTGCCGAATGGTTTAGAACGTCACTCCCCTACAGGAGACTCGGGATCAATCCACGGTAGGGCTGCCGAGATTGTTGTTTTTACTGTCGGGGCATACAGAAAAATCATAACCGTAACATTATCGCGGAGACTGCATTAGCCATTATATTCCGCCATCTCATTTCCACCTCTTCCCCCTCCCCTCTGTCCTACACCGCCCAAAAGGGGTACCACAGGCAGTAACGATAGCTTTTTCTATCTTATAAAGTATTTTTTCCATCAGTAATTATTCCGTAAGTTTTTGATATCTTTATTTCTATATTTCATGAAATACGCACATTTGTCTTATAAATCATCATCAAATAGCTTGTCTTGAACAGAACTTTGTCATCTTAATAGTATTCCGGAATTTCTCTCTCTCTCATGGGCCAAATGTCCCGCCTCTGCAGCCGTCATGTTCAAGCCATCAGTTACATCCTGAATCCATCATCACTGTGGTCTTCGTCTTCTTCTCTTTGCCGGTATGCCTCCTTCCATAATGGTCTTCTCCAGCTCTTCATGTCTTTTGCCAAAATACCTCAATGTTCTCTTTCTTATTTGTAGCATCAGCCAGTTTTCTTTGATTTTGTGTTCTTTCTGTCACATAAATACAGGTGAGAATAGTTTCAATATGTATCTTCTAGTTAACTGGGTGGTCATTACCTGTATAACAATTCGGAACACTATACCAGTATTATACCAAATATGTTAGCTTTTCCAAATAGGTTTTTTTTAAATCATTCATAACCGTCTATCTTTGAATCTTAGCCGTGTGTCTTTGTCTTCTAGCTTTTTGTCGTGTCCAAGTAAAATCTGGCCAGCAATGGCGAAGTGCGGTAGGGCCATTCAGAATCGGGACTGTTGAATTCTGGACACGACTTTGCTAGCGCATTTCCACCATGTTTGGTCGGGTATTTTCCGGTTTCGTTTGCAGAGCTACTGAGTTAGTGCTTGAGCAACGCTGTGAGCCATGAATGTTACATGGAATGCTTTTTGTTGTGTCAACCGTGCGTTTGTTGTGAGTATTCAGAAAATGGCGGACAACGTTTATGACGAACCGATTCAATCTACCGTATACAGTGATATTGCGTGTGCAGGAAGCTGGATTTTCTCGTGACTGAATTGCAATTCAAGTGATGAACAGTTTTGTGTTGACACTTTAGCGACGGCCATATTCATTTATGCGGTGCAGGTTGCTTTTTGTGGCGGTACGGGCTGTTTCATTCTAGAAATAACACACAGGAGACAGTTGTTAGAATTTCGTGTGATTTTCGTTGGCACAGGAACGGCGCAATTATGGGGTTACACGTTGCAGTGAAGTTGGAACTGTACATATGAGCAACTATGTCTTGTCAAGTAGTGTATTTCGATATGCTCTGTAGTGCGCCTGTGTGTGTGTGCGCCTGACTGTCTGCGTACGTGCGAAAATATGCATAAAAGTGGTACATGAACTTAAACACATAAAAGTAATCTCAAGAACTGTTTGATATTAACCTATACACAAGTACCTGCAGCATATATATATCTACTTGTTGTCTCATACTATCTGCTCTCTCTCTATGTCTCTATCTCTTTTCTCTCTCTGTCTCTCTCATATCACAACCTCAGGCTAATAAGATTTCATGTGTTACTTGATGTATATAGAAGTATCATAAACATATATAAGTCACTGGCACGTGCCCAAATGACGCTCACCTTCAGATTATTACAGACAAAAGGTGATTCTTTGCGCTACATGCTCTGATCTAACCAAAACAAGGTTCGTCGTAAGGTTAAAAGAGTGTGCCTCTGCTTACAGAGGTGTTTTATCCCCTACTTAACAAACAAACAACATACACGCTACATACATCAACTAGATATAGAATACCCAAACGACTATTTTATGGTGAGCTGCATAGCGGTAAACAAACGCTCACGGGGGCGCAGAAAAGCGATTCAAAGATACACTCAAGAACTCGATGAAATCCTTTGGCATAGATGTCAACAAATGGGAAAATGTTGCTCAAGACAGATCAGCCTGGCGCACACTTCTTCGACACGGTTCCTCGGCATGCGAAGCAGGTAGAACAGCACGGATGGAATAAAAACGTCAAAAAAGGCAGTAAAACTTCCCACAAGTGCAAGTATACCTTACCCACACTGTACAAAAACATTTCAAACCCGTATCGGGCTCACTAGTCATCTACGCACATACAGACAAACATAGCGCAACTACATTCCATTGGAAGAAAATTTGTGTGGTCATCATCACCCGCGATGGACGAGCATCATCATCAGATATAGTTCCAGTCCTACATACAGATCAACTGTCAACTCTCATGTATTATATTATGAAGAGAAAAACATAGGAATTGCACAAATAGCAGCTGACAGAGACAATTGCACAAATAGCAGCTGACAGAGACAATTGCACAAATAGCAGCCGACAGAGACAATTGCACAAATATCAGCCGACCGAGACAATTGCACATATATCAGCTGATATAGACAATTGCACAAATAGCAGCTGATATAGACAGTTGCACAAATAGCTGACAGAGACAATTGCACAAATAGCAGCTGATATAGACAATTGCACATATATTGAGGACATGTCATAATAAAACATAGACCAACCCGTGCAGGCGTTAGTATCCTTCACTCGCTAACACATCTGTCCTCCAGATAGATATGCCTTTCTTGTAGAGCAAGGACATAGACCAACCCCTGCAGGCGTTAGTATCTTTCACTGCCTAACACATCTGTCCTCCAGATAGATATGCCTGTCTTGTAGAGCAAGGACATAGACCAACCCCTGCAAGCGTTAGTATCTTTCACTCGCTAACACATCTGTCCTCCAGATAGATATGCCTGTCTTGTAGAGCAAGGACATAGACTAACCCCTGCAGGCGTTAGTATCTTTCACTCGCTAACACATCTGTCCTCCAGATAGATATGCCTGTCTTGTAGAGCAAGAACATAGACCAACCCCTGCAAGCGTTAGTATCTTTCACTCGCTAACACATCTGTCCTCCAGATAGATATGCCTGTCTTGTAGAGCAAGGACATAGACCAACCCGTGCAGGCGTTAGTATCTTTCACTCGCTAACACATCTGTCCTCCAGATAGATATGCCTGTCTTGTAGAGCAAGACTGGGATAGAATTAATATTCATTGGTTCTCTTCTCATCCCTGTCCTTTTATTTCTTCTAAAGTTGAATATACCTGTCTAGTTTGTTTCATTATTTATTACCACTTTTGTTAGTCTCCGTGCTTTTACGTACTTTGTGCAATGATTGATTGATTGATTGATTGATTGATTGATTGATTGATGGGACCATCATTACACTTCGCGGTGAGTAACCATGTGTGCTCCGTTCTCTTTCTTACACATGAAGATATCAGCGGCACTAGACAAACTCCGTAGCACCAGCGAGGGTCCCCGATGTCATTTTGAAGATAGTGAAACTATTTTGTAGGAATTTTATTTGTAATCTTGTCTAATGAATTTAACACAGGCAGCGGCTTTCCAGCCTGCTCTTTTCGACTTTGAACTGCCATGTGTTATTTTTCGTGCTCAAATTTAACACGAAATTTACGTTTTGTCGTCCGTCTTCGATAGGACTAGGAACTCGATCTCTCATGTATCTCGGGAAAAAATACCCGAGAGATCGAACCGAGTACCTTTTGAACGAGAGGCGAGCACCTAACCTCTACACCACAGAGATCCCTTTGCTGTGTGCAATGCTCTCGGCAGGTGGCATGCGACTTCTGTCAAGAGGGACCTAGCTACATTGGGCAACGCCCGGGACGATGAGCCCAATCCTTCGACTTTATACCCTTATTTTAGACATACAATATAGGCCAGTAGTTTAATAGAGCGGTGATACGATGAATCCAATCTCATTGTAACATACCTGATAATAATGATGAGGTATGGAGATTGGCAAAGGAAGGGACAAAACTACTGCAGCTTGATATCGGCATAAACTATGAAGAAACACAGCGATTTGACACATACACCGGCATAAACACCAGCTCAATAGCATGAGAAACAGAACATCAGAGAAACGATCCATACTACCAGTTCAATATAAAATAGCAAGTTGTTGTAATATTCATAATTCTCACAGATACAATAACACAACAGTTTGATATACCATCTATATAACCAGCTGAAATATTCACTTCTCATGGGTGGGACTGTGGTACTGACACAATGACTTCCAAGCACATTTGACAAAGATGTTCAATATATGATGATGATGAGTAAAGACAACTTATGTTGTCACCAATTAATGCCTTGAATTCCACGATACGCTCCTTTTTAGATAGCATAAACCTGAGATAGATCACTGCTTTCTTTGAACATGTTAATGCCTGGCATTTGAGAATGAACAAAGAAAACACTTCATTTTTAAATGTTGTAGTCTAATACCTAAAACTATGTTATGTTATGTTATGCGATCGACGTCATGGCACATTGGGCATTCCCATTCGTGCTCTGTCCTCCGTTGCAGCAGCCATCCCAAAGTCCATTTGCTCACAGTACCCATGAGAAGTTGATTACTATATCTTTTCTACCACGAAGACGACACTGTCTGGCATGTCCAAACTTAACACCTAATTCTCGAACTCGTTCCAGTGTCTGAGACCCGCCCATGTCACACAATTGAGAGCGTACCGCATTGATGATATCGGCTCTGTCCATGCTTCTGCCCACTTGAGTCGGGGCACTGTTTGCAAGAGAGTCAGCACGCTCGTTACCCCGCACTCCAGCATGTCCAGGCGTGTACAGCCAAGTCATTTTCTTGAGATGTGATCTCCGAATGCTGTTCACCCATTCCACCCGCATACTTCCAGATGCAATCAGTTGAAGCATACTCATCGAGTCTGATATGATGATCGTATGGGTAGCCTGTTGCTCAGCCACCCATGACAGAGCCCTGGAGGCAGCGGTGATCTCCATAGTCATGCTCGATGTCGTTGTCTCGAAAGCCCGCAGTCCTCATGAAGTGTGCGACCGTTTCGTTGTGCTGAGTAAGCCCACGATGATCTGGTGCCACGCTTGACAGAGCCATCGGTGTAGATAATGATATCACCTGGGTGGGAGTGCTGATCCACGAGTGCAAGAATTTCTGCATTGACGACGCCCGGGGCCCATTCTCTACAGCGGCGTCCAAGTGTGCTGATAACCCTGGCGTAAGCAGTCATATCCTCTGATATAGGCATCCATTCGTCACCGTGCCTCAGCTCATCTAGAGTACAGACCTGTTTAATAATATCCTCTGCCTCGGCCATCCAGGATCGACCTCTCTTCAATCGCCTTCCCTTGTTCTTATTTATGGATTTGTGCAGAGGATGATTTGTGTCCGCAGAAACTCTCAGATACGCTTTTACCTGTGCGACTTTGTGTCTCGTGGCCATCGTTGGCAATCCAAGGACATAGCGCATTGCCTCACAAGAAGTGTCACGTGTGCAACCGAGTATAAGCCTCATCGCTTCATTTTGGATCCTTTCTAACTTATCCAGCGATGTTCTGCTTACTGTTAGAAGACCAAGGCCATAGTCCACCACGCTCAGCACTAGTCCTTGATAAAGAAAGAGTAGTAGGCGTTGCTCAATATCCGCCCCGCCATAACTTTGAGAGCGGTTAGCCCTTTTCTTGCCTTTATGATTACGTTCTCAACATGGCTCTTAAATGACAGGCTTCTGTCAACTGTTATTCCAAGATACTTTAGTGTTTCGGTTCTGTCAATGTCTTTGTTACACATGCTGACAACCGGGGTAGGTGTCTTTACTATGTGAGTTTTAAGAGAGAACCATGTTAGAGAGGCCTTTGCTGGGTTCACATTCGCTTCGAATTCGTTGCACCAGTCACCAATCCTATTCAGCTCACACTGTAATGCAGATGCGATCTCATTTCTGTCCTTGCCCATGCGATACACCAGAATATCATCGGCGTACGACATTGTTCTGCCAACTCCGACCCTTTGTGTGCTGGTTACCCTGACGGTGTATACATTGAAAAGGACTGGCGAGAGTGGTGATCCCTGGGGAAGGCTCATTAGGACCTAAAACTATAATCACTGTAAGCTTCATCTCCAAACTTTTACCTTTGTCGTGTAGTAGTTTGAGGGAAAGGTGGAAACTGAAAACTCAGTTTTTAAAAGAACGTGTCTTTACTGCCTGTAATACCTGCCTGTAAACAAAGAATAACGTGGTTTGGAATGCATCCAAACTCCACAGTATACAGAGTCTTCTACAACAGAACATCGGGACAGAAGGCGAGAGGAATACCACGGAAAAATGGTTAGGTAGCGTAACATAATCCAGTGAAAGAGCAAAAATAACAATCATACAAGCCACCAGAACAGCTCAAGACAAAAGAGAAACCACGACACCGAGCAACAACCCAGTAGCAGTGTGACGACACTGGGCAACAACTCGGTAGCAGTGTGACAAGCCACCAGAACAGCTCAAGACAAAAGAGAAACCACGACACTGAGCAATAACCCGGTTGCAGTGGGACGACACTGAACAATAACCCGGTAGCAGTGGGACGACACTGAGCAATAACCCGGTAGCAGTGAGACGACACTGAGCAATAACCCGGTAGCAGTGGGACGACACTGAGCAATAACCCGGTGGCAGTGGGACGACACTGAGCAATAACCCGGTAGCAGTGAGACGACACTGAGCAATAACCCGGTGGCAGTGGGACGACACTGAGCAATAACCCGGTAGCAGTGGGACGACACTGAGCAATAACCCGGTGGAAGTGGGACGACACTGAGCAATAACCCGGTAGCAGTGTGACGACACTGAGCAATAACCCGGTAGCAGTGTGACGACACTGAGGAATAACCCGGTAGCAGTGGGACGACACTGAGAAATAACCCGGTAGCAGTGGGACGACACTGAGCAATAACCCGGTAGCAGTGGGACGACACTGAGCAATAACCCGGTAGCAGTGTGACGACACTGAGCAATAACCCGGTAGCAGTGAGACGACACTGAGCAATAACCCGGTAGCAGTGTGACGACACTGAGCAATAACCCGGTAGCAGTGGGACGACACTGAGCAATAACCCGGTAGCAGTGTGACGACACTGAGCAATAACCCGGTAGCAGTGAGACGACACTGAGCAATAACCCGGTAGCAGTGTAACGACACTGAGCAATAACCCGGTAGCAGTGGGACGACACTGAGCAATAACCCGGTAGCAGTGGGACGACACTGAGCAATAACCCGGTAGCAGTGGGACGACACTGAGCAATAACCCGGTAGCAGTGGGACGACACTGAGCAATAACCCGGTAGCAGTGTGACGACACTGAGCAATAACCCGGTAGCAGTGTGACGACACTGAGCAATAACCCGGTAGCAGTGTGACGACACTGAGCAATAACCCGGTAGCAGTGGGACGACACTGAGCAATAACCCGGTAGCAGTGGGACGACACTGAGCAATAACCCGGTAGCAGTGGGACGACACTGAGCAATAACCCGGTAGCAGTGTGACGACACTGAGCAATAACCCGGTAGCAGTGTGACGACACTGAGAAATAACCCGGTAGCAGTGGGACGACACTGAGCAATAACCCGGTAGCAGTGGGACGACACTGAGCAATAACCCGGTAGCAGTGTGACGACACTGAGCAATAACCCGGTAGCAGTGAGACGACACTGAGCAATAACCCGGTAGCAGTGTGACGACACTGAGCAATAACCCGGTAGCAGTGGGACGACACTGAGCAATAACCCGGTAGCAGTGTGACGACACTGAGCAATAACCCGGTAGCAGTGAGACGACACTGAGCAATAACCCGGTAGCAGTGTGACGACACTGAGCAATAACCCGGTAGCAGTGGGACGACACTGAGCAATAACCCGGTAGCAGTGGGACGACACTGAGCAATAACCCGGTAGCAGTGGGACGACACTGAGCAATAACCCGGTAGCAGTGTGACGACACTGAGCAATAACCCGGTAGCAGTGTGACGACACTGAGCAATAACCCGGTAGCAGTGTGACGACACTGAGCAATAACCCGGTAGCAGTGGGACGACACTGAGCAATAACCCGGTAGCAGTGGGACGACACAAGAAAAAGAAGAATACCTATTTTTATGGCGGTGTAGTGCCATCAAAATCTCAATTGAATGCTGGGACCTAATGTTGAAGTGTTGAATGAGATCAAGACACAATGAAAGCTTATCAATATAAGAAAGAGGCAGTCATCATTTTTCAGGCATGTGACGAGGAAGGGAGGTTTATAACACATTGTGATAACCGGTAAAATCGAGGGTAGACAAGACAGCGAAAGACAGAGAGAGAAAATGTTGGATAGTCTGACTTTATGGCACGGCAGAGCGTCAACATCTGAGTTGATATCAAACACCAACGACAGAGATTTGTGGAGATCCATGATCGCCTATGCCATCCGTCATGGCACATGATGACGATGATGATGATGGACCAGGGGCGGGAGGGAGGGGCCAACATGGCCGCATGTCTAGTGCAGTCTCCGCGAAACTGTTCAGGTTATGATTTTTCTTTATGCCCCCAACAGGTAAAAAAGCCCCAGCTAGATTAAATGTGCTCTGAGACATGAAACTAACCTGATGTTGATTGCTCACCCTATCCGTGAATCTTAATGTTTTATAAAAGTCAGAGCCCTGGTGTGTTGTTGTTGTTGGTTGCTGCTGCTCATATCTAATTGTGTTGGAAGTTTTCAGTATGATTTTATCCACATGCAGTCTATGATACCATCTAAACATTTTTATGACTCCTTTATCTTGGAATTTATTCGGAAACTATTTGGGGTAAAAAGCCGGTGCAATGAAGTGAATCCTTCAGCTGTAGACTCGTGTAGAGATTGATTATCAGTACTATCATAGAATCACGCAAACGCCTACATTTCGCCGCTAACGTGTAGTCATGAATTCTCCCGTCATCGCCTCCAGATATCATCTACCTTGTAGACGAGTAGAGTCTGCTGTAAGAATCCACACACACACACAATACTGTAGATAATTTGTGTGAGCTGCGTACTATATATAGCTTCCGATACCGTTTTCCCAGACCAGGATCTTGTCTCAACCTCTCACCTGCCGTATATGATCGGTTCTGTCGTCTGTTACTTCATTACCATCCGTTGCCAGAGTAAATGTGCTCTCTGCCATTACCTGCAAAATGACTGCGCGTGCGGCAGGTCAGGGACGTAAATAGCAAATATATGCACATCATCAAACAGATTTTCACAAAAGTGCTGTCGGTACGGTAAACCGCTCGATCTGTTCATTTGTTGTCTGTGAGTAATTGGTGTTGTCAGGGATGTCAGCAGTGAGGAGATTGGTTGTATAGCTGCATCTATATTGAGTACTCGATTGTGTCTGTTATGTAATGATGGTATATCGGTTAGACTTCATGGCAAACTTCATAGTCTAGCTTGAGACTGATAACTTTGTAATGTAGATAAACATATATGAAGGAGATATACAGAGAAGGTGATGTGAAGATATACAGAGAAGGTGATGTGTGGATATACAGAGAAGTTGATGTGTAGATATACAGAGATGGTGATGTGAAGATATACACAGAAGGTGATGTGAAGATATACACAGATGGTGATGTGAAGATATACACAGAAGGTGATGTGAAGATATACACAGAAGGTGATGTGAAGATATACAGAGAAGTTGATGTGAAGATATACAGAGAAGGTGATGTGGAGATATACAGAGAAGGTGATGTGGAGATATACAGAGAAGGTGATGTGAAGATATACAGAGAAGGTGATGTGAAGATATACAGAGATGGTGATGTGAAGATATACAGAGATGGTGATGTGAAGATATACAGAGAAGGTGATGTGAAGATATACAGAGATGGTGATGTGAAGATATACAGAGATGGTGATGTGAAGATATACAGAGATGGTGATGTGAAGATATACAGAGATGGTGATGTGAAGATATACACAGAAGGTGATGTGAAGATATACAGAGATGGTGATGTGAAGATATACAGAGAACGTGATGTGAAGATATACAGAGAAGTTGATGTGAAGATATACAGAGATGGTGATGTGAAGATATACAGAGATGGTGATGTGAAGATATACAGAGATGGTGATGTGAAGATATACAGAGATGGTGATGTGAAGATATACAGAGATGGTGATGTGAAGATATACAGAGAAGGTGATGTGAAGATATACAGAGATGGTGATGTGAAGATATACAGAGAACGTGATGTGAAGATATACAGAGAAGTTGATGTGAAGATATACAGAGAAGGTGATGTGAAGATATACAGAGATGGTGATGTGAAGATATACACAGAAGGTGATGTGAAGATATACAGAGATGGTGATGTGAAGATATACAGAGATGGTGATGTGAAGATATACAGAGATGGTGATGTGAAGATATACAGAGATGGTGATGTGAAGATATACAGAGATGGTGATGTGAAGATATACAGAGATGGTGATGTGAAGATATACAGAGATGGTGATGTGAAGATATACAGAGATGGTGATGTGAAGATATACACAGAAGGTGATGTGAAGATATGCAGAGATGGTGATGTGAAGATATACAGAGATGGTGATGTGAAGATATACAGAGATGGTGATGTGAAGATATACAGAGATGGTGATGTGAAGATATACACAGAAGGTGATGTGAAGATATACAGAGATGGTGATGTGAAGATATACAGAGATGGTGATGTGAAGATATACAGAGATGGTGATGTGAAGATATACAGAGATGGTGATGTGAAGATATACAGAGATGGTGATGTGAAGATATACAGAGATGGTGATGTGAAGATATACAGAGAAGGTGATGTGAAGATATACAGAGATGGTGATGTGAAGATATACAGAGATGGTGATGTGTAGATATACAGAGAAGGTGATGTGAAGATATACAGAGATGGTGATGCGTGGATATACAGAGATGGTGATGTGTGGATATACAGAGATGGTGATGTGAAGATATACAGAGAAGGTGATGTGTAGATATACAGAGAAGGTGATGTGGAGATATACAGAGATGGTGATGCGTGGATATACAGAGATGGTGATGTGTGGATATACAGAGATGGTGATGTCAAGATATACAGAGATGGTGATGTGAAGATATACAGAGATGGTGATGTGAAGATATACACAGAAGGTGATGTGAAGATATACACAGAAGGTGATGTGAAGATATACAGAGATGGTGATGTGAAGATATACAGAGATGGTGATGTGAAGATATACAGAGATGGTGATGTGAAGATATACAGAGATGGTGATGTGAAGATATACAGAGATGGTGATGTGAAGATATACAGAGATGGTGATGTGAAGATATACAGAGAAGGTGATGTGAAGATATACAGAGATGGTGATGTGAAGATATACAGAGAAGGTGATGTGTAGATATACAGAGAAGGTGATGTGAAGATATACAGAGATGGTGATGTGAAGATATACAGAGATGGTGATGCGTGGATATACAGAGATGGTGATGCGTGGATATACAGAGATGGTGATGTGTGGATATACAGAGAAGGGGTGGTGTATGCATCTCTATATGTGTGTGTGGGTGTCTGGATATACAGAATATGATATGTGGATATACAGATCTGGATACACAGGTGATGTTTCCCTGTAGTGTATATTTGGGCACAGAGTATGTTATTATTGACTGTTGTGAATATTTGGTATACCTGTGAATATTGTGTATACCTGTGTGAATATTGTGTATATTTGTGTGAATATTGTGTATACCTGTGTGAATATTGTGTACACCTGTGTGAATATTGTGTACACCTGTGTGAATATTGTGTACACCTGTGTGAATATTGTGTACACCTGTGTGAATAAGTACCAAACTTTCTCCTTTCTTTCCAACAATGAGATGTTAGAGAGAACACACAAAGTCAAGGAAATGAACTCTTGCTAATCTTCGACACACGATGTGGCATATGGTCAACATCACGCCGGTCACCTTTACTTCCCAGTACTTTTCCCGGTACCCAATTAAGGCTGGGCCGACCTGAGAGCCGTTACGGTCGGGAAAAATCTCCACGGCCACAGTGGAATTGAACCCGGACCATTAATCTAAGAAGCGAGTTCACTAACAACTACGCTATTGCGGCTCTCATATAGAAAACAAGTAGTACTACAATAAGTATTGTTCATGTTTAGTTGTTGTAGATTGGGTTGCTTGAGGCGCATTCTAAAGCAGGATGGTAGAATGACAAACGATCTTCTCTATAGACAATAGCAGATTGGTAGGAGATTTCAGAGGTCCACCCTCTACTTCAGCACAATGATTTGTGCCTGGGAATATTCATGATACAGTCATTGAGATTGTTTCTTGACAACAGGAGATCAGGGATTACAGTGAGTGCATGGAAACTATCAAAAGCTGTTAGATTGTACAGAGATTAAGAATTGAACTCTTGAAGAGACACAATCAGGGCGCGAGGTGACATCAGAATTAAATAGCAACAATTCTGGAAGACTTTCGTTGGCACATATTTCTCTTGCTAGTCAAATACATCATTGTCGTGAATTGTAGTTGTGTTGTTTTTATCTCATTAGAGCACAACTTGCACACTTGTTTGTATCTAGCAGAATGGAAAGATGCCAACAACACAGAATAAGGTTGATATGTAGCTATGAAGAAGGCGATGTATACATAGAAGAGTATGTATGATATGGTGTGCTGCATGCTCAGATAGAGATATGTTGTACTGCATACTCAGATAGAGATATGTTGTGCTGCATACTCAGATAGAGATATGTTGTGCTGCATGCTCAGATAGAGATATGTTGTGGGTGCTGCATGCTCAGATAGAGAGATGTTGTGCTGCATGCTCAGATAGAGATATGTTGTGCTGCATACTCAGATAGAGATATGTTGTGCTGCATGCTCAGATAGAGATATGTTGTGGGTGCTGCATGCTCAGATAGAGATATGTTGTGCTACATACTCAGATAGAGAGATGTTGTACTGCATACTCAGATAGAGATATGGTGTGCTGCATGCTCAGATAGAGATATGTTGTACTGCATACTCAGATAGAGATATGGTGTGCTGCATACTCAGATAGAGATATGGTGTGCTGCATGCTCAGATAGAGATATGTTGTGCTGCATGCTCAGATAGAGATATGTTGTGCTGCATACTCAGATAGAGATATGGTGTGCTGCATGCTCAGATAGAGATATGTTGTGCTGCATGCTCAGATAGAGATATGTTGTGCTGCATGCTCAGAAGAAGATGATGACTTTTATTCTCATCTGATTTAGACAATAGGAGTCTGTGGCGTAGAGGTTAGGTATTCGCCCCTCGTTCCAAAAGTACTCGGTTCGCTCCCTCGTGGAGCCGTCGAGATATTTCTCCAGAGTTCCCTGATCTCAGTGTAGGTGAGATCGAGTTCCTAGTACTATCGGAGACGGACGATAAAACGTAGGTCCCGTGTTCAAGTTTGAGCACGTAAAAGAACCCGTGGCAGTTCGAAATCGATAAGAGCTGACTGGAAAGCCACTGCCTTGACAAAATTCATTATAAAGATTAAAAATAAAATTTCCTACAAAATACATCGCCAAAGTTACATCGGGAAACTCGCCGGTGGTGTTACGGAGTTCGTGCACTGTCGCTGAGATCTTCCGGTGTAAGAAAGATATCGGAGCGCATATGATTACTCACCGTGCAGTGATGATGATCTTATAAATCTAGACAATATTTATATTATATATATATATATATATATCGCCCGAGTGGTTACCGGGGCCCAAATTTAGAGTGTAAAGAATAGAACCACTGTTACCTGCCACGCATGTCGTAAGAAACGACTAAGGAGGTTTGACTGAAATCGGATGCATGTGTCCTAAACGTATTAGAAGTTGATGCGTTTAGGACCCTACCAAACCAATGTGCAACGTATACACGTTCTTGGCAAATATCAAGCATATCACAAAGAGTGATTAAAATTAGTCGTTAAGAACGAACGCAAAGAAGAAGTATATAAAACATGTTGGATATGTCTTGCAACCAACCTTTGACGTGTACATGATATGTCTTGCAACCAACCTTTGACGTGTACATGATATTGATTTGAAATCAACTAATTCAACATGTAGTACAGTCAACTTTTGACTCTACAAACTGTTGCGTCAAGCAAAGAACTCGCTGGGCTCTCTCCGTTGTCGTTGTGTAGATTGTCCGTGGTAGAGTTGCAGCCACTACCTTAACGTGGCAGAGTTGCAGCCACTACCTTAACGTTGCAGAGTTGCAGCCACTACCTTAACGTGGCAGAGTTGCAGCCACTACCTTAACGTGGCAGAGTTGCAGCCACTACCTTAACGTGGCAGAGTTGCAGCCACTACCTTAACGTGGCAGAGTTGCAGCCACTACCTTAACGTGGCAGAGTTGCAGCCACTACCTTAACGTTGCAGAGTTGCAGCCGCTACCTTAACGTCCAGTTGCCACTGTCTGTCATCTTGATAGCTTTGAATATTTTTGTTTCTCTAAACTACTGTGACGTTTAATGTTTCTCTAAACTACTGTGACGTTTAATGTTTCTCTAAACTACTGTGACGTTTAATGTTTCTCTAAACTACTGTGACGTTTAATGTTTCTCTAAACTACTGTGACGTTTAATGTTTCTCTAAACTACTGTGACGTTTAATGTTTCTCTAAACTACTGTGACGTTTAATGTTTCTCTAAACTACTGTGACGTTTAATGTTTCTCTAAACTTAGTTAGTTAGTTAGTCTTTCCTCTTGGGCCTGTGGGCGGCGCATAGGGCAGAGGTCATAGTTCTCCATGTCTCGCGGTTCGTAGCTATCTGTTTTAGGTCTTTAATGTTTACTAGGCCCATCGTTGAGCCTTCTCTGGTGATGGTTCTACGCAGAGTCTCTCTTGGTCTTATTCGTTTTCTTTTTCCCTCTGGTGTCCATATGAGGGATTGGTAAGGGAGTCTTTTCTACTACTGCGACGTTTAATGTGACCAAAATATTTCACTTTCTCAATCTTGATATTGTTGATAAACAGAAAATTGACAAGGCAAATATTCTTCCATGTTCAACTTTTACATCAATTTATATTTGTGCGAGCACCTAATAATCGTTATCTATCACTGGATTTCAACAGATTAGCTTTTTTTGTTTTCCTTTAATTTGTATATAATAGTCGATGATACACATCTTTATGTGACCACAGGAAAAATGTACATGTTTTCAAACGTTTTACATTTGTTAAGTTGTCAGTATTATGATATAAGTTCTTTATACTATTTCCCTCTGAATTGACATGATCAGTCTTATTATGGTTTCTTATGTACAGTCTTTATTGTTGTTTATTGCGGAACGGAGATATTCTAATTTGTTGCCTGGGTTTGGGAAGATATGCAGACTACTCTTACCACAGAGCAATAAGATATAGATAGTAACGGTGAAGGCATTTGAAAATAGATGTCTGCGAAAAAGTAATGAACATAAAATGAGATGAATTCAAGAGAAGTGATCAAATCAGAGAAATGTATAGTCAACCACTAGTGACAACTGTTTTACAAGAAGATGGAGACATGTTGGACATATCTTGTGAAGAAGTGATCACAGAATATCAAATTAGGCATTGAAGTGGAAAGCAATTGGTTCAAGAAAGAGAGGACGAACTAAGGAGACCCAAACAATATGGGACTCAATTCCATGAAAGAGGCTGAGCGAGTTATCCTTGACAGAATTATATGGAAAAATTACTTGGAGGTTGGAGGCTCTATGTAACGTATGACGGTACGAAAGGAATATATATATGTATATATCTTACCATGAAGTGTGTCTAATAACTACACCATTATATATTCAATATTGTTTGACGTGTTCCATTTTATCTACGAAATTTTGAAGATACATATTATTCGTTGCGTTTGGCATATACTTTCTAGTTTTGTCTATACATCCTCTTCATGCCATTTTTTTATAAAAACCCTTTCATACCTTGTGGTATATAGGTCAATACAGTGTTAGGCCTGTATTTTCATTGACCGTCGGCACACAATGGGTGATGTGGTCAGCATCACGCCGGCCGCCTTTACTTCCCAGAGCATGTCTGGTACCCATTTGAGGCTGGGTCGACCTGAGAGCCGTCGTGGTCGGGAAAAATTCCACGCACATTGCGGAGCTGAACCCAGACCACCAGCCTTGCCAAGCGAGTTCACTAACAACTGCGCTACAGCGGCTCTCCTTCGTGCCATTGTTGTCACATTAACAAGTCATTCCTATTAATGTTACTGATCTGGGTATCACTCTGGCTGAGTAGTTAAGCCTTTGCCTTGCGTACCGAAGGGCGTGGGTTCGAATCCGGAACGTGCTGTTCTGTTCATGATGGATTTTTTTCATAGAACCCTAGGAATGTTGTCGGAGTTCGTGCTTTCTGCAATACTCTCGGCAGGTGGCGTGCCATTTCTGCGGAGAGGGGCTGAGTTATTTAGGTTAAAACCCGGAGCAATGAAGTCAATCCTTCGGCTTTAGACCGATGTTTTTTTTACCGATCTGCTGCTTTTCTACTGATAGTGCCTACGGTCACTTCACACTTTTATTTCTATTTTCACAGTTCTTTTGCAGGTTTAGATTTCTTTTGTAATTTGATACCCAGTTGTCTTTGTACCAGTGAGTTAACTTGCTGACTGGTACAAATTTGTCCTTTATGTTTGTTTTCTCAACGATTGTTTTGTTAACAGGTTGTAAATCCTTTGTCTAACCACCTAACTTATAGGACTTGTTTGTTAGTTTAGTTTGTCTTCTCTCCACAAGACCTCTCCGACCTGTTTAGACTAGCTAGGAACACATGGTTTCCATCGAAATATCTCTGAGAGTCACTCAAACCATCCGCGGCGCCACAATATATCCCTAGCATATTGGGATGTTGATCATTAAGCAGTAGTGTCTCAGTACTATCTCACTTTCTCTACTACTCTCTAGATACAAAGTAAGTAGCAGTTTTACTGTTGTTGTTCTAAGATAAACAACACAATCTCTAAGCAACACAATGTGCAGGTAAATGATTATTCTTGCTAACAACCAGTCTGTATACATATTTCCAGTTTATTGCTATGCAGAACATGAAATCAACATGGTTTCCGCCAGGAGTCGTACACCGTGCATGTGTTCTGTGTCTATTTTCATAAGATGGCAGTACACATGTGATGGAAGTTAACGAACCTTGACATGGAATAAGTTACTTAACATATGGACATATTCAACTTTTCAAACCCAGTGTCTACCATCTGGAAATAGAATGTTGTAAGCAATGTTAGTAACAACTGTTACAAGTAGGAGACGGTGGAGATATGTTGGGCATACCTTGAGAAGAAATGTCTAGTCAACCACCAGTAACAATTGTTATAAGAAGGAGAAGATGGAGATATGTTGGGTATACCTTGATGAGAAATGCCTAGTCAACTACCAGTAACAACTTATAAGAAGGAGAAGATGGAGATATGCTAGGCATACCTTGAGACAAAATGATCAAAGAATACTAAAGCAGGCATTGAAGTGGTAGACACAGAGCTCAAGAAAGAGAGGACTTCCTAAGGAAACCCTGAAACGAACTATAATGAGAGAGTCGAGAAATATCAGACGCAACTCCACGGAAGAGATTAAGCGAGTTGCCCAGGACAGAGCGGTATGGAGAAATTACTTGCAGGCCCTATTAAACATATAACGGTACGATAGGAATACACATAAACACTAGGTGAAAGAGAAAATAACACATCACTGAGTAGGCTGAAACTTTTACATAGTACCACAACGGATTAAATAGATCATCATCATCATTAAATAGCTTGTCCTGAGCAGAACTTTGCCACCCCAACAGTCCTTCGTAATTTCTCTCTCTCATAGGCCAGATGTCCTTCCTCTGCAGCCGTCATGTTCAAACAATCATTTACATCCTGAATCCATCTTCTCCGTGGTCTTCCTCTTCTTCTCTTTGCCGATATGCCGTCTTCCATGATGGTCTTCTCCAGCCCCATGTGTCTTTTATATGTCCAAAATATCTCAATTTTCTCTATCTTATTTGTAGCATTAGCTAGTTTTTCTTTGATTTGCTAAATAGACTTGCCAATACTGTTATCAAATTAAAATATTATATCAGATAGGGATATCACATGAAATATGTATTCTCTGTGATATCGTATTTGTATTATTTAGTATCTGGATATCCTCTGTTCGATAATAACTTGTTGATCGATTTCATCTGATGTTGTAGTGTAGAGACACACAAGCCGCATTGTAGCATAACGAGTTTCATATCATCTTCATTATAGAATAGAATATGCTGACTATGCTTGCTTGTTCTAGTCACTAATTAACAGCATGTGAATGCTGTATGATTACTAGTATATGTCAGTTATAATTTGTTCTTCTTATTGATTGTATGTAAGAAACTAATTATTCATGCAATCATATACACAAGATGGCTGCATACCCATCCTATTGGAGAGAGAGTGTGTTACTACACTAAACTTGATCAGATATCTGCGGGAAATCATTATTGCTTTTTAATTGGACATATTCAGAAGTGATGAAATCACAGAAATGTCTGGTCAACCACTAGTGACAACTGTTATAATAAAGAGAAAATAGAGATATGTTGGGCATATTCTTAGAAGAAATGATCGAAAAATCACCAGGTCAGGCATTAAGGTGCAAATGGTTCCAAAAAAAAACTCGCTATAGGGAAACACTGAAACGAACTTTACTGAGGAAGGCGAGAACTATCATACTCAATGTCGTATAAGAGATTGAACGTAGAGCGGTATGGAGAAATGATTTGCAGTCCCTATGTAACATATAACGGTAGGAGAGGAATATAGTAAAATAATATGTACACAATAAAGTGATTGAATCTAATACATTATCACTGTACTATGCCGACTCCTTGAAGATTGAATCTAATACATTATCACTGTACTATGCCGACTCATTAAAGATTGAATCTAATACATTATCACTGTACTATGCCGACTCATTGAAGATTGAATCTAATACATTATCACTGTACTATGCCGACTCCTTGAAGATTGAATCTAATACATTATCATTGTACTATGCCGACTCCTTGAAGATTGAATCTAATATATTATCACTGTACTATGCCGACTCCTTGAAGATTGAATCTAATATATTATCACTGTACTATGCCGATTCCTTGAAGATTGAATCTAATACATTATCACTGTACTATGCCGACTCATCGAAGATTGAATCTAATACATTATCACTGTACTATGCCGACTCCTTGAAGACGAAGAAAGAAATGCGAGTAAGAGATAACATTTAACTTCATATGTCGAATTTGAATCTTCTTCTTCCAACACTTTTAGGTATCGATGTATATACTTCTAAAGTAGTTAGTGGTCAACCAGAGTTCATGTACATCTCCATATAAGTTACTGTGTGCCAGCGGAAAGGGAAAAGTGTGGCCACAAAGCTGAAAGTGTATTGGGCCATAATGCTAACCACGCTGCTGTACGCAAGAGAGACATGGACAGTGTATAGCAGACACGCAAGAAAACTAAACCACTTCCATACAAACTGTCTACGCAGAATACCAAAAATTAAACTGGTATGACAAAATTTCAGATACCGAAGTTCTCATAAGAGCAAAGATCCCAAGCGTCAACACACTGTTGCAGAAGACCCAACTGAGATGGGCCGGTCACGTTGCTCGGATGCCTGATAAACGCATCCCAAAACAGTTGATGTATGGCGAACTTGAAGGGGCAGACGTTCAGCTGGTGAACAGTAAAAACGCTTTAAAGACACTCTTAAAGTGTCTCTGAAATGCTTCGATATAGACACTACGTGCTGGGAATCCCTTGCGCAAGATCGCCAAATGTGGTGCTGTAACAACACAAGAGGAACTCGCATAGCTGGGAATCGTCGTGCCGCTAAGGCACAGAGAAAACGAGCTGCGCGAAAAGACAGAATACACAACACCCACATGTCTAACCTTGATCATGTATACCCCACCTGTGGTAGGGGATCGTGTTCTAGGATTGGATTCGACAGTCACCTCTGCACACACCAGATATGTGCAGCAGCACACGTCTGAGACTGTTGTCATCGTCGATTGCGATAGACGGCTATTGGGATTAGGTACATCTCCATATAGCTTGTCTTAGACTGACAAGAGGGTTGGCCATGTGTTTTCTCTCTGTTCATTATATGTTGGATATTCTTGCAGTATGTGTGTCTCTGTCAGCTTGCTGATGCCAGACGTGCATATGGTACAAGAGGGGCATGTCTTGTACTTATTAAACAGATGGTACCTCTATGCCTATTATGCCCTGGTAGAATTATAATAAGATGCGTCGTCATCACCAAATAGTTTGTCTCCTGAGTAGAACTTTGCCACCTTAACAGTCCTTTGGAATGGCTCTGTCATTGTCTAGATATTCCGCCTCTGTAGCCTGTCATTGTCTAGATATTCCGCCTCTGTAGCCTCTCATTGTCCAGATATCCCGCCTCTGTAGCCTCTCATTGTCCAGATATCCCGCCTCTGTAGCCTGTCATTGTCCAGATATCCCGCCTCTGTAGCCTGTCATTGTCCAGATATCCCGCCTCTGTAGCCTGTCATTGTCCAGATATCCCGCCTCTGCAGCCGTCATGCTCAAATCATCAGTTACATCCTGAATCCATCTTCTCAGTGATCTTCTTCTCAGTGATGTGTACCGATCCAAATATTCCAGAAAACATGACTATAAATACAAGTTATATCAATGAACAAATGCAACAAACTCCATGATCTAGACGACGCCACTTTATTTTTTTTTAAACACCTAAAATAAGAGCATTGCCACTGAGAATTTGTAATTAAAAAATGTATGGTTAAAATTATTATTGAATAAAGTTATGATTTTCAACAGCTGCTTCTATCGTTCTTCTTGAAGTTACACACTAATCTCTGAGATGATTTCAGTGAACGAGTTTCTCATGTGTATTTTATTTAACAGTAACGAATGTGTGTTTCTCTCTCAATGACAATATCACGTTTTCTAGCAGCTGGTCTGATATTGAAAAGTGAAAGGGTTTTTTTTCACAGGTTTATACAAATGTTTGCAAACATGAATTCTTTCCTTTCGTTCGCTTGAAATATTGGCTAAACATTGTCTTTTGTATCAACTTTACTGTATTGTATGGCTCATACAGAGGTCTATGTAGTTTTCTTTTCAGTGTTGTTTAACTAGACCGTTGTTTAACTAGGCCATTGTTCATTGTTGTTTTGAGAATCATTTCCATCGCACATCAGACATGTCTATAATTGCTTCGATCTCCTCCCAAGTTTGTATTTCAGTATGTTTATAAACCATAGTTCGTTCCAATATTCGTGATCATCTTTACCGACCGCTATAAAATCATCCACTTGACAGAAATTATTGTCTTTTTTACATTTTTATATAGGTAACAGTGGCGACCTTCCTAAAGTATTTTTGCCCACCCAAACCTTTAGTGCTGTAAGATTTTCATTATATGTAATTACTAAAATTACAGCGATGTTGATTTTCTATACTTCTAGAAGTTTAGCAGTACGATTGACAAGTTTGTCTATAATTAAGCACTATAACAGCTCCCGTTCTGTGTTGATTGAGGTATCTACTGGGGTTTCTCTCATGGTTTTCCCGTCTTGCTGCAACTATCGGTATGCATAACTTGCGCAACCGAGATAGAGAATACCCTTAATCTTCTTCGTTGAAATCTGACCAGTGAGTTTTCCTTAGTATATTCTCAAATCGGCAATGACATCTTGTATCCATCGTCTCATGTGTCGTCCTCTCATTCTTCTTCCAGGCACCTCCAAATGTATCTTGCCTAGAAACTCATGTCGTTTAATGTGTCCGAAATATTTATTTGTCCTTGTTTTGATGTCCTTTAATAACCAACTCTCTTTAATATCAAGCTGTTGCAGACCAGCTCTGTCCTTGATATTCTAAGTACTCTTCTGTAGCATTTGCATTCGAATGTATAAATCATCTTCTCCGTCGCTTTATCAATGGTCCATGTCAATGGCTTTTGTGTACGCTTCATAAATAGTGTTTTTTTCACCGCCTCTGTTATTTCTGAAGTTCACCTTGAACACTATCATCTACAAAAACGGAAATATGCCAACCAAAAACTGTACTCAATGTGATATCGCTACTATTAATTAAGCAAGTATATTTATATGTGATGATAATAATAGCCGTACATCGCAAGCGATGATAACAGTCTCAGACATGCGTTGCTGCACCTTTCTGGTGTGTGCGGAGGTGACTATAAAGTTCAATATTGAAATCTGAATTCATGTAAATGCACTTGTCTAAAAGCACATACTACATAAATTTAGTCATAGTCATAGTCATGCATTTGTAAAGTTAGGTAGTACAAATGGAAATAATTGGCTCTGGGACACAGAAACACCTCTATAAGCAAAAACAATGTTTTTAAAAGATGGTAATATTGATCACATTTGTAGTTGTATGTTATTTTGTATTTCTGGAACATGTTTGTCAACAATGGTACAGAAGAAATAGAATTTTATGCATTTACATTATCTTACATATGATGTGTCAATTACATTCTGCGGCCAAACCAAAAAAGCTATTTCTGTTTGTAAATCATGATTAGATTTTACGTTGTAAAGAAAGAGATTTTTAAAAAGTGCCAATATTTGGGTGGTGACAGTGCGCGCGCGCGCCCCCTTCCCTCCCCCATTCCCTCTCCTCCTCCTCCCTCCCCTCCCTTCTTCCTCCTCTCCCCCTTTTCGCACTTATTAGTAAATGTGGAATTGATTCGGTTTTTCTACTTCATGATCCCGATTTTAACATCTAGTGTGTTACAGGAAAAGTAAACTTCTGCTGCCGCCAACGTGTACACACACACAATCTGTTAGGTGGGTTAAGTAAACACTAAATAAGCAGAGAAATGTTTACAAGTTCTAAGACCGGAGTTTCGATTATTTTTTTTATTTCACCGTCGGTTTTGTTCTAGCAAATTCATTTTTGTTGACTGTTTTGAAAGTTTTGAGTTCAAGTATGACATAGATATCTGAAAATAGACTTCTTGTAGCTCGGTAGAAAATTGTTGAATTTCCTTGAAAATTGTTATTATTATATTAGTGAGTGAGCTCTGAGCGTTGATAAATTGAAACTATCTCATGTGTAAGATTGGCACTTACTACGTGTTTTGGTAATCATCAACTGAAGAATATTATCTGGGATTATTTTTGTTGAAAGATGGTGTCATATAAGAACTCTACGTGTTTTCTTATTCTGCTAGCAACATATCTCATTACTTTGTTTGTAAATGATGGATGCATTGTATAGCCTTTGTCATCTTTACAGACGGTCATTTTGGCAAGTGTGTAGCTGTGACAATTTCTGAGTTTGCGCTTGTTTCTCTTGTATTCAAGTTTATCCCTAAGTTTATCTTCAAAAGATTCGCCACTTGTGCGTAATGTTGATCATCATCAAGTTTTTCGCATTTGTTCGGACCGAAATAAAAGTCCTTCATTGAGACCTCATAGATATCCTTATATTTGAGCAGTGATCTGCCTTGAAGCCTCTTCCCTTCTGAAAGTTAACTACACCTGTTGGGGTGAGAGCCGCGGTAGCGTAGTTGTTAGTGAACTCGCTTCTCAAGGCTGGTGGTCTGGGTTCAACTCCTGCAGTGTGCGTGGAATTGTTCCCGACCGCGACGGCTCTCAGGTCGACCCAGCCTCAACTGGGTACCAGACATGCTCTGGGAAAGTAAAGGCGGCCGACAGTCAATGAAAAATACAGGCCTAACACTGTATTGCCCTATATACCACGAGGTATGAAAGGGTTCCTTTACTTGCTTACTTTATTTTACCTTTTGGGGTATGCCCCTGTTATCCAATTTGAAAGAACTTATAACCAGTGGCTGTCGCTTTCCGTGTTGTGTCTGATCCGAAAGAAAGAATGAAGTATGTTCTCCATGTATGTTTATTGACTAGCATTGGCAGAAAATATGGAGAATGAATCTTGACCATCTTGCACAAACCATATGTCGACAATACTATTTCATCCAAAGGAAAGACAAGAGATGCCAGAAGATGGTATGAAATATTCATAACCATCAACTGCCTTATAGTTCCGGATTTGTGGTCGAGATTTACTCATATAGCCTTCTGTCTAACAGTGCTTACCCACGAGACAGTGGAGATTTACTCATATAGCCTTCTGTCTAACAGTGCTTACCCACGAGACAGTGGAGATTTACTCATATAGCCTTCTGTCTAACAGTGCTTACCCACGAGACAGTGGAGATTTACTCATATAGCCTTCTGTCTAACAGTGCTTACCCACGAGACAGTGGAGATTTACTCATATAGCCTTCTGTCTAACCATGCTTACCCACGAGACAGTGGAGATTGACTCATATAGCCTTCTGTCTAACAGTGCTTACCCACGAGACAGTGGAGATTTACTCATATAGCCTTCTGTCTAACAGTGCTTACCCACGAGATAGTGGAGATTTACTCATATAGCCTTCTGTCTAACAGTGCTTACCCACGAGATAGTGGAGATTTACTCATATAGCCTTCTGTCTAACAGTGCTTACCCACGAGACAGTGGAGATTGACTCATATAGCCTTCTGTCTAACAGTGCTTACCCACGAGACAGTGGAGATTTTCTCTCAGGGTTTAGTCATATAGCCTTCTTAACTGTGCTGACTCACGAGATAGTGGAGTATTTCTCTCAGGCTTACTCATATAGCCTTCTTCCTAACTGTGCTGACCCACGAAGTAGTGGGGAATTCCTCTCAGGGTTTACTCTCCTAACCTTAAACATTTCCGATGGCTCCCCCACCCCACACGGCAGTGAGTTTTGACATTTGACAGTACCTTCTACTGTCATACGGTTGGTAGCATGTGAAACACATGATCTGGCTAGGATGCTTGTCTCTGTGGCTAAGTGGTTAAGCCCTTTGCCTTGTGAGTCGAAGGTCGTGGGTTCGAGTCTGGACCGCGCCGTTCTGTTCACGAGTGCAGTTTTTTTTCCAGAGACCCCTAGGATTGTTGCTGGAGTTACAGAGTTCGTGCTTTATGCAATACTCTCGGCAGGTGGCGCGCCATTTCTGCTTAGAGGACCGAGCCATATGGGGTAAAACCCGGTGCAATGAAGTCAACCCTTCGGCTTTAAAGCCCCTTTTAAATAGACATGATTTTAATAACAACAGTTGGTGTACACTTACAATTAAATGTTAACACTGGTACATCATATACTCGCACTCACACTGGTCAACATTTCAGTATAAAAATGATGATTATATGGACACAAAATACACTACCATGTTGTTTACACTGATGGTTCGGTCATTCGTCAACAACGCTGTGTGTGTGTGCTTTTTCAGCACGCTCAGTGGGGTCAATAATAAGAGAAGCCAGGGGGACCTACGCGACAACCACAAGTAGCTTGACAATGGAGGTACGGGCGGTTACAGAGGCGGTGACATGGTTGGCATCTCATGACTTCTTTCATGTTTTCATACTCAGTAACTCCATGAGTATGATACGTAAAGTCAAAACAGGAATGTTGAGATGGAACTGGGGGGAGATACATGGTGGATAAGAGAAATCACCTTCATTTTTGTCCCTATGCAGGCAGGAGTCAGGCATAATGAACGAGATCATAGATTGGCTGGCATGGCTGCGATAAGAGAGGGAGCTGCAGTGGACCGAAATATTCTTAACGCGCTGAGAGAGTCTTTTCGAACAGAGAAGTTTCAGGATTGTCAGTCTCACTCGCTGACCAGATTGAGACAGATGGGTGTCAATATTGGTGCAGCCCGAAAAGAACAACATACTAAAAATGCAAAGAGATTGATTAATCAACATCGAACTGGCATGTTGGACAACTGGACGCTGCTGGATTTGTTGAGGCGGAGATCGGAGCACCTATGGACATATCCGGAGTGCTGCGATGATAGTCCTCATATAACTAATAAGCCCGCCTGCCCAGCGTGTTCGTAACACATTGGACGACGGGTGACAAGCTCCCTGTGAGTTCGGTTCAACTCCGCGGGCTGGCAAAAAAGCCACAGGTACTCCAGATTTACGGTATTCGTGGCATCGAACCGAAGGGTTACAATGTCTATGACACTGAGCCGAAGCTCAAGTGATTCTGGATCGGGGGTGGGGATATAACTAATAACACTACCATCCATACTTATAGAATGACATACTTACACAACCCAGCTTAGAATTGTTGAAAACCAGGACACAATTGACAAAACAAATCTATGAATGCCACTAGTAGTAAAGCAAACTAACCGTGCAACATATATATCTATATATATATATCTGACGACACAGATGTTTATTAAACAGTTTACATTTCTTTCAACAGTTCACAATCTTCTTTCACACGCCTTCGCCGCTACCCCAACCCTACCATTTGCTATTTTGAAATCCGCTTCTGAAAATGATATCTCCGCAGTAGATTGTTGTCCAAGTCATCCGCATATTTTGTTGATAAAATGACCTACTAGAGATACAAAGAGGACAATAAGCAGAGATAAAGAAGAGAGGAATCAAGAGAGAGAGTAGAGAAAAGAGAAGAGATTAGGTAGAAAGTTGTGAATGAAGAGTCTGGGGTGATTGATTTTGCTGTTGGAACGGATATAAAACCAATAGATAATGATTTTTGCCTAACTAGCACATATATATATATATATATATATATATATATATATATATATATATATATATATATATATATATGTGCGCCTATAGTTTAAGCGGTAGTGAGCTTGATCACAACCACAGCGTACCTGGTTCAAACTCTGCGGCGGGCAAGTTTGTAAGCAAATTTCTTCCCTTCAATTTTTACGAACGATAAAAATAGACCTCACTTTTCAGAAAGCAATGACAAACTACTGAACGTATAAGTGGTGCTCAGAAAATCGCCGACTCGTTTACTGTTGTTGATGGCTAAGTCCTGTAAAGGATATGTCACAATTTTGATTTCAACACATACAAATATATCAGAATACTAAGAGCACCCATATTCCCTACATACATATTTGTATAAGTATAGATATTGATGCCTTCATCTAGCGTATCATTTGCTGAACGTAGCCCTCATCACAGCCTCTCTATAGCAAGACTCGTTCTCTAGCATCCAGTTCTCCCACCACTTCCATAGTCATGTTTAAAGTTTCTTTAATATCATGATGTCATCTTCGTCTTGCTCTCCCCCATGGATCATCTTCTAGGAACACATGCCATCCATTACTTCTCTCTCTCTTTCTCTCTCTCTAAACTGTTATAACCATTTAATATTTTTTAAGACCTAAGGGTATGAAGTTAATTCACTTCACATATCTAATCCCTTGTGTGCAGGAGACAGAAGGGTCAATTCCTTTATTCATGCATGGAGCGTCTAGTGTTGGATTGAACCCACAACCCTTGTGTGTCCGAATTCGATAGACGCAAACAACGTGTATACATTACGCTAATCCGACCCGCTAGAACGATATAGGTTATATATATATATATATCCTATGACATTGACGATGGTATGAAAGATAATCTCAATATATACCACAGAGAATCAATCATCTTGTATACACCCAGAGATCCCTTAGCTGTGCTTGACCCTCTTACAATTAATATTTGGTTTAAAGTTCAGCTAAATAGAACTTACTCATTAACTCCGGCGACCGTTGATATTTATTTGTTCCTTCAGCGTTGTGTACCAAATCTGATCAGCAGACTGGTAGGAACTAAATGTTGTTTACTGGTGCGTAAATCTAGCCGCTGATCTATGAGGTCTATGTGACTAAGTGCTTATGTAAATCTAGCCGCTGATCTATGAGGTCTATGTGACTAAGTGCTTATGTAAATCTAGCCGCTGATCTATGAGGTCTATGTGACTAAGTGCTTATGTAAATCTAGCCGCTGATCTATGAGGTCTATGTGTCTAAGTGCTTATGTAAATCTAGCCACTGATCTATGTCTATGTGACTAAGTGCTTATGTAAATCTAGCCGCTGATCTATGAGGTCTATGTGACTAAGTGCTTATGTAAATCTAGCCACTGATCTATGAGGTCTATGTGTCTTAAGTGCTTATGTAAATCTAGCCACTGATCTATGAGGTCTATGTGACTAAGTGCTTATGTAAATCTAGCCGCTGATCTATGAGGTCTATGTGTCTTAAGTGCTTATGTAAATCTAGCCACTGATCTATGAGGTATATGTGACTAAGTGCTTATGTAAATCTAGCCGCTGATCTATGAGGTCTATGTGTCTTAAGTGCTTATGTAAATCTAGCCACTGATCTATGAGGTCTATGTGTCTTAAGTGCTTATGTAAATCTAGCCGCTGATCTATGAGGTTTAAGTGACTAAGTGCTTATGTAAATCTAGCCACTGATCTATGAGGTCTATGTGACTAAGTGCTTATGATTTGCCTTTCGTTCCGGAGGTCGTGGGTTCGAATCCTGACAGCGTCGTTCTGTTCACGACTGCATTATTTTTCAGAGACTCCTAGCATAGTTGCCGGAGTTACGGAGTTCGTGCTTTGTGCAGTACTCTCGGCAGGTGGCGTGCCATTTTTGCGGAGAGGGTCCAAGCCAGATTGGGTAAAACCCCGTGGCAATGAAATGAATCCTTCGCTTTAGATGATTTAGTTACTGGTTGGCACTGACTTACAATGATAAATCTATTAATACTAAATATTATCAACTAGCTTTGTGACTAAGTCTTACCTTATCGGGTTAATCGTTCGATTAGTTATATAATCAGTAGAACAGGTGTGAAATTGACAGGTATATGTCCACGTGATACACACACACATTTGCAGCAAACCTGTTATGTGATTACAAGATTGAACGATTGAGCACAAACTATCAACTGAATGAATCCGGTGAATGAGAGACTGACAAAGTGAGTATCTCAGCCTTGAATAGGCAGGCAATGTGATCTACTTTACCTAAGGCCGCTCACTCGCGCACAGGTACCGCTTCAGCGAGTCCCATCGCGTTCCCGTCACGGTGTCTTCTTCCCTTACGATTTACCTCTGGAAGTCTTGCCCCTATCTGTCTCGATTAGATGTAGGCATGTCTTTAATTATCTCTATTTGCCCGTCTACGTTATCAGCGATATTCTACTTTAGCAATCAAGAGTATTATTCTAATACAAGTCACTAGATAGATCAATTAGCACATGTTGTTTTGTATGCCACTACTAATGTCAAGTAATAGCATGTCCCATGTGGAACGTGGCTTTCATCACAGCCCGACTGAAAAACTATGTCTGTAGCAGGTTCTCCTACCTCCTCCATCGCCATGTTCAATGTGTCTTTGATGTCCTGTTGCCACCTTCGTCTTGGTCGTCCCTACCTCGTACTCCAGGTACCATGCCTTCCATTACATTTCTCTACAAACCACTATGATGTTTAACGTGGTCAAAATATTTCATTTTCCGGGACATGATGTTATTTATGACTTTAATATGTAGGTCTGGTGGGATGTCTTTGGTTTTGTTTCCCTCTCTTCCTTGTCCATGATGTTCTAATGTAGTGTACCACTAATGTAGAATGTAGTGTACCACTAATGTATTGTGCTAAAGTCTCTGTATGAGCAGTTCTCTAGTCTTATCTACCCAACTGCGAACAGATATTCCACATTTTCATCTGACATCAAATTCGAATATCGCTATTGGAGCAACTATATAAAAACTGAAACATGGTTGGATTATCTACTGCGACGTCACAGTTGCAGTTGTGTTGGTTCTCAACTAGTTTTACTTGCCCCATTATCCTTGTATTGACGATGTTAAAAAAGGGTCTAAAGGCGAACAACTGACTTCATTGAACCGGGCTTCCCCTATATGACTCCGTCCATGTCAGTAGAAATTGCATTGCGCGAAATACAGAGTTCGTACTTTGTGCAATAATCTCTGCAAGTGGCGTGTACCATTTCTGCGGAGAGGGACCGAGCCATATGGGCTAAACCTCGATGCATTGAAATCAATCCTATGTCTTGAAACCTTATTGTTTTTAATTTGTCAGTTTTAACTTTATGAGAGATAATACTTTTTCTTCGAACGCTTCATATCGACCACTTGTTCAACCACTCTTTGTCATTTGTATGTGATCTCAGCCTAAGAGCGATTGTACGTTGTTCCAGTCGGGCGCCCACAAGTAGGCCAGCACATCCGATTTCTGCGATGCTTTTATTTACTAGGTAGCTTCCCTAGGTCCTATATCAGTCGTCTCTTACGACATGCGTTGTAGGTCGCTGTGGTAATATTCTTTGCTTGCCTTGCTGGCCCCGGCACCACACGGGCGGAGATATAATACAACATTACCCTTCAATATCTATGTTATTCTTATATTTATCCACACACAAAAATCTCTCCCGGCGGCTAGTGAACTTGTACTGAATGAAGACATAGTAATATGCTGGTGAAGAGAGAGGTAGGGCATCTTGCACATTCTTTCAAGATAATTATACAGTAAATTCAATTAGCGCTTTACGTTTTGCGCAGTAGATTTATCAGACTGGGTGCCCCCCAACAACAACATACGCACCACACAGTCATTGTGACAAATATCATTCGCAAGTTGTACAGTGTTGGAGCCAAGTTTTTCATTTTTCTTGTTTGTCTTGTTTGTTGTGTTTGTTTCTCATGCATATTTCCATGTTTTATACTAGTCTAGTAGATGCTAGATGAGCTTATACTAGTGTAGTAGATGCTTGATGAGGATAAAGATAGTTAGAAAGTGGCGTCTCAAGTCTGTGATTCTTCTTTCCTTAGTCTAAATATAAATAGATATACTCCTGCTGCTGCTTGGTTAATGACAATTGTGTGTTACTGATGCTGGAGGTAATACTAGAATGCTTAGGGAGTAGTTGATTGCAGTTAAAGAGAGAGAGAGAGAGAGAGATGTCGAGTAATCACTTCATGTCTGCTATCTTAGAGGATTGACGTACTGTGTCGTTTACAAGTATAATAAAATATTTGACTTCCATAGTCTGGAAAGTCTTGTATAAATCGGGGCATATCCTTTACATGACTTAACCATCAACCACAGTAAACAGAGTCGTTGATTTTCTAAGCACCACTTATACGTTCAGTAGTTTTCCATTGCATTCTGAACGGAGAGGTCTATTTGTACCTTTCGTAAAAATCCCACGGAAACGAATTTGTTTCCAAACTGCCTGCCGCAGATTTTGAAGCAGGTACGCTTGGGTTGTGATCGAGCTCACTACCGCTTAAGCTACAGACGCCCACTGGAAGCACTGATACATTCGTATATAAATTGTAGATCAGAAATAAAAGTAATCTCTCTCTCTCTCTCTTGACGTTACTGTCTGTAATATCGCTTTTTAGTGCCGTGTGTGACAAGGAGGGGAGGCATGTGGAATTTAATGGCTAATGCAGACGCCGCGAAAATATTCAGGTTAAGATTTGTCTGTATGCCCCGACAGAAGAAAAAACTCATTGGTCACACCGGGAATTGATTCTGGATCTCCCACATGGAAGCCCGCGCTCTAATCCATTCCACCAGACGTTTGACAATAAAGATAATACAAATTAAAAGTCAAGAACCCGTTTTTTATAATGATAACGGACGGTATAGTTGCAGTGTTAGGTCAGTGTTGTTTACTTTCACCAACGGCACACGATGGGTGATGTGATCAACTTTATCGGCGGCTGTTCTTACTGTGCTTTGTTTCTCTCTAGTCTCTTATTGAGGCTGGGCCGACCTGATAACTCTGGTCGATTGGAGTTTGACCAAATCTAACTCTAAATCAAAAACAATATTTTCAAAAATATTGTCCTTTGCTTTCAGAAAGATTATTCGGCAAAAGTAGTCATTGGAGGGACATGATAACAATATACATTATCAATGTGATATCATTAATGCATTCCTCAGGAGACTTTTCATTCAGTATTTCTCCCTTGTCCAGACACATAAAGCGACAACTGTATTATCTGTCTTAGTCAGCTTATCAATTCTTCCGTTGATCAACGCATATTTCTGCACATTCTCTGTCCCCATGTGGATGATGGAAGTGGTTGTTCACTCTTGCTGTTAAGTTTAGGTGTGGGAGCTTTAATTTGCGTTCTAGGGCCAGATGAGTTGCCCTTGTCTTATATCCGTGTTTATTTAGTGTGGTCTTGATATTGTCTATCCATCTTTTCTTGGTCTTCCCTTGACTTTAGTACCTGATCTCTTTTTATTGTATGCTGTTATTGGTGGTTGGTTGTATTTTATTCTCATTAAATGTCCAAACAACTGCATTTGTTGTCTTTCAATGTATTCGATGCATGAAGTCCAAGTCAGTATATCCACATAAAACGGCGGGCTGGATGTTCCAATATATATTCGCCCACTTACATAATAACTCAACTCCGCTTTGTCGAGTGGTATAATTAAAGTTGGCATTATTACTAGGCATGTTAAGATGACAATACTGCAGTGCTATGTTCCAATTAATGAGACTGAAGATGATAAGAAGTACATATTTTATGAACAGCTGCAGGATATAATTATCAACATCATAAACCATGACCTATAAATAGTAATGGGAGACTCTAATGCGAATGTTGGCAGATACAATGTAGAGGTGGAGTAAGTTTTAGGAAGAGAAGAAATAAACTCAATGAATGAGATGTGAGAAAGACTGACTGAGTTATGTATGCTGTCGAATTTAGTTAATTGGGGGTACCATCTTTGTCCATAACGAGACTCACAGACTGACTTGGCACTCACCTGACGGGATGACCAGAAATCAGATTGACCATATGTGCATAAATACACAATATAGAACATCATACCGGCAAATAGAAGAAAAGACCACAGAAAAGATGGATTCAGGATGTAACTGATGGTTTGAACATGACAGCTGCAGAGGCAGGACATCTGGCCTATGGGAGAGAGAAATTCCTGATGACGGGATGGCAAAGTTCTGCTCAGGACAAGCTATTTGGTGATGATGATTATGATGAGAACATTGCTGGATGTCCGTGCATACAGAGATACGGAGATAGAAAACGATCATAACTTATGTATAGATAACTCGAAATTGAAAATGTATCATACTAAATAAGAACGATTACAAACAACAGTCAAGAAACTCCAAAATAAAGATGTAAAAGAGAAATATCAGCTCGAGCATAAGAACAGGTTCGAGTTATTTGATGAGGAAAATAAGCAGAACATTGAAGACAAATAGAATAAGGTAGAGAACACACTTTTGGATGTCAGGATTACAAAAAGGTAAACAGGAAACATTGGATAAGTCATGAACCTAATAATGTATTCAAGAAAGAAGAAATATGAAACTTGTGATATTCTTTCTCTCTCTCACTCTCTCGCGATCACCACCCAGACCGATGTACCAGATCTCCTCATAAATTCTTAGTCATGTGGAAATATGATTCATGCAGCCTTAGCATTGGTGTGTTTCGTCACATCTTCAGGACCATTTGGAGCCCTGGTGTTTATCCTTCGGCGATGTGTCCGGTTTTAGCCAGAGTTTACTGGATTCGCTGTCCGTCAGCCTTGGGCTGTCCCCAGCCGATCTGCAAGGCGGCAGGTTAACTTTACGATATTCAATACTAAGAGTGCATTCGTCAGCCTTGGGCTGTCCCCAGCCGACCTGCAAGGCAGCAGGTTAACTTTGCGATATTCAATACTAAGAATGCATCCGTCAGCCTTGGGCTGTCCCCAGCCGACCTGCAAGGCAGCAGGTTAACTTTGCGATATTCAATACTAAGAATGCATCCGTCAGCCTTGGGCTGTCCCCAGCCGACCTGCAAGGCAGCAGATTAACTTTGCGATATTCAATACTAAGAATGCATCCGTCAACCTTGGGCTGTCCCCAGCCGATCTGCAAGGCAGCAGGTTAACTTTGCGATATTCAATACTAAGAATGCATCCGTCAGCCTTGGGCTGTCCCCAGCCGACCTGCAAGGCAACAGGTTAACTTTACGATATTCAATACTAAAAATGCATCCGTCAGCCTTGGGCTGTCCCCAGCCGACCTGCAAGGCAGCAGGTTAACTTTACGATATTCAATACTAAGAATGCAACAGATGAAATCAAAGCTAATGAAGAATATGGACTAAAAGACAAGGGAGTGACAAGACCTGCTAGAAGAGATTAGAGAATATGACAATCGACTGACTGAAGAAGGGGGAAAGCCATCTAAGATTGAGAACAGTAAAATACGCTTAAACAACTAACTGGAACTTTTGTTTCAAATGTTGGCCCAATCAAGAATGAAGATGAGAAAGTGCTCACATCAAATACTGAGCAGAACATTTTACAAAAATAGATCTGGCTGGCCAGTACTGCTTAAGTTTGGCGAAGATGCAAAAAACAGCTCTCTATCAATTAACGAAAAATGGATAAATACCACTGAGATCAAGGAGGCAATCGATTCCTTTATGAACAATAAGGCAGCAGGTGATGACAACATTGCTGCAGAAATGCTCAAAGCGGCAGATGATACAGCTATTAGCCAGGTGCAAGAACTATTTCATAAAATATGGGGAGAAGAAACTGTCCCAGAAAATTGAAGAAAAGAATAAATGTTAAGATCCGGCGAAAAAATGTGATATTAAGGAAGAAAGCAACACCTGGAGAGGTATTACCCTATTATCAGTAATGACCAAGGCATTTTGCAAAGTCATTTTCAATATTTAAAAAAATCAAGTGAGCAATAGTTACAACACTGAGAGAAGAACAAGTTGGTTTTATACCTGGGACAAGCTGCTTAGATCAAATAATTACACCTAGACTAATCTTGGAGAAACATATTGATAAGCCACAACCGCTTATCTTACCTTTCATCTTGTTTCACTTGTTGATAACCTACAAATAATCTCCGTGTTGTGAAATATTATGTGCTGCTATGGAATACCAATCAAAATAATAAACATTATCACAAGCATCTATTGTGTTTCACAGTGTACAAAAATAATGACTTCAAATCGGACATGTTTAGTAAACTGCTTCCAGATCACTTTATGATTGCTTGTCATATAACCCTGCATTGTCAAAACTTGTCATGTAACCCTGCATTGTCAAAACTTGTCATGTAACCCTGCATTATCAAAACGTGTCATGTAACCCTGCATTGTCAAAACTTGTCATGTAACCCTGCATTGTCAAAACGTGTCATGTAACCCTGCATTGTCAAAACTTGTCATGCAACCCTGTATTGTCAAAACGTGTCATGTAACCCTGCATTGTCAAAACTTGTCATATAATCCTGCATTATCAAAACGTGTCATGTAACCCTGCATTGTCAAAACTTGTCATAACGTGTCATGTAACCCTGCATTGTCAAAACGTGTCATGTAACCCTGCATTGTCAAAACTTGTCATGTAACACCCTGCATTGTCAAAACTTGTCATGTAACACCCTGCATTGTCAAAACGTGTCATGTAACACCCTGCATTGTCAAAACTTGTCATGTAACACCTTGCATTGTCATAACAATGATTGACAGTCAGTGACTTGATTAACATGCTCTCATGATCACTTTGATATGAATGATCCATGCCACTTGTCATGTAAGATGATATTTACAACAACTGTAACATAACAAAAATGAACAATATATCTAGGACGTCTATGTGACTAAGTTGTTACACCTTTGCTTGACGTTAAAAATGAACAATATATCTGAGCGTCTATGTGACTAAGTTGTTACACCTTTGCTTGACGTTAAAAATGAACAATATATCTGAGCGTCTATGTGACTAAGTTGTTACACCTTTGCTTGACGTTAAAAATGAACAATATATCTGAGCGTCTATGTGACTAAGTTGTTACATCTTTGCTTGACGTTCCGAAGGTCGTATGTTCGAATTTGTTTCCAGATGTCCCTAGAATTGTTGCTGTGGCTACGGAGTTCATGCTTTGGACAATACTCTCGACAGGTGGCTTGCCACTTCTACCGACAGAGACGGCGTCGTCATGGGGAAACCCGGTGCAATAAAGTCAATCCTTCGCCTCTTTAGACAATTTACACTTGTCTGTAAACAACGATATCTGTGTGTGTATATTAAATCTATCATAAATGTGACATGCAAGGAAACGTATGTATCTGTACGTGCCAGTACTGACGAGCACGCACGCATACGTAAACAAAAAATCAGTTTGAAGTAAGTACGAGATCGGGTTATCACTGAATCTAGAAGATTGGTTAGGGAGAATATATAGGCTTGTTATTTATGTTTGTTATTTAGTCAAGGGTTGACGTCATGTGATGTGTAAGTTATTTAATACAAAGTATATGTCAGGATTTCAGAGGAGATCATCAATGTCTTTCAATGCAAATGTTACATAAAAGTACTTAGAATGCCATGGGCAGAGAAGAGAACAAATGTTACATAAAAGTACTTAGAATGCCATGGGCAAAGAAGAGAACAAATGTTACAGAAGAGTACTTAGAATCTTCTTCGGAGAAGTACTTAGGGGGTTAAGTACTGTGGATAAGTGGTTACGCCCTTTGCCTTGTGAGTCGAAGGTAGTGGGTTCAAGACCGGACCGCGCCATTCTGTTCACGAGTGCAGTTTTTTCCAGAGACCCCTAGGATTGTTGCTGGGGCTACGGAGTTCGTGCTTTGTGCAATACTCTCGGCAGGTGGCGTGCCATTTCTGCGGAGAGGACCGAGCCGTATGGGTTAAAACCCGGTGCAATGAAGTCAATCCTTCGACTTTTACACCTTTTGTTTTTAAAACTTAGAATATCATGGACAGAGAAGAGAACAAATGTTACAGAAGAGTACTTAGAATATCACGGACAGAGAAAAGAACAAATGTTACAGAAGAGTACTTAGAATATCATGGATAGAGAAAAGAACAAATGCTACAGAAGAGTACTTAGAATATCATGGACAGAGAAGAGAACAAATGCTACAGAAGAGTACTTAGAATATCACGGACAGAGAAAAGAACAAATGTTACAGAAGAGTACTTAGAATATCATGGACAGAGAAAAGAACAAATACTACAGAAGAGTACTTAGAATATCATGGACAGAGAAGAGAACAAATGCTACAGAAGAGTACTTAGAATATCATGGACAGAGAAAAGAACAAATGCTTCTGTTCTGCAACAGCTTGATATTAAAGAGAGTTGTTTATTAAAGAACATAAAAACAAGGAAAATTAAATGGTTCGGACACATTAAACGACACGAGTGCCCGGAGAAGATAATTCTAGAAGGAACTGTGCCTGGAAGAAGAGCGAGAGGAAGACCTAGACAACGATAGGTGCCGGATGTCATTGACGAGTTGAGAATTACTGTTGCTGACGTTGGGCATCTTGCACGGAATAGTTTTGGTTTTTTAGTGCTGCTGTCATGGCGGCCAATTTCCAGAAGGAACAAGCTATTTGATGATGATGGTGATGATGATGTCATTCCCTACAGCGTCCAGCGACTGATCCTACAAGTTGGATTTTGGTTGATGAACATACTTATTTACCTGTTGTGCTGTTCTTTTCTGGCCACTCCAATCCTCAATCCTAGTTATTGCAATCAAGTAGTTGACGTGGATTGGTTTTAAACTAAAATCCTCTTTGCGGCTATACTCCTGAAGGCGTTCAAAATGTCAGCTATCCATTGGTTGTCCGTCTGATATGGGGGCAGAGTCAGTCAGCATGTCTGCTCTCTCAATACCAACGACACCCATGTGTTCCATTTCGAAAACAGAAGGAGCAAGAAAACATGAATATAAATAATAATGATAATAATAGTGAAGATAATTTTTTAAATCATATATAAAGAACATGTATATACACGATAATAATAGTGAAGACACCAAAAATCATATATATATAAAGAACATAAAGATATGGAATGGGAAGGTGGAAAGATGATACTTCCGTACTTGAGTGATTATATCTTGAAATAATATCAACATTATAAATCAATTAAGTTTATCAAGATGCAATATCTCGACTTGCGATGCTAGAGTGAAGAAGGTCATTAGATGTAGCAGTTTTAGTATCAGATGTAACTGGTATCGTATCGAGACCTTTTTTTCAGGATGCTGATTCATACACAGCGTACTTTCATCATAATATACGCTTATATTCATGTAGAGACCAGTATCGTTGATAGTCAAATAGCTGGTACCAGTGGCGGTTCGTGATAATTTTTGTTGGTGGGGCCAGACAGAAATTTTTGGAAAAATTATGGTTTCGGTTAGGTTACATTTTAATGTATAAAATAATAAATACACGTTACACCTTATTGTTGGTGGGGCACGGCCCCAGTGGCCCTTAATGACGAGCCGTCACTGGGTGGTATACTGTGTGTTTTACAGGGTCGATCTGTGAGATGAGCAGGTGATATCTATTGGACGATCAGACTCTTATCTACCTGGTTCACAGGTGATATCTGCAGAATGTAAACCTTCTGCCTACATTGTGCACAGGTGATATCTGCAGAATGTAAAACCTTCTGCCTACATTGTGCACAGGTGATGTCTATATAATTAAGATCTACAAAATCTCTGAAACTCAAAGTAAATGTGTATTGAGTGTGCTCATGTCGAGCACGGTACTTCTGCACTTGAAGTCATAAATATTGCTGATTGTCCGTGATTTAGCAGCTTCTTCTTCTTCAAACGCTCCATATCCACCACTTGCTAAACCACTCTTTGTGATTTGTATGTGATCTGAGCCTAAGAGCGATTGTACGTTGTTCCAGTTGTGCGTTTACAAGTAGGCCAGCATATCCGATTTCTGAGACGTTTTTTATTTACTATGGTAGCTTCCCTAAGCTCCTACCTCAGTCGCCTCTTACGACATGCTTTGTAGGTCGCAGTCTTACTATTATTTGCTCACATTAAGCTGGTTAACTCAAACCATAAATACTGGTTTCTAAGAATATGTTATTCTCGTAGACGGGAAAGAAGAAGAAGGAGAAGTGTACTGTTTCTTGATATATTACAAGACAACAAACAAAATGGTTTCTTGATATATTACAAGACAACAAACAAAATGGTTTCGTCACCTAATTAAGAATAACACCGCATCTACTACCATCTCGGGCCTATAACAACCAACAACCCAGAGCCATAGGAAGACCAAATACCCGATGGATAGATAATATCACAGATATCCTGCGACATCAAAGACTAACAGCTACAAATGCAGCATATCTGGCACGAAACTCCCCTACAGCGCTTCACGCCACATGTAAATAAGACAAGACAATGGAGTACCTGATTGCTAACATTTTGAAGAGCACTGATGTAAAGTCGATTCTGCTAACGACTACGATTACCGCTGACAGAACAGTGTATATCTGTTTGCCTCCTCCCGTCTGATGTCGTTAACACGGCGCCGCACTGCGACTGCTGCTATATCATTTGCTGGAAACGACGTCTATAGAAGCACAGACCTAATTCCTCCAACTGCATGTTTACTTATTTAGATCTGATATCCAATTCCAAGATTGTATCAGCAGCAGCTCACGTACATGTTATAGCTTCCCATGTTAACACTAGTAGTAGAAGTAGTAGGACAAGATGGGGGAAACCATGAGAGAAATCCCACTAGATACACCACACAACGGGAGTTATTAGTCTAAACACGATTGATTGATTGATTGATTGATTGATTGATTGGACCATCATTATTGCACTTCATTGAGTAACAATGTGTGATTCGATCTCTTTCTAATATATGAAGATTTCAGCTGCAGTGTACGAACTCCGTATCACCGGCGAGTGTGTCCGATGTAATTTTGAATATATTTATGGAGGAATATATATTTTTAATCTTTTCTCATCAATTTTACCTGGGCCGCGGCTTTCCAGCCTGCTCTTCTCGATTTTGAACTGCCAGTGTTTCTTTTACGTGCTTAACTTGAACACAGGACCTAGGTTTTATCGTCCGTCTCCGATAGGACTAGGAACTCGATCTCACCTACAGTGAAATCAGGGATCTCTAGAATAATATCCAGACGGCTCCACGAGGTAACAAATCTAGTAGCTATGACACGAGAGACGAGCATCTAGCCTCTATGCCACAGAGACCTTTAGTCTCCACCTTTGTCATTCTCACAGTTCTTCAGAATTTCTCTCTCATAGGATAGATGTTCCACCTCTGCAGTCGCCATGATCAAATCATCAGTCGCCCGTGTGTTGCCCGGACTGGCAAGGAGAGCAAATAATAGTAATACTGCCACCTACAAGACATGTGCTAAGATGCGACTCAGGTAGGGGCCTATGCAAGCTACCCTAGTAAATAACAAGCATAGAAGAAATCGGACATGCTAGCCAACTTGTAGGTGCATAACTGACATAACATACAATCGCTCTTAGGCTCAGATTACATACAGATCACAAAGAGTGGTTTAATAAGTGGTCGATATGGAGCGTTCGACAAAATAAAAAGAAGAGGAAGACCATGAAAAAATACGGATAGACGACGGCATAGCAGAATCTAGTCACAAATAACTATCCCCTAAGCTACTATAAGAGATAGGAAGACTTGGCATGAGTTGGTTGAGGGCCTTTGCCCCAACCCGGGGTAAAAAGGCAAAGAGAAGAGAGAGAGAAGCTACTATAGCAACGCAAAATAAAACCCAGAACCATGATTCTGGACAACAATCGGATAAGTTTGTTGTTTTTTTCGATCCAGGAGCACTTGAGATTTCAGTTTTTCGGCTCGGTGCCATGGACATCGTAGCCCTACGAACATCGTAAATCTGGAGAACCTATGGCTTTTCTGCCATCCCGCGGAATTGAACCACACTCACAGGAGGCTTGTCCAACGCACTACGAACACGCTGGACAGGCGGGCATCCGATAACAATTAAATGATAAAAGAAGAAAATATGATCAATTGGAGTAAAGTTTTTGTGTATGTTTTTCAGTTGGCAATGATTGGCTTTCTCCCTCAGCCAGTACATTCATGTTTTATCTTTATTTTGTGTATGTTCTTCAGTTGATAATGATTGGCTTTCTCCTCCCTCAGCCAGCACATTCATGTTTTATCTTTATTTTGTGACATGATAGCCATCTCTAACAAAACATCGTTTTTGACATTCATGCGTTTCAATTCCGAGCCTTTCCTTCTCTACGTAAGTACAGTGTTTTTTTTCTGGAAGATCTCATAAGTTTGTTGTCGGAACTACGGAGTTGGTGATTTGTTCGATATTCTGTCCAGGTAGCTTGTCATTTGTGTGCAGAGTGATCGAGCTGGCTAGGTAGCTTGTCATTTGTGTGCAGAGTGATCGAGCTGGCCAGGTAGCTTGTCATTTGTGTGCAGACTGATCGAACTGGCCAGGTAGCTTGTCATTTGTGTGCAGAGTGATCGAGCTGGCCAGGTAGCTTGTGATTTGTGTGCAGAGTGATCGAGCTGGCCAGGTAGCTTGTCATTTGTGTGCAGAGTGATCGAGCTGGCCAGGTAGCTTGTCATTTGTGTGCAGAGTGATCGAGCTGGCCAGGTAGCTTGTCATTTGTGTGCAGAGTGATCGAGCTGTATGGTAAAACCAAATGCAGGAAAGTCAACTTTTGATCTTTTTATATTCCTTAACTCTTAAACAGCGTCATGCTACCTGTCAAACTATTCGGGGGATATCAATTGACCGACAAATCACTCCACGTGCCAAAATGTTGGGTTTTTTTCCTAAAGTTATTTACAAGATCTATTTGATGCTATTTATGTCTATGTCTTTGTAGAATACAGCCGATGAATTTATAACATACGAGTTTTTAACTCAGCATATTATGTTAAAACTTCTGAGAACATACATATTCCCTGTGGCGACATATGGGTGGGAATCCTAGACCATAACACAAACATTAAAGAACAAAATTGAAGCTTTCGAAACAAAGTGTTACAGAAAAAGTTCTTAGAACATCCTGGACAGAGAAAGGAAAAAACAGACATCCTACAAGACCTGCATATCGAAGAGTATTTGCTCATAAATAACATCATGTCCTGGAAGATGAAATATTTTGGCCACGTTAAACGTCAGAGGCGGTTAGTAGAGAACGTTAATGGAAGGCAATGTTCCAGGTGTACGAGGCAGGGGAAGACCAAGACGAAGGTGGCAGCAGGACAGCAAAGAAACATTGAACATGACGCTGTTAGAGGCGGGAGAACTTGCTAGAGACAGTGAGTTTTTCAGGTGGAGTGATATGAAAACGAAGGGATCCGTAATGGATATGCTACTTGATGTTGTTGATTATGTTGTATGAAATATGAATCTTGTGTTCGTTCCACTGCACAATTGTATTCTAAACACCAGCACTTAAACAACTTGCTAATAGTGTGCGTATGCTAAGAGTTGAGAAAACTGCTTTCTGTTGTTAAATACTTTGTTTAATGATGTATCATTGAATAAACAAGTTGTTGTTTTCTTCTTCTTCTTCTTCTTCTTCGACGAACGTTACATATCGAAACACTTGTTAAACTACTCTGTGTCATTTCTATGTGATCTCAGCCTTAGCACGATTTTATGGTATGCTAGTTGTGTGCCTACAAGTAGGCCAGCACATCCGATTTCTGCGACGCTTTTTTTTTTACTAGGGTAGCTTCCCTAGTCCCCTACCTCAGTCGCCTCTTACACTATACCTTGTAGGTCACAGTGTTACTATTCTTTGCTCCCCTTGCGAGGCCCGTCAACATACGGGTGAACTGTTATTACATCGTTACTCCAGTTGTAAAAAAAAAAAAGTTCCAAGACGAGTTTTCTTCCAACATGCTTTGTTCGCTTTTCGAGCGTTGTTTTTTTTTTCAATCTTTCATTTCACCGGTGATCTCATCATACGACTTGCTTTAAATGTATTATATTCTTTTAGCACATCTCGTCTTTGTGTACGTGTGAGAAACATTTCACTTAACCTTACATACATTTCTTAACATCATCAACAATTTGTGTTTATCTTTTCTATGAGCTTTGTTAGAATTAACAATTATATGTGGAATCTATTATCAAGATGAATGCTATCGTAAGAAATATGTCAGCAAATATCATATTATTCGTTTGTGACATCTGGCAAAGACAGAATACACTACTGTCTTATTCCTATCCTCGTGGAGCATAGGACCTCAACAGTTGTTCACCACTTTTCCTGGTCTCTTAACTGCTTTCTTTATGATCTCCTATGATGTCCTCTGCAGCCGTCTTGCTGAAATCATCAGTTACTTCCTGAATCCATCTCTCCGTGGTTTTCCTCTTTGTCGGATACTTCCCACTATAACACTTTATGTCTCTATATTTTCAAAATACTTCATTTTTCTTATTTGTAGCATCTTGACAGTTTTCTTTGACTTAAGAGTTATTTCTGGATATATCTATTTGTTCTCTTCTCTGTCCATGATATACGAAGGACTCTTCTGTAACACTTATATTCAAAAACACATGTTTTTTCTATAGCCTTGTTAAATGACCATCTCACACACCCATACTTTACCACTGGGAATATACATGCTTGTGAATATTCTGATCTTTGTATTCTTATCAGTTTCCTTCCATACTGTTTTTTAGTTGTTTATTTGATTTTTTAATGATCTAGAGAAAAGAAAAGACAGAACTCATCTTGAATGTTTTGTTGTTCCTATAATAATTGTATGTTACTTATTTTCTATTTGACAGATCAGCCAGACCAGCGTATGGGTTAATGATACTCAACAGAAGAGATCTCAACAATCTGGTCCAGCCCTTGACCAGTCAAGTAGAGTTTCATCTCAACACACCTTTCTTATTGTATAAGAAACTCTCTGATGATCTTGAAGATGGTACGCTAGTTTTCTACTCTTCAACTTTTGAGGGTTTTTTTCACCTGTCTTCTGTTTGTTATATTTGTTTTCCACCTGTCTACTGTTTGTTGTATTTGTTTTTTCACCTGTCTACTGTTTGTTATATTTGTTTATTCACCCGTGTACTGTTTGTTGTATTGCTCATACCTTCTGTTTGTTATATTTGTTTTTTCACCGTGTACTGTTTGTTGTATTCCTCATACCTTCTGTTTGTTATATTTGTTTATTCACCCGTATACTGTTTGTTGTATTCCTCATACCTTCTGTTTGTTAAATTTGTTTTTTCACCTGTGTACTGTTTGTTGTATTGCTCATACCTTCTGTTTGTTAAATTTGTTTTTTCACCCGTGTACTGTTTGTTGTATTTCTCATACCTTCTGTTTGTTAAATTTGTTTTTTCACCTGTGTACTGTTTGTTGTATTTCTCATACCTTCTGTTTGTTAAATTTGTTTTTTCACCTGTGTACTGTTTGTTGTATTGCTCATACCTTCTGTTTGTTATATTTGTTTTAAGTTTTGCTTAGAACAAGCTAGTGGATAATGATAATGGTGGGGGTAATGATGATGATAATGAAGATGTGGATGAATGGATGAGTTTCTAATTGTTGTAGTTTGTTTTCTCATGTGGGTTCTGTCATGTGTGTTATGTCATGTGTGTTATGTAATGTATGTTATGATGTCATGTGTGTTTTGTCGTGTGTGTTATGCTTGTGATATGACATTTGTTTGATGACTGCTATGATTGTTTGTCATAAATGATCGATCGATTGGTCGTCCTCCTCAGCCATCTTAGGTATCTGGTTTGTGGATAGAGGGGAATGTATACGACTGACAGAGACTATACAAAGGTTAGTCTAAACTTCTTATAGTAGAATACATTTTTATGCATTGTGTTTTTATGTATTGCACTCAAAACAAAACATACATTTTTTTTTGAATGTACATGTTACAGAAGATTGCTCAGTATATTATAGACAGCAAAGAAAACAAAAATCTACCAACAAAAAGCTCAATATTAAAGAAAACTGGCAGAAGCTACAAATAAGAATGAGAAAATGGAAGTATTTTGAATGATTAAAGAGACAAGAAGAGCTGGAGAAGACCAGTATGAAAGGAGACATCCAGGCAAAGATGAAAGAGACAAGAAGAGCTGGAGACATCCAGGCAAAGATTAAAGAGACAAGAAGGGCTGGAGAAGACCAGTATGAAAGGAGACATCCAGGCAAAGATGAAAGAGACAAGAAGGGCTGGAGAAGACCAGTATGGAAGGAGACATCCAGGCAATGATTAAAGAGACAAGAAGGGCTGGAGAAGACCAGTATGAAAGGAGACATCCAGGCAAAGATTAAAGAGACAAGAAGGGCTGGAGAAGACCAGTATGGAAGGAGACATCCAGGCAAAGATGAAAGAGACAAGAAGGGCTGGAGAAGACCAGTATGGAAGGAGACATCCAGGCAATGATTAAAGAGACAAGAAGAGCTGGAGAAGACCAGTATGGAAGGAGACATCCAGGCAAAGATGAAAGAGACAAGAAGGGCTGGAGAAGACCAGTATGAAAGGAGACTTCCAGGCAAAGATGAAAGAGACAAGAAGGGCTGGAGAAGACCAGTATGAAAGGAGACATCCAGGCAAAGATGAAAGAGACAAGAAGAGCTGGAGAAGACCAGTATGAAAGGAGACATCCAGGCAAAGATTAAAGAGACAAGAAGAGCTGGAGAAGACCAGTATGAAAGGAGACATCCAGGCAATGATTAAAGAGACAAGAAGAGCTGGAGAAGACCAGTATGGAAGGAGACATCCAGGCAAAGATTAAAGAGACAAGAAGGGCTGGAGAAGACCAGTATGAAAGGAGACATCCAGGCAAAGATGAAAAGAGGAAGACCATGGATGAGATGGGTTCAAGATGTAACTAATGGTTTGAGCATGACGGCTGTAGAGGCGGGACATCTGGCCTATGAGAGAGAGAAATTCCGAAGGATTGTTAGGGTGACAGCGTTCTGCTCAGGACAAGCTATTTGATCTAAGCAAGAAACTGATGTTATAGTTAACTCAAACAGCTATGTTAACTTGTCTAGTTGGCTGCTGTCATAGTTAACTCAGACAGCTATGTTAACTTGTCTAGTTGACTGCTGTCATAGTTAACTCAGACAGCTATGTTAACTTGTCTAGTTGACTGCTGTCATAGTTAACTCAAACAGCTATGTTAACTTGTCTAGTTGGTTGCTGTCCTTGTTAACTCAAACAGCTATGTTAACTTGTCTGGTTGACTGCTGTCATAGTTAACTCAAACAGCTATGTTAACTTGTCTAGTTGGTTGCTGTCCTTGTTAACTCAAACAGCTATGTTAACTTGTCTAGTTGACTGCTGTCATAGTTAACTAGACGAACTTTGTGTATCTAGCTGTCTTTTACCTCTTTCATGTTTCATTGACCTGTTCTTCTATCTGCTTCATATGTCTGTACCTGTCTGTTTCATTGACCTGTTCTTCTATCTACTTTATATGTCTGTACTTGTCTGTTTCATTCCTCGCTGTTTCATTGACCTGTTCTTCTATCTACTTTATATGTCTGTACTTGTGTCTGTTTCATTGACCTGTTCTTCTATCTGCTTCATATGTCTGTACTTGTCTGTTTCATTGACCTGTTCTTCTATCTACTTTATATGTCTGTACTTGTCTGTTTCATTGACCTGTTCTTCTATCTACTTTATATGTCTGTACTTGTCTGTTTCATTGACCTGTTCTTCTATCTACTTTATATGTCTGTACTTGTCTGTTTCATTGACCTGTTCTTCTATCTGCTTCATATGTCTGTACTTGTCTGTTTCATTGACCTGTTCTTCTATCTACTTTATGTGTCTGTACTTGTCTGTTTCATTGACCTGTTCTTCTATCTACTTTATATGTCTGTACTTGTCTGTTTCATTGACCTGTTCTTCTATCTACTTTATATGTCTGCACTTGTCTGTTTCATTGACCTGTTCTTCTATCTACTTCATATGTATGTACTTGTGTCTGTTTCATGCCTCGCTGTTTCATTTACATTTTCCATTCAAACCTACACAATTATTCTCTATGTATATATATATATATGTTCCCTTCATCAACTTGTTGTGCTTGTGTCTTTGATCTACTCTTATTGTGTTTATATTTGTATGCACATCACACACACTCACACACACATACACACTGCTACTTGAAGCTTTCACTTCTTTAATTGAACAATCTGTTGAGGGGGTTATTATTATTATTATTATATTTTTCCCTCTCTCGTCTGATTTGTATCCATCTACCTGAGTTTTCTACCTTCCTTTCTCGTGTACACGTTTCTGATTATTTTTGTGTGCTTCTCAGTTGTAATACATATACCTGTTTATTGTGTGTGTATGTATGTACATGTGTGCACACTGTTGTTTTGTACGACGCTGCTCCTTGCAACATTTGTGTGCGTGACGTTCTCTCGCTGCTGCAGCAGTTGTTTAACATTCTAATTTTCTGCATGTTTTTGTGTCTTCAATCTTCCTAATGTCTTACCAACTTCTTACTTTAACGGCAGCAACATCCACCACCTCATTTTCAAATACTCATCTCACTCTCTATCTGTATGTCTCTAGCACATATATATATATATATATTGATATAATTGGATATATATATATATTGGATATAATTGGATATATATATATTGGATATATATATATATATATTGATACATATATATTGATATAATTGATATATATATATATATATATATATATATATATATATATATATATATATATATATATATATATATATATATATATATATATATATATATATATATATATATATATATATATATATATATATATATATATCTCCAATTTATGCGACACTTTTTATTTACTAGGTAGTTTTCCTAGGCCCCTACCTCATTCGTCTCTTACGACATGCCATGTAGGTGGCAGTGTGACTATTCTTTGCTTCCATTGTGGGGCCCGGCAACACACGAGCGACTATGACCCTCACTATATATATGTTCGTGTGTGTGTGTGCCTAAGTGTATTTCCCTTCAATTAATTTGAGCAATCATTCTTCGAATGCTTCAAGCTTCATATCGATCACTTGTTAAGCCACTCGCTGTGATTTGTATGTGATCTGAGCCTAAAAGCGAGTTGTGCTAATTATGCGCCTACAAATATGCCAGCTCATCTGATTTCTGCGAATTTGTAGAATTTAAGACTGGTTACTTAATCGTAGCAGAAATATCATGTTGGTTAATATTATATGATGACTACCATAACTTACACAGTGTTAGAGATATCCTTATTCTTATAGTCTTTGATTACCATAACTTACAAAGTGTTAGAGATATCCTTATTCTTATAGTCTTTGATTACCATAACTTACAAAGTGTTAGAGATACCGTTATTCTTATAGTATTTGATTACCTAAGCTGAAAAGCAACTGCCCGGACAAAATTAATGTCAATTAAAATTCCTATTAAAAACTTTCGCCATTTTCAAAATTACAGTGGGGGTGTAAATGTCCAAAGTTTAGAGCTGGTGGATTCATTTATAGAAATCTTCTTCTCATTTGCATTTGGTTTCGTACGCTCGTCTAAACCATGAGATGGGTTGCCTCTATGAAGCTGCATGTCAGTTGGAATTATTCGAGAGTCCCCCATAGTTTGCCCTGTACGCTTTGTTTATAGAAATAATAATTACCATATAAGTCTGACAAAGGACTCAGTTTGAATATTAAGAAGACAGAAGTTATGATAATATCAAAAAGCAGATTTTGCCAAAATGCACCATCACAGTAAATGGGACTGATCTAAGACAAGTGCAGCAATTTAAATACCTCTGAGTCCTGGTAACATCAGATGGCAGATGCCGATCAGAAATAAAGAGCAGAATAGGACAAGCGAAAACATCATTCCTGAAAATGAGAAGCATTATCTGCAACAAGTCCTTGTCAATCCCGATCAGAATGCGAGTTATTCAGTGCTACATAGAACCAATTCTGACATACGGATACGAGTCATGGACAATGAACACACAGATCGAAAAATCTCTGAGGGCCACAGAAATGTGGTTTTACAGAAAAATGATGAGAATCCCATGGGCTGCTAAAATGAATAATGTTGAGGTGCTGAATGAGATCAAGACACAGAGAAAGCTTATCATCAATATAAGAAAGAGGCAGTCATCATTTTTCGGGCATGTGATGAGGAGGAGGTTTAGAACACATTGTGACAACCGGTAAAATCGAGGGTAGACGAGACAGGGGAAGACAGAGACAGAAAATGTTGGATAGCCTGACTTCATGGCACGGTAGAGCGTCAACATCTGAGTTCATAGCAAACACCAACGACAGAGATTTGTGGAGATCCATGATTGCCTACGCCAGCCGGCACGTCACCTGATAATGATGATGATAAGTCTGATATTCACCGACGACCGTCGTAGAAGCAGAATATTGTTGTCCTGTCATGAACGTTCCAGGTCTGGTACTGTCGGCTTATTGATGGTTTCCACATTGTGTCCCTCGGTAATAGAAGCTACAGTGCGTAAAGTAAATCCCGTAACCTACTAGCTAGATTCATTGTTAAAGCACCCAAACATCTCACTGACAGCTAAATAACAGATGATCAACAGCATTTTCATACTTACTTTGTGTTACCAGAGCCAAACATGGACAATGAGCAAAGCACAGTCGCAAAAAAAATAGCTACGTGGAAAATGCGATGCCTACGAAATGTTACCAACAACACAAGAAAAGACAGTCACCAACATCAGTATAAGAAAGAAAGCTGGGTAGAACCTTGCTGGAATTACATTGTGAAACAAAGGATGAAGTGGTTCGGCCACTTAATAAGAATGCAACCAAACTCCACTGTATAGAGGGTCTTCCACAACAAAGAACATCAGGAAAGAAGGCGAGAAGAAGACCACGAGAAAGATGGTTAGATGGCATAGCGTAATTCTATCAAAAAGTAAAAATAACTAATTACTCAAGCCACTAGAACAGCGCAATAGAAAAACAGAAAACCCACGACACTGGGCGGCAACAACCCGGTAACAGTGTGGCGACAAAAGAAGAAGTACTCAGTGTGTTTAACTTGTTCTTTCCTGTATACCTCTTTCTCCTATCTCCTGTATGGTTCGATATCTTCAGATACATGTTGCTGACTCTCGTGTGCGTCATAATAAGTACACATTTCCCATAACCTTTTCAGACCTTAGGGTATGAAATCACTTCATATTTCTAGTGCCTAGTGTGCAGTAGATAGGAGTGCCAATTTCTTTCCACACATGTGGTACGTCGAGTGTGAGCTTGAACCCACAACCTCACAGTCTGATTCCATAGGCGAATCCGTCCCACCTCTTGTGCGTCAACTGAAGCTGAACGATCAGTTTATCATACTCAAAACTTGAACCTATAATACATGAAATATCCCCTAACCTATTCAAGACATTATGCTATGAAATCACTTCACATTTCTAGAGCCTAATCTGCTGGAGGTAGGAGGGTCAATTCCTTTCTTCTCGTTTGGAACGTCAAGTATGGGATTGAACCCACATCCCTCTTGTGTCCGAGTCGATAGGCAAACGCTTGCCCGTCTGCCCAGCGTGTTCATAGCGCGTTGGACTACGGGTGACTAGTCCTCTGTAAGTGCGGGTTCAACTCCGCGGACTGGCAGAAAAGCTACAGGTTCCCCAGATTTACGGTGTTCGTGGCACCGAGCCGAAGGGCTACGATGTCCATGACACCGAGCCGAAGAGCTTTCAGCTCAAGTGTTTCTGGATCGGAGAAAAAAAAAGTCAAACGCTTATACTTTACATTACGCTTATCCGTCTCACAACTAGAAACATACACATGCGTATACATATACTACGGGGAGATAAGCAGAAGCAATTCTCTTGAAATTCATTTCTACTGGTAGTTACTGTCCCTGACTAACCGATGCTTTGCCTTTCACTGACCCGTAACTCAACGACAGTAATACTACTACTATTTCAAAGAGTTTTTCTTACACTTCCCCATCTTTCTCTCTTACCCAAAATGATATCCATTCATTCGATTTACGTGCACATTTGTTAACGAAATTAAACAAAACTTTCAACTGCACAACGGGGTTTTTTTCCCCCTAATGTTCACAAAAAAGTAGTGCTAAAAACATGTTCTATTCACGCCCAGTTCTTTTAATAGCACATTTGTATTCTTGTTGGCAAAACTTACCATAATTTATACTCAATTATTTGTTCACATAGTTAATTTGATCATACATTCAGCGCTTTTTTTATACTTCGATGAAACAGTCTTAGAATTTTGTGAAAATCTATCAAAGCAGGCTGCAAAGTCGCTGTCCTGGAGAAATTCATCATAAAAAATTCCAACAATTTTTGCAGTTTTAAAAAATTGTTTCGGGGACCTTCAGCTTTGCTATGTAGTTCGTGCACTACCGCTGAGATTTTTGTTTATAAGAAAGATGTCGGAGCACACATGGTTGTTCGTCGAAGTGCAATGATGACATTCCTATCAATCAATCTATTCATCTCTGCTTGTTGCTTCTGATGATGTTGTTAGTTACACATCGTCTCGACTTTGACTACCACAAAAATCTTTGTATGTTAGTAGTCTCTGTATATTTGTCTTCCGATTATCTCGACTTTGACTACCACAAAAATCTCGGTATGTTGCGTAGTCTATGTATATTTGTCTTCCGATTGTCTCCACTTTGACTAGCACTAAAATCTCTGTATGTTAGGTAGTCTCTGTATATTTGTCTTCCGATTATCTCCACTTTGACTACCACAAAAATCTCTGTATGTTGCGTAGTCTATGTATATTCGTCTTCCGATTATCTCCACTTTGGCTACCACTAAAATCTCTGTATGTTGCATAGTCTATGTATATTCGTCTCCCGATTATCTCCAATTTGACTACCACTAAAATCTCTGTATGTTAGTAGTCTCTGTATATTCGTCTTCCGTTCGCCTGCTATGAATTCATGTGTTGTCAGGGCGCCTGGTATAACGCTTATGACGTGAGTTTTGCGTGAAAGCATGCTTTCCTTATCAGTGTTCCCCCGCCATATATGCATGCCTTTCCCGACTTCCGTGGTATACTCTCTGGTTAGATTCAGTTCCATCATGCTTGACGATGATTTCTGCGTACTTGAACATCCGCCAGGTATTCTTTCATTTTTTTTTTTATGCTTGACATATCATATTTAACCCTGGCAACGTCCTTAGATGTGCGTCACACACCAGGCAGGGTCGGCATACATTTTCACCTTTCATTGCACTTCACTTGTGAGAATGGCACACATAAGAGAATCTGTTGTTTTGTGGGGTTGTTTTTTTCTCCTCATTTGGTATCTTTTTTTTTTTTATGTCTTTCTAGAAATTAGCAAGCATGTCTTCTAATGTTATTTGCAATCTTGCTGATCCTGTCTTTAATGTTCATGTTTGAGAATAACTTTCCCCTTCTATCTCTCTCTCTCTCTCATAATCCCTTTCTTCTTCTCTTGATAGTTTTGTTATTTTGTTAAATGATTTGACTCTAGTATCCAAGTGATCTCAGTGTTGTATAGGTTCCAAGTGATCTCAGTGTTGTATAGGTTCCAAGTGATCTCAGTGTTGTATAGGTTCCAAGTGATCTCAGTGTTGTATAGGTTCCAAGTGATCTCAGTGTTGTAGAGGTTCCAAGTGATCTCAGTGTTGTAGAGGTTCCAAGTGATCTCAGTGGTGTATAGGTTCCAAGTGATCTCAGTGTTGTATAGGTTCCAAGTGATCTCAGTGTTGTAGAGGTTCCAAGTGATCTCAGTGTTGTAGAGGTTCCAAGTGATCTCAGTGTTGTATAGGTTCCAAGTGATCTCAGTGTTGTATAGGTTCCAAGTGATCTCGGTGTTGTAGAGGTTCCAAGTGATCTCAGTGGTGTAGAGGTTCCAAGTGATCTCAGTGTTGTAGAGGTTCCAAGTGATCTCAGTGTTGTATAGGTTCCAAGTGATCTCAGTGTTGTATAGGTTCCAAGTGATCTCAGTGTTGTAGAGGTTCCAAGTGATCTCAGTGTTGTAGAGGTTCCAAGTGATCTCAGTGTTGTATAGGTTCCAAGTGATCTCAGTGTTGTATAGGTTCCAAGTGATCTCAGTGTTGTAGAGGTTCCAAGTGATCTCAGTGGTGTAGAGGTTCCAAGTGATCTCAGTGTTGTATAGGTTCCAAGTGATCTCAGTGTTGTAGAGGTTCCAAGTGATCTCAGTGGTGTAGAGGTTCCAAGTGATCTCAGTGTTGTATAGGTTCCAAGTGATCTCAGTGTTGTAGAGGTTCCAAGTGATCTCAGTGTTGTAGAGGTTCCAAGTGATCTCAGTGTTGTAGAGGTTCCAAGTGATCTCAGTGTTGTAGAGGTTCCAAGTGATCTCAGTGGTGTAGAGGTTCCAAGTGATCTCAGTGTTGTATAGGTTCCAAGTGATCTCAGTGTTGTATAGGTTCCAAGTGATCTCAGTGTTGTAGAGGTTCCAAGTGATCTCAGTGTTGTATAGGTTCCAAGTGATCTCAGTGTTGTATAGGTTCCAAGTGATCTCAGTGTTGTATAGGTTCCAAGTGATCTCAGTGTTGTAGAGGTTCCAAGTGATCTCAGTGTTGTAGAGGTTCCAAGTGATCTCAGTGGTGTAGAGGTTCCAAGTGATCTCAGTGTTGTAGAGGTTCCAAGTGATCTCAGTGGTGTAGAGGTAACAAGTGATCTCAGTGTTGTAGAGGTTCCAAGTGATCTCAGTGTTGTATAGGTTCCAAGTGATCTCAGTGTTGTAGAGGTTCCAAGTGATCTCAGTGTTGTAGAGGTTCCAAGTGATCTCAGTGTTGTAGAGGTTCCAAGTGATCTCAGTGTTGTAGAGGTTCCAAGTGATCTCAGTGGTGTAGAGGTTCCAAGTGATCTCAGTGTTGTATAGGTTCCAAGTGATCTCAGTGTTGTATAGGTTCCAAGTGATCTCAGTGTTGTAGAGGTTCCAAGTGATCTCAGTGTTGTATAGGTTCCAAGTGATCTCCGTGTTGTATAGGTTCCAAGTGATCTCAGTGTTGTATAGGTTCCAAGTGATCTCAGTGTTGTAGAGGTTCCAAGTGATCTCAGTGTTGTAGAGGTTACAAGTGATCTCAGTGGTGTAGAGGTTCCAAGTGATCTCAGTGTTGTAGAGGTTCCAAGTGATCTCAGTGGTGTAGAGGTTCCAAGTGATCTCAGTGTTGTAGAGGTTCCAAGTGATCTCAGTGTTGTATAGGTTCCAAGTGATCTCAGTGGTGTAGAGGTTCCAAGTGATCTCAGTGTTGTAGAGGTTCCAAGTGATCTCAGTGTTGTATAGGTTCCAAGTGATCTCAGTGTTGTATAGGTTCCAAGTGATCTCAGTGGTGTAGAGGTTCCAAGTGATCTCAGTGTTGTATAGGTTCCAAGTGATCTCAGTGTTGTAGAGGTTCCAAGTGATCTCAGTGGTGTAGAGGTTCCAAGTGATCTCAGTGTTGTAGAGGTTCCAAGTGATCTCAGTGTTGTATAGGTTCCAAGTGATCTCAGTGTTGTAGAGGTTCCAAGTGATCTCAGTGGTGTAGAGGTTCCAAGTGATCTCAGTGTTGTAGAGGTTCCAAGTGATCTCAGTGTTGTATAGGTTCCAAGTGATCTCAGTGTTGTATAGGTTCCAAGTGATCGCAGTGGTGTAGAGGTTCCAAGTGATCTCAGTGTTGTAGAGGTTCCAAGTGATCTCAGTGTTGTAGAGGTTCCAAGTGATCTCAGTGTTGTATAGGTTCCAAGTGATCTCAGTGTTGTAGAGGTTCCAAGTGATCTCAGTGTTGTAGAGGTTCCAAGTGATCTCAGTGTTGTAGAGGTTCCAAGTGATCTCAGTGTTGTAGAGGTTCCAAGTGATCTCAGTGGTGTATAGGTTCCAAGTGATCTCAGTGGTGTAGAGGTTCCAAGTGATCTCAGTGTTGTAGAGGTTCCAAGTGATCTCAGTGTTGTAGAGGTTCCAAGTGATCTCAGTGTTGTATAGGTTCCAAGTGATCTCAGTGGTGTAGAGGTTCCAAGTGATCTCAGTGTTGTATAGGTTCCAAGTGATCTCAGTGTTGTAGAGGTTCCAAGTGATCTCAGTGGTGTAGAGGTTCCAAGTGATCTCAGTGTTGTAGAGGTTCCAAGTGATCTCAGTGTTGTATAGGTTCCAAGTGATCTCAGTGTTGTAGAGGTTCCAAGTGATCTCAGTGGTGTAGAGGTTCCAAGTGATCTCAGTGTTGTAGAGGTTCCAAGTGATCTCAGTGTTGTATAGGTTCCAAGTGATCTCAGTGTTGTATAGGTTCCAAGTGATCTCAGTGGTGTAGAGGTTCCAAGTGATCTCAGTGTTGTAGAGGTTCCAAGTGATCTCAGTGTTGTATAGGTTCCAAGTGATCTCAGTGTTGTAGAGGTTCCAAGTGATCTCAGTGGTGTATAGGTTCCAAGTGATCTCAGTGTTGTAGAGGTTCCAAGTGATCTCAGTGTTGTATAGGTTCCAAGTGATCTCAGTGTTGTAGAGGTTCCAAGTGATCTCAGTGTTGTAGAGGTTCCAAGTGATCTCAGTGTTGTATAGGTTCCAAGTGATCTCAGTGTTGTAGAGGTTCCAAGTGATCTCAGTGGTGTAGAGGTTCCAAGTGATCTCAGTGTTGTATAGGTTCCAAGTGATCTCAGTGGTGTAGAGGTTCCAAGTGATCTCAGTGTTGTATAGGTTCCAAGTGATCTCAGTGGTGTAGAGGTTCCAAGTGATCTCAGTGTTGTATAGGTTCCAAGTGATCTCAGTGGTGTAGAGGTTCCAAGTGATCTCAGTGTTGTATAGGTTCCAAGTGATCTCAGTGGTGTAGAGGTTCCAAGTGATCTCAGTGTTGTATAGGTTCCAAGTGATCTCAGTGTTGTAGAGGTTCCAAGTGATCTCAGTGTTGTATAGGTTCCAAGTGATCTCAGTGGTGTAGAGGTTCCAAGTGATCTCAGTGGTGTAGAGGTTAGGTGCTCATGTCTCATTCCAAAGGTATTCAGTTCACTCCCTCGTGGAGCCATCATCATATTTTCCCACAGATTCCTGATGTCACTGTAAGGAGATCGAGTTCTTAGTCATATTGGAGACAGGCAATAAAATGTAGATCCGTGTTCAATTTGATCATGTAAAAGAAACCTTTGCAGTTCAAAATCAAGAAGAGCAGGCTGGAAAGCCGCTGCACATGCAAAAATTCATTAAAAGATTTAAAAAATAAAAATTTATACAAAATATTTTCACCACATTCTAAATCTAGGACCCTCGTCGGTGCTACAGAGTTTGTGCACTGGAGTTGAGATCTTCATCTGGAACCCTCGTCTGTACTACAGAGTTTGTGCTCTGCAGTTGAGATCTTCACCTGGGACCCTCGTCGGTGCTACAGAGTTTGTGCTCTGCAGTTGAGATCTTCACCTGGGACCCTCGTCTGTACTACAGAGTTTGTGCTCTGCAGTTGAGATCTTCACCTGGGACCCTTGTCGGTGTTACAGAGTTTGTGCTCTGCAGTTGAGATCTTCACCTGGGACCCTCGTCTGTACTACAGAGTTTATGCTCTGCAGTTGAGATCTTCCTGTGTAAGAAAGAGATTGAGGGACACACGCAGTTACTCACCGAAGTGCAAGGATGATGGTACAATCAACCACTCAATCGATATAGTATTCACATGTACTTTAAGTGTTGGAGAATAAATGATTACTTTATTGGTTTCAGAATCCTGAGAGAAGTGTCTGGACGAAATGAAGATAAGAGATCTGAGACAGAACCTGGAATAGTACGGTTACTTGGGGGTCAAGTTCATGATGGGAAAGCTGGAAGTCAAGGTCCAGGGCAGAACATACTCAGTCTACTTAGCAATGCACAGAAAACATATGATGTAAGTTCTTTGATTAGACTCATATCTTTTAGGTTAAATATCATTTTCTCTTAGTTTTGTTTCATCTCATATTCTACTACTTTAGCAACCCTTTTTATACAACTTGGCGTGTAGGGTAATACCTTGTTAGGCCCTTATTTTTTATTGACTGTCGACACACGATGGGGTAAATTCTTCCCAGTGCTTTTCCTGGTACCTAAATGAGGCTGGGTTGACCTGAGAGCCGTTATGGTTAAAAAAAAATTCAACGCCCACGGTGGGATTGAACCTGGAGCACTACCGTAAGAAGTAAGTTCACTAACAAATATGTTACTGCCGTTCTCTCTACTTTGTTGCTACTGGTTTATATATTATATATATTCCTCTTGTACTGTTTTACATTACATATGGCTTGCAAGTAATTTCTCCATACCACTCTGTCCCTGCAAACTCGCTCAATCACCTCTAGGGTATTGAGTCTAATATTTGTTGCTTCTCTCAGCACAGTTCATTTCAGGGTTTCCCTATGGGGCCCTCTCTTTCTTGAACCCTTTGCCTCCCACTTCAATGCCTGCTTTAGTATTCGTTGATCATTTCTCCTCAAGGTGTATCCAACATATCCCCATCTTCTCCTTCTTATAACAGTTGTCACTAGTGGTTAGGGGGACTGCCTAGAGTAGTTGATAGTAGCTCGGCCTGCTAGCTGTGAGACGCCTCATAGCTCGGGTTCGAACCCACTATCCGGCATTTGTTCGAGTCCCTGGTCTTACTCAGGACGATAACGTGAGTACCTCTGAAGTCGGAGAAAATCTGCCTGTATGGCGAGGAATACTAATTACGAGTACATTGAGCACACGGCTGCCAGTGTAAGTAATTTACAATGTGCACGCTGCTGCCATTGTAAGAAATTGGAAAACGGATTTTCACGCAAAAATCAGTTTCAGAGATGAAACTTCGTCTGAGTTGAAAGCGGACGAAAAAAAAAAAAAACTAGTGGTTGACCAGATATTAATCTGATTTCATCACTTCTCCTGAATTTGCCCCCTTTTATGTTCATTATTTTTCGCAAACATCTAGTTTCAAATTACTTTCTTTATCTTTAGTAATTTTCCAACTTTCGCTGGCATATGTTAGGATTTATACAACACTAGCAGTTGTACCCGTTCTTCGTACAAGTCCCAAACAGTTTGAGACTGAGCATATTAAAGAAACATGCACCTTCCCCTCAAAATTGGCAAAAATAACAATTGATAAATTGAATTTATTCAGATTATAAACTTTTCAATGTGTTTTAAAAACAAACAAAAAAGCACACAACAAAATTTGGTCTTAGCGTGAATAGAACACATAGTCTACCGCATGGTAGATGGGATTGTTATCAATTACACTAGATGATGCTGGAAGAAAATGTGTTTAAAATATGTTATAATAATAATAGTGACTTCATCATAGCTTTAACATGTGACCTGCACATTGTGACATGTATGCAACATTTCGTTTTTTAACTTTGCAGGGCCATTTTGTTCAGTTGGAATTTAGACATAGAGACGAACTAATAATCCAGTTTTATCATTTTTTACATCTTCCCATCTATGCACTGTGGACAGTTTGGTTGCAAATTGTTTCACATGGATTTTAGAAAAGGACGATGGCACCATCCATCTCAGAATGCAATGGCAAACTACTGAACGTAATAATGCCTAGAAAAATCGAAAATATAAGTAAAAAGCTGGGGTTGATTCGCAAAGTCCTGTAAAGGATATGCAATTAACTTTTTTCCCATCTATGAAAGCTACCCTCTTGCCAAATTTCAAGTCCGTAGGATGTCCAGATATCTTTAAACAATGGAAACAGACACACACACAATTTCATTACGGTTCTTCAACTTATTCTTTTATATATATATATATATAGATTGGAATTGAAGATGTGTAATTTAGTTTAAAAACTATATAACTTGCAGTTGTAGATTTGATTATACTACTGTTTATACCATGCTAGTAATTATGCTATTTCTTGTGTAATTTCATGATCAAACAAATGTTCATTAAATGACTTCATTGTGTCTTTTTATTGACATCTAATGTCTGAATTGGGCGTCTGTAGCTTAAGTGGTAGTTAGCTCAATCAAAGCCCAAGTGTACCTTGTTCAGACTCTGTGGTGGACAGTTTGGAAACAGATTTGTTTGCATGGAATTTTACAAACAGTAAAAATAGGCTACACCGTTCAGAAAGCAATGGTAAACTACTGAATGTATAAGTGGTGCCTTGAAAATCGGTGACTCAGTTACTGTGGTTGATGACTACATCCTGTAAAGGATATGCCACGATTTTGTTTTCCTATGTCTCAGCTATAAGTGCTTTTGCACATTAGCCGCCCAACAGTAGATTTATAGATGTTGCTAGTCTTGACATAGGGACAGGACATGGAGACTTGAGATATGACATTCTATGTGAGAACAACACTGGCTGGACACACACATTAGCCATCCAACAGTACAGTTATAGCTGTTGCTAGTCTTGACATAGGGACAGGACATGGAGAATTGAGATATGACATTCTATGTGAGAACAACACTGGCTGGACACACACATTAGCCATCCAACAGTACAGTTATAGCTGTTGCTAGTCTTGACATAGGGACAGGACATGGAGACTTGAGATATGACATTCTATGTGAGAACAACACTGGCTGGACACACACATTAGCCATCCAACAGTACAGTTATAGCTGTTTCTAGTCTTGACATAGGGACAGGACATGGAGAATTGAGATATGACATTCTATGTGAGAACAACACTGGCTGGACACACACATTAGCCATCCAACAGTACAGTTATAGCTGTTGCTAGTCTTGACATAGGGACAGGACATGGAGAATTGAGATATTACATTCTATGTGAGAACAACACTGGCTGGACACACACATTAGCCATCCAACAGTACAGTTATAGCTGTTGCTAGTCTTGACATAGGGACAGGACATGGAGACTTGAGATATGACATTCTATGTGAGAACAACACTGGCGGGAACACACATTAGCCATCCAACAGTACAGTTATAGCTGTTGCTAGTCTTGACATAGGGACAGGACATGGAGACTTGAGATATGACATTCTATGTGAGAACAACACTGGCTGGAAACACACATTAGCCATCCAACAGTACAGTTATAGCTGTTGCTAGTCTTGACATAGGGACAGGACATGGAGAATTGAGATATGACATTCTATGTGAGAACAACACTGGCTGGAAACACACATTAGCCATCCAACAGTACAGTTATAGCTGTTGCTAGTCTTGACATAGGGACAGGACATGGAGAATTGAGATATGACATTCTATGTGAGAACAACACTGGCCGGACACACACATTAGCCATCCAACAGTACAGTTATAGCTGTTGCTAGTCTTGACATAGGGACAGGACATGGAGAATTGAGATATGACATTCTATGTGAGAACAACACTGGCTGGAAACACACATTAGCCATCCAACAGTACAGTTATAGCTGTTGCTAGTCTTGACATAGGGACAGGACATGGAGACTTGAGATATGACATTCTATGTGAGAACAACACTGGCTGGACACACACATTAGCCATCCAACAGTACAGTTATAGCTGTTGCTAGTCTTGACATAGGGACAGGACATGGAGACTTGAGATATGACATTCTATGTGAGAACAACACTGGCTGGAAACACACATTAGCCATCCAACAGTACAGTTATAGCTGTTGCTAGTCTTGACATAGGGACAGGACATGGAGAATTGAGATATGACATTCTATGTGAGAACAACACTGGCTGGACACACACATTAGCCATCCAACAGTACAGTTATAGCTGTTGCTAGTCTTGACATAGGGACAGGACATGGAGACTTGAGATATGACATTCTATGTGAGAACAACACTGGCTGGAAACACACATTAGCCATCCAACAGTACAGTTATAGCTGTTGCTAGTCTTGACATAGGGACAGGACATGGAGAATTGAGATATGACATTCTATGTGAGAACAACACTGGCTGGACACACACATTAGCCATCCAACAGTACAGTTATAGCTGTTGCTAGTCTTGACATAGGGACAGGACATGGAGAATTGAGATATGACATTCTATGTGAGAACAACACTGGCTGGACACACACATTAGCCATCCAACAGTACAGTTATAGCTGTTGCTAGTCTTGACATAGGGACAGGACATGGAGACTTGAGATATGACATTTTATGTGAGAACAACACTGGCTGGACACACACATTAGCCATCCAACAGTACAGTTATAGCTGTTGCTAGTCTTGACATAGGGACAGGACATGGAGAATTGAGATATGTCATTCTATGTGAGAACAACACTAACTGGACACACACACTGCCACCTGACAGTTACTAGGGTCTAGTGAATCTACTTACGTTATTAGTGACATGTCACTGTGATCTTTGTACTTTGATGGTCCTCTCTGTGTGTGTGTAACCTTTGTCATTAATCCACTTCTCAATTAGCTTTGATGTACTTTGTTTGACCTATGTCATCAATATACTTTCATTTGATATATTTTTACATCTATGTTTTATGTGGGTGTCAATGAGAAATGTATTGTAGTCTGTGTAATAAATTCACTTCCAGTTAGATATGTAGTGCTGTATGTGCATATGTGTAATGAATTCACTTCCAGCTACATGTGTAATGAATTCACTTCCAGTTACATGTGTAATGAATTCACTTCCAGCTACATGTGTAATGAATTCACTTCCAGTTACATGTGTAATGAATTCACTTTCATTGAGAGCTGTAATGTAATCTGTGTAATTAATCTACTTGTCAGACCATACTAAAATAACCAAGTGTTGTGGCTGTCATTAATATCTTATTGTTTTCATCAAATTTATTGTTTCCTGCCTGTCATTTAAAATACATTCATAACTTATGGATCCTTCTTTCTTCCCCATAAACCTAGCAAGAGCATGGAGCTTCATATGATCACTCAGATCTTAGGCCTATCAGGCATGCTAGTGGTAAGTATGGCAACCAGTTGTTGAGCTATACATGTATATTAGATACTATTGGTCTACGTGGTGGCTTATGTACCTGGCTCTGCATTGTCCAGCGGAGTTGGGGTCAACTAGTCTGCAAGGTTGCTTATGTACCGGACTCTGCATTGTCCAGCGGAGTTGGGGTCAACTAGTCTGCAAGGTTGCTTATGTACCGGGCTCTGCATTGCCCAGAACAGTTGCGGTCAACTAGTCTGCAAGGTGACATTTGTACCTGGCTCTGCATTGTCCAGCAGTTTTGTGAACAGTTTGCTTGCCAGGTTATCCACGATGAAATGCTGTTGAAGTTTCAGGTCACCAATAATGTAGGACAAGAATGCCTGTTGTTCTCTCCCCCCTTCCCTCTTTTTATGGGCTGCTAGGTTTGATTACACACATAGCTTCTGCCCAGTTAGGAAAAGACATTCAGTGGACACTTATTTCAGAATTAGAGGACCTGGACTTTGCGGATGATCTTGCCTTGCTTTCACACAGACTACAAGACATGCAGGAAAAAGTAGATGCTTTGGCAGAAATGACGCATCGAGTCAGTCATAAAGACAGCCAAAACAAGACAAAAGTACTGTGAAGCAACAACATACAGAAAGACTTGGTACTGATTGAAGGAATTGCTATAGAAAATGTTGGTAAATTTGTCTATCTTGACAGTAAGATCAGATGGTACAGAAGATGATATTAACACCAGGGTTTGGAAACCCAAAAGCCTTTACACTCCTGCACACAGTGTGGAACTCTACTGTCCTCTCCACTAAAACATAGGTCATGATATTCAGCTCAAATGTGAAATTCATCTTGTTATATGGCTCGGAAACATGACGAGTCACCTGTAGCAACGCAGATCTTTGTATAAGGACAGGATAGGCACCCATGATGACCCAGGTTAGGAGGAGATTATAGCAGTGGGTTGGACATACCTTGCGAAAGACACAGCTGAGTGTAACTAACCAAACACTTGAGTGGAACCCACAAGGAAATAATAAAGGGGACATCGTAAACAGATCTGGATATGTAGCCTTCTTAAGGAACTGAAGGATTATTCTGGGAATCCATAAAATGGTCAGAGACCAGAAAATGTGGAGGACAACTGTTGATACCCTATGCTAAACAAGGAGCAGAGAATAAGTCAAGTCAGTCAGTCAATAAGTCACAGTCAAGAAATATGGCTAGTAAGAATTGCAATGAAAATTAAAAGTGAATTGCATATCCTTTACAGGACTTTGCGAATCAACCCCAGCTTTTAACGCTGTTTGTGATTTTTCTAGGCATTATTACGTTCAGTAGTTTGCCATTGCTTTCTGAATGGGTGGTGTCATCGTCCTTTTGTAACAATCCATGCAAAACAATTTGCAACCAAACTGTCCGCAGCGTGATTCGAACTCAAAAGCGTCGGGTTAATGACCAGTCACTAGGCCACAGACGCCACCAACGAAAGATGAAAGATTACAGATTAGTAATATTAGGGAATGCTAACCCGAAACAAATGCTTGCAGAAAACGGATGCACCAGGCCGTAAGGCGCATAACATGGTGCAACGACCCCACAATGAGGAATGGGATAACGGATTCTACGGTTGCCAATCTGCCTTGGAGATTTAGTCACGCAGTAAGAATGTCAGAACTACCATCACGAGGGTGGACAAAACTTACTGCGGGAAGAGGTCAGCACAAACGGGAAGCAGAAATCATAGGAATTATATCCTCACGGAACCGCCCCAGTATGCAAACTTGAGAAGAAAGAGGTGACCCACTTACACTAGCGTCCAAGACAAACTGTATGGCGTAGCTGATAATCTGAGGCAGACGGCTGCCTTTATTAAAGAATCCAAAATCCCAATCTAGTGAGAACGAAGAAGACAAACTGTATGGTGTAGCTGATAATCTGAGGCAGACGGCTGCCTTTATTAAAGAATCCAAAATCCCAATCTAGTGAGAACGAAGAAGAAGAAGATTAGTAATAAATATACATCTATTGTACATCTGGTCTGCAGACTCAACAGTCACTTACATAGACTAGACATAAGTCAGCTAGCTCTCTGTCAGTGTAAGCTAGCAGTACAGACACTGGAGCATGTCCTCTCTTGGGTAAGCTGAGAAGCAGCATCTGGCCACACCCAGTTAAACTAAAAACTAAACTTTGCTGAAACCTGACAGACCTGGCCGCCCAGTTTGTGTTCCACAATAAACTAAGCGCATGATCAGAGATTGCTGAAGAAGTACTATTATATCAGAACTCATTCATGTGTTGCCGGGGCTCACATGGGGAGCAAAGAATAGTAACAATGCAACCTACAATGCATGTCGTAAGAGGAAACTGATGGGAGCCTAAGGAAGCTACCTAGTAAATAAAAGCATTTCAGAAATTGGATATGCTGGCCTACTTTTAGGCGCATAACTGGCACAGCATACAATCGCTCTTAGACTCAGATCACATACAAATCACAAAGAGTATCTTAACAAGTGATCGATATGGAGCATTCGAAGAAGATGATATCTGAACTGAAAGAAATATCTGGAAGCAAGGTGACAGCAAGAGAAGGGAAGGAAGGAAGGAAGGAGGCAGCTAAGAGACAAGATGATGATAAAGATAACACACAGAAAAGCATATGGGATTAATAAAGTCAATAATAAATTTGTACTAGACAAGCTTATTGAAGGAATATGTTGGTGTTGTTATTTGTGGTACATGATAATTGGATGTGTGCATATGTCAGCCACTACATGCATACACACAGTGACGCAACATGAGAGCTTACATGTATCAGCGCTACACACATAAACACTAGGATCACAGATGAGAAGTACTGTAGCTATTTATAGAAAGTCTACAGTAATCTTCAAGCACTTAATTCTAGAAAGTGAGTAAGAATGGAGACAGTGGGTAAGGATGGAGATTTTATGTAAGGAGGGGGACAGTGGGTAAGGGGGGAGATATTTATAATAATTCCTCTGCACGTTATATGTTACATATGGCCTGCAAGTAATTGCTCCATACTGCTCTATCCTGGGCAACTCGCTCAATCTCCTCCATGGAACTGAGACCGATATTTCTTGCCTCTCTCAGCAAAGTTTGTTTCAGGGTCTCCTTAGGTCGTCCTCTCTTTCTTGAACCCTTTTCATCCCACTTCAATGCCTGCTTTGATATTCATTGATCATTTCTCCTCACGGCGTGTCCAACATATCTCAATCTTCTCTTTCTTATAACAGTTATCAACAGTGGTTGACCAGACATTTCTCTCATTTCATCACTTCTCCTGAATTCTTTCCATTTTATATTCATTATTTTTCGCAATCTATTTTCAAATGCATTCAGCTTGCTTTCTGTATCTTTAGTAATTTTCGAACTCTTGCTCGCATATGTTAGGGGAGATATTTGGTGCGGAGGCATTTTAGGTAAAAAGCAACGCAGAAATTGCATGTGCTGGCCTACTTGTGGGTGCATAACTGGCATAACATACAGACGCTCTTAGGCTCAGATCACATACAAATCACAAAGAGTGGTTTAACAAGTGGTCGATGTGGAGCGTTCAAAGTAAAAGAAGAGTAATTCCTACCATTATTCTATCATTAAATCTTGCCACCAATAAGTTTGTATTCTCTATTTGTGTATTAGAAAAGTTAAAGCATGTTAAGTATGGAGATTTCTTCTATCCAGGTGATGCATCTGGCATGTCCCAGTTCTCAGTCGAGGACCTGTTCCGTACAGTCAACCAACACCAAGCAAAAGCAGGTTTAGTCGACACAGGAACTGACACTACCAAGAATCCAGCATTTGCTAGGTAATCTTTCTTGTCTACTACAGTTAGATTTCCTTCTCTGATTATAATATCTATTACATATAGACTTTACTGTATTAACTCTTAAAAGCCCAAATGCCACTCTAAAGGGATAAACTGTTGTAAACTAAAGTCTGGCGAAACACATAAAAACAAAAAAAAAGTAGTACTGTAGTTTTGCAAAAACAATAACAATCTTATCTTATCTTAATCACATTTGCTGTAGGCTCGTGGGGAGAGTTAGTTTTCTATCTTGTGCCAGGTGTGTTGCGCTTGACGTTATCAGTCCATGCTTTCGTAGGGACTGAAATGTTATTTATCCATCGTGTTCTTGGCCTGCCTCGTGCTCTGCGCCCTGGGTGTTGATTATTGTAGGCACGTGATGGTAGTAAATGTGGTTCCATTCTCATTAGATGGCCGAACCACTTGATTCTTTGCTTCTCGATGTACTGTATGCATGGTATAGTACCAACGATGCTTCTGATATTCTTTTCGCACTCTATCTCTCCTTGTAACGTTGACAGCTTTTCGTAGACATCTCATTTCACATGTTGTAATCTTTCTTTCTTGTGTCTTAGTCAGGGGCCATGTTTGGCACTGATAGCAGAGAGTTGGAATAAATATGCAGTTTATCAGTTGTCGTTTGACGATTTGTTAATGCTTGGATGTTTTAATAGTGGTGACAGTTGGTATGTCACTGCGTTTGCCTTCTGGCATCTAGTTTCGATTTCTCTTTCCATCTGCTGTGAATATACTCCCAAGATATTTAAATTCTGGAGTCTGTTGTATTTTGACATTATTCACATGTAACAATAACAATACACAGCAAAATTGTGACCAAAAGGCCTTTATCAAGCAATGGATACAAGAGAATTGATGAATTTCACTGCTCTTACAGCACACAACATGTAGAATCAAACAAGACGTTCCTAACGGCCCTAAATCGATAAACTAAACTCAAAACAGTTGTAATCAATTTAAATTCCAGTCCACCACCTTTATTAATTTAACTTAACCCTTTCGACCTTCTGAACCAATACACTGGCTGACAGTATTTTGTTAAGATAGCACAAAGCCAGTATACCTTCTAAATTAGTACACTTTGCGAAATAAATGTGCTCGGAGATATCAAAAATTATTACAGTGTGAAAGGGCTATGGTAATTCTTTATTTTCGGCTTCACATGTGGAAATAACTGTTTTCTTTTTTAGTTAATAAACTGATAAAATCAGCAAAAATATCTCAACTGATTTTTTTTTACATGCAATTTTGACTTGAAATAAGTACTTCATCTTATGAACTGATGAAACTTTCCTGGATTGTGCATTTATGTATGTAGTATGAATAGAAACATGTTTTATGATTTGTAGATGTATAAGATATATTCAAATTGAGTGGTATGTGACAATTTTGTTCTCATTTTATTACTTTTTTCCCTTCTTACTAAAACTTATTTTGCATTTCTCTTTTCTTGTTCAGAATTATTTCACCATTATAAATAAACAGAGAATTTAATTCTAAACAATTTGATATGTGGTACATGTTTCATATATAAAAAATAACAGTTTTATAACAAAACTAATCATCTTCTTTGCATTCGTTCTTTATGACCAATTTTAATCACTCTTTGTGATATGTTTGATCTTTGCCAAGAACGTGTATACGTTGCACATTGGTTTGGTAGGCCCCTAAATGCATAGACTTCTACACATTTAGGACATGTGCATCCGATTTCTGCCAAACCTCCTTAGTCACCTCTTACGACATGCGTGGCAGGTAACAGTGGTTCTATTCTTTACACCCCAAATTTTTGGCCTCTGTAACCACTTGGGCGGCAAAACTAATAACTATATTCCTGTATCAAAATGTAGTATTAAAAAAATATGTAAAAATGTGGGTTTTTTTACCCTGGTCCTCTAAGAGTTAATAAGACTTCACTTGGACATTCTCACATTTTAATAAGACTTCACTTGGACATTCTCACATTTTAATAAGACTTCACTTGGACATTCTCACATTTTAATAAGACTTCACTTGGGCATTCTCACATTTTAATAAGACTTCACTTGGACATTCTCACATTTTAATAAGACTTCACTTGGACATTCTCACATTTTAATAAGACTTCACTTGGACATTCTCACATTTTAATAAGACTTCACTTGGGCATTCTCACATTTTAATAAGACTTCACTTGGACATTCTCACATTTTAATAAGACTTCACTTGGACATTCTCACATTTTAATAAGACTTCACTTGGACATTCTCACATTTTAATGAGACTTCACTTGGACATTCTCACATTTTAATAAGACTTCATTTGGACATTCTCACATTTTAATAAGACTTCACTTGGACATTCTCACATTTTAATAAGACTTCACTTGGACATTCTCACATTTTAATAAGACTTCACTTGGACATTCTCACATTTTAATAAGACTTCACTTGGACATTCTCACATTTTAATGAGACTTCACTTGGACATTCTCACATTTTAATGAGACTTCACTTGGACATTCTCACACTTTAATGTATATTATAAAGACCTCAGTGACTTCTAACTTGGCTTTCCATGATATGTTATCTTTGACATTTAGATCGCTGTCAGTTTCTGAAGTTGAAGCCCAGCCCATGGATATCAACCCTCAAGACAACAGACACCCCTTACTTAAACTGATATCATCCAAAACTGTAGCAGAAATTGAGAGACAGCATATAGAGGAGCACAAGAGATTGAAGGTACAATCAAACTGTATTAGATCTGGCTTTTGGTATCATTAATGTATATATATATATAAAACAAATAGATCTATCCAGAGAGAACACAAAACCAAAGAATACTGCCGGATGCTACAAATAAAAATAAGAAAATTTAAATATTTTGGACATTTAAAAAGAAACACAACGGGTTGGAGAAGACCATTATGGAAGGAGACATCCCAACAAAGAGGAAGACATCCCAACAAAGAGGAAGACATCCCAACAAAGAGGAAGACATCCCAACAAAGAGGAAGACATCCCAACAAAGAGGGAGACATCCCAACAAAGAGGAAGACCATGAAGAAGATGGATTCAGGATGTAAATAATGATTTGTGCATGATGGCTGTAGAGGCGGGACATTTGGTCTAGGAGAGAAAGAAATTCCAAACGACTGCTAGGGTGTCAAAGTTGTGCTCAGGACAAGCTATTGAATGATGATATAAGTAGAGAACACGTTTTTATTCTATCAGTATGTACTATAGAGTAAAATATGATTACTTCACTTGATTGATGATGGAACTAACAAGCCACTGGCTGTCAACACAAAGTCATTGTGGTCTGACAAAATTTCCGCATCCACCTGTTCTTCTTTGCGATTGCTATTTTGATGATTACACCGTCAGATGCATTCTTAGGATGAAGTCGACTGTTGTCTGCAGCTCATCTCTAGTGCCATGTAGTTTTGAATGTAGTGTTGTGTTGTAGGGCCAGCATTCATTTCTAGGGAAGACATACAGGGGACAGTCTTGCAGGACATGTTCTGTAGTTTGATTAGCACTGCCACAGGAACACCAAAGAGAGGATGGAGACAATTGTCTACCAAGCAAGTTCACTAACCAATGTTATATTGTGATTCTTATTTTTGTATTTAGAAAGTTCTGTAAAATCTTCAACCATTTATTATTTGTTCAGAGAGGTACTATCCAACCAGAGAGCAACTCTGCTACAGGACATGGTGGTTACTCTCCAGGTGGAACAACAGAAGGAGTTTCTATTGACTTAATGCAGTTATTGTCTCAAGGTGGTTTTAAGCAGCCAAATCAAACTCCAAGTAGTGAGGGAGATAGTGGAGACACAGTTGAAACAGCTGATGGTGGTGCTGCTGCTGCAGTCAAACGACTGATCAGTTTTCAAGGTAAATAGTCAGTCTAGTTGTCTGATCATTCTTCTTCGATTGTTCCATTCCGGCCACTTGTTAACCACTATTTGTGATTTGTATATGAACTGAGTATAAGAGTGATTGTATGTTGTGCCAGTTATGTGCCTACAAATAGGCCAGAACATTCGATTTCTGAGGCGGATTTTATTTACTAGGGTAGTTTCCTAGGCCCCTACCTTAAACGACTCTTACGACAGACCTTGTAGGTCGCAATGTTACTATTCTTTGCTACCCTTGAGGGCCCTGGCAACACACGAGAGATTTAAGTCATCAATAACCAATCAGGGAGAAAAATGTGTGATTAGTTCCTAGCCTACTTTACTGTATACATGCAATTATGTTACTGCTTTCGTCATCAAGCTTAAAGGAACTAAGTACCTATGTAGTCATCCTGAGTTCTTAGACACATATTCTAGAAAGTTTCAGAGTTTTAATAAAATATTTTGTTTACCTACTTTCTAGCTTCTGTCATTTTCTTCTTGACTTCTCTCTCCATTGTAGTCTTAGCATCTTACACATGTCATCTGAGTTTCTTCATTGTAGTCTTAGCACCTTACACATGTCATCTGAATTTCTTTTTTGTAGTCTTAGCACATTGCACATGTCATCTGAGTTTCTTCATTGTAGTCTTAGCACCTTACACATGGCATCTGAATTTCTTCTTCACATCTCTCTCCATTGTAGTCTTAGCACCTTACACATGTCATCTGAGTTTCTTTTTCACTTCTCTCTTCATTGAAGTCTTAGCACCTTACACATGTCATCTGAGTTTCTTTTTCACTTCTCTCTCCATTGTAGTCTTAGCATCTTACACATGTCATCTGAATTTCTTCATTGTAGTCTTAGCACCTTACACATGTCATCTGAATTTCTTCATTGTAGTCTTAGCATCTTACACATGTCATCTGAGTTTCTTTTTCACTTCTCTCTTCATTGAAGTCTTAGCATCTTACACATGTCATCTGAGTTTCTTTTTCACTTCTCTCTCCATTGTAGTCTTAGCATCTTACACATGTCATCTGAATTTCTTCATTGTAGTCTTAGCACCTTACACATGTCATCTGAATTTCTTCATTGTAGTCTTAGCATCTTACACATGTCATCTGAGTTTCTTTTTTGTAGTCTTAGCACCTTACACATGTCATCTGAATTTCTTCATTGTAGTCTTAGCATCTTACACATGTCATCTGAGTTTCTTTTTTGTAGTCTTAGCATCTTACACATGTCATCTGAGTTTCTTCGTTGTAGTCTTAGCATCTTACACATGTCATCTGAGTTTCTTCATTGTAGTCTTAGCATCTTACACGTCATCTGAGTTTCTTCATTGTAGTCTTAGCACCTTACACATGTCATCTGAGTTTCTTCATTGTAGTCTTAGCATCTTACACATGTCATCTGAGTTTCTTTTTCACTTCTCTCTCCATTGTAGTCTTAGCATCTTACACATGTCATCTGAGTTTCTTTTTCACTTCTCTCTTCATTGTAGTCTTAGCATCTTACACATGTCATCTGAGTTTCTTTTTCACTTCTCTCTCCATTGTAGTCTTAGCACCTTACACATGTCATCTGAATTTCTTCATTGTAGTCTTAGCACCTTACACATGTCATCTGAATTTCTCCTCCATGATTTCTTAGATCCACGATTCGGCACCAACCGGGGATTCATTCCAGTCTCCCTGCCAAGCAACGCTCACTCAGTCAATGAAATTGAACACAACCTAAGAGTCATGTCGTTCCCAGAAATGTCAAGAACGGATGAAGTAACGGGGGGGGAGAAGAAGAAAGAAAGTCCAAGTAGCACCTTACCAAGTACTCTGAGTGGTTTCCCATTATTAAAACCCAGTGATCTCGACCCAAGTCTTGCTAAACCGAAGCCAGTAAGTAGTTGCTGATAGTATATACAATTCAAGTTGTTTGTTTGTTATGTGGTGGATTCTTCTTCGACTTCGAACACTTTATATCGACCACTTGTTAACCACTCTTTATGATTTGTATGTGATCCGAGCCTAAGAGCGGTTGTACGTTGTGCCAGTTATGCGCCCACAAGTAGGCCAGCACATCCGATTTCTGCAACACTTTTCATTTACTAGGGTTGTTTCCCTAGGCTCCTACCTCAGCCGCCTCTTATGACATGCCTTATAGGTTGCAGTATCTCTATTCTTTGCTTCCCTCGCAAACCCTGGCAACACACATGCACCATTATAACTAACCAAGCAGATCTGACACCTCGCTATAGTATAACTCAATAGATGAGGTACTACTACAAGTTGATTGTTTACCAGTTATACGTGGAGTATCATCAAAGCAACCCCAAAGATGTCCATAGCTGCTCCGATCTCTGCCTCCATGAGTCCAGTGGCGCAGCACGCCAGTTCAATGTTGATTAATCAGTTTCTTGGCATATTTGGTATGTTGTTATTTGTCAATAATGATGGGAGACTGCAGTAAAACTATGTAGTCAAATGATGTTGTTATTTTCAGGTGACATCAATATTGACACCCATCTCTCTCTCAATCTGGTTGGTTGTTTATATGTTGGTCAAATCTGATCATTAACAAATTGATGTCCTGTTGAACAACAATTACCCTCCCCATTCCACCCACAACCCCTCCCATTTCCAGGTTATAAGGGTTATAATTAGTGTCTTTTGGAAGATGCTATGTATGTCTTCATATAGAAGCACTATGTATGTCTTCATATAGAAGCACTATGTATGTGTACATGTAGAAGCACTATGGATGTGTACATATAGAAGCACTACTCATGTGTACATATAGAAGCACTAAATTTGTGTATATTTAGAAGCACAACATTTGTGTACATATAGAAGCACTACACATGTGTACATATAGAAGCACTACACATGTGTACATATAAAAGAACCATGCATGTGTACATATAAAAGAACCATGCATGTGTACATATAGAAGCACTATGCATGTGACGAATTATTGATTCTATTATTCACATTTCTGATGATATGTTTATAAACTTAAGTTATTCAAATACTGTGAATAATGTGTTATATTTATTATGTTTTGTCTCTCAAAGCCATCTTCAGCTTCAATGAATTCATCTCTTAGTACCTTGCTAACACCTCAAGCATTCTCAGGTAAGTCATTTGTCTGTTCTCATCTAACAAATTATGATGTCTCAGGTGAGTTCAGTAGCATGTTCCTCTCTCTTAGTACCTTGCTAACACCTCAAGCATTCTCAGGTAAGTTGTTTGTCTGTTCTCATCTAACAAATTATTATATCTCTGGTGAGTTCAGTAGCATGTCCAGATTTGTGTGCCCATAAATTCTGTGGAAATCTGATTCATGCAGCCTTAGCATTGGTGAGTTTTGCACATCTTCAGCACCATTTGAAGCTCTGGTGCTTATCCTTCAGTGATTTGTCCGGTTTCAGCCAGTGTTTACTGGGTTCACTCTCAGTCAGCCTTTGGCTGTCCCCAGCTGACCTGCAAGGCAGCAGGTACTTGGAGATATAAACTACAAGTACATCAGAAATCGAAGTACAGAAAGCAAACATTTGTAGAAAAATTACTCATAGGTGCCTTATTAGGCGGCCTGAATTCATAGATGACGAACGGGTGGGGACGCCAAACATGACCAGTCTTACTGATCCAAACTTTCTAAAAAAAAACTCATGTGTTTTGGTTGTACAAATACAAATCAATGGGTATCTATGGCTATGTATTCCTAAGACCTACAATTTTAGTAGCTAGAAATATTGCTTCATGAATCCCTTTTTATTACAATAACGAAATGTAACATAGATACAATCAAATCGTAAGACAAATGACACCAATTTTGAAATTCAAGCATGTCACCATGAACATTAAAAGGACATTGTACAACACAATATTTCTTCCAACATTATGCTCTCTGTGCCAAACTTGGACACTGACATCAAACGATAGAAGAAAACTAATCACGGCGAGATGAAGTGTCATGCAGAATGCTGGGAGTAACAAGAAGAGACCGGTTTAGAAATGAAGACATCAGAAAAAAAGTGCATACAACATCAGTACTTAACCTATCAAGAAACAACAAATTAAATGATTCGGCCACATAAGCAGATTACCAACAAGCAGTGCACCACAAGAGAGCAATGTTGCTCCGATACACTGGATACACTGGATACAAAGCAAAAGACCAGCCACGCAAAAGGGGACCTCAGAGAAACAGAAACAACAAAAGACACTTTTTATGAAGCGCACACATAAGCCCATTCTAGAAATCTCTTTATTCTGACACTGTAAGGCAAAACAGGATTCTAGAAAAAAAGAAGAAGATGCCAAAAATACTCATACGTTGGGAACTACAGAAAGGTAAATTACTCCATGCTGGCAAAATACTCATACGTTGGGAACTACAGAAAGGTAAATTACTCCATGCTGGCAAAATACTCATACGCTGTGAACTACAGAAAGGTAAATTACTCCATGCTGGCAAAATACTCATACGCTGTGAACTACAGAAAGGTAAATTACGCCATGCTGGCAAAATACTCATACGTTGGGAACTACAGAAAGGTAAATTACTCCATGCTGGCAAAAAGACATTATCAAAATCTGAACATCAACTTTTGGTATAAATCTGACATCAACTTACACTGGGATGCCATGATAGTTTAGTGCACATGCTTCTTAGGCACATGGTCTGGGTTCAAGTTCACAGTGAGAGTGGAATTTTTTTCTAACAACGACTTTCAAGTCAATCCAATCTCATATAGGTACCAGGAAAACACTGAGAAATAAAGACAGCCGGCCATAGTTGACAGTAACTGGTTATTAGACAGCTTGTCCCTATCATGTATTTTCAGGAAAAGTGTCAACCATAAAGGATTGAGTCTGCCATATTCAAGTAGTAGTAGTATGTCTCTTGTGGAACGTCACTTTCATCACAGCCCACCTGAAAAACTATTTGTCTCTAGCAAGTTCTCCTCTAGCATTATGTTCAAGATTTTGTTTGATGTCCTGCTGCCACCTTTGTCTTGGTCGTCCCCTGCTTCATACTCCAGGAACTTTTCCCCCCATTACTGTTCTCTCCTTACCACTGTGACGTTTAACGTGATCAAAATATTTCATCTTCCGGGACATGTTGTTATTTATGAACCAATGCTGCCCGAGTGGTTACCGGGCCCAAATTTGGGGTGTAAAGAATAGAACAACTGTTGCCTGCCACGCATGTCGTAAGAAGTAACTAAGGAGGTTTGGCTGAAATCGGATACATGTGTCCTAAACGTGTAGAAGTCTATGCGTTAGAGGCCTACCAAACCAATGTGCAACGTATACACGTTCTTGGCAAAGATCAAACATATCACAAAGAGTCATTAAAATTGGTCGTAAAGAACGAACGCAAAGAAGAAGAAGATGAGTCAATGCTTCTTGATATGCAGGTCTTGTAGGGTGTCTTTGTTTGTTCTCTTCTCTATCCAGGATGTTCTAAGAACTTTTCTATAACACCTGCTGTATTAGTCATATCTTAAAACCAGGATTAATGAAAAATGATTCTCATTTCTTCCTGTAGACCGACCTCTACAAGAAGGCAATGTGACACTAAGCACTTCACCAACAACAATCTCGTCGTCATCGACATCAGCATTATTAGCATCTTCATCTAGTGGTCTTGCTCCACTCACCAGAGAACAGTTGCAACAAGCCATGTTACATCTTATTAAGGTAATTTACTTCATGTTTTACATATTTATTGCTTCTTATTTATTCATCTGAACATTGTGTGTGTTTACTGAGATTGTGTCATAGTTTTAGAAGATGGAAGACTAGACAGCGAGCTACAGACTAAAGTGTAAAAAGCAAATGCTGTAACATACCAGCTAGTCCCATTGTTAAGATGCCCAAACATCTCACTGACACCTATGATCAACAACAGATGATCAACAGCATTTTTATACATACTTTGTGTTACCAGAGCCAAACATGGACAATGAGCAAAGCACAAATGCAAGAAATAACTACATGTAAAATGTGATGCCTACGAAAGTTACCAACAACACCAGAAAAGATAAGGGCACAAACAGCATAAAAGAGAAAGTTGACACAGAATCTGACTTGAATTACATTGAGAAACAAAGATTGAAGTGGTTCTACCACTTAATAAGAATGCAACCAAACTCCACTATATGTAGAGTCTACTTCAACAGAATATCAGGAAAAAAAGGTTAGAGGAAGACCAGGAAAAAAATGGATAGATGGCATATCAGAATCCTGTCCAAAATTACTTATCACCCAAGCCACTAGAACAGTGCAAGACAAAATTAGAAAACCCAAGACACTGGGCAACAACCGGGTAATAGTGTGACAACAAAAGAAGATGAATACTTACTAGATAAGTACATTTACTTGTTCTATCTTATCATTTGTTTTGTTGTTTTATTTACTCTGCAGAATGATTCCAATTTTGTGAACACCTTGCATGCTGCATACCTAGAGAGCTTCCACGCTGCCACCAGCAATAAGTTATAGCAGAACATTGATGAGTCAGCTCAGGGTGCTGTCCTACTTTTATCAACAACAGTGTATTTATACTCCACAGACTACAACAGCACTAGCCAAAACTGTCTCAAATATCATCCTCATCATCATTCACATCTTCAACATTTAGGAGGCTTGTCATTTACCAGCTCAACCTTGTTAACATGGAGTTGTTGTTCTTGTCTACTCTAACATTGCTTTTGTCAAGTTCTCTAACAGTGTTGTTGTTGTTGGTGCAGTTTCTTTTATTCAAGACAATGATGCCCTCCCTTTTGGTGTTGTAGTTGTTGATATTTTGTTTTTCTTCTTAATAAACTGTTCTTTGTTTGGTGATATTATCCAAGTGTCTTATCTGTCTGCAGTCTCTTGAAGCTGTTGTCTTGTTTATATTGTTGATGATAGCTATTCAGTTCTACTTCAATTTACAATATTTTGTGATTAACTCTTAGTGGACCAGGGCAAAAGCAATATTTTTACAAGCCATTTGTTTTTAGAATAAAAACACCCTTTAGTGTGGCTCCTGGTAAAAAAGTGTCCAGCCCAAAGCCACGTTGTGTGGTGTTTGGTCCACAAGGAGTTTTAATTTTCATAGTTGTGCTGCTGTACATATACTGTATATATATATATATATATATTATTTGACTAATGGTTCATGCAAATCAAATTTAAAAATTGAAATAAATGGAACTCTACTATTATTATAAATGTGAAAACTGGATCTGTAAGAGACTGTAATAGTACTATTGTTAGAAGCTGCTGTCAGGGCAAAATTCATTCAAACGATTCAAATAAAATTCTAACATAAATGTGACCATCTTCAAAATTACATCAGGGACCCTTGCCGCTGGTGTGACGTTCGTGCTCTGTCGCAGATCTTCCTGCATAAGAAAGAGATCAGAGAACACATGGTTATTCATCAAAGTGCAATGATGATGATCCTATTAATCAATCAATAGTTGGTCAGACGAGAGCTAAGATGGCGTAGTGATTAGTGTATTTGCTTTATAGGCGCTTGCTCTCAGGATCAAATTCTCCAGTTGAAGTGCGATTTTTTTTCTACGATAATGGCTTGTGTGTCAACCCAGACTCAATTAAGTACCGTAGAAACGCTGGTAAGTCGAAACAGTCAGCAGGATGTAGATAACATCATCCATCTTGTGCCGTCAATGGTTGAAGAAAAACATGGATCTATCACCATTTTCCCCGATACATCTTATGGTATTAAAACATAATCTTGATTTGAAAATGTTATCATTTTTTACTATTGTTAAATGTTGAAGTACTATTGTTATATTGAAATCTGGAAAGTGAATTTCGAACTAATGAAGTACTATTGTTATAAATAGAGAAATCTGGAAAGTGAATTTCGAACTAATGAAGTACTATTGTTATAGAGAAATCTGGAAAGTGAATTTAGAACTAATGAAGTACTATTGTTGAAAAGGAAGAAAACTCGGACAGGAATTGTATTAATTTTATTCAGAAAGATAAGACTACCTTGTGTTCAATATTGACTAATACATCAATTTATTGTCGCTGAAGGATTCCGCTTCTTCTTCTAAGAGTGCAATACAATACAAGAATAAATGCAGGGCTACTAACACAGATGTTCTGTACTTGTACAGCTAGTGTGTTCTTGCTATCATAAATGTTTGTACATTTGATATCGTGATGATGATGAGGATTTCTTGTTGTTATCGGTAGTGGTTGTCCTTTGACTTTTAGTATGTTGTGTCTGGACTTTATGTTGTGTCTAGACTTTTAGTATGTTGTGTCTGGACTTTTAGTATATCGTGTCTGGACTTTTAGTATATCGTGTCTGGACTTTTAGTATGTCATGTCTGGACTTTTAGTATGTCCTGTCTGGATTTATAGCATAGATTCCCAAACTTTTTCGGTCCACCGCCCACTTTTCATGACATAAACTTTGTAACTCCCCCTCCCGTTATAACAGTTTGCCAACGCCCCCCAACATATATATAAATGCTCTATTTTTACTTTGACATAGAAAATTGATATATATTTCTGTCATACATGATCAATTTTCAAATGATTATATGCATGAAATAGAAAATTGATATAAAAATGGGTCGTGTAAGATGGGCATAAGATGAATTAAAATGCAGAATTCAAATTTTTCATGATTATTCAATAGCAAAATCAAGAAAAAACTCTCCCAAATGCTTCTGAACCCACCATCGCCCTCCTGGAAGGCTTCACACCCACTGGGGGCGGTACCGCCCACTTTGGGAAGCGCTGATTTATAGTATGTCATGTCTGGACTTTTAGTATGTCATGTCTGAACTTTTAGTATGTCATGTCTGAACTTTTAGTATGTCATGTCTGGACTTTTAGTATGTCATGTCTGGACTTTTAGTATGTCGTGTACAATTGTTTGCAGTACAGGTTTGAGTGATTTCTCTCTACAAATTTGTCTCCTATTGGACAATATTCCAGCATTTTACCTTTTCTTCTTTTTTTTCTTTTTTTTAATGGAAAATGCAATGAAAAACTGGGCATTATGTTAGCAGCAAATTCCAACACTATGTTTTATTTAGGAATAGTAAATGGGAAAACTAATAGAATTGTTGGTGATAAGTTACAGCTCTCCTCCCACTATATTTTATGTGAAATGGAAAGAATCATAAATTACAGCCCTCCACCCCCCCCTTATTATGTTTTTGAGGAAATGGATAGAATGATAAGTTACTGCCTTTTCTTCTCTTTCTCTCCCCCACCCCTCCCCCTCTCAATGTTTTATTTGAAATAAATAGAATAATAAGTTACTATCCTTTCCTCCCTCCCTCACTATATTTCATGAGAAATGTATAAAATGATGTTATAGCCTCTCCTCCACCCCCTGCCCTTCTACATATGTCACGGGAAATGGATATAAATGAACAGAGAGAGAGGGTTTTTTCAGTTACTTGTGTTCACTTTTTTTGCTCCATGTTTCTTTTTAAACGGAATAATGCTGACACATCAGTTGTTGTGAATGACATTTTTGCCTGCAACTGTTCATCATCATCATACATTTGTGACTTGTTGGTATTGTAGGCATTTTGTTTGAGAAAGAAAGATTTTGTTGCTTTGATTGAATCTTCTTGTTGTACTTGATAAAATTACTCGATTATTTCTGGTTTTTTGATACTTTATCACAAGTGTTTACACAATATTATTGGACATATGATCTCTCTCTATGTGACTTGATAGAAGACTAACTAGTCACACACACAGAAATGAAGTGTTTACACAATATTATTGGACATATGATCTCTCTCTCTATGTGACTTGATAGAAGACTAACTAGTCACACACACAGAAATGAAGTGTTTACACAATATTATTGGACATATGATCTCTCTCTATGTGACTTGATAGAAGACTAACTAGTCACACACACAGAAATGAAGTGTTTACACAATATTATTGGACATATGATCTCTCTCTCTATGTGACTTGATAGAAGACTAACTAGTCACACACACAGAAATGAAGTGTTTACACAATATTATTGGACATATGATCTCTCTCTAAGTGACTTGATAGAAGACTAACTAGTCACAACAGAAATGAAGTGTTTACACAATATTATTGGACATATGATCTCTCTCTATGTGATTTGATAGAAGACAACTAGTCACACACACAGAAATGAAGTGTTTACACAATATTATTGGACATATGATCCCCTCTCTATGTGATTTGATAGAAGACAACTAGTCACACACACAGAAATGAAGTGTTTACACAATATTATTGGACATATGATCTCTCTCTATGTGATTTGATAGAAGACTAACTAGTCACACACACAGAAATGAAGTGTTTACACAATATTATTGGACATATGATCTCTCTCTCTATGTGACTTGATAGAAGACTAACTAGTCACACACACAGAAATGAAGTGTTTACACAATATTATTGGACATATGATCTCTCTCTATGTGACTTGATAGAAGACTAACTAGTCACACACACAGAAATGAAGTGTTTACACAATATTATTGGACATATGATCTCTCTCTAAGTGACTTGATAGAAGACTAACTAGTCACAACAGAAATGAAGTGTTTACACAATATTATTGGACATATGATCTCTCTCTATGTGATTTGATAGAAGACAACTAGTCACACACACAGAAATGAAGTGTTTACACAATATTATTGGACATATGATCTCTCTCTATGTGATTTGATAGAAGACAACTAGTCACACACACAGAAATGAAGTGTTTACACAATATTATTGGACATATGATCTCTCTCTATGTGATTTGATAGAAGACAACTAGTCACACACACAGAAATGAAGTGTTTACACAATATTATTGGACATATGATCTCTCTCTATGTGATTTGATAGAAGACAACTAGTCACACACACAGAAATGAAGTGTTTACACAATATTATTGGACATATGATCTCTCTCTATGTGATTTGATAGAAGACAACTAGTCACACACACAGAAATGAAGTGTTTACACAATATTATTGGACATATGATCTCTCTCTCTATGTGACTTGATAGAAGACTAACTAGTCACACACACAGAAATGAAGTGTTTACACAATATTATTGGACATATGATCTCTCTCTCTATGTGACTTGATAGAAGACTAACTAGTCACACACACAGAAATGAAGTGTTTACACAATATTATTGGACATATGATCTCTCTCTATGTGACTTGATAGAAGACTAACTAGTCACAACAGAAATGAAGTGTTTACACAATATTATTGGACATATGATCTCTCTCTATGTGACTTGATAGAAGACTAACTAGTCACACACACAGAAATGAAGTGTTTACACAATATTATTGGACATATGATCTCTCTCTAAGTGACTTGATAGAAGACTAACTAGTCACAACAGAAATGAAGTGTTTACACAATATTATTGGACATATGATCTCTCTCTATGTGATTTGATAGAAGACAACTAGTCACACACACAGAAATGAAGTGTTTACACAATATTATTGGACATATGATCTCTCTCTATGTGATTTGATAGAAGACAACTAGTCACACACACAGAAATGAAGTGTTTACACAATATTATTGGACATATGATCTCTCTCTATGTGATTTGATAGAAGACTAACTAGTCACACACACAGAAATGAAGTGTTTACACAATATTATTGGACATATGATCTCTCTCTCTATGTGACTTGATAGAAGACTAACTAGTCACACACACAGAAATGAAGTGTTTACACAATATTATTGGACATATGATCTCTCTCTATGTGACTTGATAGAAGACTAACTAGTCACAACAGAAATGAAGTGTTTACACAATATTATTGGACATATGATCTCTCTCTATGTGATTTGATAGAAGACAACTAGTCACACACACAGAAATGAAGTGTTTACACAATATTATTGGACATATGATCTCTCTCTATGTGATTTGATAGAAGACAACTAGTCACACACACAGAAATGAAGTGTTTACACAATATTATTGGACATATGATCTCTCTCTATGTGATTTGATAGAAGACTAACTAGTCACACACACAGAAATGAAGTGTTTACACAATATTATTGGACATATGATCTCTCTCTATGTGACTTGATAGAAGACTAACTAGTCACACACACAGAAATGAAGTGTTTACACAATATTATTGGACATATGATCTCTCTCTCTATGTGACTTGATAGAAGACTAACTAGTCACACACACAGAAATGAAGTGTTTACACAATATTATTGGACATATGATCTCTCTCTAAGTGACTTGATAGAAGACTAACTAGTCACAACAGAAATGAAGTGTTTACACAATATTATTGGACATATGATCTCTCTCTCTATGTGATTTGATAGAAGACAACTAGTCACACACACAGAAATGAAGTGTTTACACAATATTATTGGACATATGATCTCTCTCTCTATGTGATTTGATAGAAGACAACTAGTCACACACACAGAAATGAAGTGTTTACACAATATTATTGGACATATGATCTCTCTCTATGTGATTTGATAGAAGACAACTAGTCACACACACAGAAATGAAGTGTTTACACAATATTATTGGACATATGATCTCTCTCTCTATGTGATTTGATAGAAGACTAACTAGTCACACACACAGAAATGAAGTGTTTACACAATATTATTGGACATATGATCTCTCTCTCTATGTGACTTGATAGAAGACTAACTAGTCACACACACAGAAATGAAGTGTTTACACAATATTATTGGACATATGATCTCTCTCTATGTGACTTGATAGAAGACTAACTAGTCACACACACAGAAATGAAGTGTTTACACAATATTATTGGACATATGATCTCTCTCTAAGTGACTTGATAGAAGACTAACTAGTCACAACAGAAATGAAGTGTTTACACAATATTATTGGACATATGATCTTTTCTCTATGTGATTTGATAGAAGACAACTAGTCACACACACAGAAATGAAGTGTTTACACAATATTATTGGACATATGATCTCTCTCTATGTGATTTGATAGAAGACAACTAGTCACACACACAGAAATGAAGTGTTTACACAATATTATTGGACATATGATCTCTCTCTATGTGATTTGATAGAAGACAACTAGTCACACACACAGAAATGAAGTGTTTACACAATATTATTGGACATATGATCTCTCTCTCTATGTGATTTGATAGAAGACAACTAGTCACACACACAGAAATGAAGTGTTTACACAATATTATTGGACATATGATCTCTCTCTATGTGATTTGATAGAAGACAACTAGTCACACACACAGAAATGAAGTGTTTACACAATATTATTGGACATATGATCTCTCTCTATGTGATTTGATAGAAGACAACTAGTCACACATAGAAATGAAATGTTCACATAGAATTCTAGGAGTATCAAGAAGAAAAAAAGTGGGTACAACATCAGTACTGAACTTTAAAAAATTCAGCACAATACGAAACATGGCTTCATGAACGAAGCTTACAGAGCAAGCTATGGGGAACTCTCGGGGAACTTCAACTGACATGCAGCTTCATAGAAGCAGCCCATCGCATGGTTTAGACGAGCATATGAAACCGTACACAAAGAGGAAGAAGAATTGGTTCGGTCACATAAGTAGATTACCAAAAGACAGTGCACCTCAAAGAGTGATACAGTGAAGACAAAGAAAAAGGTCGTCCACGCAATATGTGGACCTCAGAAATAACAGAGGGACAAAAACACTGTTTATGAAGCGCGCACAAAACGCTTTTTCTGGCAGCCCGCAAAATTGAACCCGACTCACAGAGGGCTTGTCACACCGCTCGCTCAGCGCTATGAACACCCTGGGCAAGCAGGCAACAATGTCACATATAAACTGCTTGTATTAGTAAATCTGTTCCACAACTGCTTGATATTAGAGAGAGAGAGATGGCTATTAACAGTGTCATATATAAACTGCTTGTATTCGTAAATATGTTCTGCAACAGTTTGATTTTAGAGAGAGAGATTGCTATTAAAGAGCATAACATCAAGGAAAATTAAAAATTTCAGACACATCAAATGACATGAGTGCGTAAAGAATATAATATTGGAGGGAATGATGCCTGGAAGAAGAAAGAGAGGAAGACCTAGAAGACGATGTGTGTAAGATGTCATTGACGATCTAAGAATGACTGCTGCTGATGCCTGCCAACTTGCACAGAACAGAGTTTTTCAGGACTGCTGTCATGGGAGTCAAGTTCCGGAAGAGACAAGCTACTTGATGATGATTAGTAAATATCTAATTAGATAGAAACTTTTTATTTGATGTACAACATGATGGTACAGATTGGGGGGAATGTTGTATCCAACATGATGGTACAGATTGGGGGGAATGTTGTATCCAACATGATGGTACAGATTGGGGGGAATGTTATATCCAACATGATGGTACAGATTGGGGGGAATGTTATATCCAACATGATGGTACAGATTGGGGGGAATGTTGTATCCAACATGATGGTACAGATTGGGGGGAATGTTATATCCAACAAGATAAGGACTAGACGTTGGTGTCCAAAAGTGCAGCATAAATGTATTTTTCATCATTATCATATAACTGGTCCTGAGCAGAACTCTGCCACCCCAACAGTCCTTCATAGTTTCTCTCATAGGTCAGATGTCCTGCCTCTGCAGCCCTCATGGTCATACTATCAGTTACATCCTGAATCCATCTTCTCTATGGTCTTCCTCCTTCCATAATGGTCTTCTCCAACACTTCATATCTCATGGGCTTTCACTGCTCATGTCGGAGGTGATGTTGTGAAGGAAGACAGTGGTGGTTTTGCCATGACTACGAGCAGTCTCACTATGGAAATCATGGCGGTTACCAAAGCGATGATTTGGCTCGAATCACAGACTTTTATCCATGCATGTTTTCTCAGTGACTCAATGAGTATGCTCAGGAAGATTGAAACAGGATGGGCTAGGAGACATTGGATAGAATCGCTGGGGAGGTCTAGGCTGACAAAGATCAGTTTTATTTTTGTGCCAGGGCATGCAGGTGTAAGGGGAATGAACGTGCGGATAGACTTGCAGGTATGGCTGCTGACCAAAGCGGACGAGCAATGGTCCAGGCTGATATTATAAATTCCTTAAGGGAGAGAGGGCGTGTACATGATTCACGTAATAGCGGTGAATCCACAACACTAACCAGACTGCGAGAACTCAAAGTTAAGTGTGGTGTAGCTCGACAAGAACGCTATGCTGGCAGACAAAGAAGAATTGTAAACCAACAAAGAACCGGTGTCGTTAGTTGCCACACGCTGATGGACATACTGAGGGAGAGATCGGAGCACTTATGGACTAATTTGTTCGACGTGCAGTGATGGTGATCCGACGACTAAACTAAACTTCATATCTCTTGATATGTCCAAAATATTTCAATTTTCTCATCATTATTTGTAGCATCAGTCAGATTTCTTTGAGTTCTTTCTGGATAGATCTATTTGTTCTCTTCTCTGTCCATGATATACCAAGAACTTTACTGTAACATATATAAAAGCACTGCCTTATTAAATGTCCATGCTTCACACCCATACGTTACCACTGGGAATACGCATACTCTTAGTGTTCTGATCTGTGTTTTCTTCTCATTTCCTTTTCATACTGTTTTTAGTTGTTTAATTGTTTTGTGGCAGGGTCCCAGGACGCAGAGGTAGGGCAGACCAAGAAGAAGATGGCTACAAGATATTAAAGAAACCATGAACATGACCATCGACGAAGTGGTGAACTGGCTAGAGACAGAGTGAATTTCAGATGTGCTGCTAAGAGAGCAACGTCCTATAAAGAATACGCACCTAGATGATGTTGATGAATTGTTTTGTACGGCCATATTTCTTCATCATCTTTGTCTTCTTCGAACGCTGAATATCAAGCACTTGTTAAACCACTCTTTGTGATATGTATGTGGTTGTGCAAGTTATGCGACTACAAGTAGGCCAGCACATCCAATTTCTACTACGCTTTTTATTTACTAGGGTAGCTTCCTAGGCCCCTACCTCAGTCGCCTCTCACAACATGCCTTGTCGGTTGCATTGGTATTATTCTTTTTTCCCCTTGCTGGCTCCAGCAACACACTTCGTTTTAATGTCATTCATTCCATTTTCATCTCTTGTTAGCAGTGAACTCGAGATGTTCACATCAGCTAGCTACATTAATCATCTCTTGTTAGCAGTGAACTCGAGATGTTCACATCAGCTAGCTACATTAATCATCTCTTGTTAGCAGTGAACTCGAGATGTTCACATCAGCTAGCTACATTAATCATCTCTTGTTAGCAGTGAACTCAAAATGTTCACATCAGCTAGCTACATTAATCATCTCTTGTTAGCAGTGAACCGAAATGTTCACATCAGCTAGCTACATTAATCATCTCTTGTTAGCAGTGAACCGAAATGTTCACATCAGCTAGCTACATTAATCATCTCTTGTTAGCAGTGAACCGAAATGTTCACATCAGCTAGCTACATTAATCATCTCTTGTTAGCAGTGAACCGAAATGTTCACATCAGCTAGCTACATTAATCATCTCAAGGTTGAATGTTTAACAAGGATATTTGACATATTTGTCTTTATCATAATTGAATAAGTATCATTGTAAAGCTTATCATAATTGAATAAGTATCATTGTAAAGCTTATCATATTTGAATAAGTATCATTGTAAAGCTTATCATATTTGAATAAGTATCATTGTAAAGCTTATTGTGATAGTTTATATCTTACAAGTATATTTATTTGGAAATGGTATATTTAAACTTGCCTTCCATCATGACATGATCAGCAGTAGAAGACTAAGATGGCTAGGGCATGGAAGAACGATGGACAATTGCCGCAAATCACAACAGGTGTTGTTCCATGAACTTTCAGAGAGGAAGAGGCATCAATGCAGACCACTGCTCAGATGTAAGGATGTCTGCAAGGCCTCAATGAATAACTTTTCTATTGGTCCAAGCAAATGGAGATAAAAAACTAGCTGATAGTGTTATGTGGAAAACAACATTACGCAAAATGACAGAATTATTTTTAAAGAGACTTAGTGACAAGCTGAAAGAGAACAGATACAAGCATAAACACAGAACTTGTCAAAGTAAAACACTTGCCAATTGGACCGTCTGTAAAGAGATAAAAGGTCATATATGTAATTTATTGAAACAAAAGAAAATGAAATCAAGAGAAAACAAATAGCATTCATTATAATTGTAATACCAGAACAACAAAATGTGTCTCACATACAGAATAATATGTTTCTCATAGCAAAAAATTGTTCATAGCAATCTCTTTGTGTTATATGAATCAGCAAGTCGAATGTCTGGTCACATTGATGATAGCGCAGGCTCCCATGCGAGAGACCCGGTTCAATCCTGGTAATTCCAAGGAGTTTCTTTATGTCAGGGGCATAAAGAAAAATCCTAACCAGATTAGTTTTGCTGAGACTGCACTAGCCTTGCGACAATTAAATTCCGCAGGCACATCGCTCCCTCCCTAGACTACCCTAAAAAAGTGGTATTACAGACAATAATATCAGTTAGGTTTGTGGTTTTCTTTATGTTTCGGCAATTGTAAAGTGTTGTATAATATTGTAATATGCTGTGCTAGTGGTCATATATCAGGGAAATTTCAGTTTTGATGCCAATTTGAGGCAAAAATTCATGATTGACACACTGTGCATGGTTGGACTACAGGTTCACTGATTCATTACTTGGAAATTTTATTTACAAGTACCTCTGAAGTCGTATTACGGCTCGCCTGAATGTTGAGGAACACTGGATTGTAGAGGTGCCATGACTCCATAGCTTATCATCTATATGGTGTTTTATTCAAACCATCTGTCATCTTCAGGAAAGCATGTCATTCTCTACTATTATCTCTAACTATTACTACCACTTCTACTGCATCTTCTGCTACTACTACCACTTCTACTGCTTCTACTGCTATTACTACCACTTCTACTGCTATTACTACCACTTCTACTGCTATTACTACCACTTCTACTGCTATTACTACCACTTCTACTGCTTCTTCTGCTACTACTACCACTTCTACTGCTATTACTTCTACTGCTATTACTACCACTTCTACTGCTATTACTACCACTTCTATTGCTATTGCTACCACTTCTACTGCTACTACTACCACTTCTTCTGCTACTACTACCACTTCTTCTGCTACTACTACCACTTCTACTGCTTCTTCTGCTACTACTACCACTTCTACTGCTACTACTACCACTTCTACTGCTACTACTGCTATTACTACTGCTATTACTACTACTGCTATTACTACTGCTGCTACTACTGCTATTACTACTGCTGTTATTACTACTGCTGCTATTACTACTGCTGCTACTACTGCTGCTACTACTGCTGCTACTACTGCTGCTACTACTACTCAGTCTAAGTAATCCGAGAATGGAGATCCGGAAACAACAGAAACAACCCTACAAGAACTATGGGGGACCGGTGAAGACCTAATGTGCACCGCCCTGTTTATGACACATACCGGAGTTGTCGCATAGCAGAAGTTGATGACAGATGAAGAAGCTAAACCTTCTTGTTCACAGAGTGCAACATACATCGAGCTTGATTAAACTTTAGTCAAGCCATCTTCTTCAGCCCTGCTCATTAAGCTCCAACTTCTCTTACATTATGTTTCTGTTGTTCTTTACCAGATTGTTCTTGATTCTCCCCAAGAAGTTCATTCATATTTGTCATGTTTGCATGGAAAAACATGCTCTAATATCAGCAAAACAAGTACTTCTAATATCAGCAAAACAAGTACTTCTAATATCAGCAAAACAAGTACTTTTAATATCAGCAAAACAAGTACTTCTAATATCAGCAAAACAAGTACTTCTAATATCAGCAAAACAAGTACTTCTAATATCAGCAAAACAAGTACTCCTACTTGTACTCATACAAATACTTTGATCATATGTAAAACCAACAAGAAAATAAAAACATTCACATTCTTCTCATCTGATGTCATGGCGTCCAGCTCAAATTTTATTATACGGTTTCCTAAGAATGTGCATGATTCATCTGTGTTTAATCTGTAGCTGAGATCAGTGTAGGTGAGATCGAGTTCCTTGTCCTATCGGAGATGGACGATAAAACATAGGTCCCGTGTTCAAGTTAAGCATGTACCAAAATCCTTGGTAGTTCAAAATTGTGGAGAGCGGCTACACTGGCAAAATTCATTAGAAACATTCTTCTTCTCTTCCACCATTTTAATCTGTTGTTTAGAAACATTTGACAAATCAAATTCCTACAAAATATTTACACCATCATCTAAAATTACATCGGGACCCTGCCGTTGCTACAGAGTTTGTGCACTGCCGCCACTTAGGTCTTCCTGAGTAAGAAAGAGATTAAAGCATGCATGGTTACTCACCAAAGTGCAATAATGAGATGGTCTATCAATTAATATCAAGCAGCATTCCTTGTTGTCTTCTACCAGTGGTCTATATTTCTTTATTACAGCTGACCATCTAATGACAAGTAAAGTGATTGAGACATTATTGTTATGAAATAATTCTTGGTGGTCATATTCCCCATCTCAAAAACCATATTGCTAGAGAAATTCTACTTCTGACTGTCATTCTACTTCTGACTGTCATGTTGTCAGTATCATTGATTTATTATTCGTATCCTTCTAACTGTCGTTCTACTTCGAACACTCCATATTGACCACTTGTTAAACCGGTCTTTGTGAGCTGTATGTGATCTGAGCCTAAAAGTGATTGTACATTGTGCCACTTATGCACCTACAAGTAGGCCAGCACATCCGATTTTGCAACGCTTTTTATTTACTAGGGTAGCTTCTTACGACATGCCTTGTAGGTGGCAGTGGTACTATTCTTTGCTTCCCTTACGGTCGCCGGCACCACACAAGCGACTACTGTATAATAGCGAACACTACCAGGGCACTATTTTTATATCAAGTTTTGTTTGTCAGATTTCAACAAGAATAGTGTCAGAATAACAACCCTTGTCTGAACTCTATTGTTTAATTAGTAGAACCATTTGTTCAGTCTTATTGGTCATGTTTTGTTCTTATCAAGCAGTCATCTTTTTGATTTCTCTTGCGTTCCCGATATCTTTTTGATTTAATAATACTTACCGACTTGTGGATCGTCTGGCTGAATCTATTAGTGCGTGGGCTCCCGGGTTCTCTCTCGCGATCACCGTACAGACCGATATACCAGACCTCCCCATAAATTCTATTCATGTGGAAATCTGATTCAGGCAGCCTTAGTATTGGTGTGTTTTACGTCACATCTTCAGCACCATTTAGAGCTATGGTGCTTATCCTTCGGCGATGTGCAAGGTTTCAGCTAGCGTTTACTCGGTTCGCTCTCCGTTCTGTAGCCATCTAGTGATTTTTTTACGGTGTGGGGTAGCTAGCCCCACTCCCAACATCCTGTCACCTATTACGACATTCGTGCCAGGTAACAGTGGTTCTATTCTTTACACCGCAATTCGAGCCCCGGCAACCACTCGGGCAGAGACCTGGGTTCAATCCCTAGTAAGACCATGGAGTTTTTGTTTTTTTCTGTCTGGCCATAAATTTTTTAAAAATGTCTAACCTGAACAGTTTCATGGAGACTGTACTAGACTTGCAGCCACGCCCGCCCTGCGCCCTCCACCCCGTCCGCCCTCCACTGTACTAGACTTGCAGCCCCACCCTCCACGCCCGCACTAACAAAAAGCGGTATTACAGACAGTAACGATTGTTTTGTTTTTTTACTGACCTGTTATGTTTTCTTTTGTTTCTTATTTGGGGGAGGGCGAGGGTTGTAACTGTCCATGGTATGTGCAGTATTGTCATCTCCTTTACTGCTGTGATATCAGCAATTGTATTGTGCATTTGATTTGTTTGTTCTATAACCTCTCTTGACTATTTGTCTATTGTCTGAGAATAGTCCAGTTCTTCTCTTATGTGTTATTATATTAAAAGTAACAGTATTTGAAAAATAATATCTTGTATTTTGTTGTCTGTCTGGTTTGTTGTTGTCGGTCATGCTGTCTGGTTGGTTGGCTGTCGGTCATGTGTCTGGTTTGTTGGCTGTCGGTCATGTGTCTGGTTTGTTGTCTCGTTGACTGTCGGTCATGTGTCTGGTTGGTTGGCTGTCTGGTTGGCTGTCGGTCATGTGTCTGGTTGGTGCAACTAGATAAAGGCATCTGCTCAAGGCAGACATGGCCATGTTAAGTATCAAAATACAGACTTGATCAAGTTAAGTATCAATATGCCCAGCGTGATCGTAGCGCGTTGGACGACGGGTGACAAGCCCACTGTGAGTGCGGTTAAATTCCATGGACTGGCAAAAAGGCCACAGGTTCTCCAGATTTACGATGTTCTTGGCACCGAAGGGTTACGATGTCCATGGTACCGAGCCGAAGAGCTTGTGCGGGGGGGGGTGTCTTTATTGCGCCGTGGCTAAGACGTTTGCCTGGCATTCCGAAAGTTGAAGGTTCGAATCCCGACCAAGTCACGTGCGTGTGCAATTTTTCTCCTGAGATCCTTATGATTATTACTGGAGATACGCGCCCGTGTGGTGCCGGGGCTCGCAAGGGAGCAAAGAATAGCACCGCTGCGACCTACAGGGCATGTCGTAATGGGCTATTGATGTAGGACCTAGGGAAGCTACCTTAATAAATAAAAAGCGTCGCAGAAATCGGATGTGCTGGCCTACTTGTAGGCGCAGATTACCAACAGACAGTGCGCCTCAAAGAGCAATGTTACTCCGATACGGTGGATACAAAGCAAAAGGTCGTTCACGCAAAATGTGGACCTCAGAGATAACAGAGGCGGGGGAAAACACTATTTCTGAAGCTCACACAAAAGCCTGTTCTAGAAATCTCTTCTTATCCTGACGCTCGCCCGAGTGGTTACCAGGGCCCTCCGAGTGGTTACCGGGGCCCAAATTTGGGGTGTAAAGAATAGAACCACTGTTATCTTCCACGCATGTCGTAAGAGGCGAATTAGGAGGCGTGGCTGAAATCGGATGCATGTGTCCTAAACGTGTAGTCTATGCGTTTAGGGGCCTACCAAACCAATGTGCAACGTATATATGTTCTTGGCAAAGATCAAACATATCACAAAGAGTGATTGAAATTGGTCGTAAAGAACAAACGCCCCAAAAAAAATGTCAAAGGCGGCACATAGGGCAGAGGTTTTAGATCTCCATGTGATACGGTTCTTTGCTAGCAGTTGGAGATCTCGTATGGTTTTACATCCCAATAGTTTACTTTCTTGTTGGATTGTTCTTCGAAGAGTGGTCTTAGGTCTTCCACGTTTTCTTTTCCCAATTGGAGAACACATAAGGACTTGTCGATTTAGTCTCTTTTCGTCTGATCTAAGAACATGACCTAAATATTTCCACCTTCGTTTCCTTATAATATTTGATACGGGTTGTTGGTGTGTTCTATCTCTCACTGTGTTGTTAGAAACGAAATCACTCCATTTTACTTTTAATAATTTTCGGAGACATTTATTTTCAAAGCTGTCCAGTTTCTTATCAATTTTCTTTGTTGATTTCCAACTCTCACAACCGTATGTCAGTACAGGAAAGAACACTGCTTACTATTTATAAACTAGAACGGGTAGCCATTTCACATTAATAGAATGATACACATTTAGATAAATACTATGTTTCAGAAATACTGGGGTCTTTACGACTGAGGATTATTAGGTCTCAGATTAGGTCTCAGATTAGGTCTCAGATTAGGTCTCAGATTAGGCCTCAGATTAGGTCTCAGATTAGGTCTCAGATTAGGTCTCAGATTAGGTCTCAGATTAGGTCTCAGATTAGGTCTCAGATTAGGTCTCAGATTAGGTCTCAGATTAGGCCTCAGATTAGGTCTCAGATTAGGTCTCAGATTAGGTCTCAGATTAGGTCTCAGATTAGGTCTCAGATTAGGCCTCAGATTAGGTCTCAGATTAGGTCTCAGATCAACCGAGCATAGGAAGTACGAAGAAAACAATACGTTCCATCTTGAAACCGGAACCGGAAAAACCTGTGCATTGTTTTGACTAATTTCTGCTATTTCATTATCGATATTGGTTACTAAACTGACGTCATTGCACTCCGGGCAGACCCATAGGTTCTCAGTCTCCCCAACAGATATCGAAGAGTATGCATACTGATGGTTCCCGTGGCTCGCTGATTAAACACACCTCTCACTCTGCCCTCAGGCATCCAGTTCTACTTGAACAACGGGTAATTCCAAACTGCTTAAATCGCTTGATCGATTCATCATCTATTTTAGTGTCCTCATCCAACAGACAGTCGCGAAGAGACCGAAGAACATCCCCTTATCCATCTTCAACTCCCCAACAATCGATGCTGTTGATGCAAGCCTGTCCGCTCATTACCGCATACACCAGCATGCCCAGGACAGTATATCCACGTAAGCCGCTGGAGGTTAGAAACTTCTATAGACGACATCCACTCATACCGATACATGCCCTTCCGGATCTTGTGAAGCATCGACTGAGAGTTAGATACAACAACGGTCCCAGTAAATGAAGTCCCAGAGAGAAATGCTGAATTAATCAGGTGTACCCAGTGAAATGTGAGTATTACCGTAATATGTATGTTATTGACAGATGACTTGGCCAAATGATGGACAACTTTATGTCAATCGATTATGATCGATAAACTCTCATTATAACCAGATTGACTTCTGGGAATTGGCTGAAACAGGTCATAGTTTTGCTTTTCCTTCTATTATTGATTAGTGCCAATGTCTTATGTTTCCATCTTAATGAGAACTTTGTCTGGGCTGTATTAGATGTCTTCATCTTAATGTGAACTTTGTCTGGGCTGTATTAGATGTCTCCATCTTAATGTGAACTTTGTCTGGGCTGTATTAGATGTCTCCATCTTAATGTGAACTTTGTCTGGGCTGTGTTAGATGTCTTCATCTTAATGTGAACTTTGTCTGGGTTAGATGTCTTCATCTTAATGTGAACTTTGTCTGGGCTGTGTTAGATGTCTCCATCTTAATGTGAACTTTGTCTGGGCTGTATTAGATGTCTCCATCTTAATGAGAACTTAGTCTGGGCTAGATGTCTCCATCTTAATGTGAACTTTGTCTGGGCTGTGTTAGATGTCTCCATCTTAATGTGAACTTTGTCTGGGCTGTGTTAGATGTCTTCATCTTAATGTGAACTTTGTCTGGGTTAGATGTCTTCATCTTAATGTGAACTTTGTCTGGGCTAGATGTCTCCATCTTAATGAGAACTTTGTCTGGGCTGTGTAGATGTCTCCATCTTAATGAGAACTTTGTCTGGGCTGTATTAGATGTCTCCATCTTAATGAGAACTTTGTCTGTGCTAGATGTCTCCATCTTAATGTGAACTTTGTCTGGGCTGTATTAGATGTCTCCATCTTAATGTGAACTTTGTCTGGGCTGTATTAGATGTCTCCATCTTAATAGAACTTTGTCTGGGCTAGATGTCTCCATCTTAATGTGAACTTTGTCTGGGCTGTGTTAGATGTCTCCATCTTAATGTGAACTTTGTCTGGGCTGTGTTAGATGTCTTCATCTTAATAGAACTTTGTCTGGGCTAGATGTCTCCATCTTAATGTGAACTTTGTCTGGGCTGTGTTAGATGTCTTCATCTTAATGTGAACTTTGTCTGGGCTAGATGTCTCCATCTTAATGTGAACTTTGTCTGGGCTGTATTAGATGTCTCCATCTTAATGAGAACTTTGTCTGGGCTAGATGTCTCCATCTTAATGTGAACTTTGTCTGGGCTAGATGTCTCCATCTTAATGTGAACTTTGTCTGGGCTAGATGTCTTCATCTTAATGAGAACTTTGTCTGGGCTAGATGTCTTCATCTTAATGTGAACTTTGTCTGGGCTGTGTTAGATGTCTTCATCTTAATGAGAACTTTGTCTGGGCTAGATGTCTCCATCTTAATGAGAACTTTGTCTGGGCTGTATTAGATGTCTCCATCTTAATGAGAACTTTGTCTGGGCTAGATGTCTCCATCTTAATGAGAACTTTGTCTGGGCTGGGCTAGACAAAAACGTTGGATACAAGTTATTTGTTGTATTTATCCAGATTTCTTGAATTAAAGTAGGATGTACTGGTTACGTTGGATCTCATAGTAGGCTGTACTGATTACGTTGGATCTCATAGTAGGCTGTACTGATTACGTTGGATCTCATAGTAGGCTGTACTGATTACGTTGGATCTCATAGTAGGCTGTACTGATTACGTTGGATCTCATAGTAGGCTGTACTGATTACGTTGGATCTCATCAAAGATGAAGAAGTAAAAGAGAAGAAGAAATGTTGGAGACCATTAGAAATAAGAAGAAAAAAGGAGGTCAAAGGCTCATAGTGACAACGTCGCGCCAGGATTAGTGAGCTGGAACTAATCAAGATCCTACCCCACCTCCACGTGGTGACCCTGGAAACAGACATTGGTTCATGTCTGGCTAAGCGGGTAGGGATCGAAGGAGAGCTACTCTGGTATAAGTAGTGATGCAGACGCAGTTACGTTGGATGAGATCCGCTCGCAACACAGACGACCGAAATCCCAGAGTGACTATTAATGCACGTCTCTCCCGGCCGATGGGAAAAGCTGAACGGGTAAACATCAAGGGATGAGGGGTGCATCCAGAAAATAGACATGGGCCCACATGGGGAGAAACACGGAGCCCGTAGGTGGAGGCCCCCAGTTGAGTTACATGTGGGCCCACATAGGGCGAAATTCGGAGACCTGAGGTGGGGCCCAAGTCGAGCTCTGTGTCCGGAGAGTCTAGACTAGAACTCCAAATAGCGCTGAACGATGTGAGGTAAAAATACGTTCTTGGCAAAGGCTGTTTATATATCACAATAAGAATGTTTATATATCACAATAAGAATGTTTATATATCACAATAAGAATGTTTATATATCACAATAAGAATGATCAAAATGGCCAAAAAGAACGATCGCGCGAGAGAGAGAGAGAGAGAGAGAGAGAGATATGAAAAAACAAAAAGGAGAAAATGAATGATGCGAAGGAGGAGACAAATTTGTTGCCAAATGTTTTCTTTGTGTCTGATGTACTCTGTTCGTTCTAACATACCATTTCCTTTCTATGACCATTGATTTGTTAGCTATCACGACACACGTCCTGTCAATGGTACCACCTACAATTACATTGACTTGTCTACGATAGCAGAAAAAAGACTCATGGGCGTCTGTACTTTAAGGCAAGGAGGAGGAGGGCCACCCTAGAAAATGAAATTTTTATTAAACAGTTTTATGCTAATCAGGTCTTCTCCATTACCAATTTTTTCCCCATTTTGCCTCTCCATGGGACGCCCTTGAAAACAGTATCAGTAACCGTTACCACCTCTTACATCACTCTATCACTCCATTACCGAGATCCTATGTGATCCTACTACTACTACTACTACTACTGCTGCTTCTACTACTCATGCTGCTACTATTACCGCTACTACTACTACTGCTGCTACTACTACTGCTGCTACTACTACTGCTGCTACTACTACTATTACTACTACTACTACTGCTGCTACTACTACTACTGCTGCTGCTACTACTACTACTACAACTACTACTACTACTACTACTACAACTACTACAACTACTACTACTACTACCGCTGCTATAAACATAAAAATTCAGAATAACACATTTTATAGAGAAACATAATGTTACAATTTTAAGAAACATAATGTTACAATATTGAGAAACATAATGTTACAATATTAAGAAACATAATGTTACAATATTGAGAAACATAATGTTACAATATTGAGAAACATAATGTTACAATATTGAGAAACATAATGTTACAATATTGAGAAACATAATGTTACAATATTGAGAAACATAATGTTACAATATTGAGAAACATAACCTAAACCAGATCGTATCTTAAATCTCTATATCTCGAGAGAGGTACAAACATCCCAGGCAGCGTAGATTTACAGAACCTCAGTTCGGCGGTGCTGACTAGTTTGCCAGGAATGTTAGAGGCAGTAAATTCCGTTGTTGATATCGTGTTACTTATTAACCCTCCATGGTTCAGGTTGGGTTTGTAACATTTCCTTGTAACCACCTCTGCGGCTGGGAAATAACATATGTTTACAGTATTGATGGAGATGAACTGGAATTATTTGCGTATTCAAGTTATATCTTTGTCATCATATAATTCTACTTCGAGCACTCCATATCAACCATTTGTTAATCACTCTGTGTGATTTGTATGTGATCTGAGCCTAAGAGCGATTGTACGTTGTGCCAGTTATACTCATACAAGTCCGATTTCTACGATGCTTTTTATTTACTAGGGTAACTTCCCTAGGTCCTACATCACCTGTTACGACATGCCTGTAGGTCGCAGTGGTACTATGCTTTGCTTCACTTTCGGGCCCCGGCACCACATATCATATAATGATGTAGTGGGTTGAAGTATTGGAGACCTCTCAGTACTAGGTTTTAGTATTTTGAGATAGTGTGTCCGGTTCCTTCCTCGCTGAATGTTTCCATGCCCTGACTCACTGCGCCGCAATAGATTGTCAGGCAAGATGTGTTATCGACCACGCCAGCTCTCACCAAGAATAGAGACAATAATAAATAATAAAACAAATAATCCTAGTTATTAGAATTTAGTTTCTGTGTCAAATATTTGTGTTAGTGAAGTATTACGTGTACAGTATAGCTATATGCAGTGGCGGCTCGTCATTAAGGGCCATTGGGACAGGGCCCCACCAAAAATAAAGTGTAGCCCGTACATATCACTTTATAAATTAAAATATAACCTAACCCAAAACAATGATTTTTCCGAAAATTTGTGTCTGGCCCCACCAACAAAAATGAGCACAAGCCGCCACTGGAGCCTATATGTGTTAGTGAAGTATTGCGTGTACAGTATAGCTATATGTGTTAGTGAAGTATTGCGTGTACAGTATAGCTATATGTGTTAGTGAAGTATTGCGTGTACAGTATAGCTATATGTGTTAGTGAAGTATTGCGTGTACAGTACAGCTATATGTGTTAGTGAAGTATTGCGTGTACAGTACAGCTATATATGTTAGTGAAGTATTGCGTGTACAGTATAGCTATATGTGTTAGTGAAGTATTGCGTGTACAGTATAGCTATATGTGTTAGTGAAGTATTGCGTGTACAGTACAGCTATATGTGTTAGTGAAGTATTGCGTGTACAGTACAGCTATATGTGTTAGTGAAGTATTGCGTGTACAGTACAGCTATATGTGTTAGTGAAGTATTGCGTGTACAGTATAGCTATATATGTTAGTGAAGTATTGCGTGTACAGTATAGCTATATGTGTTAGTGAAGTATTGCGTGTACAGTACAGCTATATGTGTTAGTGAAGTATTGCGTGTACAGTATAGCTATAAATATATTGACAAGATCTACGAGACTCGTACATATCAATGAGCATTGGTTCATAAATAACATGTCACGCCGGATGAAATAGTTTGGTCACGTTAAACATCACAGTGGTTTGAAGAGAAAGGTAATGGAAGGCATTGTTCCTGGAGTACGAGGCAGGGAACGAACAAGACGAAGGTGGCAGCAGGACACCAAACAAACCTTGAACTTGACGCTGGAAGAGACGGGAGAACGTGCAAGAGACAATAGTTTTTAAGGCGGGCTATGATGAAAGCGACGTTCCGCAAGGAACATGTACATGGACAAGAGACAATAGTTTGTAAGGCGGGCTATGATGAAAGCGACGTTCCGCAAGGGACATGTACATGGACAAGAGACATGTACTTGACATATACCGTATTATCCTACAGCTACACGTTACATAGAGGAAAAAACAATCAATTTTTCTAAACCGCTCTATCCTAGGCAACTCGTTCAATCTCTTCACTGAAAATGAGTGGGATATTTCTCGCCTCTCACAGTAAAGTTTGTTACAGAATTTCATTAGTGTTCTTTCTTTCTGGAACTATTTTCCTCCCACTTCAATGCCGGCTTTGTTAGTCTTTGATCATGCCTTCTCAGAGTATAACCAACATATCTACATATTTTATTTGTGTGTGTGTGTGCGCCTGCCTGCGTGCGTGTGTGTGGTAGGTTGTGATACTCTATATGCGGGAGTGTGTGTATACGTGTGTGAGAGAGAGTGTGTGTTTGGTTGGGGTTCTGTGGAGAAGCAGTTAAGCACCAGCCTTGCATTCTGAAGGAGGTATGTTTGAATCCTGACCGCGTCGTTCTGTTCATAAGCGCATTATTTTTCTCAGAGATCCCTTAGAATCGTTGCCGAAGCTACGGAGTTCGTATTTTGTGCAAAACTCTCAACAGGTGATGTGCCACTTCTGCTGAGAGTGACGGAATAATATTTAGAAATCCGGTACAATTAAGCCATTCCTTTGTCTTCAGAGCCTTTCAGTCTGTGTCGGTGCCAGGCTTATTTTCCATTGTGAATTTGTGTGTGTATGTTTGTCAGAGTGTGTATGTAGGAGAGTGTGTAGTGGTACAAGTAGCTCCACCGAAAGCACATTTCGTGTTTGTTAGTATCGTTCTATTTAATAAAACACGTCGTTATCTTCACCCAATGCCCACGTAACACGTACACATGTGCTAGCGCGTGCCTAATTTAGATTTTCACAATTACGAGTGTTTCCTAGGTTATGTTTACATGAACAACACAGACAACCCCGGACTTTCCATGTTATGTTATAGTTTTTTCATTTTTGTTGACTTGAATAATTGTCTAGATATTCAATGTTGTGTCTTGTATAAACTTCACGGTCTTTTGTAGCTCACACAGAATTTTCCTGAACTCCTTGTGGACTAGGAGTCACACTAAGTGGCTTTTTTTTATACTAAATGGTTTTTGCTCTGATCCACTAATAGTTAAACAAACTTCACTGTCTTTGTAGCTCGGCATAGTTCCCATTGTATAAACTTCCCCGTCTTTTGTAGCTCACATTGAGTACCTTTGTATAAACTTCACTGTCTTTTGTAGCTCACACAGAATTCTCCTTAAACAAACTTCACTGTTTTTGTAGCTCGGACAGAGTTCTCGTGTATAAACTTCTCCGTCTTTTGTAGCTCACATTGAGTACCTTTATATAAACTTCACTGTCTTTTGTACCCTCCCAAGTTCCGTGTAGTTATCTTTTCATTGTTGTTTCACTAGGCCAGCGAGTTTGACTTTGTATATCACATTCGTGGCAGTCTGGCCCTCATTGTGCCGAGGCCCGCAAGGAAGCAAAGAATAGTACCACTGCGACCTACACGGCATGTCGTAAGAGGCGACTGATGTAGGAACCTAGGGAAGCTACCCTAGAAATTAAAAAGCATCGCAGAAATCGGATGTGCTGGTCTACTTGTAGGCGCATAACTGGCAGAACGTACAATCGCTCTTAGGCTCAGATAATATACAAATCACACAAAGTGGTTTAACAAATGTTCGATGTGAAGAGTTGGAAGAAGAAGAACAAGAAGGAACTGATAAGATAAGAGAAATAAATAAGAGAAGGAACTGATAAGATAAGAGAAATAAATAAGAGAAGGAACTGATAAGATAAGAGAAATAAATAAGAGAAGGAACTGATAAGATAAGAGAAATAAATAAGAGAAGGAACTGATAAGATAAGATAAATAAATAAGAGAAGGAACTGATAAGATAAGAGAAATAAACAAGAGAAGGAACTGATAAGATAAGAGAAATAAATAAGAGAAGGAACTGATAAGATAAGAGAAATAAATAAGAGAAGGAACTGATAAGATAAGAGAAATAAATAAGAGAAGGAACTGATAAGATAAGAGAAATAAATAAGAGAAGGAACTGATAAGATAAGAGAAATAAATAAGAGAAGGAACTAAAGATAAGAATAAAGAGAAGAACTGATAAAATAATAAGAGAAGGAACTGATAAGATAAGAGAAATAAATAAGAGAAGGAACTGATAAGATAAGAGAAATAAATAAGAGAAGGAACTGATAAGATAAGAGAAATAAATAAGAGAAGGAACTGATAAGATAAGAAAATAAATAAGAGAAGGAATAAGATAAGAGAAGGAACTGATAAGATAGAAAATAAATAGAGAAGGAACATGTCGATAACATACAGAAACGAGTAATCAAGAATATGATTATAACACCATAACAAATTTTGTTCCATTTTTTCTAGCCCCTGAACATACAGCACCATTAGCATATATAACTTTAAAACACCCAACTGTAAGGCTGGGCAGACGGGCATATATAACTTTAAAACACCCAACTGTAAGGCTGGGCAGACGGGCATATATAACTTTAAAACGTTCAACTGTAAGGCTGGGCAGACGGGCATATATAACTTTAAAACGTTCAACTGTAAGGCTGGGCAGACGGGCATATATAACTTTAAAACGTTCAACTGTAGGGCTGGGCAGACGGGCATATATAACTTTAAAACACTCAACTGTAAGGCTAGGCAGACGGGCATATATAACTTTAAAACACCCAACTGTAAGGCTGGGCAGACGGGCATATATAACTTTAAAACGTTCAACTGTAAGGCTGGGCAGACGGGCATATATAACTTTAAAACGTTCAACTGTAAGGCTAAGCAGACGGGCATATATAACTTTAAAACGTTCAACTGTAAGGCTAAGCAGACGGGCATATATAACTTTAAAACGTTCAACTGTAAGGCTAAGCAGACGGGCATATATAACTTTAAAACGTTCAACTGTAAGGCTAAGCAGACGGGCATATATAACTTTAAAACGTTCAACTGTAAGGCTAGGCAGACGGGCATATATAACTTTAAAACGCTCAACTGTAAGGCTAGGCAGACGGGCATATATAACTTTAAAACACTCAACTGTAAGGCTGGGCAGACGGGCATATATAACTTTAAAACGTTCAACTGTAAGGCTGGGCAGACGGGCATATATAACTTTAAAACGTTCAACTGTAAGGCTAAGCAGACGGGCATATATAACTTTAAAACGTTCAACTGTAAGGCTAAGCAGACGGGCATATATAACTTTAAAACGTTCAACTGTAAGGCTAAGCAGACGGGCATATATAACTTTAAAACGTTCAACTGTAAGGCTAAGCAGACGGGCATATATAACTTTAAAACGTTCAACTGTAAGGCTAGGCAGACGGGCATATATAACTTTAAAACACTCAACTGTAAGGCTAGGCAGACGGGCATATATAACTTTAAAACACTCAACTGTAGGGCTGGGCAGACGGACATATATAACTTTAAAACACTCAACTGTAGGGCTGGGCAGACGGGCATATATAACTTTAAAACACTCAACTGTAGGGCTGGGCAGACGGACATATATAACTTTAAAACGTTCAACTGTAGGGCTGGGCAGACGGGCATATATAACTTTAAAACACTCAACTGTAGGGCTAGACAGACGGACATATATAACTTTAAACGTTCAACTGTAGGACTAGACAGACGGACATATATAACTTTAAAACGCTCAACTGTAGGGTGGGCAGACGGGCATATATAACTTTAAAACGTTCAACTGTAGGGCTGGGCAGACGGGCATATATAGCTTTAAAACGTTCAACTGTAGGGCTGGGCAGACGGGCATATATAACTTTAAAACGCTCAACTGTAGGGCTGGGCAGACTGGCATATATAACTTTAAAACGTTCAACTGTAGGGCTGGGCAGACGGGCATATATAACTTTAAAACGTTCAACTGTAGGACTAGGCAGACGGGCATATATAACTTTAAAACGTTCAACTGTAGGGCTAGGCAGACGGGCATATATAACTTTAAAACGTTCAACTGTAGGACTAGGCAGACGGGCATATATAACTTTAAAACGTTCAACTGTAGGGCTGGGCAGACGGGCATATATAACTTTAAAACGCTCAACTGTAAGGCTGGGCAGACGGGCATATATAACTTTAAAACGCTCAAACTGTAAGGCTGGGCAGATGGGCATATATAACTTTAAAACGCTCAAATGTAGGGTTGGGCAGACGTGCATATATAACTTTAAAACGTTCAACTGTAGGGCTGGGCAGACGGGCATATATAACTTTAAAACGCTCAAATGTAGGGTTGGGCAGACGGTCATATATAACTTTAAAACGTTCAACTGTAGGACTAGGCAGACGGGCATATATAACTTTAAAACACTCAACTGTAGGGCTGTGCAGACGGGCATATATAACTTTAAAACACTCAACTGTAGGGCTGGGCAGACGGGCATATATAACTTTAAAACGTTCAACTGTAAGGCTGGGCAGACGGGCATATATAACTTTAAAACGCTCAACTGTAAGGCTGGGCAGACGGGCATATATAACTTTAAAACGCTCAACTGTAGGGCTGGGCAGACGGGCATATATAACTTTAAAACACTCAACTGTAGGGCTGGGCAGACGGGCATATATAACTTTAAAACACTCAACTGTAGGGCTGGGCAGACGGGCATATATAACTTTAAAACGTTCAACTGTAGGGCTAGGCAGACGGGCATATATAACTTTAAAACGTTCAACTGTAAGGCTGGGCAGACGGGCATATATAACTTTAAAACGTTCAACTGTAAGGCTGGGCAGACGGGCATATATAACTTTAAAACGTTCAACTGTAAGGCTAAGCAGACGGGCATATATAACTTTAAAACGTTCAACTGTAAGGCTAAGCAGACGGGCATATATAACTTTAAAACGTTCAACTGTAAGGCTGGGCAGACGGGCATATATAACTTTAAAACGTTCAACTGTAAGGCTAAGCAGACGGGCATATATAACTTTAAAACGTTCAACTGTAAGGCTAGGCAGACGGGCATATATAACTTTAAAACGCTGAACTGTAGGGCTGGGCAGACGGGCATATATAACTTTAAAACACTCAACTGCAGGGCTGGGCAGACGGGCATATATAACTTTAAAACGCTCAACTGTAAGGCTAGGCAGACGGGCATATATAACTTTAAAACACTCAACTGTAAGGCTAGGCAGACGGGCATATATAACTTTAAAACACTCAACTGTAGGGCTGGGCAGACGGACATATATAACTTTAAAACGTTCAACTGTAGGGCTGGGCAGATGGGCATATATAACTTTAAAACACTCAACTGTAGGGCTAGACAGACGGACATATATAACTTTAAAACGTTCAACTGTAGGACTAGACAGACGGACATATATAACTTTAAAACGCTCAACTGTAGGGTGGGCAGACGGGCATATATAACTTTAAAACGTTCAACTGTAGGGCTGAGCAGACGGGCATATATAACTTTAAAACACTCAGCTGTAGGGCTGGGCAGACGGGCATATATAACTTTAAAACACTCAACTGCAGGGCTGGGCAGACGGGCATATATAACTTTAAAACGCTCAACTGTAAGGCTAGGCAGACGGGCATATATAACTTTAAAACGTTCAACTGTAGGACTAGGTAGACGGGCATATATAACTTTAAAACGTTCAACTGTAGGGCTAGGCAGACGGGCATATATAACTTTAAAACGTTCAACTGTAGGACTAGGCAGACGGGCATATATAACTTTAAAACGTTCAACTGTAGGGCTGGGCAGACGGGCATATATAACTTTAAATCGCTCAACTGTAAGGCTGGGCAGACGGGCATATATAACTTTAAAACGCTCAAATGTAAGGCTGGGCAGACGGGCATATATAACTTTAAAACGCTCAAACTGTAAGGCTGGGCAGACGGGCATATATAACTTTAAAACACTCAATTGTAGGGCTGGGCAGACGGGCATATATAACTTTAAAACACTCAACTGTAAGGCTAGGCAATTGGTGTCGTAAGAAATAACGGTTTGTGGTTCGAATTCCGTGTTTGTTCATTTTATATTTTACTGACTATTTATTGATCATATTCATGCTTCCATGCTTCCATGCTTCCATACTTCCGCTGCCTCCGCTGCTTCCATGCTTCCATGCTTCCATGCTTCCGCTGCCTCCGCTGCTTCCATGCTTCCATGCTTCCGCTGCTTCCGCTGCCTCCGCTGCTTCCATGCTTCCGCTGCTTCCATGCTTCCATGCTTCCATGCTTCCATGCTTCCATGCTTCCATCCTTCCATACTTCCATGCTTCCATGCTTCCATACTTCCATGCTTCCATGCTTCCATGCTTCCACTGCTTCCGCTGCTTCCATCCTTCCATGCCTCCGCTGCTTCCATGCTTCCATGCTTCCGCTGCCTCCCTGCCTCCGCTGCTTCCATGCTTCCATCCTTCCATGGCGTCTTAAACACTAATTATTTCTCCCATTAACATACTAGACAGGAGTGTAGCCGTAGTGTATCTAGGCAGGAGGTAACCGGTAGTGTATCTAGGCAGGAGGTAGCCGGTAGTGTATCTAGACAGGAGGTAGCCGGTAGTGTATCTAGGCAGGAGGTAGCCGGTAGTGTATCTAGACAGGAGGTCGCCGGTAGTGTATCTAGGCAGGAGGTCGCCGATAGTGTAACTAGACAGGAGGTCGCTGGTAGTTTAACAGACAGGTTCCGTTTGCCCAGCGTGTTCGTACTACTACGGGTGACTACTCGTTGGACTACGGGTGACTATCCCTCTGTGTGTGCGGGTTCAATTCCGCGGGATGGCAGAAAAGCCACAGATTCCCAGATTTACGGTGTTCGTGGCACCGAACCGAAGGGTTACGATGTCCATGGCACCGAGCCGAAGAGCTGAAAAGCTCAAGTGCTTCTGGATCGGGAAAAAAAAAAATTAACAAGGCAGGAGGTCGCCGGTAGTGTAGTGTTAACCACAGCCAACTCTAGAACACTCTACCGGGAAACCTCAGCGGTTCAACGCCAACTTGAAACTACAAAATTCTAGGTGCGCACACTGTGCGTGTTTGGACTACATGAGACCCTGATCGTTTACTTGGGAATCTAAATTGCAAGTACATCTGAAGTCGGAGTAAGACTTGCCTGAATGGCGAGGAACAGTGACGATAAAGAAAGCAAGACTTCACGCAAAAATAAGTCAGAGGTGTAATGACTACGCCTGAATTCATAAAAAGGGGGAGGGGAACGAAAATAAACTATTAGGAAGGAAGTAGGGGATATTTTCTTTGCTTCTCAACTACACACCTCTGTTTCTCAACTACATACCTCTGTTTCTCAACAACACACCTCTGCTTCTCAACTACACACCTCTGCTTCGAGATGGTGGATGTAGAATGCATAATTACAGCCTGCCAATGTGTGTAGTTTGTCTGTCACCTCGACGCACTACATTCCTAAGTTTATTGATAGTGTCTCTTCTCAGTCTCCATAATATATATGTGTATATGTTGAATGTATATATTTGAGAATTATTGTGTTATCTTCTTTTTTCCATTTCTAGTTTTTCCTATTTATTTCGTTTGTCATTTTCAGTCACATATTTTCATTTTAGAGCAGTTAGGATTTACCTTCTGATTGTAACCCCTCCCGCCTGGAACAAAATTATGTGGACGCCCATGGACAACAGCTGACAGAAATAGCAAAGTTGCATCCCATCAGGTCACTGTGAGTACGTTCTGAAATCTGATTAGATCGTGTATGATGTTCACGTTTGATGTTAACGGTTAAATAGTAAACACACTTGCAGCTTGTTTGGAACGTCTAGATCACGTAAGGAATGACGTGTCATACAGACATTCCATGTAACAGCTGCTAATCACCGGGGATGTCGAAGGAGAAGAGTAGACTAGTCATCACGACCACCGACCTATGACCTTTGCAACGGAATCAATTTAAAGTATGATGACGTCATCTTTGACATTTCTACACTAAATTATTTCTGTTATCAAGATATGACACCAAATATTTCAAACAAAGATTTAGTCAACTTAAGAACAGAGACAACTGAATTTTATTTCTCAGATATAATTCTTTAGCGCCCGCTGGAGCACATATTCTCAACAACCGTAAACCATTCTTTAATGTCGTGTGGTTTCACTTCCATGCGATTGGTGTCGTAAGGACTAGGTAAGTGGTTCGAGTCCCGTGTTTGTCTACTTGTTTTTCGGAAGCTCTTAATACCTGTATCTGTTCATTTGTTGATCATATTCGTTACTTCCGTTGCTTCCTCTGGGGTTCTTAAAAAAACTCCTTGTGTACATCCACAGCCAAATGTAGATAACTTTATACTTGGCTCTGGTATATCCCATATCTAGCTTAGATCGCCCCTCCTGTGTTACATCCGATGAAAGCCTACTCATACTACACAGTGCGCATGTCAGACTGAAACACAGAGCACAGAGACTTCTGAAGTCCTGTCCATCATGCATAAACCAACGAAAAGAAACAATGCCTCATGAACGAAGCTTACAGAGCAAGCTATGGGCAACTCTAAAGGAACTCCAACTGACATGCAGCTTCATAGAGGCAACCCATCTCATGGTTTAGAGTAGTGTAGACGAGCATACGAAACCGAACGCAAAGAAGAAGAAACATACTGTGCCCATATAGTTGTGAACCTTATGTAGTCTTCATAATTCCCGATCAGACAGCAAAGATGAGGTGCCTTAGAAAAGCTGTACGAGTGACAATCTATATATATATATATATATATATATATATATGACAAAGATGAATGGAATTGTATATATGTCTGTCCCAATTGTTTGAAGATATCTGGACATCCTACGGACTTGAAATTTGGCAAGAAGGTAGCTTTCATAGATAGGCAGATGTAAAAATTCTAAATTTGAACTATTTGTTCGTTTCTATAACCATATTCCAACTTAACGCAAATGGTTATGTTCAGAAATCGCCGAATAAATGTATCCATGTTTAACGTTCCGATCACGTAATATGCACAGCGGTCATGTTGTTATATTCCGGTTACGTGACATGCACAGAAGTCCCGCGAATACGAACAGATTTATTGGTCTTTAATGACCCACGTTCAATTCACGGGAAGGACAGCAAATTTTTTAAATATTTTATTTTTATTAACACATTTGATCATTTTTTTAGTTTTTTAAAAATTGGTATTTCAACACATCTGACAATGTTAAAAAAAATTTCATCGTGTCAAATTATGAGAACTACAGAAATTTCATTTGCAACGACAGAACTGACTCTGAATAAATTCAATTAGCGAATTGTTATTTTCAACTTTCACGGGAATTCTATTGAATCATGTTTTACTGGCAATCGGAATTAGGGACATTTTAATCTTATGTGGTCAACTGACAAAGTTTTCCCACCAAGCATGGAGAGAAAACGTATTGTTTTTACTGGGAAAGAAGTCGATTTTGAAGCAACAGGGCATGTTTATTTAATGTTTGGTACTTTACAACTAGATTTAAACAAAATTCGCCGTGCGAAGAACGGGTAAAACTGCTAGTAAGAGACACAATTAGAAATGAAGAAGACTGAATGTGAAACCAGTCATGCAATTCATAAAAGAACAACAGATTAAATGATTTGGACACTTGACAATAATGCCCTGGTATCGTCTAACACAGAGAACTGCACTAAAAAGTATAACGAGTACAGAGCAAGAAGAAGACCACGCAAAACATGAAGCGACGGCATCAATAAAGAAAATGAATAACAGCTTATAAAGTGTCGTAGAACAAGCCCACACAAGATTCCTACACCCCACCCCTTCCCAACACTTCTATTAATTAAGAAGTAAAAGGTGGAAGATCAGAAGAAAGCGCCAACGTGTTTATGTTTAAAGAAAGTAGTGGTATGTCACAGGTTAATGAAACCTCCAAAAAAAAAAAGCTTGTAAAATGTTGAACTAACCGTTCAGAGGCAATTTATGTTATATAAATACATATTTGACCTTTTTCCACTTTGCAGACGGTCAATTGGCAAGTGTTTTACATTGACAGCTTCTGAGTTTGCGCCTGTCTATCGCGCCTCTCTCTCTCTCTCTCTCTCTCTCTGCCTTTTAAACCCGGATTGTGGCACAAACCCTCAACCAACTCATGCCAAGTCTTTATATCTCTAGCTATCTCCTGTAGCTCCCTCCAGCTCGCCTTTATATTGCCGATCTCTGCCTCCAAATCTCGTCTCCGTGTATTTCTAGAGCTCCCTTACTTTCGCTGTTCCTGTGGGTTCCAGGAAAGGACCTTTCTTGTTATATTCCCTTCTGGTTTTCTCAAAGTGTGTCCAATCCGGTGCCTTCGTTTTTTTTAACCTCTTGGTTCACTGGAATCTGTCTTGTTATCCCCATAAGTTCCTTATTTGTAACCCTATCATACCATCTTATTCCCTCTAATCTGTCTTGTTCTCCCCATAAGTTCCTTATTTGTGACCCTATTATATCATCTCAGTCCCCCTATTCTGCACAGACCCCAGTTGATGGATGTTTGCAATTTATGCGTTATTATCTAAGTCGTTCAGCTCATCCCTAAGTTTCTCGTGACTTGCTTTCCGTGTTGTATCCGAGTCAAAAGCAAGGATGAGTTTCCTCTCCATGTATGCGTAGTCTGGGCAACTGATATGGGTACTGTGCATTGCTCATTTTGCACAAACCCTACTGTTTCATCCTAAGTGCACAAACCCTACTCTTTCATCCTAAGGAGAGACAAAGCCCATACGTTTGAAATCAAGCAGGGGATGCCAGAAGATGACATGGAATACACGAATAATCACCAACTGACTTAGGGTTCCTATATCCAGATTTATGGTCAATGTTTACTCATGTAGTCTTCTGCATAACCGTGCTGACCCACAGGCAGGCAGTGGGGATAAACTAACGAACTATTCTCTATTTGAACTAGTCTCTTTAAAACCATCGGAATAATACATACTTTGTCGCTCAATGTTATTGGGTGTGAAGACTTGCATGTGATATCTTCCTTTTCGATCCAAAATCAATTCCAGATATTAAAAAAAAATATTTCTTAATATAAATATATCTAAGGTTTCTCGTGAGCTTTTCAATCGATAATGATGACGTCATGCGACGAGTAGGTCACCCTGCACGAGCGGAATTTTCCATTGACTGCCTCCGCGTTCTCCCCCTCCCACAATATTCCACAAACGAACAACACAATGTAGGCCACGATGTAGAAAATGAAAGCTAACGCGCGTTTACAAGAGCGTGTACGGTAGCTATAGTTTCTAGATGGAGAGCGAAGCCGGTGAATTATTGCACGTGTTAATTAGTCCTGGTACGGTATCTTAATTTGATCAGGTCAGGGCTGGTGACTTTAACATCAATTGTTTGCAGAGCCAGTCAAGGTCGGTACAACTGTAATCTCTGGATTATGATCACACAGATGCCAGATCGTTTGATGAAATCGTTATAACGACAGGTAATTTATTTATCATTTAACTCATTCTTCTACAACTCTTCTCCTACAACTCTTCATCTACAACTCGTTCTTCTACAACTCTTCATCTACAACTCTTCTCCTACAACTCTACATCTGCAACTCTTTCTTCTACAACTCTTCATCTGCAACTCTTTCTTCTACAACTCTTCATCACAACTTTTCTTCTGCACCTTTATTTTTATTCATTAATTAATATTTCTACGTATGTTTTTTTCCTCTTGATTTCTGTGTCTTTCTGTAATCTATCATTTTTCTTCTGTCATTCTTGTTTGTAACTAATATTTGTCATTTCTTTGATATTCTTCTTCTTCTCTTGTTTCTTGTCTTTCTCCTTGCCGTTTTACTCCTCATTTCTCTACTTAATTTTTCTTTCCTTTTTTTAAACTTATTGATCAATCATTTTCTCTGTTTCGTCCTGTTTCTTCCTCAATTTCATCACGTGTTTTCCTGTTTGTTTATTCCTGTTTGTTTCTTCCTGTTTGTTTATTCCTGTTTGTTTCTTCCTGTTTGTTTATTCTTGTTTGTTTCTTCCTGTTTGTTTATTCCTGTTTGTTTATTCCTGTTTGTTTCTTCCTGTTTGTTTATTCCTGTTTGTTTCTTCCTGTTTGTTTATTCTTGTTTGTTTCTTCCTGTTTGTTTATTCCTGTTTGTTTCTTCCTGTTTGTTAATTCCTGTTTGTTTCTTCCTGTTTGTTTATTCCTGTTTGTTTCTTCCTGTTTGTTAATTCCTGTTTGTTTCTTCCTGTTTGTTTATTCCTGTTTGTTTCTTCCTGTTTGTTTATTCCTGTTTGTTTATTCCTGTTTGTTTATTCCTGTTTGTTTATTCCTGTTTGTTTATTCCTGTTTGTTTCTTCCTGTTTGTTTATTCCTGTTTGTTTATTCCTGTTTGTTTATTCCTGTTTGTTTCTTCCTGTTTGTTTCTTCCTGTTTGTTTATTACTATTTGTTTCTTCCTGTTTATTCCTTACGACATGCCTTGTAGGTCGCAGTGTTACTATTCTTTGCTCCCCTTGCTAGCCTAGGCAACACATGATGGCAACTTCAGACGATCCAAAATAGCAGGCTGCAATATGAGTGAATGTCGTCTATGGACGTTTCTAGGAAACTTTGTGGCAGTGTTGGTTAAGGCGTTTCTAGGAAACTTTGTGGCAGTGTTGGTTAAGGCGTTTCTATGAAACTTTGTGGCAGTGTTGGTTAAGGAGTTTCTAGGAAACTTTGTGGCAGTGTTGGTTAAGGAGTTTCTATGAAACTTTGTGGCAGTGTTGGTTAAGGCGTTTCTAGGAAACTTTGTGGCAGTGTTGGTTAAGGAGTTTCTAGGAAACTTTGTGGCAGTGTTGGTTAAGGCGTTTCTAGGAAACTTTGTGGCAGTGTTGGTTAAGACGTTTCTAGGAAACTTTGTGGCAGTGTTGGTTAAGGAGTTTCTATGAAACTTTGTGGCAGTGTTGGTTAAGGCGTTTCTAGGAAACTTTGTGGCAGTGTTGCTAGGAAACTTTGTGGCAGTGTTTCTAGGAAACTTTGTGGCAGTGTTGGTTAAGCTAGGAAACTTTGTGACAGTGTTGGTTAAGGAGTTTCTAGGAAACTTTGTGGCAGTGTTGGTTAAGCTAGGAAACTTTGTGGCAGTGTTGGTTAAGCTAGGAAACTTTGTGGCAGTGTTGGTTAAGCTAGGAAACTTTGTGGCAGTGTTGGTTAAGCTAGGAAACTTTGTGACAGTGTTGGTTAAGCTAGGAAACTTTGTGACAGTGTTGGTTAAGGAGTTTCTAGGAAACTTTTTGGCAGTGTTGGTTAAGCTAGGAAACTTTGTGACAGTGTTGGTTAAGGAGTTTCTAGGAAACTTTGTGGCAGTGTTGGTTAAGGAGTTTCTAGGAAACTTTGTGGCAGTGTTGGTTAAGCTAGGAAACTTTGTGGCAGTGTTGGTTAAGCTAGGAAACTTTGTGGCAGTGTTGGTTAAGTTTAGGAAACTTTGTGGCAGTGTTGGTTAAGACGTTTACCTGCCGTTTAGAAGGTTGTGGATTCGAATTCAGACCAAGTAACATGTGCAATTTGTTCATGAAATCCTTGGAGTATTGCGGAGCTACGAAGTTCTTGCTGTGTGCAACACTCTCGGCGAATGGCGTGTCATTTCTGACGACATGGGCGGAGCAATATGGGGAAACAAAGTGCAATGAAGTCAATTCTTCGCCCTAGTTAGACTGTCCTTGACCTGCGGGTATTTGCGGCAATAATAGAGCGGCAGTCTTTCATCAACAGCATTGATAGTTGAGGAGTTGAAAATGGATAAGGTTGATGTTCTTCGGTCTCTTCACGACTGCCTCTTATATGAAGACACTGAAATGAATGTTGAATCGATCCACCGATTTAAGCAGTTTGAAGTTACCTGTTGTACGAGTAGTACTGGATGCCTGAGGGAACAGAGTGAGGTGTGGGAACAGAGTGAGGAGTGGGAACAGAGTGAGGAGTGGGAACAGAGTGAGGAGTGGGAACAGAGTGAGGTGATGTAACAAAGTGAGGAGTGGGAACAGATGAGGAGTGGGAACAGAGTGAGGAGTGGGAACAGATGAGGAGTGGGAACAGATGAGGAGTGGGAACATAGTGAGGAGTGGGAACATATGAGGAGTGGGAACAGATGAGGAGTGTGAACAGAGTGAGGAGTGGGAACCGATGAGGAGTGGGAACAGATGAGGAGTGGGAGCAGAGTGAGGAGTGCGGTCTGATTTCCCGTTATTTTTACCGCAGGCCCATAAGTTTATCTTCTTCTTCTTCTTTGCGTTCAGTTTCGTATGCTCATCTAAACTTTGAGATAGGTTGCCTCTATGAAGCTGTATGTCTGTTGAGTTCTTCGAGAGCTTCCTATAGCTTGCTCTGTAGGCTTTGTTCATAAGGCCATGTTTCGTTTCGCTGGTGTACGTATGATGTACATGACTGCATGATATGCTCTGAAGTCTGTGTTTCTGTCTGGCATGCACACTGTGCATTCTGAGCAGGCTTTATTCTGTGCATGTGGTGGTTGAGACTGTGAATTCACTCATAGTGTTTTGTTTTTTCATTTTCATAAAAGCTGCTATCATTTGAGCCATTTTATTCCTAATCTCTGTTTTACATCTTCCATCTGATGTTCCCAGATACTTGAATCGTTTTACATCTTTCATCTGATGTTCCCAGATACTTGAATTGTTTTACATCTTTCATCTGATGTTCCCAGATACTTGAATTGTTTTACATCTTTCATCTGATGTTCCCAGATACTTGAATTGTTTTACATCTTTCATCTGATGTTCCCAGATACTTGAATCGTTTTACATCTTTCATCTGATGTTCCCAGATACTTGAATTGTTTTACATCTTCTGTCTGATGTTCCCAGATACTTGAATTGTTTTACATCTTTCATCTGATGTTCCCAGATACTTGAATTGTTTTACATCTTTCATCTGATGTTCCCAGATACTTGAATCGTTTTACATCTTTCATCTGATGTTCCCAGATACTTGAATTGTTTTACATCTTCTGTCTGATGTTCCCAGATACTTGAATTGTTTTACATCTCCCATCTGATGTTCCCAGATACTTGAACATACTCAAATAAGAAAACATGCCTCTTAATGAGAAGTAAAAGGAACTCTTTTTCCATACTTCGAGATATATTTGACAATACGATGTTAGGCCCGTATTTTTTTTAACCATCGGCACACGATGGGTGATGTGGTCAACATCACGCCGGCCACTTTTACTACCCATTGCTCTTCCTAGTTCACAATTTAGGCTGTGCCGATCTGCGAGCCGTTGCGGTCGGGAAACATTCAACGCCGGTTCCAAATCTGAAGAAGCGAGTTCTTTAACACTAACGCCTGCCCGCGTGCCCAGCGTGTTCGTAGTGCATTGACTACGGGTGACTAGTCCTCTGTAAGTGCGGGTTCAACTCCGCGGACTGGCAGAAAAGCTACAGGTTCCCAGATTTACGGTGTTCGTGGTACCGAGCCGAAGGGTTACGATGTCCATGACACCAAGCTGAAGAGCTTTCAGCTCAAGTGCTTCTGGATCGGAAAAAAAAAAAAAAAAACACTAACGCCCATGCGTCTCTCTCTCTCTCTCTCTCTCTCTCTCTCTCTCTAAACGAGAACACTTTGTTATAGATACACCAGCTAGTTTTTGGAGATTATCTTTATTTTATTTTTTTTGTATTTCTCTTTTAACCCTTCCCGTAACCACCAATAACATTAATTTTTGTAAAGACTGTTTTCCCATTTTTCGTTGCTAGTTTATGATTCTCTTCATATTCAGGAATGATAAAAATGAGTTCATAAAGCACTGATCTCTGTGTACACAGCTGCGGCTGGTACGTTAGTGGGAACTTTAAGCTACACGTGTTTGCTGGTAAGTTAATGCGTTATTTTGTAAACAGACTGGGTCAACACCTTTGTTGACTAAACGTAAGGTAGGATGTTTTACACTCACTCGGTGGAGTTTAGTCGATATGTTACACTCACTTGGTGGAGTTCCAGTGGATGTGACATAGATTTGTCTATCGGTGGAAGTAATTTCATATTTGAAACTTGATGGAGTTTAGTGGATGTGAAATATATACCAAACTAAACCCTCCCTCGTCCAGTAAACAACTTCATTAAATACCATCTGTTTGTCAAGTTGTACCTTCAAATTTGTCCATGATTACCATACTTGATCATGCTCGCAGTCTACTTGTCTTTATTTCAGTCAACTATACGAGACGTGTACATCAAAGGTAATGTTGTTTGTTATGCTATGTAGACGATTAAAGGCTGCGGCAAGTCTTTTCAACATCAGAACGAGTTTTTATTTTGATGATAGATTCAAATGACCATCATCATTGCACTTTGGTGAGTAACCATATTTGCTCCGATCTATTTCTTACACATGAAGATCTCAGCGACAGTGCACGAACTCTGCAGCACCGGCTAGGGTTTCCGATGTAATTTAGAAGAGGGTGAACATTATTTTTTAGGAATTTGATTTTTTTATGAATTTTCCTCTCTAACGAATGCCATTACTTCGGTTTTGTCGATGTTTGTTCTCATATTGTAGACATTACATGTTAACTGGAGTTTGTTAATGTGCTGTTGTAGCTGTTCATATGTTGTTGATATAATTGCCTGATCGTCGACAAAAAACAAGTTGTGTAAGATTGCATCAAGACTGTTCCCTTCACTGGTGTTAGCTATTTTGCAGATAAAAAACAAGTTGTGTAAGATTGCATCAAGACTGTTCCCTTCACTGGTGTTAGCTATTTTGCAGATTTGGTCAACATATGATATAGAATACGTCTTTTTCTGACTCCTGATCCAATGTGGAACTTTTCTGATAGATTTGTGTTGGTTCTAACCAATTCGCTGTTTGTTTATATATATGATCTTGCACATATTAATTAAGTGGTCACGTGGTCCATATATTAACAATAATTCCCACAACTTGTTTCTATCTACGTTGTCCAACACGTTTTCCTGGTCCAGGAACGCAACGTGTAGGTGTTTATCAGATTCAACAGTGCCACTAACTGCCTGAGGGCGAATATTGCATCGGTACAGCTTCTATTCTCTCAGATTCTAACCCTGCATGAGGGCGAATATTGCGTCGGTACAGCTTCTATTCACAGATTCTAACCCTGCCTGAGGGCGAATATTGCGTCGGTACAACTTCTATTCTCTCAGATTCTAACTCTGCCTGAGGGCGAATATTGCGTCGGTACAGCCTCTATTCTTCCGGAATTTCATTTGTGAGTTGTTAAGCTGTGACTCGTTTATATGACTCAGTCTTTTTTTAAAAAGTATTTTAAATATTTTGTTCTATTCACGCCGTCTCATTTACATTGATTTTGCGATCTGTTAGCTATTTGCACAACTTTTTTCAACGCAGTCCATGCCGGTACAAAAATTCCACACAAGTCAGCCATTGTGTTTTTTATATGGAATCGATGAAACAACGTGTAAACAATTGCTTCATATGAAATGTATGTCAGTCATATAGTAAAACTGATAATTTTACGTGCAACTTTGACATATTCTACAGATCTGGAATATTCTTTGATTATATGTTAAGTAGAGGCTAGGGTTAGGGTTAAGTAGAGGCTAAGGCATGGGACTCAGGAACGTTATTACTCTATATTTCGTACAATCTCTCTTGCTACCTTTCTTCTTTCAGATGGGAACTATTGTTGCATTTCTCTAATCGTCGGGTGTTTCTTGTATGATGCAGACTTGGTTGAATAGTCTGTCCAGTCAGCTTATTCCTACCTCTTTAATTGATTTCAGTCGGTGGGCCGAGATATTGTTTGGGCCTGGTGTTTTGTTGGACGGAACCATTCTGATAGCATTTCTTCACTCTGAGAGTGTTGTACTTGGTTCTAGCTGTGTATTTATATTTATTGTGTTTTCTTGAGAGCTAATTTGTACCTCGTGTCGTAGATTGAGTTCACTAAAGTATCTCCCGTGTGATGCCGGAGCCCACAAGGAAAGCAAAAAATAGAACCACTGTAACCTACAGTATCTCCCATGTGATGCCGGAGCCCACAAGGAAAGCAAAGAATAGTACCACTGCGACCTACAGTATCTCCCATGTGATGCCGGAGCCCACAATGAAAGCAAAGAATAGTACCACTGTGACCTACACTGCATATCGTAAGAGGCTATTGATGTAGGACCTAGGGAAGCTACCGTAGTAATTCTAAAAGCATCGCAGAAATCGGATGTGCTGGCCTACTTGTAGGCGCATAAATGGCACAACGTACAATCGCTCTTAGGCTCAGATCACTTACAAATCTCAAGGAGTGGTTAACAAGAGGTCAATATGGAGTGCTCAAAGAAGAAAATTAAAGTATTTGCCGCCATCTTTTCATGATCATTTCGAATATGAATACATCATCTTCAAAGTTAACAAGACTTTATAATTAGAACCTCTCAAGTCGAAGAAAGAATCCTCTGAATGACGAGGGACACATGACATAATGAAAGCAAGCCTTCACGTAAAAATCAGTCAGAGGTGCCATGACAAAGCCTGAATACATATTGGGTGATCGAGAAGAAAGAAATATGTATATACAACAATCTTTACTTATACAACATTTATCCTATTCTGTCCGTATTCACACTTGATTTCTTATCTATTACTTCATAATTTTTATCTTTTCTTATCTCCATAGCTACTACTTAATGTCATCAAAATTTGTTGCAGTTGTCTCCCCACGTTACCAGAAGGGGCCTTTATCTCCCCTTGTTATCAGACAGGGCTTTGTCTCCCCTTGTTATCAGAATGCGCTTTACAAAGTGCTCGATCCTAACAGCTTTTCCCCTTTCAGTCCTCCCCTCCCGCACCTCATTTTTATATTGTGTTTCATAGTTGCTGTCAAATACCATTCAGATCAGAATTATGCTGTTCTTAAACTGTCTGCGCACTTTGACCTTGTATTTGGTAACCAGACGTAAGTTGTCTCGTGCAGTTGTGCCCCCTACAGGAAAGACGTTTTGTATTGTTAGGCTGAATCATAGGAAACGCCAGGCATTCCCACTTTTGATGCGGAAAGTAAATTGTTACAAGACACCCTGCCTCATTTACCCGGCGCAGTTAGGTAGGCCACAGCCAACTCTAAAAATCTTAGTACAGGTGTGGCCTCCGATAACATATGGCCATCGGGCTCAGGTAAAAAAATTCACGGAAATCAGACCACAATCGTCGCGTGAAATTTTCATTCCAGTATTGTTAGATAAACACAAATTCATTTTAAAAAAAACACATGTTAAATCAAGGTTATATTATCTTACAAGTTAAGTTTAACACTAAGAAATATCCGTATTATTAACATTTTACATCAATAAATAACCAAGGAATGGTAGAATTGTGTCAAATTGCAGGAAACTTTACAGTGTTCTATCAAACACATATAAATACCATCCCCTATTAAACAAGAATTTGCATTTTCCCATCTGTGCTATTTTGTGTCATCGGCGCAGGCGTTGGGTAGGCATAACCATGGCCTCGGCTTAAGCGTTGATATAACCCACAAAACTTCAAACGAAGAGAAAGAAAAGTAAAGCGATTCTTGGAAGATGAATCCAACAAACCTGGTTACAAGGCCTGACTAAACGTCTTGGAAGATGCATGCAACAAACCTGGTTACAAGGCCTGACTAAACGTCTTGGAAGATGCATCCAACAAACCTGGTTACAAGGCCTGACTAAACGTCTTGGAAGATGCATCCAACAAACCTGGTTACAAGGCCTGACTAAACGTCTTGGAAGATGCATCCAACAAACCTGGTTACAAGGCCTGACTAAACGTCTTGGAAGATGAATCCAACAAACCTGATTACAAGGCCTGACTAAACGTCTTGGAAGATGCATCCAACAAACCTGGTTACAAGGCCTGACTAAACGTCTTGGAAGATGCATCCAACAAACCTGGTTACAAGGCCTGACTAAACGTCTTGGAAGATGCATCCAACAAACCTGGTTACAAGGCCTGACTAAACGTCTTGGAAGATGCATCCAACAAATCTGATTACAAGGCCTAACTAAACGTCTTGGAAGATGCATGCAACAAACCTGGTTACAAGGCCTGACTAAACGTCTTGGAAGATGCATCCAACAAATCTGATTACAAGGCCTGACTAAACGTCTTGGAAGATGCATGCAACAAACCTGGTTACAAGGCCTGACTAAACGTCTTGGAAGATGTATCCAACAAACCTGATTACAAGGCCTGACTAAACGTCTTGGAAGATGTATCCAACAAACCTGATTACAAGGCCTGACTAAACGTCTTGGAAGATGCATCCAACAAACCTGATTACAAGGCATGACTAAACGTCTTGGAAGATGCATGCAACAAACCTGATTACAAGGCCTGACTAAACGTCTTGGAAGATGCATCCAACAAACCTGATTACAAGGCATGACTAAACGTCTTGGAAGATGCATGCAACAAACCTGATTACTAGGCCTGACTAAACGTCTTGGAAGATGCATCCAACAAACCTGATTACAAGGCATGACTAAACGTCTTGGAAGATGCATCCAACAAACCTGATTACAAGGCATGACTAAACGTCTTGGAAGATGCATCCAACAAACCTGATTACAAGGCATAACTAAACGTCTTGGAAGATGCATGCAGCAAACCTGATTACAAGGCCTGACTAAACGGACAATCACAATAAACATGTTCTCTGAACTATTTGCCGCCCGTGTGGTACCGGCCCGCAAAGGAAGCAAAAAATAGTACCACTGCGACCCACAAGGCATGTCGTAAGAAGCGACTGATGTAGGACCGATAAAAAGCATTGCAGTAATCGGATGCGCTGGCGCATAACTGGCACAGCGTAAATCGCTCTCAGGCTCAGATTACATACAAATTACACATAGTGGTTAACAAGTGGTCGATAGGGAGCGTTTGAAGAAGAAGAAGAAGAATGTGCAGGTACAGAAATAAGTAATCATCTGCTAATCATTGTTGAAGAGGTCACGGTTATAATAAATAGTTCCAACTATGCGCAGATCAAGTCTCAGAACTACACCCAAATCAACACAAAATTCTTCTCATGACTACACCCAGATCAACACTTTCATGCACACCTCTTCAAGCGGATAACCTGCACATTATGTGAAAGAAAAGTGGTGTTCGATGTGGCATGTACTTTCTTCTTCTTCTTCTTTTCTCTGATCCTGATTTGCCTCAGAGAGTCAGAATATGAAGAGATTTCTAGAACGGACTTTAGTGTGAGCTTCATAAACAATGTTTTTCACTGTCTCTGTTATCTTCGAGTTCCACATTTTGCCATGGACGGCTTTGTATCCACTGTTTCAAAGTAGCATTGCTCTTTAAGTCTGTTGGTAGGTTGTGTTTTTGTGTCCGAATCATTTAATTTGTTATTTCTTAATGAAATTCAGTACTGATGTTGTACCCACTTTTTCTCTGATGTCTTCCAGGTGAAGAGATGGGACACTTGCTTAATGACATAAAAGTAACCTCGTCATTAACTATGAAAGAATAGTATGTAACATCGACACTAGTTCGACATTTGAGCATGGACGTCCACGTACATTTTTCCAAAGGAAGCGGGCATTATAGACGAAATAAATTCGTCTCTAGTAAGTTCTCCCGCCTCCTCCAACGTAATGTTATAGATTTATTTGATATCCTGCTGCCACCTTCATCTTGATCGTCCCTTGTATCATACTTCAGGAACCATGTCTTCCATTACGATTCTCTCAAAGCCACTGTGACGTTTAACGTCGCCAAAATATTTCATTTTTCCGGGACATGATGCTGTTTATAAGCCAATGCTCCTTCGATATGCAGGTCTTGTAGGATGTCTTTGTTTATAAGCCAATGCTCTTCGATATGCAGGTCTTGTATGATGTCTTTGTTTCTTCTCTGTCCTTCTTTCTCTTCTTCTTCTTCCAACGCTCCCTATCGACCACTTGTTAACCACTCTGTGCTATTTGTATGTGATCTGAGCCTATGAGCGATTGTACTTTGTGTCAGTTATGCGCATACAAGTCCGATTTCTGCGATGCTTTTTATTTACTAGGGCAGCTTCCCTATGGCAACGTATGGGTGTGAAGCATGGACATTTAATAAGGCAGTGAAACAACACATATGTGCTTTCGAATATAAGTGTTACAGAAGTGTCCTCCTTATTATTATTCTTCTTTGCGTTCGTTCTTTACGACCAATTTTAATTACTCTTTGTGATATATTTGATTTTTGCCAAGAATGTGTATACGTTGCACATTGGTTTGGTAGGCCCCTAAACGCATAGACTTCTACACGTTTAGGACACGTGCATACGATTTCAGCCAAACCACCTTAGTCGCCTCTAACGATATGCGTGGCAGGTAACAGTGGTTCTATTCTTTACACCCCAAATTTGGGCCCCGGTAACCACTCGAGTGGTCCTCCGTATATCTTGAACAGAGAAGAGAACAAATAGATATATCCAGAAAGGACTCAAAATTAAAGAAAACTGGCTGATGCTACAAATAAGAAAGAGAAAATTGAGATATTTTGGACATATAAAAAGACATGAAGGGCTGGGGAAGACCATCATGGAAGGAGGTATACCGGCAACGAGAAGAACAGGAAGACTACGGAGAAGATGGATTCAGGATGTATCTGATTGTTTGAACATGACGGATGCAGAGGCAGGACATCTGGCCTATGAGAGAGAGAAATTCCGGAGGACTGTTGGGGTGGTAAAGTTCTGCTCAGGACAAGCTATTTAATGATGATGAGCTTCCTAGGTCCTACATCAGTCGCCTCTTACGACATGCCTTGTAGGTTGCAGTGGTACTATTTCTCTTACGACATGCCTTGTAGGTTGCAGTGGTACTATTTTATGCTTCCCTTGCGGGTACCGGCACCACACAGGCGCCCTTCTCTGTCCAGGGTAGCTCACTACACGGAAATGTTAGAACCAGATTCACAAATAACTTGTCAAAAGCCATCTTCCAGGGGGTGACACTTACCCCGCTCTTACTTTAACGCATGGTCGCCCATGTATCTTTGATTTATTTCAAAATTGCAACATATGCAGAACGTAGACGTATAATGCCTTCTTCTTCTTCACCTTTCAACTCCCAACGGAGCACAGGTCTTCAACATACTTCTACCAGCTCTTCCTCTCTCCTGACATCCCTTCCAATTCTTTCCCTGTTTTACATATCCTTTTAATATCAGCCTCTAGCTTCCATGCATCTGATATTTATTTCAGAATTGCAACATATGCAGATGGTAAACGTATAATGTCTATTTTTAATAAAATATTTAATATTTCAATCTCAATTTTCCTCAATCGATATTACCCACACATCAAATATATTTGCATAGCAAACTGGAAATATAAAGTTGATAGCATGGACGTGATCTAATCCAAATATTTGAAATCTGCTGACGTCTCATCTGCTTCTTCTCTTTCTTGACATGTTTATTCTTACGTTCGTTCAATTTGTTTGTCTTATCTTCTTCTTCTACTACGAGCACCTCATAACCAACACTTCTTAAACTACTCTTTGTGATCTGTATGGGATCTGAGCCTAAGAGCAATTGTACGTTGTGCCAGTTATGCGCCTACAAGTAGGCAAACACATCCGATTTCTGCGAAGCTTTTTATTTACTAGGGTGCCTCCCTAGGCCCCCTATCTCAGCCACCTCTTACGACATGCCTTGTAGGTTGCAGTGTTACTATTCAATCCTCCCCTTGCGCTCCCCGGCAACGCACGGGAGTTGTTGAAATATGTTGGATGTGAGATACTATACTTTCAACAGCTACTTATAGGCTTATAACAGGCTCAACATACAATCGCTCTTAGACTCAGATCACATTCAAATTACAAAGAGAGGTTTAACAAGTGGTCGATTTGGAGTTTTCAAAGCAGTAGAAGAATTTCAAAACTAATAATTTCTTATTCTCTCCCTTCTACTGTCCTCTAATTTCTTATTCTCTCCCTTCTACTGTCCTCTAATTCCCAAATCAGATCAGGCCCCCTTCCTTTCGTTCGCTTGAAATATTATTTATATATTCTACGTTGTAGCTTGTGTAAATTTCACTGTCTTTTGTAGCTCACACAGAAGCCCGTGTAGTTTTCTGTCGATTGTTGTTTCGTTAGGCCCTGAATCAGACAACACATGAAATACATTCATCTCACATAGCCAGACAGCTGGTCATCCACACTTCGCATCCCTTCTCGCGGTGGCCCCTGCTGACTCACGCCCCGTTTAATGACAATTTCCCCTGGTCTCGTGAGCGCGGTCTGGTCGATCGCCGAGTTGGGGTTAATGATGATGATCCAGAACAATGAACCGAAACGTACCGACTTGTCTGCCACAAACTTAGGTCAGACCTTGGATGGAAGAAATTAATGTAAATAGATTTCGATTATAATAAATATATAAACACGCTATTATTTAATAGTCTTACTGCAATAGTTATGATCAGTGGCGGCTCGTTATTAAGGGACTGTGGAGCCGGGCCCCAACATTAAAAATGTGTAACGTCTTTTTATTATTTTGTAAATTAAAAACAACCTAGCCCAATGCCATAATTTTCCCGAAAATTTGTGTCTGGCCCACCAACAAAAATGATCACGAGCCGCCACTGGTTATGATCATATAAAAAAATCAGACTCCGACAAAATGCACCATCACAGTAAATTGTACGGAGCTATTATAAGACATGAATGTAAATACCTCAGAGTCCTGGTAACATTAGATGCGAAAATGTTGCAGGGGCGACACTTGTATCGAGTGGGTTAAAAATAGTCAACTAGAAGATTTGGATTTTGGAGATGATATTGCCTTGTTAAGTAGAAACAACCAAGATATGCAAAGAAAAACAGACAACTTGTCATCTATAGCATCACAAGTTGGACTGAAGATAAGCTATGAAAAACAAATATAATGAAGACACCTATGGCAAGTAATGCAGGTATCATACTGGAATCTAAAATGATAAAAATAACAGAGCAGTTCACCTATTTAGGTAGCAATTTTGATTGCACAAGAAATGTTAAAAAGAAATTATGATACGAATTGGCAAAGTAACATCAGCTTTTAAAAGTCTAAATAATATATGGAACTGCAAGTTATATAGTATTAAAACTAAATTACGAATTTTCAATTCAAATGTTGCATCAATCATAACATATGCTAGCGAGAGTTGGAAAATGACTAAAGATATAGAAAGCAAGTTGAAAGCATTTGAAAAAAATTCAAGATTGATAATTTAGTCATATCTACACGTGGACATGCACACCAGACTGCAGAGCACATACTTCAAAACTGCCCCGAATATAATATACTGAGGCAAATTCACTGGCCTAACGAAACAAACTTTGCTGAGAGAGACAAGAAATATCGGTCTCAGTTCCATAGAGGGGATTAAGCGAATTGTCCAGGATAGAGCGACATGGACAAATTGCTTGCAGGCCCTATGTAACGTATAACGGTACGAGGGAATTATTATTATTATTATTATTACATATATCACCCTCTGTATCTCTCGTACACCAAGGACCTCCCCCACCCCGCCCCTTTTCTCTAGTCATTAACCAATTATCGGCGTCGGGAATGTGTACGTGCAGATACGGGTAAGTATGTTAACACAGACTGCAGTCGCGTAAGCATTTCCTTTAGGAAGGAACTGCCTAACCAAACCTCTCTTCTTCTGAGAGACAGACAATACTTACTGTCTGAGCTGTCTGTATAAAACTGCGCCCTATTAAACCAGTCACGATTTAAGAATGTCACTTAACATACTGTCACGGAGCGGAAACTGGCATTTCTTGTCTGTATATTCAACTAAAAAATGGTCTCCCGTGTGGTGCCGGGGCCCACAAGGGAAGCAAAGAATAGTACCACTGCAACCTCCAATGCATGTCGTAAGAGGCGACTGATGTAGGCCCTAGGGATGCTACCCTAGTAAATAAAAAGCAGCGCAGAAATCAGACGTTCTGTCCTACTTGTGGGCGCATAGCTGGCACAACATACAATCTCTCTTAGGCTCAGATCACATACAAATCACACAGAGTGGTTGACAAGTGATCGATGTGGAGCGTTGGAAGAAGAAGAACTAAACAGTGGGGATGAATTCATGATGCTATAAGGTAGAGGTTAGGTGATTGCCTCATGAATTCATGATGCTATAAGGTAGAGGTTAGGTGATTGCCTCATGAATTCATGATGCTATAAGGTAGAGGTTAGGTGATTGCCTCATGAATTCATGATGCTATAAGGTAGAGGTTAGGTGATTGCCACAAGTGATCGATGTGGAGCGTTGGAAGAAGAAGAACTAAACAGTGGGGATGAATTCATCATGCTATAAGGTAGAGGTTAGGTGATTGCCTCTGGTTCCAACGGTACTTGGTTCATTCCCTCATGAAGCCAACGGAATATTTGTCTAGAGATCCCTGATCTCAGTGTAGGTGAGATCGAGTTCCTAGTCCTATCGGAGACGGGCGATAAAACGTTGGTCCCGTGTTCAATTTGCGGGCGTAAAAGAACACTTAGCAGTTCAAAATCGAGAAGAGCAGGCTGGAAAGCCGCTGCCCAGGCAAATGATTCATTAGAAAGGTTAATTAATAAAATCCCTACAGAATACGTGCACCATCTTCTAAGTTACATCGGCAACCTTCGCCGGTGCTAGGAGTTAGTGCACTGCCGCTGAGATCTTCGTTGTAAGAAAGAGATTAGAGCCCACATGGTTACTCACCGAAGTGCAATGATGATGGTCCTAACAATCAATCAACCTGTCTGTCTGTCAACCTACCGACTTACATGTCTCTCATTCTCTCTTTATGTATTATATACAGTGGCGGCTCGTCATTAGGGCCAGTGGGGCCGGGCCCACAAAAATAATTTATAACGTGTATTTATTATTTTATAAATTAAAATATAGCAACCAAAAACCATGATTTATTCGAAAAAAATGTCTGGCCCCACCAACAAAAATGATCACGAGCCGCCACTGATTATATATATAGTTAGTTGCATGCAAAGCGTCCGTTTATTAACAACTCCTTTTATAACACAATTACCCGCGTCACCAGGCCTAACCTAACGTCTGATTCTAAATTTCACATTTTCCTATTAACTCGTTAAGCCCTAGCTGTCTGAACAGAAGAGATGTTATACCACTAGCTCCGGTGGTGGTGCCGCCTAGATGTCTAGAAACACTACAACAAAATTGGAATATTTCGTGCACTGCTTTCCAATATCTCTCTGCAATTTGTAACCAAAAATTTCAAACTTCCTGGAGTTCTGGATCTTCGATTTTCATATTACTTTGTCGATTGTTATGTTTCAATAAGAATGATGGTAATGTCGATTGATATGTTGCAATAAGAATCATAGTAATGTTAAACAACCAGATATGTACTTCTTCTTCTTCTTTGTGTTCGTTCTTTACGACCAATTTAAATCACTCTTTGTGATATGTTTTATCTTTGCCAAGAACGTATATACGTTGTACATTAGTTCGGTAGGCCCCTAGACGCATAGACTTCTGCTCGTTTAGGACACATGTACCAGATTTCAGCCAAAGATATCTACTTAAATGTGGCCGTCTGTGGCTTAGCGGTAATGTGCTCGGTCACAACTCAAAATTACCTGATTCACACTGCGGCAGGCAGCTTGGAAGCAAATTAGATATCGTGGATTTTTACGAACGTTAAAAATAGACTTCACCGTTTAGAAAGCAATGGCAAACTACTGAACGTATAAGTGGTGATTAGAAAATCAATGGCTTGTTTACTGTGGTTGATGGTGACGTCATGTGAAGGATATGCCAGGATTTTTATTTGTGTGCATCCAATGCTACTAACTTTGAATAAGAAATATCTCTGCTGCACTTTATCTAGAAGGCAAATAAGAACGATGTTTCACAGAGTAACTCGCCAGTGTGTTGCCGGCGCCCTCAAGTGGAACAAATAATAGTAACACTGTGGCCTACAAGGTATGACGTAAGAGGCGACTGAGGAAGGGGTCTAGGGAAGAGCATCATCATCAAGGTGCGTATCCTTTATAGGACGTCGCTCTCTTTGCAGCACATCTGAAATTCACTCTGTCTCTTGTTAGTTCACCCACTTCGTCGATGGTCATATTCATGGTTTCTTTAATATCTTGTAGCCATCTTCTTCTTGTTTTGCCTCGGCGTTCTGGGACCCTGCCCTCTAATATTGTTCTCTCCAGGCCATCGTGACGCTTGATGTGACCAAAGTATCTAATTTTTCTGTATAGTATGTTGTTTATCAGCCACTTCTCTTTAACATTTAGTTCTTTCATGACATCAGTGCTCTTTCTTTTTCCTGACTATGGTATTCGTAGGACAACATTCTGAAGTCTTCTCTTGGCTCTAGTACCTGATATATTTTTTTATTGTATGCTGTTATTGGTGGTTGTTTGTAATTCATTCTCATTAAATGTACAAACCACTGCATTTGTTGTCTTTCAATGTATTCGGTGCATGAAGTTATGCCCACTCTGCTTCTGATGTCCTCGTTTCGTAGTCTATCTTTCCTGGTGACCCCCACTGCCTTTCTCAAGCATTTAATTTCACACGTGGTGGGCTTTCTGTGGTATTGCTGTCAGAGACAAGTTTTACACTGGTAACAAAGTGTTGGTAGAAAAATACTTTTTATCATCGTCTTTTCACTTCCATCTTGATCTTTGCGTGTTGTTCCTTCTTTGTTTCTCAGTGTAATTCAAGCAATGTTCTGGCCTAACCTACTTTCTTATACTGATGTTTGTGACTGGCACATTAACTCTGTCCCTTCGTAATGTTTTTCTAACTCCGGACGAATTCATATTGCAATGCATACTACTGACATAAGTCAGTGTACTGGCTTTGTGTTATCTTAACAAATACTGGGAGACAGTGTACTGTCTTTGTGTCATCACTTAACAAATACTGGGAGACAGTGTACTGACTGTGTCATATCTTAACAAATACTGGGATACAGTATACTGACTGTGTGTTATCTTAACAAATACTGGGAGACAGTGTACTGACTGTGTCATATCTTAACAAATACTGGGAGACAGTACACTGACTGTGTCATATCTTAACAAATACTGGGAGACAGTGTACTGACTGTGTCATATCTTAACAAATACTGGGAGACAGTGTACTGACTGTGTCATATCTTAACAAATACTGGGAGACAGTATAACCGCATAGAAGGGTGAAGGGGTTACACAAGCCTATGTCTTCTCTGTCCTCCAATACAACAACTATCATTGTGTTCCTACACTACATGTGCGCATGGGATATTGATTAGTACATCTTCTCTTTCGCTACAACCTGCAGACAGCCTTGTGTGTCTGTCCGCTTTTAACCCTCCCTTCAACCCAGAAATGGGGCCTCTGGCTAATGGGTTGAGCCTTTTGCCTTGCGTCACTAAGATCGTGGGTTTGAATCCGGACGATGTCGTTCTGTTCACAACTCCATTTTTCCGGCGGATATCCTAGGATTTGTACCTGAGCTATGTAGTTTCTCTTGGCAGGTGGCATTCCATTTGAACGGAAAGGGAGCAAGCCATGTTGGAAAACCCGGTGCAATGAAGACAATCTTGCGTATTTAGACTCTGAATAGACTATAAAATTACACTACTTGGTGTTTGAAGATTAAATGTAGCTTTGCAGCAGTGTTCCGTACATATTACACTAAGTATTACCCAGTGGCTGCTCGTGCTCATTTTTGTTGGTGGGGCCAGACACACATTTTCGGAAAAATCATGGTTTTGGGTTAGGTTATATCTTAACTTATAAAATAATAAATACACGTTACACATTGTTTTTGGTGAGACCCGGCCCCACTGGCCCTTAATGACGAGCCGCCACTGGTATTACCAATATATATCATTTCTGCACACGTCCATCTAACTACGTGGGCCTTTCTCTGAAATAGGCTGATTTGCTGGAATCATCGTCATTTCACTTCGGTGAGTAACCATGTGTGATCTAATCTCTTTCTTACACGGGAAGATCTCAGCGGCAGTGCACGAATTCCGTAGCATCTGCGAGGGTCCACGACGTAATTTAAACGATGTTGAAAATATTTTGTAGGAATTTTATTTTTTAAAACTTTCAAATGAATTTTACCAGGGCAGCGGCTTTAAAGTCTGCTCGTCTCGATTTTTGAACTGCCAATGGTTCAGTTATGTACTCAACTTGAACACGGAACCTATGTTTTATCGTCCGTCTCCGATAGGACCAGGAATTCGATCTCACCTACACTGAGATCATGAATCTCTGGAAATAGATCCCGATGGTTCCCAAGGAAGCGAACCGAGTACCTTTAGATTAAGAGGCATGCACCTAACATCCACACTGCAGAGACCCCCTCCCCATCCGTCTATGAAACAGACCAATCAACTACGCGATGCCTTTCTCTGAAACAGACCAATCAACTACGCGATGCCTTTCTCTGAAACAGACCAATCAACAGCGCACGTATTTCGCGCAGAGATATTTTGTTTTCGCCACGTCACATCCACCCGTTCCGATTTTTCTTAGCTGGCACATTATATCTTGCTTTCATTCTTGCAGACAACGGATCAATATGTATGCTTACGCATGAACCACCTCCAGGTCGATAATGTCTGCCAAGGCATGCAAAAAATGATACCACCAGCATTTCACTTACTAGAGACACGGGTGCCTATATACGATCTAGCTAATCAAACACGTAATATATATATATGGTGTTAGTCTTGACAGTAACAACACGGGCAGCAGAACTATGAATGTTATATTAATTCATGTGCCAAACCACCCGTCTGTCGCCGGGGCTCGCAAGGGAGCAAAGAATAGTAACACTTCGACCTACAAGGCGTGTCGTAAGAGGCGTATTTAACCAGCTGCCTTGCAGGTCGGCTGGGGACAGTCAAAGGCTGACAAAGAGCGAACCAAGTAAACATTGGTTGAAATCGGACACATCGCCGAAGGACAAGCACCAGAGCTCCAAATGCTACTGAAGATTGTGACGTAAAAACGTTCTTGGCAAAGGTTGTTTATATATCACAATAAGAATGATAAAAATGACAAAAAATAACGTTCGCGAGAGAGAGAGAGAAAGAGAGGAAGAGGCGTGTGAGGTAAGGCTTAACGAAACTGCCTTAGTAAATAAAAAGCGTCGCAGAAATCGGATGTGCTGGCATACTTGTAGACTTTTTGAGTGCAGAACCCTTTGACGTCATTCTACTGTATCTTAGCATAATTAACATTACTATAAAACATAGAATGATATATAATTTACATAAAAATATAAATATAATGGATTAATACAGTGGCGGCTCGTCATTAAGGGCCAGTGGGGCCGAGCCCCACCTACAATAATGTATAACGTGTATTTATTATTTTATAAATTAAAATATAGCAATCAAAAACCATGATTTTTCCAGAAACAAATGTATGGCCCCACCAACAAAAAGGGTCACGAGCCGCCACTGGATTAATATAACATTATAGTATTATTTTTAGTAGTAGTTATGCAATGATTACATGTCGCCCTCTCCTCCCAAGCCATTAGTCCGATGCGCTCCAACATATCAAAACTTTGTGTAGCACTGTTTTACAGTAATCACAAAATAAGTGCACTAAAGTTGTACAGGGAACAAAGCTACTAATGAACAGGAAGTTGACTAGTGCAGGCAGACACAGAGCGTAGGCGCGGTAATAAGCCAGTCGAAAGAGGGAAGCGAGCAGTCGAATAGCGAAGATAATTATTTTAGAAATAAAATGAAAATCGTGACATATCCTTTTACAGGACGTAGCCATCAACCACAGTAAACGAGTCGTTGATTTTCTAGGCACCACTTATACGTTCAGTAGTTTGATATTGCTTTCTGAACGGTGTGGTCTATTTTTAGACAGTCGACATGGCAAATTGTCGAAAGTCGAGGTACGACCAGGTTAGTGACCACATTAGATAAATGTTTCAATTAATGTTTTGAACGTCATCGTTCTTTTACTTAACCCATAGATTCCCAAACTGTTTCGACCCACCGCCCACTTTGCACAACATAAACTTTGTAACGCCCCTCCACATTATAACAGTTTGCCAACGCCCCCCTCCCACATATAAACATGCTCTATTTTCTCTTTGACATAGAAAATTTATATATATTTATGTAACACAGGGTTACATTTTCAAATTATTATATGCATGAAATAGAAAATTGATGAAAAAATGGATCGTGTAAGACGGATAAGATGAATTTAAATGCAGAATTCAAATTTTAAATAATTATTCAATCGCAAAATCACGAAAATAATTTATTTTAAAATATTTATTATTAATTTCTTATTTAAGGAGCCACCGACCCTAATTGTCTGCCCCCCAAATTCTTCTGAACCCACTATCGCCCCCTAGAACGTTTCAGTGCCCACTGGAGGGCGGTACCGCCCACTTTGGGAAAAGCTGACTTAACCCCTTCACTCTTCTGTGCCTATATAGTGTCTCACAGTATTTTTAAGGTAACGCAAATCTAGTTTACTGGCCAATTCAGTATGTAATGCACTATAAGTGTGTACAGAGGTTAACCAAAAATTACGGAAGGCAAGGGTTAAGATTAGTGGTATTAAGTGTGTTCTCGGTCTATGAAGTTCGTTCTCAGTCAATGAAGTGTGTTCTTGGTCTGTCAAGTGTTTCATAAGCAGCCGGACACGATTAACTTCTGGAATAGTTTCGTGGAAAGGACATTGGATAAATGTGAATCCCCTTTAGTCAGAAACCATTGCAACTTCCCGTGGCATTGGCCTAAATTTTCAAGTGCCTGTATTAGTTTGGCGAAGAGAAAGTTTTAAAATGCGTTATCCTTTGCGATGAATCAATGGGAAAACTGAACTATTTACATACATATATATTCCGCCCGAGTGGTTAACGGGGCCCAAATTTGAGGTGTAAAGAATAGAACCACTGTTACCTGCGACGCATGTCGTAAGAGGCGACTAAGGAGGTTTGGCTGAAATCGGATGCACATGTCCTAAACGTGTAGAAATATATGCGTTTAGGGGCCTACCAAACCAATGTGCAACATATACACGTTCTTGGCAAAGATCAAACATATCACAAAGAGTGATTAAAATTGGTCGTAAAGAATGAACGCGAAGAAGAAGAAGACATATATATTCCTCTCGCACCGTTCTACGTTACATAGGGCCTGCAATTAATTTCTCCATACCGCTCTGCCCTGTGCAACTCGCTCAATATCTTCTATAGAACTGAGACCGATATTTCTTTCCTCTCTCAGCAAAGTTCCCTGGTTTTCCCTAGAGCGTCTTCTCTTTCTTGAACCCTTTACATCCCACTTCAATGCTTGCTTTGGTATTCTTTGATAATTTCTACTCAAGGTATGCTCAACATATCTCCATCTTCTTCTTCTTGTAACTATTCACACACAAGCAAATAAATCAGCGAGGCAATGTCTTCTTTCCCGTTTGACTAAGATCAGTGAGAATAAATATTCAGATTAACCCTTCCACCCATCTGATCCAGTATACGAGCTTTGTTTTTTTTTACATATGACGCAAAGCCAATGTAATGGCTAGTTCATTATACATTGCAATATAAATGCGCCAAAGGGTAAAAAACAAAAACAATTACGGAGTGAGAGGTTTAGGTACCGTCTCAAAATCAAAGACTAGCTGCAATAAATCACAGATATCATCTGCTTCTAGCCAGCTCCACCTGGTAGCCGTGGAAACATATTCTTGCGCTGTAGTATGGCAAAGCGAGTAGAGATCGAAAGGGGAGCTACCATACGATTATGTAATAGTGTAAGCACAGAGCTACGAGTTGTGTTCACACAACAGACGAATAATTTATCATGGTGGATGCGCCTACCCGAGTCTCCTGTCCGATGTCTGTAGATCGACAACTGACACAGAAGCGCACAAATGACCGTTGGTCGTACCAGAATTTTCCGGTCCCAACAAAACAAATTTAATTGCTGATATTTATGTTCTGCTACACGCAAAGAACAAAATAGTGATACACAGCCTGCTATCTGGTCCTGTCAATGTGGCTTATATGAACATGTATGTCCTGTTCCAAACGTTTCCGATTCCATAAAACGGGATACGGAGGGCAAACTCTAAATCTCACGAGGACGACAAAAACGACATGTTCCAAAACGATCTGAAAAGTTCCTTATCCGGAACAACCTCACCGAGTCAACACATGGAACATGTTCTTTGGTTTATATCATACACATTCTGCGCTGAGTGCCTGAAAAGTGATCAATACAGAGTATTTGACGTTCAGTGGGAGTACAGAGTGTTTGACGTTCAGTGGGAGCACAGAGTGTTTGACGTTCAGTGGGAGTACAGAGTGTTTGACGTTCAGTGGGAGTACAGAGTATTTGACGTTCAGTGGGAGTACAGAGTGTTTGACGTTCAGTGGGAGCACAGAGTGTTTGACGTTCAGTGGGAGTACAGAGTGTTTGACGTTCAGTGGGAGTACAGAGTATTTGACGTTCAGTGGGAGCACAGAGTATTTGACGTTCAGTTGGAGTACAGAGTGTTTGACGTTCAGTGGGAGTACAGAGTGTTTGACGTTCAGTGGGAGTACAGAGGGTTTGACGTTCAGTGGGAGTACAGAGTGTTTGACGTTCAGTGGGAGTACAGAGTGTTTGACGTTCAGTGGGAGTACAGAGTATTTGACGTTCAGTGGGAGCACAGAGTATTTGACGTTCAGTGGGAGTACAGAGTGTTTGACGTTCAGTGGGAGTACAGAGTGTTTGACGTTCAGTGGGAGTACAGAGTGTTTGACGTTCAGTGGGAGTACAGAGTGTTTGACGTTCAGTGGGAGTACAGAGTGTTTGACGTTCAGTGGGAGTACAGAGTATTTGACGTTCAGTGGGAGTACAGAGTATTTGACGTTCAGTGGGAGTACAGGGTATTTGACGTTCAGTGGGAGTACAGAGTGTTTGACGTTCAGTGGGAGTACAGAGTATTTGACGTTCAGTGGGAGTACAGAGTGTTTGACGTTCAGTGGGAGTACAGGGTATTTGACGTTCAGTGGGAGTACAGAGTGTTTGACGTTCAGTGGGAGTACAGAGTGTTTGACGTTCAGTGGGAGTACAGAGTGTTTGACGTTCAGTGGGAGTACAGAGGGTTTGACGTTCAGTGGGAGTACAGAGTGTTTGACTTTCAGTGGGAGTACAGAGTGTTTGACTTTCAGTGGGAGTACAGAGTGTTTGACGTTCAGTTGGAGTACAGAGTGTTTGACGTTCAGTGGGAGTACAGAGTGTTTGACGTTCAGTGGGAGTACAGAGTGTTTGACGTTCAGTGGGAGTACAGAGTGTTTGACGTTCAGTGGGAGTACAGAGTGTTTGACGTTCAGTGGGTGTACAGAGTGTTTGACGTTCAGTGGGAGTACAGAGTGTTTGACGTTCAGTGGGAGTACAGAGTGTTTGACGTTCAGTGGGAGTACAGAGTGTTTGACGTTCAGTGGGAGTACAGAGTGTTTGACGTTCAGTGGGAGTACAGAGTGTTTGACGTTCAGTGGGAGTACAGAGTGTTTGACGTTCAGTGGGAGTACAGAGTGTTTGACGTTCAGTGGGAGTACAGAGTATTTGACGTTCAGTGGGAGCACAGAGTATTTGACGTTCAGTGGGAGTACAGAGTGTTTGACGTTCAGTGGGAGTACAGAGTGTTTGACGTTCAGTGGGAGTACAGAGTGTTTGACGTTCAGTGGGAGTACAGAGTGTTTGACGTTCAGTGGGAGTACAGGGTGTTTGACGTTCAGTGGGAGTACAGGGTATTTGACGTTCAGTGGGAGTACAGAGTGTTTGACGTTCAGTGGGAGTACAGAGTGTTTGACGTTCAGTGGGAGTACAGAGTGTTTGACTTTCAGTGGGAGTACAGAGTGTTTGACGTTCAGTGGGAGTACAGAGTGTTTGACGTTCAGTGGGAGTACAGGGTATTTGACGTTCAGTGGGAGTACAGAGTGTTTGACGTTCAGTGGGAGTACAGAGTGTTTGACGTTCAGTGGGAGTACAGAGTGTTTGACGTTCAGTGGGAGTACAGAGTGTTTGACGTTCAGTGGGAGTACAGAGTGTTTGACTTTCAGTGGGAGTACAGAGTGTTTGACTTTCAGTGGGAGTACAGAGTGTTTGACGTTCAGTGGGAGTACAGAGTGTTTGACGTTCAGTGGGAGTACAGAGTGTTTGACGTTCAGTGGGAGTACAGAGTGTTTGACGTTCAGTGGGAGTACAGAGTGTTTGACGTTCAGTGGGAGTACAGAGTGTTTGACGTTCAGTTGGAGTACAGAGTGTTTGACGTTCAGTGGGAGTACAGAGTGTTTGACGTTCAGTTGGAGTACAGAGTGTTTGACGTTCAGTGGGAGTACAGAGTGTTTGACGTTCAGTTGGAGTACAGAGTGTTTGACGTTCAGTGGGAGTACAGAGTGTTTGACGTTCAGTGGGAGCACAGAGTATTTGACGTTCAGTGGGAGCACAGAGTGTTTGACGTTCAGTGGGAGTACAGAGTGTTTGACGTTCAGTGGGAGTACAGAGTGTTTGACGTTCAGTGGGAGTACAGAGTGTTTGACGTTCAGTGGGAGTACAGAGTGTTTGACGTTCAGTGGGAGTACAGAGTGTTTGACGTTCAGTGGGAGTACAGAGTGTTTGACGTTCAGTGGGAGTACAGGGTGTTTGACGTTCAGTGGGAGTACAGGGTATTTGACGTTCAGTGGGAGTACAGAGTGTTTGACGTTCAGTGGGAGTACAGAGTGTTTGACGTTCAGTGGGAGTACAGAGTGTTTGACTTTCAGTGGGAGTACAGAGTGTTTGACGTTCAGTGGGAGTACAGAGTGTTTGACGTTCAGTGGGAGTACAGAGGGTTTGACGTTCAGTGGGAGTACAGAGTGTTTGACGTTCAGTTGGAGTACAGAGTGTTTGACGTTCAGTGGGAGTACAGAGTGTTTGACGTTCAGTGGGAGTACAGAGTGTTTGACGTTCAGTGGGAGGACAGAGTGTTTGACGTTCAGTGGGAGCACAGAGTATTTGACGTTCAGTGGGAGCACAGAGTGTTTGACGTTCAGTGGGAGCACAGAGTGTTTGACGTTCAGTGGGAGTACAGAGTGTTTGACGTTCAGTGGGAGTACAGAGTGTTTGACGTTCAGTGGGAGTACAGAGTGTTTGACGTTCAGTGGGAGTACAGAGTGTTTGACGTTCAGTGGGAGTACAGAGTGTTTGACGTTCAGTGGGAGTACAGAGTGTTTGACGTTCAGTGGGAGTACAGGGTGTTTGACGTTCAGTGGGAGTACAGAGTATTTGACGTTCAGTGGGAGTACAGAGTGTTTGACGTTCAGTGGGAGTACAGGGTGTTTGACGTTCAGTGGGAGTACAGAGTGTTTGACGTTCAGTGGGAGTACAGAGTGTTTGACGTTCAGTGGGAGTACAGAGTATTTGACGTTCAGTGGGAGTACAGAGTGTTTGACGTTCAGTGGGAGCACAGGGTGTTTGACGTTCAGTGGGAGCACAGAGTGTTTGACGTTCAGTGGGAGTACAGAGTGTTTGACGTTCAGTGGGAGTACAGAGTGTTTGACGTTCAGTGGGAGTACAGAGTGTTTGACGTTCAGTGGGAGTACAGAGTATTTGACGTTCAGTGGGAGCACAGAGTATTTGACGTTCAGTGGGAGTACAGAGTGTTTGACGTTCAGTGGGAGTACAGAGTGTTTGACGTTCAGTGGGAGCACAGAGTATTTGACGTTCAGTGGGAGTACAGAGTGTTTGACGTTCAGTGGGAGTACAGAGTGTTTGACGTTCAGTGGGAGTACAGAGTATTTGACGTTCAGTGGGAGTACAGAGTGTTTGACGTTCAGTGGGAGTACAGAGTGTTTGACGTTCAGTGGGAGTACAGAGTGTTTGACGTTCAGTGGGAGTACAGAGTATTTGACGTTCAGTGGGAGTACAGAGTGTTTGACGTTCAGTGGGAGTTCTCTTATTCTTCTTCTTCCAACGCTCCATATCGATCACTTGTTAAACCACGCTTTGTAATTTGTACATGATCTGAGCCTAAATTCGATTGTACATTGTGCCAGTGATGCGCCTACAAGTAGGCCAGCACATCCGATTTCTGCGACGCTTTTATTTACCAGGGTAGCTTTCCTAGGTCCCTACCGTAGTTGCCTCTTACGACATGCCTTGTGGGTCGCAGTGTTATGATTCTTTGCTCTCCTTTCGAATCATGGCAATACACAGGCGATTAATTGGGAGTAAGAACGAAAGATGTTAAGAACTTTCAGGTCAGACAACTTCCTGAAGTTGAATTACAGCTGCAGGAACAGCTCGCAGAAGTTGACACACAGCTGTATGAACAGCACAGTAAAATTGACACACAGCTGCATGAACAGCTCACAGAAGTTGACATTTGGCTGCATGAACTGCACAGTGAAGTTGACACACAGCTGTATGAACAGCACAGTGAAGCTGACGCACAGCTGTATGAACAGCTCAGTGAAGCTGACATTTGGCTGCATGAACAGCTTAGTGAAGCTGACACACAGCTGTATGAACAGCACAGTGAAGCTGACACACAGCTGCAGGAACAGCTCAGTGAAGCTTACATTTGGCTGCATGAACAGCTCCCAATATTACACAAACGAGGAATACGCTAAAACTGTATTCAAAGTGAACTAGGTTATGATGTGGGTGTGTCAGGAAATAGAAACCATATATCTCTCTCTACGTGCCTCATTTTGGCAAATGATTTACTGTAAACATTCTTATCTTCGTATTTAGATAAATGTTATTTGAAAGTGTTACAAGTGACTTACTACAGCAGACGTGCTGTCTGTCACCGTTGATGTATTTAAATTTTGATAAATATCGTGATTATAAATATGCTTTCGTTTCTGTACACACCACCCGCCCCCGCCCACCCACCTACACACACCAAACAAACCACCACCACCCACCCACACACACACACACACACACACCAAACAAACCACGTCGCTTTTTGCACGTCTTGTGTAATTATTACGTCGTTGGTTCTTGTACACGTCTGTCTTTATTTCTTTCATTTTGAAACATCAAAACACGAAGAAGCATAGTTTCACAAAGCACACAACAGACTGAAGCGATGTTTGGAACAAAAGGTCTTTATCAAGTGTAGTATACAGGGCAATGGAACAAAAAAGGATGGTCTTAAATGAAACACATCACAAACACAATGATACAAGTATAGATTAAAAGTCTTACTGAAGTACCCAATGAAAATATGTAACTTGAAAATAAACGAAATAAATGTAGAAAAAACCACCATATAATTATTAATTCAAATGTGTGATTGGTATATTGAGATTCAAATATTGAATGATTGATTGATTGATTAATTGATATGACCATAATCATTACACTTTGGTGAGTAATCATGTGTGTTCCGATCTCTTTCTTACACAGGAATATCTCAGAGGCAAATACAGTATTGTATCGGTATATATTGAGAGACATATAAATATGATAGGGGGAAGGTGGTACCAAGATGTATCTATTCTAGTGTATAGTTCCCCCCGACTGTTGACCTCTTAACGTGCAACGCTCAGTATTACAGTATTAGAAAGTGTGCAGGCGTACTTTTTCACATTTTGTATGCAGACATCATAATTACGTCATAATAGCTATACATAAGAAATAACACGCGTGTCATAAGAAATTGCTTAGTACGAAAGTGTACACATTGATTATCCTCAAAGACAAGACTCCTCTCGCATGTTGTAAAGGTCGTATAAGAAGAGCATGGGCGTACATACGTTAAGGCAAGTGTTCCCCCATGGGAAATGACTGTTGATAAAAAAAAGTTTTATGCGAATCTGGTCTTCTCCATTTCCGTGTAGTAAACTATTAACTAAAGTTTATTTATTCATTATGCCCCTCCTGGAAATATTTATGTGGACGCCTATGAAAAGGAGTTGGAAAGTTCCCACTAAAAAAGTAAAAATCTGCTGAAACAGGGGAAAAAACCCACATCAACTGTTCATTATTTGTGTGGACATGTTTGGTCTATGTATCCTTGGGTGCTAAGAGTACTGGAGATAATTAGTGAAACACGTACAAACAAAGTACTATAGTTTTACAAAAACAGAAACAGTGACGATAAACAGCAACGTTTCGACCAACAAGGCCTTTATCAAGCAAACGAACAAACAGGAGTGACAAATTAAAATGAAACACAAATGGACGACCAAATACAAACGTATCTAAGGAAAAGCTGGAATAAAAACGAATAACGAAATAAATGTAACACAAAAACACACATAAAAACTAGAAATAGAACGGAAAAGAAACAATGAAACATCTAGTAAATATATAACTTGAATACATGCAACATATACCCATATAGAGTACAAAGCATAGGAAGAGAAAGTACTAAGAAGCATAAGAATGTAATACGTTGAGCCGCGTGGTCGCAAGGTACCATACAAAGAAATCAACCGATTCTCCAGAGCAAATCGACTACGATCATCAGAGGAACATGATCGGATGGCTGTGACCTGGACATCGCAAGCTCCTGAATGGCCAGTATCATTGAAATGGGTAGCTACAGGGTCACAGAGCATTGGCGTATATCGCGCAAGTGTTGGGCGAATCGGTCACTGAGTCTCCTGCCGGTTTCCCCAATATAGGCCTTGTTGCACCGCTTGCAGATAATGGCATAGATAATATTACGGGACTCGCATGTGAAACTGTCTTCAACAACGAACGTGGCTTTTGGAAAAGACACCGGAGATAATTTGGAGATAATTAGGATACAACATTTTACTTTACTGTTTTGAAAGTCACAGATTGGTAAGCTTAAATAAATGTGTTAACAGAAGTCGCTAAGTAGGCAACTTTGACACGCGAACAATGATTTCAAATATTTTGTCAGCGTTAATTCGACAAAGTATCCTAGCGCGTTGTAGTCTTACACAAGGTGAGATAGCTTTGTAATGAAGCTACCACTTTCAGGTGTCTGATATTGTTTATTGTCTTTTATTTATTGACATTTAGAGGTGGGGAAACTAAAGAGGACTGGTTAAGCCATTTACGCCGGTAGTTGTGTAGCGTAGGTGCGCACGTTTGAAACGACAATAACAATTTCTCATTTATTCTGCTGAACTGTTTTTTTTAATAACTAAGTACTAATTTATTTCTGTTCCCATCAACAGGACTGCTTGGAAGTTGTGTAAAGCCTCCTGTGTTGTGATTTTAAAATGTCAACTATTGGGCCTGGACCTGGTTGGATATTGATAATTAATATACCAGACACAGTGCTAGAGAAATGGGTCAACTTGCCGACGGATATCCGATGCTTCACACCCTGGTTTTCAGACATGTTACTACGCGTCGTAATTTAACACGACGCATACTTATTAATCACACACTCTTAAGTAAAAACAAATTTGATATATACTGTTAATAGTGTGTTTAAATATTTCTTTCTATTAAACTGTTTTGATTTAGCCTGTATTTAAGAATGATATTATTAGATCATACAGAACTACTTTCAAACTGCCTTCTGGAAGAAGCCGCCATAGTCCAATGTGGCAGGTGGTACCGGATAGTTCAGATGTGATTCTTGTCAGGCCAACTATTCACTTCCGATGTACGATATTTATGTCTTATTTGGATTCTGTTTACTGTGAAAACATCTTTTCCTATTCAATGCTGAATCTAAATGGAACAAGCAAAGGGAACAAGATCATTTATTGTGTTTCATTTTTGTCTAGTTTCGACGCGTCTTGTTTTGGCAGTGAACCCGAGCCGGCGTTATACTTAACTAATAGCAGTAAATAGATGTTCAAAATCCTACGAAGAAAGTACTGAACTGAAGAAAGTGCATCGACTTCTGACAAATTATATAACTTAGATATTTGTAGTATCTGCTCGAATCAATCTTACTATATTAATGTTGTATCATAAATCTGAGCAAGATTTCAAACGGCGTAGACGATTCAACAATGAGTAAGTCGTATGTGAAAGCAGTGAATGGCGATGCTACTGAAGAACGAAAGAAGTCTCCTTGTCGTTCGAAACGTTTGTCTCAAAATAGTCATTTTCAAGATGTTGATATTAGACATAAAAAGATAGAAAAGTCGGAGGTGATTGTTGGCAAAAATAAAAAACAGTTGGCAAATGAACAACTGAACGAAGTAAAAGATTTATGCAGTACTTTACTACGCTCTACACCTTCAGCATCACTAAAAACTTGTGTCTCAGACTGTGTTGTCTCAGTTAATGCAGCCAATTCAGAACAAGAGCTTATTTCTTCATCTTCAAGGAAGTATACAGGAAGAGCATCTTATACATTAGCTCCATTGATTTCAACGTCAACTCTACCTGGCCATAGTTCAACAACAGTTAAAGCCGGCAGCGATCAAAATAAACTTGATAAAGAAACCAAACTGGGAATTGGTGATAATTCTGACATGAATAGTCAGTCTTTTGCAAAAGACAAGAAACTTACCAATTCCAAATCTCCACATAGAAAACCTGAGCCATTGAACAGAACCATGCAAGAAGAGAAAAATAAGTCTCCACTGGCAAAAGCCAGTAAAGATACAACAAAGGTTGTCGCAGATGTAACTCACACTCAAAGAAGGGATTCAAAGCTATCCAAGTCGAAATCTGTAGCACATAATACAGGTGAAAGTATACACGTTATACCTTCACAACCTAAAGCAGGTGAAAACATACCCTCTCAATCTAAAGCAGGGGAAAGAATACAAGTTATACCGTCACAACCTAAAGCAGGTGAAAACATACCTTCACAACCTAAAGCAGGTGAAAGCATACCTTCACAACCCAAAGCAGGTGAAAGCATACCGTCAAAACCTAAAGCAGGTGAAAGCATACTTTCACAACCTAAAGCAGGTGAAAGCATACCTTCACAACCTAAAGAAGGTGAAAGCATACTTTCACAACCTAAAGCAGGTGAAAGCATACCTTCACAACCTAAAGCGGTTGAAAGCATACAGCTTATACCATCCCAGTCTAAAACCGAGTGCAATGAATTGAATGAAGTTGTAGATAAAAAAGCAGAACATGTGATAACAGCAATAAATTCAGATACAGACACTATCAGTGGTGAAAGCAGTTTACATACAGTCGACAGTAAACATGTAAACCAAGATAAAATCGAAAATGGAGGTGAAACAACGGTAGGTCTTGATCAGAATTCTTCTGTTTCAAGAGACACAGATTCTGATAATGAGACAAAGTCCAAGAAGAAAGACGATGATATTAAACAGCCTCGCATGTCTCCTGACCACCGCTTTATGAAGTTGGATGAGGAGGTTGGCAGAGGGTCTTTCAAAACAGTCCACAAGGGTTTGGAAATTGATACAGGTGTACATGTTGCTTGGTGCGAGCTACAGGTTTGTGAATTTTTTAAACATGTGTATTTTTATTTGTAAAAGTGTTATTTCTGTGCAGTAGGAGTTGAATCAATTATATGAGGACTATCATCATAGCACTTTGGACACATCCATAGGTGCTCTGATCTCTGCCTCAGAAAATCCAGCAGCACATGTTTGGTATTGATTAATTTAGTTGCATATTTAGTATGTCTTTCTTTTGGGCTGTACCAATAATATGATGAATATTGACACCCATCCCTCTGAATCTGTTCACCGACTGGGATTCACAACCCTGAAACTTCTCTGTTCGATTAATACTCTGTAAGACTCGTAGCATAGTCATAGTGCGTTTATCCACAGTTAGAAGAATGATCTCACTGTTAAAAATCCATTTTGTTTGAAGTGTATTCCTGTATTTGATTCAGTGAAGCTCATCTTTTTTAATGTTGTCATGACTCATTAATTTCTTTCTTATGGAATATTGTACATTTTTTCGTGGCAAAGTTGATGATAAAATTATCATAATAATAATAAATCTTTCAACTCCCTCAAGGGCACATGTCCTCTGCGAACATTCACCATTTTTTTCTGTTCTGTGCCATCTTTTTCAAGTCTTTCCTGTCTTCTCAATCTGCTTCCGGTTTTCTTTATGCTTAAAAAAAATATTTTTGTGTGGTTTCCGACATGTCATTATTTACAGGTCTTTTTAAAATATCATTTTGTATGTAATATCCAATATCTGTAACTTGAACTCTTGCTTTACTGGTGCATCAAGCACTGCATGTTTCACCGTGTGTTGCCGGTGCCCGCAAGGGAAGCAAAGAATAGTAACACTATTGTAACACTGCAACCTACAAGACATGTAAGAGGTGACTGAGGTAGGGGCCTAGGGAAACTACTGTAGTAAATAAAAAGCATAGCAGAAATCGAATGTATCTGAAAACTAGCTAGGCAAGAAAGCTATCATATCCATAGTTGCATGGACAGATCCCAAACTGATGTCTGCATGATGCCTTGATGGTGGCTATAGTTTAACATGCAGGATCTTGCATGGAACTACTAGACGTACAGAGATTGTTAACAAAGATCTGATTTTAAAAGTAACTATAGCGACAGCACTAATTATAATTTTTTATCTTCAGTTTTACGCATCACTCAATGAAGTCAATGTCTCTTTTCCATGCCAGAGATACTCTATGCAACATTATACTTTTATCCATGCTGTTCATTTACATTGGATTTCTGTCTCAAGACCACTGGACATTGATTACATTTTCTTTTTGTTTCTGTAACAATATAATTTTTTCTGGTGCAAAATTATTAAGCTACTAACCTAGTGGCCATCTTTTGTCTGTTCCCTCTCGAGTGCCCTGTCTGACTTGGGTGATCCTGCTAGGAACAATGTATGGGAGCATTTTTTTCAGCAAATGTAAGAACTTATGAAATCTAACATAAATGCACTAAATCCATTCATAGGGCAAATAGCAAAAATTTTGAAATGCAATGCATGTCACCATGAACACCAAAAGAACATTGTACATGAGATCTTTTTCCTAGTGTTATCCTATCCATGCCAAACCTGGATGCTATCAAACAATTAAAAGAAAACTAATCACGACTGAAATAAAGTATCTAGCATAGTGGTTAGTACACTTTCTTCATTAATTTGTGGTCACAAGATCTCAGATCCCACAGCATAGTTTTTTTTCCCCCAACTGTAACTGCTATCAGGTCAACCCAGCTCAGTTGGGAACAGAGAAACTGGCAAGTAAAGGCGGCCAGCATAATGATCACATCACCCATCATGTGACGTTGGTCTGAGAGAAATCTGGTCTCAAGATCATATTCCCCAATAATATACCTCATGGTAGGTAAACATTCTTCTTTTTAAAATTTTATTTCATACCAAAACCTGACATGTTGTTGCTTGCTACTGCTAGCACATCAATAGGAAATCTTTCAAGTGAGTCATAATCAAAATACAAAGAAGCAACACTTAAAGTTAGAAATCTCTTAACTTTCACTGCACTATATACTAGGAACTTCTTGTAAGACCAAAAAGATAACATTTTATGAATCAGATTATTATAGAGCATTGCATTAGCAACTAGCTCTTAATGGCAATTTACATTGTGAAAAGTTTGTTTCAGAGTATTGGAAAAGTTTAGTTAACTGACATATAAGTTAAGATTATATGTTGTGTGATTTGTTTTAGGACAAACGTTGGAGTAAAGGTGACAGGAAGAGATTTAAAGAGGAGGCTGAAATGTTGAAGGAGCTCCAGCATCCAAATATTCTACGATTCTTTGACTATTGGGAGGAGGAAGGAACACACAGACAGAAGATCATAGTTCTCATTACAGAACTCATGACATCTGGCACTCTTAAAACGTAAATATTAAACAGCTGTACCATATTATTATAAAAGTGTATCTAATAAATTCAATTTGTAATAGTCTAGTGCATATTTGATTTGTAAATTTGATGATAAATAGCCTTGATTTACAGAATGAAATAGAAGTTTTAATGTTCACACTAGATAGGGATTTCGGATTCTCTAATAAAGGCAGCCGTCTGCCTCAGAGATAGGGATTTCGGATTCTCTAATAAAGGCAGCCGTCTGCCTCAGATTATGAGCCACTCCATACATTTCGTGTTGGACGCTAGTGTAAGTGGACCACCTCTTTTTTTTTAAGTGGACCACCTCTTTTTTTTTAAGTCTGCATACTGGGGGCAGTTCTGTAGGATATAATTCCTATGAATTCTGCTTCCTCGTTTGTGCCAACCTCTTCCCACAGTAAGTTTTAGCTACCCTTGTGATGGTAGGTCTGACATTCTTACTGCGTGGCTAAATCTTCGAGGCAGATTGGCGACAGTAGAATCCGTTATCTCATTGTGAGGGGTCATTGCACCATGTTAAATGCCTTATGGCCTGGTGCATCCGTTTTCTGCAAGCATTTGTTTCGGGTTAGCATTCCTAGCGGACACATGCATCCGATTTCAGCCAAACCTCCTTAGTCGCCTCTTATGACATGCATGGCAGGTAACATTGGTTCTATTCTTTACACCCAAATTTGGGCCCCGGTAACCACTCGGACGGTAAGTTTTAACATTATTTATAATGTAATGTTTTCAAGTCTTTATTAGATATACAATGTCTTTTTTTGTGTGTGGAAATATATAAGCCAATATTCCTCAATATTCAGGCCTTACATGATATCTGCACATGTCCTTTATCCAAGACTTTGTAAGAATTGTTCTTTAGCAGTTCGTTTCCACAGTAATTATAATTTGTAACATTTTCAATGATTTCATTATTGTTTTTTAAAATTTGGGTTGGCATCTTGTTTTAATAAGTGGACATAATCTGAGTTTTCTTTATATTCTGAAAAGAGGTTCTGATCTAACCACTGTGTCGTTTGACAGAAAAGCTGCTCAAATCCCATGACACAACTTAACAGAATTGTGTCATCTGTATATCACATGTATGTTCTGAAATCACATTTTATGGTTTGCCTGAATGGTGAGTGACACTTGGGATAAGGAAAGCAAGTCTTCATACAAAAATCAGTTAGAGGTACTATGACTACATCTAAATTAATAGCAGGCCAATGTTTTTAAAAAAGCGAGACAAAATTGTTTCTAGATACGGTACTTTTGTACAATCTCACCGTTAAAAATTGGGTCATTCTAAATATAGACTGTTTTCGAGCTCTGTTCTAAATATAGCGCAGAGGGTCCCCATTATCATTATATTGACCGAAAATCCCGCCATTCCCTGCTCGCTCGATACATACATAAAGCGCGATGGATTTTTGTCTCTTGGGATGACGTCGACTGGCGTCACTTGTTCTAGGTCAACCGGGTTTCCTTTTTTAACGGTGAGATCATACAAAAATACACTAGATACTTGTCTAAATAATGATATTTCAATTCTCCTTCTTTGACAGAACATAGGCTGATTAATACTAAAAACAATGCTGACAAGTCTCAAACTTCAGTGCAGTTAGTTTTAATGTTTTCAAGTTATTTGAGATTACGGTGTGTGTAATGTGTTGTTGTAAAGGTTAAAACATTAAATATTATTATATTTATTCTGGCAGGTACCTGGGACGTTTTAAAAAATTGAACCTGAAGGTTCTGAAAAATTGGTGCAGACAGATCCTCAAGGGCTTACAGTACCTTCATACCAGAACACCTCCAATCATCCATAGAGATTTGAAATGTGACAATATATTCATCACAGGTACCACAGGTTCGGTCAAGATTGGTGATATGGGATTGGCAACCCTTAAAAGTAATTCATTTGCAAAGAGTGTCATAGGTAAGAAACTGAGTGTATTGAAACTTATCTTTTATTTTATTTACTAACTAATGTGTTACTGCTTTCAGATTGTTGATTATCATGTTTCTTCTTATTGGGTCATCTCTTTCATGATGTTCAATAATATAACACAAATCAAATGTATCAATATGTTTTTTTTTCAATCCTGTTTATCTTCCTTTAGAAGCTAATCGGGTAAGTCCAGGTTTATGTTACCATTCAATAGTTACATGAAATTATTTTATGATTTTATTTCTGCTTTCATTACAGATGATTACAAATTAGTTTGATTCATGTACTTGCTTGCACATTTTAATGAGTTCTTACATGAAATTTCTTCTGTCACCAACAGTAAATATTGTATATTTATTGAAATGCTTTTGTAAGTGTTGACATTGTTGTGTAATGACAGTTTCTTGTGACCAGAATCAGGTTCAGATAGCCAGACAGTTTGCCATATTGTATATCAATAGTTTAAATTTGTTTCATGCCGTTTCATTTTATTTGTCCATTGTTAAATGATTTAGCATTATTAGTTGAATGTCTGTCTTGATATATCAATCAAAATGAAGTCTTCACATGGTTTTCTTATTCAGATTGAAGCATGTCTTCTTGTTCATTTCACTAATACAGTATTCATTTATTTTCTTTTCACCCGCTCTCATAGCTGTCTGCCTCTAGCCCCTTTTCTAGATGATTTTGTTGATTTAATGGTAATGCACTGGACGGATAAGGTAGGTTTCCTTTTGATCGTCTATTGAATTTAGACACTGACCCTATGTGATGCATTCTTGCAGAATAAGATGCTTGAGTCTTGTCAGTGGAAAATAGAAAGTATGGGCGAATGTTAGGAAGTGGTTTTTGTAAGATTTGCCTTACAATGGTTGCAATTGCACCACACAAAACTCAGGTATCTCATTTTTGTATGTGAGAATGCATCACATTTATGCTCTAACAATTTTCAGCCAATAAAGTCCAGTGATCAGTTACAACTAACCTTAGGCATCCACTCTTTCTCTTTCCAAACCTAAGGCAGCGGAAGAATACAAGACGTCCTTTGTATTCTTTAAGGTACACCAGAGTTCATGGCGCCAGAGATGTACGAGGAGCATTATGATGAAGCTGTTGATGTCTACGCCTTTGGCATGTGCATGCTTGAGATGGCATCTTCGGAGTATCCCTACAAGGAATGTCACAACCCTGGTCAGATCTATCGCAAAGTCACAACTGTAAGCTCATTTGATGTTGTCCCCTTGTTTGACATTTAATTTGTCATTGTGATATTGAATTTATGATTGTAATAACCAGTTTAACTTTTGTTTCAAGTATACCTTACTTTCCTAGCAGATGTTGTCACCTCAACAGTAAATATCATGTTTCACTATAGACAGGTAATATGGAGGTAATCTATTTGATTTATTATATCAAACTTTATAGACAATTTCAGTTTCAAAGCTTTGCAAATTGTTACTGTATAACTATTTGAACATTGGAGAAATAAATCTATGCCATTATTTGTACTGTATGTATTCCATCACTGAACAGGGTGTACACCCAGAAGCTTTGGATAAAGTCAGGGATCCAGAGATACACAGTATTATTGAGGGCTGTATACAAACCAGGAAAGAAGACAGGTGCGTCTCCATCTAGTTTTTTAAGTTATTTTTATTGTTGTTTAACACAACAGACTAAGGTACCATCTGTTTAACTAGCTAAAAATAGACATGCTTGAGGAGTGTAATAATGACTACCAAACATCTGTTGCAAAACTTAGAGAAATTATGTCAATAATTTGTTATACCTAGAAGTTATTACAGTTATACTTAGAATTACACAAAATTAAAACTTGTGTAAACATTACAAGTTAAATTCTAATACGCATTCTTTGTAGATACTGTCTGAGGTGAAATATTGCTTGTTTTGAACATATTCAAGTTGTAGTTTCTAAGTGTGCATAGACGATTTAACCAAATGTATCAATACATATTATCTGCAGGAGAGACACAACCTTACATGTTGTCTTAATACTTAACTATAGTTCTCTTTACTAGCTCTTATGTGAAATTATTTGATTAACAAAAATTTAGTCTTGTTTTGATATCTCTCATTGTCACACAGTCAACTCTGTTACATTTATAATAATAGATGCAGGGGCACTGACAGCAGAGTCGATAACACACTTCGCTAGTAACCAAACATGTGCAATGCTAATTCTGGGGTTTGAGGCCAACTTGGACCAAACAACATTTCAGGGGGTGCATTTGGTTAGCCTAATAAAAGAAGAGTTGGAAGGAGCTGCAAGAGATAGCTAGAGATAGGAAGACTTGGCATGATGTTGGTTGAGGGCCTATGCTCCAATCTGGGGTAAAAGGCAAAGAGAGAGATTTGGTTAGCCTACAGGTTTCCTGATCCTTTACTTGGGGATCTAAATTACAGCTACCTCAGAAGTTGGGAGTAAAACTTGACTTAATGGTGAGGTACACTGATTGATGATAGGAAAAGCAAGCCGCCACGCAAAAATCTATGCTATGCTATGCTAATCCGCCATGCTATGCCTGAATTAATAGTGGATGAATAAAACAAAAAAATAGGTGCTACTGTCTTATTGTATACTTGATGTTAGTGAATTTTTAAAATCAAATCTGACCACAAGTTGGTAGTGACATAAGAAAAAAAAGATAACCTATTTTTCTACTAGTCTTTATGCCTTGGTGACTATTTGCAATACTCCTTCGTGTACATTTGCAGACTTACAGTGAAAGATCTTCTAGCTTGTGATTTCTTTTTGGAGGACACTGGTTTAATGGTGGAGTTGGTCAGAATTGAAGATGAGTTGACTGACCTACAGGTGATTCCACTCAGGTTGCGTGTTGTAGACCCTAAGAAAAGGAGGGACACACACAAAGAAAATGAAGCCATTCAGTTTGATTTTGATCTAGGCAAGGATCAAGCTGAGGAGATCGCTTCAGATTTGGTAAGAACATCTTGAACTTTAATGTGCCTTTTGTTGTTTTAATATTACTGTGTAGTATTATTGGAAGACATGGTAGCAATTTATGCACAACATATATACATTTATAAACATCTAAGTTTCTATAGTTTTTTTTTGTTGCTATTCATGGAACCACCATCATTTTGCAACACATTATCTTCAATCCAGATTTTAAATCTTGTGATGTCCGTTCCTTTGACTTTAATCAAGTAAGAGGTTAATTATGATTTCTTAACGTTATTAGAATAAATTACTGCTTCAGATTTTTCTATGTACGTTTTGTGTATATACATATATATATATATAAATTGTATATGAATAATTTCTCCAAAATATTGTGTGTGTATGTCTGTGTGCATGTGATATAGGTTACATCTGGATTTTTACTGGAGGATGATAAAAGAATTGTGGCCAAATTAATTCATGACCGTGTAGCTCAAGTTATGAAAAGTCGGGAGAAAAAACTGACATCAGACGTGAGTACTGCAATAATTGTTGATAGATCTCTCACAGACATGTACACTGAAGTCGACGTTTTGTCAGGTTTGTTTGTTATGTAGATGTCCTGAATCTTATTCTGTTCTCTGTTATTTTTCTTGGAAATACTTAGTTTATCATATCTGATATATTTATAGCTAATTTTGATTTACCTTTCTGTTTACACCGTTATGTTTCAGTTCTGTTGTGATCCATTGATATCATTTTAGCCTTTTTAGTTTAATTCATTTGCTAATATCACATTCACCATATTTGAGCTAAACTGTATTAAATTTTAGCATAAATTTCCAAATAGTTCTTTATATCCTGTTTCTGTTATGACCATCATAATTTTTGTGTATTATTTAAATGTAAATACAGGCAGGTATTCAAACACCTCAAACATCTGTAGCGCCTCAGGTTACTGCGCAGCAGTCAAGTCTTCAAACGCCTCAGCCACCATCAGGTGCCACAAATGTCCCACAAACAGTTCATGCATCCCAGGTACCTATACAATTATTTTACCTCAGTAAAAATAGGTGACAGCTTGCTAGACTTATAGACTTTCAATACGTAGAAAGAAAATAAATTTGCACAAGGTAATGCCAAAGAAACTGCCACAGAGAATTAAGTTTAGCTGGGAATTTCAAACTGGATTTAAAATAAACAACATTAAAATAACATATAGCTTGTAAAGAAGACAATTTACATATGTTATGTTATTTTTTGAGTAACTACATGTTTACATTGTAGTTGTGGGAATAGGAAGGACAGTGCTAAGTTTTAAACACTAAGAACACTAAGAATGCTTTATAATGGATCCGAACCAAAACTTTATACCAATGTTGGTAACATGAAGGTGAATAAAGAAGACAAAGATGATATCTCAACTTTGTGTTGTCTTACTGGAATCCAGTTTCCTCTGTAGGGCAAATCTAATCAAAAGTTACTCTGGTATGAAACTGTGGGTCTACTGTCTACTTTCCTGCTAAGTTTTCACTCATGAGCTGCTTTTACCAGTCTGCATATTCTCTGTAGCTGGGATAAAGACTTCCATAAAAGTTTGTTTTGAAAATAGAATGTGTACCTTGTTATAACTCATCTATCTTGTTCAGAGTCAAGGACACATTTAGCTTGTCATTCTGTACTGTTTCATGTGGCTAGTTGTGGATTCTGTAATGTGTTGAACTATAACTAAACTTTAAAGTCAAATATATGATTAAACAGTTTATTCAATTTTATGTTTTTAATGTTCATCTTAGATTGCGCCACACCAGTCTGTTGTCGGTCAGCAAGTACCAGGTAGTCAGTTGCCGACTGCAGCATCTGTTGCTGGAACTACCTACCCCCAAGGTACAAATCCAGGTATCCAGCAAGGATCTACACTACCCACTAATCTTATGTCAGCGCAGATAGTCGGGGAAGACCACCGTAGGTTATTTTATTATATATTTTTTTGTATCACATGTCATAGATCGTATCTGACTGAATGTTTCAGAAAAGTTTCAATGTTAACAGTGATCATCATCATGTGACACATTAAGTGATATCTTTATTACTGCAGATGCCGTTTATTTTTCTACTTGCCATTCTGTCTGAGGTTCTTAGCAAAAAATGATTGCTTCTTGTCACATGGTTTTCATTACCTTCCAACCTGCCTCTGTGTAATGAATTTTACTTATTTGATTGATAAGAAACTAAAATCAGTACAAATTGCCACTCTTTTCTTATGTAGTATTATATCACACTTTGTTATCATACCCAGGAAACTTGCCATATATCTTTTGACATTAGAGGTTGGACATAGACTGGAGGAGACTTTTATTATCATTTAATGTTTTCTTGTAATATTCCTGCATTTGTTTGATCTTACTGCTCATCTTCACCACTGCAATACTCCTTCTTGCAGTGGTAATACATTTTGAAAGTGGGATCAAATATTAGAAATACATTTATTTATTCAATATAATACATTCACTAACTAGCAGCACACATATCTGTGTTATTTAGTTAATATCACATTCTATTTACTGTGTAGTGTGCTAGTCTTTGTAATGTACATATAATATTTGGTTAATTGATTCTGCATTGCAACTGTCATATTTAATTTTCTTCATTGTGGTGGTCTTGATAATGTAAATATCACAAACAGATGTACTGAGTTGTGTGTCTGTATATATATGCACATCCAGCTTTTGTGCTTCATCAGGAAAGGAAGTGGACAATAAGACTTAATACGTATATGATTGGCAGAAGGTGGCGGTGGATAAGGCACACACGGAGGAGACCCCCTGACAGCATCACGAGGCAGGCCCTCTGATGGAACTCCCAGGGTAATAGACGTAAGGGAACACCCAGGAACACCTGGAGGTGGGAGTTGGAGATGGAATACAAGAAGTGGGTAGAGAGTGTAGAGATCTGGAAAAGATATAACCTTGGTTGCCGACCTATGCCTCCCTAAGGGTGAAGAAGAAGACATATATGATTGCTTTATATTTACCCTCTGTTCAGAGATTATTAACATTGTCAGTGCTGGATACATCCTTTTCTGTCATATCTGATTAATTTTGTCTTCCCCAGCATATACTGATAGGGCTGGTGGGGACACAGGATCTTGTGTTAGTGACATCAGTGTCAGTCACAGTAGTTCACAGGTAATTAAGATTTTTCAGTCACAGGTGCTTAACAATCTTCAAATGTATACAGCCCCCTCCCTCATGGATCACTATCAGTAATTGCTACAGTAATCAGTCATAAAACATGAACTAAATGATCTCGGAGAAATGATATGTAATCTATGTCAGCAGCTGAAACAAGTCACAATAGATACTGGATCTCATCTCATTGTAAAATACCTGGCAATGAAGATGCAAAATATTGAACAGGGCAATTCTCTCTTCCACTGACTGTAGAGATGCTTACATTACCAAGACTGGTAATTTTTCATGCTGTCTGTTATCATTAGTACAAAAGTAATAGTCATTTATTAATATTACATCTCTCTCTCTCAATATCTTCATTGTTAGTTCATAATATAGGACTTCATGATAGCTTTTGTTCATTCCCTTTTGTTAGTTATCTAACAGGTGTTGAAATTGTCTCTTCATTTAGTTGTCCACCATCTCCTCTGCAAGCAATGTTGCCCAGAATGAAGTAGCTGCCTCACACCAGGTAAGGAACAGAACAACTTAACGTTGATATAATTACTAAATTCTATTCATGCAGTCCTATAAGTGATCCCTTAACCTGAGATGCAGTAATATAATGTTTTATTATCTAAATTCAGTATAAATGTTTGCTTGTTATATTATTGTTACCAACATAGTTTGTCAACACATCAACCAAGTTATGTTTATTTCAGCTCATAAGACAGTAAGAATGTCATATATATATATATATATATATATGTATCACAAATGTTAGGTTATTTTAGATCCATGTTACTTGGGGATTATGCTTTGACCAAAAATCAGAATCTATATACAGACCACCAAGTTCCTTTTTTGGTGTCATGCTATTATTACTGATCATTTCTTGTTTAAATTTTGTTTTGTTGATTGTAACTTTTGTATTTGTGTGATTATTTATATCCTAAAGTAGATTGCAATAACATTAGTTTGGTAATTTCTAAGTGAGATAATATATGTGTATGTGTGAAGAATAGTATCAATATATGATAACTTAGACATGACAGTCAATCAATGTTGTTGTTTGTTGTGATAGTGTTATAAGTGTGAGGACCGATGTATGGGATTAATATACTTATTACCAGTCATAAGTGTAGTCTAGTCTGCATGCTTTTGTGCTTCCTTGAGCACTAATTTCTGACAACTTATTCTGCTCATTTTTGGGAATAAATAATTGTACTGCAGCATCCATTTCATGGGAACAGATAAAAGTGACTAGTGCTAGGTTAGAATAGTAACACAATCAAATGTGACAGAAAAAAAATGTGACATTAAACGTGAGTGTGATCAGGATGTACTTATCCTATTTGGATAAGTCTAGAGTGTGACAATGACCTGGACTTATCCTGTATCAATAGAAAGATGATAACACCAGGGAAGTCATACATTCATTTCAAGTATGACTGAAGATCTACCACTAACTATCTCAGGTTCGGTTTCATCGTTGCAAGAACAAAACAGAATGCTACTAACATACTGGATGAGTATGCTAACATACTGGATGAGTATGCTTAGTATAATGATGAATGCATGCAAGTTTGATGCAGAATGGGGGAACAGCATTCAGCAGTCCTTCTCAAACAATTGTTGTAGCTTCACCTGTATGGACATTCATGCATGAAGGCAAATTAAAGTGCTGAGAGTTAGCTGGAATGTCATCCATTACATATCGGAAATAGCTATTGTGTGTTTATAGTAAACTGTTTCATACAGAACAACATGCTTCTTCATGTGGCATACCGGTGGTGTTCTCATAACATATCACTACGTCTAGCTCAAAGGATGTAGTTTTACCATTATTACCATGAAATATTATCACCATGCATTTTGTGTGTTGGCATATTTTTTGTTACCATTGTAAACTCAAACAGTTCATATTCCTGAAGATGTGCTTTTCTATACTGTATTCCAGCTATACAAAATAACAACAATTAGTAACAGCTGCCAAGTTTGCAATAGACAACTTGCTAATAAAACTAGTCCATTAAAGAATTTTAGTTATTATAATCTAACCTACAATGATTAGAAAGAAAACGGTAGTTTTTCAGTCTATGCCAGCACTGTCCAATGGTGCGCCATGTCGCCAGTTTCATACATTCATGGCAACATATTTTTCTCGTCCTGCTTTAGTTCTAATCGGATTTAAATCGAAGAACTATTTTTCAGTTTTTTCATAACCCTCCAATGAACACAATTTAATCGCTCTTGAAGTCATGTTTTTTTGGTAACTATTCTACTGTCACCTAACCTTATTCACTGGAGAAAGTATCATTTTAACTTTACCAATATTTATATATGTGTGTGTGTATATATTGTTATTATTAGTAGTTGTGTTGCAATAATCACATTGAGCCCGCACATCGACAAACATCAGTCAGATGCACCCCAATATATCCAAATATTGGACAACACTGGTCTATACCATTTATTGTAAGATGTCATTGCAACTATTGTGCAACTGATTTTTAAAACAAAAATAATTGGTTTGATCTGAGTAGATTTAATATATGCACACAACACTTATTTGTTGTCAGTTTGAATAGTTGAGCTGAATAAAATGAGCATGTAGATGTGATGTGCTGTCAGCATTTTGTGTGTGTAATGTACCTTGAACTGCCTAATGCAGCTTGATATATTTTGTTGAGTTGACTAGCTACATTATATGATTGTCTTCATAGAATTACTTTCATTTATTATTGCTGACACAACTTTGAGCACTACTGGCATGTCAAACAATAAACAATAGAATATATTAAATATAATGTACATCAATAATTTGATCTCCACAGCATAGAGTTAAAAGCAGGTTACGAGAAAAGGTGTGTGTGACTTCTTGTTTTTGACTGGTCTAGCATGTACTCTTTTTTTCTTGTTCGGTTTTTAAGTCCTACTTAAAATATTATTCAAAATTGTATCACTTTCTTTTTTGTGCACTTTCATTTCTTTGAATAGCCAGCACATAGTTTAGTGTAGTAGGTATATTTGTCAACATAATTATTCTTGTAACAAAATACTGGCGTCATATAAATATGAGAGCCGCAGTAGTTGTTGGTGAAATAGCTTCTTAAGCTAGTAGTCCCTGTTGAATTCCACAATAGGTGTGGCATTTTTTCTCCAACCGTAACAGCTTTCATGTCAACTCAGTCTTAATTGGGTACTAGAAAAAGCTCTGGGAAGTAAAGGTGGCCGGCGTGATGTTAACCACACCACCCATCGTGTGCCGATGGTCAATGAAAAATATGGGCCTAACACTGTGTTAGCTATTATACCTTGAGGTATGAAATAGGTCCCTTTACTTTTATAGATATAGTACAATACAGTTTTGCAGTTATCTCTCTAATAGCAACAACCACAACTGGTCTGAAATGTTTTTTTTTTTTTGTAATGACAAACTGCTCTGCCTGTATTCAAGCTTCTTCCTTGCTTAATCATGTATGCCATTTTAACCATAAGCTCTGCAAATATTTAACCATGGAAGGCTTTGATCAGCTGCTCATGCCATTCATACTGCGTAAGTTTTTCTAGAGTTTGTCACCATTTTAGTCACATGATTCTATGTTGAGATGACTAGAAAGAAATAGTTTGCATTGATTAATTCATCAAAACATACTCTGACTTATACATGGAACCCACCTGGAAACATTCTGTACACAATTTCTGATTTGAAGCAAAATGTTTGTGTTGAATACAGGTATTTAGTAGATCAAACATTATGTTAGAAAGCGAGATTAATAGCAATAGTGGGACATTTTTGTTGCATATTTATACAGTTACAGTACATACATTTTTTGGTAAAGTTGCAGTCTAATGCTTTTTCTACATATATAAAATACAGTATGTGTATGTCATCTACTGGGTTTCTCTTCAAGAGTATACCTTTGATATGTGATTAGTAGACACAGAAAGTCTGTCTTATAGAGTTAGTATAATTGGTGAGCGTCTGTGGCTTAGCAGTGGTGAGCTTGATCACAACCCAGGAGTACCTGTTTCAAACTCTGCAGTTGGCAGTTTGGAAGCAAATTTGTTCCAGTGGATTTTTTAGAATGGTAAAAATAGACCTCACCGCTCAGAAAGCAATGACAAACTATTGAACTCATAAGTGGGCCTATAAAATCGTCTCGTTTACTGTGATTGATTGTCACATCCTGTAAAGGATATGCCATGATTCCATGCTTGGTGATATATCGTTTCTAATTAGTTCTGAAAAGTTTTCTAGTATATTTTATGTTCATGTAATTTTGTGTATGAATTGAATCACTTATATTGCTTTACTATACTTGCTTACCTTTGCAACTGCTTTATCACAGCTATACACCTTTTTTTCCCTGTCTTTTTTCTACAACCATTTATTGACACATTGGTAAATGTGTACAAATATATTTCAAACAGTCATACCACAATTTACAAACATCATCTGATTATATTACTAATTAATGATTGCATCATGAAAATATATATGGTTGCACTTACTATTTATGGTTTTCAAATGTAAAGCAAGTAATGTCATGATTTTTGACATGGATCATTTCTCAGTCCTCTAGCCATCTAGTCAGTCAAGAAAGACTAGCTATGTTTATATACAGACATAACAATAGGTGTTGATTGCAGCACAACTGAACATCAATGATTGTTAAGAATTGGTATTGCTGAGCTGGTTGCTCTTGTGTAACCTATGCCAAGTTCTATACTTGATTCCCATCCATGCTCTACCCTATGCTGCAGCAGACATCACACTGTACCCATGAAAAGTTGATTAGTATACCTTCTCTCTCTCTACCACGAAGACGACACTGTTTGACATGTCTAAACGTAACTTCTAATTCTTGCACTCGTTCCGTTGTCTGAGACTCGCCCATCTCACAGAAATGAGAACATGCCACTCTTGATGTTGCTGTGACATTCTGCAGCATGGCTGATATGAAATCATGGATGTTTCAACTTGGCTCAGTCTTACACTTAGAGAATCAAGGTTCTGCCAGAGATAGAAGTTTAGCATGCTGAACTTTCCATCTAAAAGGAAAGTCAAGAAATCAAGTTTTCATACCATGTGAAAATATTAGAGAAAACAAGTCTTAGACCCATTTTCTGAGACCAGGCGGCACTAGATGGGTCAACATTATAGCTGTCGTCTTTACTTCATAGATCTGTTCTGGTACCCAATAAAGGCTGGGTTGACCTGAGAGACATTTGTGGTTGAAAAATTTCATGCAGATGGGTTGAACATGGCCACCTAGTCTTGGAAGTCTGCACACTAACCCACTGTACTATTGTGACTCATGCTAATCAAATATACTGAGTTAAAAAATAGATACTATTGTTCTGGACTTTTCTAAAGAATCATGACACCTTGCAGGGACATGTCCTAAATAGATTTTGGGATCCTTCTAAGGACAAGTCTAACATATGTTAAACCATATATTCCAAATTATTCACCCCAAGCTTAGTGTCCAGTATTGGGATCTTAGCATCCTTCAACACAAAGAGAATTGTAGAATTTGCTTGTTCTTGTGTGTGTGTGAATACTTAATCCACAAACAAAACACTAGTGTTTTCTGCCTGATTTCAGGATGCACCTTGAACAGGTGTATGAGCGTTTCAGGTTTAAGCTTATGATTCACACAAGAGCAACATGAATCCCAAATGATAATCATGATAAATACACAAAACACTAAGTGAGACAGTTTGACAAAAACTACAGTAACTGATTTGTCGGTATTCAAAGAAAAAAAGATCATATCCAGAACAAGATATATTGGTTATTGGTTACTAAACTGACGTCATTGCACTCCGGGCAGACCCATAGGTGCTCAGTCTCCCCAACAGATATCGAAGAGTATGCATACTGATGGTTCCTGTGGCTCGCTGATTAAACACACCTCTCACTCTGCCTCTCAGGCATCCAGTTCGACTTGAACAACGGGTAACCCCAAACTGCTTAAATCGCTTGATCGATTCAACATCGATTTTAGTGTCCTCATCCAATAGAGAGTCACGAAGAGACCGAAGAATATCCCCTTATCCATCTTCAATTCCCCAACAATCGATGCTGTTGATGCAAGCCTGTCCGCTCTCTCATTACCGTAAACACCCGCATGCCCAGGACAGTATATCCACGTAAGCCGCTGGAGGTTAGAAACTTCTATAGACGACATCCACTCATACCGAAACCTGCCCTTCTGGATCTTGTGAAGCATCGACTGAGAGTCAGAGACAACAACTGCCCCAGTAAATGAAGTCCCAGAAATCCAATGGAGGGCAGCAGTAACGGTCTCAACCTCCATCCTCATACTAGAAGTAGTTGTCCTGTATGCCCCACTTCGCTCTGCAACAACCCTACCATGCGCATAAGCCAAGAAACCCCAGCCAGATTTCTCACCACGTTGAACCGACCCATCAGTATATACAACAACATCATCATCCCTTGCATTATCTTCTATCAGCTGCTTAACTGCGAGATCAGCCTTCATGTTGCCCCAATCTCTACATTCTCTTCCAAGAGTAATGATAACGTTGAGATAGTTCATCATGCCACCATCTGTTGGGATCCATTCTTCCCCTTTTGGTAGGGTCGCAACCGTAGTCACCTGGCCAATTGTTCTCTCAGCCTGGGCCATCCACGGCATGCCACGCTTGATTCTTGTGCCCTTAACATCATTAGTGTTCTTGTGTAGTGGATGTCTCTTATCGAAGTAACCCGCATATATGCCTTGGTTTGAGCGATTGCATGACGGGAGCGTAGTGACAGAAGGCCATGCATATATCTCATCTTCACAATAGGGGTATCTCTAGTGCAGCCCAGAACTATACACATACCTTCATTCTGAACCCGTTGAGTCGTTCACATTGTGATCTTGATATCGTAAGAATTCCGAGTCCGTAATCTACCACTGACATTACCAGTCGATCGAACAAAATGGCAAGTAGTCTCTGCAAGATATATGAAAACAGCATAGAAAATGAAAACAGCTTACGGACATCTAGTTAAACTTAACAAATACCATCATCAAGTATGTAATATGATTTGTAAGTAAGAACATTGACACTACAGTCTTACTGTACATTTGTAAGACTGGCTCACTTCTGTGATTGTGTATATAGTCAAAGTGTGAAGATATCCATGCATGTAACTGTTGATAGTTTATTTATATACTTTATGATGATTAGTTTCAGTTGAACAAGTCATATAACAGCTTATTTATTGTTGGTTCTCAATTGTGAATATCTTATTTGTTAGAGTTACATTAGTTTGATTAAACTCTACTAGATATCGACATATTCAATGTATTAGACATGATAGAACTGGAAACCTGGACGTTAACAATATTGGTATGCTTACTTGTTGAAACAGGCTGCAAATATCAGCCATCTGGACATGACTGCTGCCCAACAACATCAGATGCAGTCAGCCCAGCTGCAGGGCAGTCACCCGGCAGTATCCGGTACATCAAGTCTTCAGCCAACTGCCAGTACCAGTGGCCTGACTGGTAGCGTTTCTGCTAACTGTCTTAATGATGAGTCTTGTCACTCAAACAGGGAGAGGTATGTATATTTCAATGTCTTCTAGTGTTAGTTTTGTGGTGTTATTTTGATAAATTTTAATATGAAATTCATTAATCATCTCAACTAATTGTGTAAACACCAGTGTCAAAATCATATGGTGATCACATGGTCATCAATGTTTATACAAAGGTGACCGATATGATATATTTATTCCAGACACGTATCCCCTTTAGTAAGCTATAACCCAACACCAGATTTATAGTTGGTGACTGTATGTAGTATTTGATCACTGGTGAATACAACAATTTCATGTGGGTTCATTAATACAATATTGCGTGTTTTGGTGCATTGCACACTTTTTCCATGCACAGTGAAACAGAACTGGGCCAAGAGAAGTCTAGGAAGAAGTCTCGGCGCCGCAAAAAGACCATAGACAAACTACCCCCTAAGGTGACAATCATCTCTTACGACGAGGCTTCAGATGAAGTGGAAGTTTTGCTGGAGGTGTCTAACAACAACCTGACCTGCAAGTTTCTGAGGAACTCTATTCCCAGAGCTGAGGAAGTTGAGGAAGACCTGGTATGAAAGGCTTGCTGCCCAGCAAAGCATTGTTTTTCATTGACAGTGTGATGATGGAAATCATGAAATAGCAGCATCACACTGCCCTCTTTGTTGCCATTGTTTTCTTTTAGATTCTCATTCAAATGCTGTAACTGTTAGTTTGCTTGTAATTTGGCTTTGTTGTCTTTTGTTTGCACTTCTTTGTTCAAGAACATGTCCTGTGGTTTGCAATTGCTTATTTGTTACAGTAGTGTTCACATGTTGCTTTAATCTGCAAGAATAGCAAAGTAAGATATAACTATAACATTTAGTAGAAATGTATTTCAACATTGCAAGTAAAAGGGAAGGTGGGGTCTCATTGTTAGTCTCTCATTGTTAGTCTCTCATTGAATTCATTATATAACTACAGTTTCATGTTTATATACATACATATCTATATCAATTTTGTGAATAGTTTATCTTTAATATAAGTTTCTGTAGGTATTCATTAACAATAAGTCATCTTAAATGACATCTCACTCACACAAAGTGAGACCACAGTTTGATGTAATAATAATTTGATAGCATTAGATTGATACATATTTCTTGTATATATCATATTGTACTTGTAACTAATCTTCTTATGTATTGTTTCTGTGTTCAGTTACCAGATGTCAGCAAAGTACAGATAGAGGGTGTAACTGGTTTGTTGCATCAGGTTATACAGATTGTTACACAAGAAGGAAAGAGTGCGGTCGGACAAGTACTGACTCTTTCACCTTCCACTAGTCCCTCCACAGTCAGAAAATTTAAAATCAGTATTGATACTAAAAAGGTATTGACATTCATTTCATTATATATTTCTCTTAATGTCCCTAATTCATATTTCTCTTTTATTGCTTATATTTGATTATGTGTCATCCATCTCTACTGTCTTTTCCTTGTTTTATTTGACATCTTTGCATGAAACTCATTATATGCCAACAAGAGTTGGAAAAATAGCCAAAGATATCAAAAGTAATTTGAATGCATTTTAAATAAATGTCAACGAAAAAAAATGAACATAAAATGAGACGAATTCAGGAGAGGTGATTAAAAAAAAAAAAAGAAATGTCTGGTCAACCACTAGAAACTACTGCTATAAAAAAAAAATGGGGATATATTGGTCATACCCGGAGAAGAAATCATCAAAGAATTACAAAACAGGCATCGCGCGGCAAATGACTCAAGAAAGAAAGAAAGAACACTCTAGGAAACCTCAAATGAACTTGACTGAGAGAAAAAACACAGCACTCAATCCCAGAGAAGAGATTGAATGAGCTGTAATCCCAGAGAAGAGATTGAATGAGCTGTCCAGGATAGAGCAGTATGGAGACATTGTTTGCAGGCCTTATGCAAACACATAACATGTTTTATATATATATATATATATATATATATATATATATATATATATATATATATATATATATTATATATATATATATATAATATATGTGTGTGTGTGCATGCTACTCATGAACATGCCATATAAACATAGTTGTATTCGTGAACTTTGTAGTATAATTGTAGTTCATCATATTGACCTAATAACATATAACCTACTTAAGAATAAGAACTTTCAATTTGCTTTTAATTACAGCCAATAACAGAAGGCACTCAGAGACAGAAGCGACAAGGTCACAAAAGTGGAATAATTGTCACACGCCAGTCCAACAATGAAACTCAAATTGAAGATGAACAAGATGAGGCTGTTGTGTCACCAGAAACCAACATTGACAGCAACACCACACAAACACAAGGTGCTGTTACAGACATGGACCAAAAGACTGGGAAAAGTGCAACGATGAACGAGAGTGTTCCAGTGAACATAGATGAGTTATCAGAAAAGCTGAAGTGTATCTACACACAAAAACCGGGAACTGTGAACGCTCAGTCTGTTCCTAGTGTACCTGCTTCAGGTGAACCTCAGACAAAGTCTACTGATGTTGGGTTTCATCAGGGCCAGGTTCATATTCAGCCCACAACTGGTCAAGTCCCCCCTAGCCAGACTACACAAGGGAATGCTTATATACAACCCCAGTGTCAGGCTAGTCAGACCATACCAAACATAATTCAAGCAAATACTCAGAACACAATCTCAAATACTCAGCCATTAGTCATTGCTACAGGCACTGTTCAGATGCAGCAGCCAGCCCAGGACCTTACTGGGCTTCCTGTTCAGATGCAGCAGCCAGCCCAGGATCTTTCTGAACCTCCCATTCAAATTGGTACTCAAGTCTTTTCAAGAAATACAGTCCAAGCTCAAACAAGTCAAACCCCACACATTATTCCTGCCCAGCAGCCACAGTACCCCATCTCATTCCAACAGCAGACTTCAGGTGCTTCTCAAGAGCACCTCTCAACAGATGCTGTTGATCATACTGTCCCAATGACTGCCAATCAGGAACCTGTCCTGAAATCTGCAAGTCTGCCCACAGCTTATAGCACACCAAGTCATATGGGATACGGTATACACCCCCAACAGTCCCAGATACCACAGATGCACAATATGTTTGCTATGATGCAACACATGATGCATTTGCCACCATTCACTTTCCACCAACCAAGTTACTATGCACACATGACCCCATACATGCAGACCATGATGCAGATGTCTCACTTTATGCATCAGATGCAACAACATCTGCAACATGGAGGTGGCCACCCATTACCAATGCACATGGCTTTTCCATATGCAAATTATCCTGGCTGGGCATATCCTTCTACAGTTGGTCTTCCACCCCAGTCTTCCCACCCTCTAGAAACTTCTACCTTTCCTAATACATCTCCTCCTCGTTCTCCCACATCTTCAAGAAAACATATTCAAGATGTTGCCCAATCCCCTTGTGCCTCAGTTGAAAATCTGAGTATAATTGGCGGTCTCTGCGAAAGCAGATATAAATATCTTGGAGCAGGCTTTGGCCAAAACTATGAGCCGACAAAACCATCCTCATCAACCCAATCCTTCTCCTGCCAACAGCTCTACTAACCTGCAAGAAATGTCAAATGAGAAACCTACCACATCAGACCAGATTCAAAACAAAGATGACAAGATGCTGACTGATAGAGGAACACTTTCTGATACCTCCCCACCATGTCCCACAGAAACTAGATCCGAACCAGATTTGTCAACACCTAAAGTGAAAGCTCTATCCCGCTTTAAAGTAGAAGTTGTCAAAGATGATCCTATGTTGCCACCAAAAGAAGATGAGAGCATGCCTGATTCACCTGTAGAGAATTCTAAAGCCGAGATCACTGGTAATAAGACTACTGAAAAGCGAGGGAGATTTCAAGTTACAAAAATAGTCAAGCCAGCAGCATCAATATCATTTGAGGGAAGTGGCACTGATGCTACTCCTTCTTCAAGCAATACAAACCCCAACAATGTTGAGCTGCCTAGCTCTAGGAATGATGCTGCAGCAGATCCTAGTGCAAACTCTCGTTCTGATTGTGGTGGCACATTTGATAATGCTAAATCTGGATGTGTAAGTATATGTTCTGTTCAATTATATCATATCAAACTTTTAAATGTCTACTGCCCTGGTTTTAGAACTTGTATTCACTAACCTCTGCACAGGTACACCCATTATTTTAATACTAGTTCTGCCATGATAAGCAGGTCTATATTACTTAATTTATATCAAATATAGACGTCATATATCTCTGACCTATTCTCGCTTTTCTAGTAAGTACATTTATTGGAGGACAGAGAAATCAAGACTATATGCCAAAAGGCCAATGCAGTGAGATACCAGCTGTCCCCACTACTCAAACACCCAGACATAGACATGACAGTCAAACGACAACTGATAAATTGCTTATTTGTACCAACTCTTTTATCAATGTCAAACATGATCCCTAACAACATGGGAAATGAACGGTTTAAGAAAAGCCTTCAATGTTACAAGGCGGATAGATTCAGAATCACCCCATGCATCCAGTATATTAGAAGGCAACAAATAAAATGGATCAGTCACCTAATGAAAATGAGACCAAATCTACTACCATCTTGCGCCTATAACAACCGGCAACCGGACACACCCAGAGGATGACCAAGAACCCGAGGGATAGATAATATCACAGAAATCCTGTGACATCAAAAACTAACAACTACAGCAGCAACACATCTGGCACATGATAGAAAACAGTCTCCCCACGACGCTTCATGGCACATATGGATAAGACCAGACATTCTCAGTAAAAAAACTACTCAGTGACTGGGAACCACTAGAGCAATCTTACACAGATGACTGCCAGAATAGTTCTGCTAGTATAGTAATTCACTAATTCTGAACACTTTTCATGAGATATAACTGCTCAGTGCATGTTGTACAGCATTAACCACCCTTAAACACAACCTGCCACGCAAAAGGTGGACCTCAGAGATAACAGAGGAGACGAAAGACACTCTTTTTGATGCACACACAAAAGCCGGTGATAGAAAACTCTGCTTACCCTGAAGCTGTGAGGCAAATCAGGATTGGAGAAGAGAAAGAAATAACGGAGCATAGAGAGGTTTGCTCCAGGTTTCTCCTTTTTCGACCTGATGCTGAAAGACGAGTTAGGTATCTGCGTATTTTCTGCTTACCTTGGACATAAAATAGAATTGGCGTGTTCTAGAAGAAGAAGATCTTTAGTTACCTACCTTGTGTGTCTGATGTTGACTATTTTTTTAAATATAACTAGAATAATGTAAAGATCATAAAGGAATATATTTATTTTGATATTTCACTGCAACACGCTTTTGAATACTTGAAACCCATCACATACTTGTCATACATATACTAGATCTGCATTCTTGTCTATATACAGTGTGATGGGAATGACATAAGAGCCTCCGTCCCAGAGCAAAAGTCAAATTCAGAGAAAATTAAAAATGAACTAACCAATTTGGAGCTTGATGCAGACTACCAAGCTCTCATTAACAGGTAAGAGACAGTGTTAAGGAAGTCAGTCATGGAAATAATTGTATTTACTTGAGGGGGTGTCACAAAGATATTAACCATTAGAGCCTGTGATCCCAATATTTTGATATTGAATGTAAATATCACATATCCTGACGACCCGAAATATCTATCTGAATCAACTATCGTTATTTGTTGGCAGTCGAAGATGAATTGTGTATAAATATGACATCAAACACAACCTACATGTTCTACATGGTTTAGTAAGATGACGGATGCCATTGTGTGATATTTTTGTGTGCTAATAATGTAATTAGTTCAGTATTTTCATGATAAAAAGACGTGGAAATTTTGGAAATGGTCACTCTAACAGGATAATAACAAAGCACGCTGTTGAACTTGTTTTGAGTTAATCTCACCTATGTGTTGCCAGGGCTCGCAAGGGGAGCAAACAATAGTAACAATGCTACCTACATGACATGTCGTCATAGGCAACTGAGGTAGGGCCTAGGGAAGCTACCCTAGTAAATCAAAAGCATCGCAGAAATCGGATATGCAGGCCTACTTGTAGGCGCATAACTGGCACAACGTAAAATCGCTCTTAGACTCGATCACATACAAATAACAAAAAGTTGGTTAACAAGTGATCGATATGGAGCGTTCAAAGAGGTAGAAGAATGATTCTGAAGATTAGACTTGAAATATGATAATTCATTCTGATACGGATATTGAAAGTGAGAGACGATAATTTAGACAATTTAAACACCTGTTTTAGTTGATCGATATTCAAGCCGTATATGTTCAATCTGAAGAACAAGCTACATTACCTGGGAGTATTTGGAGGCTTGACGCACATAATATATCAAGTAAATTTAAAACAGTTTAATATTCTGCAAATATGTCATCAGCAGGAATAACATTGATGATGGGTTTAATCACTTATACATTGAACTGGTGTGAGAAGTTTACAGTCTCATTGTTTGCTAAAGTGTGTTGTATAAGTTGTGAGTCCATGTTGTAATCATATTTCTATGTTATTGTTTATTCCGTCCTCCCTATCATCTCAGATATAATAATAGATGTGATATAGTATAATGACTTTCATCTTGTAGCTGTTGAATTCATTGTGAGCAAATGACAAATTGTATATCTCATGTCTCTATCCCCACAGACAAATTGAAGAGAAAAGGCAATACTTGACAAGTAAAGGATATGATCTTGAGGTTGTGGATTTTGAGATTCATAAAGTCCACCAGCCTCATCCGTTGCTTGCCAATGCAGTTGGTTCTCCTGCTTTTTTAAGTGTGTCTCCATCCTTTACCAGTCAGTCATCAACATCCCCAGTTGCACTGTTTCATATGCCAGGGGATCAACATTTTGATGAAGCTGGTGCAGATGCATTACTGGCCAAGTCACCTCTTCAAATAGATGCCCTGAGAGCGGCAAAACCTGCTCGCATGGAGGACCTGCTGAAGTATGTGGACTTTACTATCCAGACAAGCTCAGTTCAGTCTAAATCAGACCCCCTTAAGAAATCTTTGAATGAGTTGCGGCAAGAGCAGGAACCAAGGTGGGAGAATAATTTTGAAGGTGCTCTTCCAAATGGGGTTGGTTGCAGCATGGGTGCAGAAAATCTTGAAATGAACCAGGAGACTTCTGCCAGTAACAGCCGCAAATCAAGCATTGATCTTTGTGTATCTCAGAATCCGTTTCCAGAACTGTTCCGCAGTTATCAACAACAGTATCAGTTATCAGCCATGGCACAGGCCCGTGCTGCTGGTGTGCTGCCACAGCAGAACCCCCACAACACATTTCAGTGCCAGCCAACAGCTAACCAGATGCCCCACCAAGTCTACAATCCTTTCTATGCAGGTCATTTTCCTTTTGGTATACCTTTTCAAACATTCCAATCAGCCCAGCAAGCAGTTTACCAACAGGCTAGCATGGCTTCAGGATTTAATCATTTTGCTGGCAATGCACCTCCATTCACAGTTCCACCTGCATTCCAGTGCCAGCAAACCATGCAGGATTCATCATGTACATCAAAATCAGCACCTGTTGCTACATCAGGTATCCCCAGCTCAGCTGCTCCCAGCACTGCTAGTCAATTCGTTGCTCCAAATGGTATCCAGAATGTGGGCACAGTTCCTAACTCCCAACCTGTGCCCTCTGCTGCTGCTACTACTGTAGTCATACCTACTGCAACACAGTGCGCTACTATCTCATCAAGCACAGCCGTGACCAATACCAGATACCCTGACCAAGTCTGTACACCACAGACCCAGGCTGCTATACCACAGCTTGACCAGTCTAATTCTAGCTAGTTTTATGTACTCTACTGCATGTCTTTCATTCTGTGAACATTTATGGCTTTATTCATTTTGTGGCTATTTTCAAATGAATATTCATTTGGCTTTACTTGTTTCAAACAGTCTTTCCAGATTTTAAATGTATCTTGGAAGTTAACTTGTACACATAATTCTCTGATTGGAATGTTTTATCAGAAAGCAAACTAGATTGGAATGTTCATCAGAAAGTCAACTTGATTGAAATGTACACCTGGAAGTCAACTATACATCGAACATCTGCTGATATGGTTATAATGATGCTCTATGTGTACTAGTAAATGAGAACAGCAGTTTGTAACAGTAGTTCTGCAGCATTTATGTCTGCAGCATTTATGTAAGAAAAACACAGCCACTTTTTGATAGTACTAAATTCTAGATTGGTTATATTTGTTAAATGACCTGTATAAACATTGAGAATATCTGAACCCTTTATTTTGAGATTCAAGTTTATGTCCAACAAGAATTGTATTTTTTAATACAAAAAAACAACATTGAATAGTACAGACTCTGATTCCAGATTTTCAAGTTGGAGGGTGATTGGTTAGGATCATCTAAACTTTATTCTGTAATACTAATGACAAAATGCAAGCTTTCTCTGGTCTCACATATATTGGGACATTTTTATGTGGTGAACATCATGTCGATTGCCTTTTACCTCCCAGTATTTCTATGATGCCCAATTGTGGCTAGGTGAACTGGAGAATCTCACTCCAACTGGGTATCAAACCGAGACCACTCAATTAGAAAACAAGTGTACTAACCACTATGCTACTGCAACTATTTATTTTATCAGTAAGTTTACAGTTAAACACAGGAGATATTTATATCATTAGCTGGTTTAACATATAGTATTTTTAGTGTGCTCTTGTTAGTAGCCTGTCTGAAGATTTAGTTAGAGTACACTATTTTTTCCTGTGTTAACTTATTTGTTCTAAACTTTTAACTTTTGTAGAGCGTCTGGTTAAATGGATTAGAGCACAGACTCCCATTTGACTTCAATTACCGGTATGGTCCAGGAGTTTTTTCAGTCTGGGGTATAGAAAAAAAACTAGCCTGAACAGTTGCACAGTGACTGCACCAGCCATGCTGCCATTCAATTCCTCAGGCTCATGTCCCACCTGTTCTAGACCACTCTAAAAAAAAATAAAGGCAGTAAAACTCTGTAACTGATCTTGACCAAATTCTTTATGCTTTTACTTTCTTTTCCCTTGCCAGTTTTGTCACTTATTTCCTGCATTTAGAAGTGGCCCTTATATCACAACTCTGTGTGTAGGAATTGTCTAATCTCATCTGTTTCTTTGTTGTGATTGATTTTTAATGATGTTTAAATCTGATATTAAAATAATTATGTACATTGTCTATGTTATATCTCTCTAATTAGTACTCAGAATGTCCGCTAGTCATTGTACACAAGCAACTGTGAAACATAGTCTTAAACTCACAATATCATGTCCATGTATCATCCAGTATAGACAAGAATGATTCTAGTAATAGATGTACTAGTGAAGATCATTCCCTGCATGTAAATTACAATTAAAACTGTGAAAAACTGTAATTTTCTTATTCAGCAATATTCCTTCTTTCTTTCTTGAATCCTGTTAGCCTCACAGTGTCAGGTCAGAAGAGATTTCTAAAACGGGCCTAGTATGCGCTTTGTAAATAGTCTCTTGTACGCCTCTGTAATCTCTGAGTCCATCTTTTGCATGGTCGGCCTTTTGCTTTGTACCCATTATATCGGAGCAGCATTGCTCTTTGAGGTACACTGTCTGATGGTAATCTGCTTACATGGCCGAACCATTTAATTTGTTGTTTCTTGATGAAGTCTAGTACTGATGTTGTACCCACTTTTTCCTGATGTCTTCATTTCTCAACCGGTTTCTTCTTGTTACACCCATCATTCTGCGTAGACACTTCATCTCTGTCGTGACTAGTTTTCTTCTATCGTTTGTTGTCAGCGTCCAGGTTTGGCACTGATAACATAATGTGGGGAGAAAGATTGTGTTGAACATTGCTCTTTTTGTGTTCATGGTGACGTGTTTGCATCTTACAATTGGCGCCATTTGCCCTATCATTTGATTTGCTTTGTTGCATCTGTGTTGAATTTCATTAGTTATTCTTCCGTTTGCTTAAAAAATTCTCCCCAGGTATGTGAAGTCTTTTACTTGATTTAGTGGGCGATTGTCAATGGAGATATTGGTAGTGCTTTCCTCTCTGGCGAATGTCATTACTTCTGTTTTGTCGATGTTTATTCTCATTTTGTATTCGTTACATGCTAACTGGAGTCTGTTAATGTCTTGTTGTAGCTGTTCTTCTGTTGTTGATATGATTGCCTGATCGTCTGCAAAAGAAATTCATTTAAGAGCTCTCCGAGGTTGTTTCCTTCGCTGGTGTTAGTTATTTTACAGATGTGGTCAATATACATGATGAACAGCAGTGGGGATAGTACGCAACCTTGTCTTACTCCTGACCCTACGTGAAACTTTTCTGATAATCCTGTATTTGTTCTAATCGTACATCAGCAATATTAAAAGACAATAAAACTAGTAGTTTTAAAAGTGGGTGGGTAGGACACAGATCTCTGCCTTAAGGATGCAGGTTCCTGCTCCCATTTGGCCATGTTTACTTCCCACATTTGAGTGTTATATTTGCTCTTCTTCTGTGATCTCTGGTCATGCGCTTAGTTTAATGTGGACCACAAACTGGGCACTCAGCTTCAGGTCTGTCAGGTTTCCCCACAGCTTAGTTTTTAGATCAACTGGGTGTGGCTGCATGTTGCATCTCAGATCACACAGGAGAGGACAGTCTTGCAGGACATGCTCTGGTATATGTTCTTCCTGCTGACACTGGCAGAGAGCTGTTTGACATATTTCTATACAAACTCAACATGCACGTCTTCTTCTTTGTACTTCAGTGAATGATATCATTCTGTTCAGGTAATCTATAGTCACTCCGGCTTGCAAGTAACATTTTCTCTCTGTAGGCTCAACATTTGGCACAGAATAGCCCAGTGCATAGATTTTGATTTTCGAATCTATCAAAATGAGTACAGGTTCAATTTATGTGGCAGGCATTTCACAACCTACAGTCTGCAAAGGCTGCAAGACATTATTTTCAGAGTCGACAGCATGAATGTGTTCAGAAGTTTTTTCAGCTCTCTTCACAAGTCTCACATATTTAAAAAATGTCAGCTTTTTCAATTCATGTCAATTTCAATCTTAGTTTGAGTGATCAAACAAAGATGTCAACAGTGTTTCTTAAAGCTAAGGGTCCAAAGCCGAAGGATTAACTTTATTGCAACGGTTTTACCCCACATGGCTCGGCCCCTCTCCACAGAAATGGCACGCCTCCTGTCGAGAGTATTGATTAACCACTTAGTCACAGTGTAAGGACAAATGTTTTTAAGTAGTTGTAAATAAATTCAAAATATAGATCATTGGAAGATAGATCATTGGAAGATAGATCATTGGAAGATAGATCATTGGAAGATAGATCATTGGAAGACTCACAGAATTAGTTGTGAACTGAATTGTAACAATGTTGATATTGTTTCCCTCCTAGATAACACAACACAGATTATACTTAAATAATATAATATTAGACATTTCTATACTACATCACAGTTGAGATCCTAGTTTCTGTTTACTGAATATTGCTGGAGTTTTATATGTGCAAAAATATATTTAAAAAAAATTAAAATACATGCACATATCAATTGATCACAGCAGAAAAATATTTAATCCTTTTCCCTCTTCCTAGCTATCATATCTTCTTGACCAATTTTAATACTCTGTGATATGTTTGATGTTTGTCAAGAAAGTGTATACGTTGCACATTGGTTTGGTAGGGCCCATAAACGCATAGACTCTACAAGTTTAGGACATGTGCATCCAATTTCAGCCAAACTTATCATATAACTTGACTACATAAATCTTGAATATGAAATTGTAATGTGATTTTTGTCTCTCTCTCTCCACATAATATAGTTATCTATGAATGAATTGAATATGTTCAGTGGATTTCATAAAACATGAAGAACAAATATCATTAGTGTCTTCTATATATCTGTACACTCTGCCTAGCTAGCCCCCATGTCCAAAATTCTCTTTAATGCATACACTTGTCTCTTGTTGGTTGAATATTTATTCTTATGTCAGTATATGATCTTTTTCTGCTACAGCTTTTAGTGATATCAATGTCCACTTGGTAGTTTGACAGCTTATTGCTGCTTGCTAATCAAATTAGTTCTGATTTGAGTTGAGTAGATTGCATTGTCTAATGTGATGTGCATACTATCAGTTTCAAGAAACTCATTACTAATTACACACTCACACACAGTTTAGTCATGCAGTCATATTACCTTTTATTTCATCTACTTTTCATCATATTCATCACCATCATCAGTTCAGTAACTTTGGTGGTTGTTAGAGCATAGCTGACTTTCAGTCTTGTCAGTTTTTAAAAACAAGTTTTTGGTTATTACAAAAATTCACTGCTATTGTTCTCCCATCTTTTCTAAAGTTAACCTCTCTCTCCCTAGATCCTGACATCTCTCTCCCTAAATCCTGACATCTCTCTCCCTAGATCCTGACCTCTCTCTCCCTAGATCCTGACCTTACTCTCCCTAGATCCTGACATCTCTCTCCCTAGATCCTGACATCTCTCTCCCTAGATCCTAACCTCTCTCTCCCTAGATCCTAACCTCTCTCTCTCTAGACCCTAACCTCTCTCTCCCTAGATCCTAACCTCTCTCTCCCTAGATCCTAACCTCTCTCTCCCTAGACCCTAACCTCTCTCTCCCTAGATCATAACCTCTCTCTCCCTAGATCATAACCTCTCTCTCCCTAGACCCTAACCTCTCTCTCCCTAGATCATAACCCCTCTCTCCCTAGATCATAACCTCTCTCTCCCTAGATCATAACCTCTCTCTCCCTAGACCCTAACCTCTCTCTCCCTAGATCATAACCTCTCTCTCCCTAGATCCTGACATCTCTCTCCCTAGATCATAACCCCTCTCTCCCTAGATCCTGACATCTCTCTCCCTAGATCATAACCCCTCTCTCCCTAGATCCTGACATCTCTCTCCCTAGATACTAACCTCTCTCTCCCTAGACCCTGACCTCTCTCACCCTAGACCCTGACCTCTCTCACCCTAGACCCTCTCTCACCCTAGACCCTCTCTCACCCTAAATCTTGACCTCTCTCACCCTAGACCCTGACCTCTCTCACCCTAGACCCTGACCTCTCTCACCCTAGACCCTGACCTCTCTCACCCTAGACCCTGACCTCTCTCACCCTAGACCCTGACCTCTCTCACCCTAGACCCTGACCTCTCTCACCCTTGATTCATGCAGGATGTTAATTCTAGATAGTGTTGATAAGTGATTACACTATATCTGCTTGTTGCATCTATTCTTGAACCATATCACTATCTCACCTAAATATTGTTTGGGAAATGCAACCATTCTTTCTTACTTGTATGATGTCATTTGTAAATAGGAAAACAGATGTAGTAATCTCAGTAATGTTGTCCAGAAACTTGACATACAGAACCTTGTGTGGGTAACAGTACTAGTAATGTAGACTTGGTACTCTCTTCTCTGTAACACATAATCTTGTAGTGGTGTGTCAAATGTGATAAAACCCCACAGATTTCTTTTCACACATCCTCCCAAAAAAGCAAGCTAAGAACCCGCTTTCGTTCCATGCAACATATTGGGGGATATAGTGTTTAGCTTGTATTTTTTTGTCACCATTGGCACATGTTGAGGGGTGTGGCTTACATCTTGCTAGCAAGCTTTATTTTCCAGTGTTTCTCTGGTACCCAATTGAGGCTGGGTTGATCTGAGAGCCACCGCTTAATAAAAATTCTCTCCAGCTGGAAAATTTGATCCCAGAGGACCATGTGCCTACGAAGCGAGTTCACTTACTACTAGACTATCATGACTGTCAACACCTCACAGTGCCATGTGATCAGCTATCTTTCTAGTTAAACTTACCTTCCACTATTGAGCAGGTGTTGTCAACCTTAAGTTGTATGCTACATTTGTTTTCAAACTATTTAGAATTGCATGTTGAGCTGACATTGTTGGTGGTACTTGGTTCTTTCATCCTGCTCAAAGCTGTGCCCTCGTTGATACTTAGTAGTTTTCATTTTGTCAGAAGCTCCGGCCTTGTTGGTGCTTACTGCTTTCATCTTGCCTGAAGCTCCGTCCTTGTTGGTGCTTTGTCGCTTTCATCTTGCCAGAATTTTTGTGAAAATGTTAGCGGCAGAGTACTTGACACGCCTTTAACTTTTTCCCCAACTCAACGTTTGGGAGCCCATTTTTAGCTTGGTAGACTAGGGAATTGACTGTACTAGAAATTGAAGATTGTATGTTGGTACACAAATCCAGCTCATTGCCAGTATGCTACAGTGACACTCCTTGATCATCATCATCATCATCATAGGTTTGAAAACTACAAATTGTATGTAGCAGGAGATATTTGAGAAAGAAGAAGCTGCATGTGTTAGTTGACTTGAGCAGAGCATCTGTTGTATGATAGACATTCAGAACTACTAAAGAGGCACAGGAGAAGCAGATTGGATAATGAGTGCATTTAAAAAATAGTTCCTCATTTTATAACCAAAATAAACTGTATCATTTATTACTATTTCTCTTGAATGCACTAGAAAGTAGAAAATACATTTTGTTTTCAGTTATTCCTTTCTTGAATACCAACAAATATATTCATAAAAATGTGTGTTTAATTTGATTGTTATCTTCTTCTTCTTTGCATTCGTTCTTTATGACCAATTGTAATCACTCTTTGTGATATGTTTGATCTTTGCCAAAACGTGTATACGTTGCACATTGGTTTGGTAGGCCCCTAAACGCATAGACTTCTACACGTTTAGGACACATGCATCCGATTTCAGCCAAACCTCCTTAGTCACCTCTTACGACATGCGTGGTAGGTAACAGTGGTTCTATTCTTTACACCCCAAATTTGGGCACGGTAACCACTCGGGCGAGTTGATTGTTATGTGCAAGTAACATCACATTTCAACAAGACAAGACTTTCTGTAATGAACAAAAAAATAAAGTGGTCTAAAGCCAAAGGATTGATTTCATTGCACCAGAATTTACCACATATGACTTGGTCCCTCTTTGCAGAAATGGAATGTCATCTGCCGAGAGTATTGCACAAAGCAAGATCCCTGTAGCCCCGTCAACAATCCTAGGGATCTCTGGGAAAAATGCACTCGTGAACTGCATGGTTCAGGTTGAACCTACAACCTTCTGAATGCAAGACAAGGGCTTCACCACTTAGATACAGAGACTCCCTTATGTTTAAATATGAATTATTGAATGTCGGTTGATAGGAACTTTAGGTAAGCTTTGAAACTCATGAAAATACATAAACAAAGTATGAACAAATATGTGAAGCTCTCGGCAAACACATCAACACAGACGCTCATCCAGGAATAGACAAACTGGTATTGATCTTTCTAATTTTTTCTTTCTCTCTTGGGTGTATTTTATGTTTCCTGGGAACTTCCGACTTGTGACTTGACTAGTATTTGGGACTTGTCTAGTATTTGTGACTTGTCTAGTATTTGTGACTTGACTAGTATTTGTGACTTGTCTAGTATTTGTGACTTGTTCAGTATTTGTTTGATGTATTTTTGATATTTCATTGACATTGTGAATGCTACCAGAAAATAATAATGATAGTCTTGTCAATGACAACTAGATCAACTCTATGTACACATGGCAGGGCTGCTTGTGATAATGATGGTGCTATGAAAGATGTTTTACAATTATTATGTTGAACAAATGACATCCAGTAAAGCTGTGCTGTTGTCCAACACTGTTCTTGTGGATACATATACCATCAATCTATGGAGCCATATTTTACTCCACTAGCTTCATAATGTTAGTCATATTTCAAGAATACAAACTCTTTCTGATTTGGTTTTTTTTGGTTTCATTTTTTCAAGCACTCCCATGAACACGATTTTCCCACTTTTGCAATCATGTTTTATTATTTTGTAACTATTCTACTACTTCCAAATCCCCCCCTGTGTTTTTCATTGGAGAAAGCGTTGGCATCTTAACTATGTTATTATTACTATTGTGATTATTAGTAATAGTAGTATTGCAATCATCATATGGCGTCCACGCCTCCATCATCATCATTCAGATGTTCCCTAATATATAACAACTTTGCTCTGCACTGCGAGCATTAACAATCTCTGACACAGTAGTCTCTTTAGATGATTGTAATATGTCTCCCATGAAATATGAGATCAAAAACTTTGTACTGCACTTAGAACATTAACAATCTCTGACACAGTATTCTCTATAGATGATTGTAATGTGTGTCCATGAAATGAGTCCACAAGTTAAATGTGGGTCTGGTGTACAAAATCCAAAAGTTAACAGTAGATGCATGTGTCACATATGTTTGAATACTGAAGCTTACACTTGAGAAGTCCACAAGTCAAATTTCTTGTCGTTGACCCCATGTCTTACATCTCATGTTTCACTGTATATTTTCCTTGTATCTTGTACTAAGAAATATGTGCACATGTACTTGCATCATTGACTTTGTTTCTATGTAGTTATTGATTCCGTGTGTGTGACCAAATTTGGGTGATGTATTCTAGCTGCTATTTTGGATAAACAATGCCAAGGTGATTTATGCCTTGTGTGTTTATTCAAGGCATACAATATAATGAGATGTCTGTGCCTTGATTCATTTTTGTGTGTTTTTTGCTACGCTTTACCTGTTTCATAGTTCCTTGCAGAATTGTCTGTACATAAGGAGTATTCGGAATATTATAACTATGGTATGTTTGCTGCTTAAAGGAGAGAGATAGAAATTAAGTTTAACCCTAACTTAACCCAGTCATAACTGAAGAACATGGAGCAGAATGGATTAGAGCACAGACACCCATTCAGGAGATCTGGGTTCAATCCCTGGCAAGGCCAGTTAATTTTTTTTCTGTTGGGGCATAAAGAACAAATCAGAACCTGAACAGTTTAGCGGTGACTGCACTAGCCATGTGACCATTCAATTCCTCATGCCCATGCCCTAAAAAGCAGTAAGACAGGCAGTAAAGAGAGTTTTAAAAAGTTATTCATCTGGCATTCATTGTTTCCATTCTCCACACTCAAGTCACCAAATACACTTAAATGTAAGGTTGTGCTTTTTGATTTGTTCATTTTTAGAACAAGTCTGAGATATACATGAACAAAGAATATTTATTGATTGAGTCATATTACATCAACCTCATGTTCTCTAATTGCATGACATAATGTCATTGTTGTCATGTTGATGCCACACCCATATCTTGTATTGGACATATTATATTTCAGAGAAGACAATGCTAGACATTTATTCACTACACAAGATGATCCCTGAACTTGACATGTAATGCTCATGTAGTGTCTGCTTAAACAAATGTTTCCATTTAATTCTTCTGTAGGTAGCACACAGGATTAACAGTAGGCTCCCAGAAGTTAGCATCTTGTTGAGAATTAAAGCTGCTGATTTGTTGGCCCATCTATTGCAGCCAGCTCTCGGAGTTGGCATGATTTATATGTCAAGTATGTGTTGTTGTGTTTCTCACATTCAGCAGATTATGTCTGAACATTTCAACTTCAACTCTTGCAGAACATGAGCACCTTCACTTGACTCTCTACTACTACTAGATCACAAGTCAAGAGACACCAGAAGCAAGTTCCTCTATTTCTCACCATCCTCTCTAAATATGAAGAGTCACTATGCATATGTGGGCTGTGATTATTGTCTCTCCAAACCAATTATAGCATCCTTCACAGTCATCTCTCCAACTTTTCCCTATCTGCTATATTTATTGTGGGATACTTCATTCAACAGCCTGCCCCAAAATTTATTAAATCAAGTCCAACAGTTGTATTCTTCCTCTAGCGTACTGTACAGATGTATTCTTCCTCTAGCGTACTGTACAGAGTTCTCAACATGTTGCACAATAGGCTGAATTTGAGAATTAGACAGCTGTAGTGCTATCCCTAAAGGTTACTTGATCCCTAAGCTTTTTGTTTGCCTTAAGCTTGAGAAACGGCAATCTCAAAAATAGTTTTTCAGTTGTGGGTATATAGAATGTAGGCGGTGTACTTGGTTACTTTTTTCAAGTAGTCAAGCCTAGGATTCACACTAGGAGATAGCATTTCATGCAACTATTTCTGATATGCATATTGTACTCCCGCTCCCTCCCTTTCTGACTTGTTCTTCTACTTGATAAAATAATCACATTCTAGAATAACAATCAGATATCCTCTAATTGTAAAATAAATATATTTAATACCAATGTCCCTTGACTTGCCACTACATCTACACAGATGAAATAATATAGTGAAACAAATTTGCCATGACTCTAGGGGCAATAGAAAGAGACTGGCATGACTCTGGGGGGTAAAAGAGACTTCACTAACTACAGCTTTGAGGATATATATAGAAAGGTGGAGGCTGGTTCGGTGCGCATAAGCAATGGACTGAATCACTACAAGCGTCAACAATTTGTAGAATTACACTTATCTTCGTTCCAGGGCATATGAGTGTCGTTGGCAATGAGAGAGCAGACAGGCTGGCTGGCTCTGCCACCATATCAGCAGGTCAGCCAATGGATAGAGCTGATATTCTGAACGCCCTCATAAAGTATGGACGCAAAGAAGATTTTCATTTAAACCAATCCATGTCAACTACTAGATTGCAGGAGCTGGGTTTGAAGATTGAAGTAGCAAGAAAAGAACAGCATAACAGATATATGAGTAGGCTCATCAATCAAAATCGAATTGGTAAGGTCAGTTGCTGGACGCTGTTGGAGATATTGCGAAGGAGATCGGTGCACCTATGGACATGTCCGGAGTGCAATGAAGATATTTGAGACTAAAACATAATATAATGGTGGCAGATAAGACAACTATATGTTCAGTACAGAATATAACATGTCCCATCATCAATGGGTTGCCTGTCATGTATTTAAAGTGTATGTATAAAATCCATGAGATTGTGTCCAATATTGATCAAATATCACACAGGAACCCATCATGTTAGGTAGGCCTAAAGCTGAAGAATTGACTTCATTGCTCCGAGATTTACCCCATATGGATCAGTCTCTCCCCGCCATCTGTCAGAGTATGAACTCTGTAACTCCTGCAACAATCCTAGAGATCTCTGAAAAATATCGTCCATCAACAAGAATGGCAGAATCGGATCAACCCAAGACCTTCGGATTGCAAGACAAGGACTTAGCCACAGAGGCGTGGACACCCCCCAATGCCAGGTTTGATTGTTGCTAAACTATAGCAAAAAATACCAACCATTGAATATTTTCACATACCAATCATTCACAACTTGTGTGTGTTCTTGTATGCACATTCTAGTTCACAATTCAAACCATAGATGATGATATTGTCAATGCAAAGTAGATACATTCACATTTGTGCTGGTCATTAGTTAGGAATTGTTGCTTTTGCTCAATAATTCAATGTATTATCATTTCATAATGAATTTTGGCATGTCAATGCAATGCTTGACAATAAAATATACCATTTACATTGCTGAGAAATCTGTGACTATAATTATATGTGTAGTGGATTTTGCAATAAAATCTTCAAAGTGGAGGAAGCAAATAGACATGAATCACAGATATGTCCCAACTGAACACTTTCAAAGCTGACTTTCTAGCAGATTTCTGTTTCACCCAAGACCAGGGGATCATTTATACAGAACAACTGTTAAGGCCCTATGCTTCATGAAGAGTGGAGAGGAATAAGTCAGTAAGTAAGTAGTAAGTATGGCTTCTTACATAAATGAATACCATTGTCCACATGCCCAGAATCCACAGCCAACAATGATCAGATAGTATATTACTGAGGTAGAAGCTATGGTGGTAACGGATAGCTGTGACCTGATTGTCACAAGCTCTCTAATGATCAAAGCCTTTTAGGTAGTGTGGCTACAGAGATCACAGAGCATTTGTATATATCATATAGATGTTCAAAATGGTTACTAAGCTTCTTGCCAGTATCGCCCATGTAAGCATTATTACAACATTTACAAATGATGGCTTAGATAACATTGTGGAACTCACAATTGTAAAACCATCACCAATAACAAGCATGACTTTAAGAAATGGTACAATACAGGTCTGTATCCCATTAGTAAATGAAAAGATCAATAGAAATAAAGTTAGACTTATACCTACGTTTCATACACTACTCAAAAAGCTTTGGATAAAGTAAAACATGGAGAAATAATTTGAATGTTAGAAAGTATAAATATTGATGGGAAAGATCTTCGACTGATCAAGAATATGTACTTGCAACAAAGCGCAGCTATAAGACTAGAGAATCAGAGTGGAATATATCAGGAGATATAAGTAGGAGAAAGTCAAGGATGCATACTCTCACCAGTACAGTGAAAACATCATGCGTCATATAGAAGAAAAGGCAGGAATAACAGTTGAGGGACAAAATATGAACAATCTACGATACGCTAATGACACAATTTTGCATGGCTACAAATGAACAAGATCTACAAGACTTGATAGACATACTAGTGAGAGAAAGTGAAAAGAAAGGATTAAGCATGAATATAAAGAAAACATAGGTTATGGTTGTCTCCAAGAAACAGGAAACACCAAAATGCAATATCAAAATAAATAACACAACACTGAAACTTCAAATCAAGTACCTTGGAACATTCCTAACATCAGATGGAAGATGTACAACAGAGATTAGGAGTAGAATAGCTCAACGAAGCAGATTTTATGAAAATGAAGAACACACTATGCGTGAACTCTACCAAATGACATTGCGAAAGCGAGTACTCCAGTGCTATATTGAACCAATACTTCTGTATGACAGCGAATCATGGACAATGAACAAACAATCAATAAGATCACTGGAATCCACATAGATGTGGTTTTACAGAAGAATGCTGAAAATTCCACGAACAGCGAATAAAACAAACGATGAGGTTTTAAATCAGGCCTGCACACAAAGAAACCTTATCAGAAGATTAAGACAATCAAGATTTTTCGGGCATATAATGTGAAGAGGAGGTTTAGAACATATGGTGACAACAGGTAAAATTCAGGGAAGGAGAGATCGTGGATGGTCTAACATCTTGGTTCGACAAAAGATCAACAGAACTGCTTACCTGCACGAAGGAGAGAGAGAGAGAGAATTGTGGAGAGACATGATCGCCTACATCTGCAGGCATGACATTTGATTGTATCCCATAAGTAAAGTATTACCGATGACCACACCGGATGGTGACACAATGACCTAGAACATAATAGAGCTCTAATACACTACTAAGAGACTCTTTAATACACTACTAAGAGACTAATACACTACTAAGCGACTCTAATACACTGCTAAGCGACCCTAATACACTGCTAAGCGACTCTAATACACTGCCATGCTAAGCGACTCTACACTGCTAAGCGACTCTAATACACTACTAAGCGACTCTAATACACTGCTAAGCGACATGGAATGTGCTCCTCTGACAATGTTCAAGTTATCTTGATTTCTCATCCACATTGTTCAATAATAATAATTCCTCTCGTACCGTTATACGTTATATAGGGCCTGCAAGTAATTTCTACATACTGCTCTATCCTGGGCAACTAGCTCAATCTCTTCCATGGAACTGAGACCGATATTTCTTGCCTCTCTCAGCAAAGTTCATTTCAGGGTCTCCTTAGGTCGTCCTCTCTTTCTTGAACCCTTTGCATCCCACTTCAATGCCTGCTTTGATATTCGTTGATCATTTCTCCACAAGGTGTGTCCAACATATCTCCATCTTCTCTTTCGTATAACAGTTGCTACTAGTGGTTGACCAGATATTGTTCAATGATCAACAAACAAAAATGTGTTTCCTTATCTTTCTGTTCTCAAATCTGTTCCTGAGACAAGTTCAATCTTCCAAAATGTTCTTTTGATGACTTAACATACAGATATACATACATTATTATTAATAACTGATACAGACCGGGCAAGGATATGTTGCTACACCGTCGTCTTAAAACCAATGTTCTACGTCCTTTTTTTTTTTTGCAGTATCCGATGTGACTGTCGGCAGTGCTATATCTATGCTTGTGTGATACAGATCCATATACTGTATCGTTTATTAAATTCATCTTTGTTATTGAGGATAGATTTTACATGTGAGTGTTAAAATGTTATATGTGGCTTTTGTGTACACTTCATGAATATTTTCACCGCCTCTATAATTTCTGAGGTCAACCTTTTGTGTGAATTGCCTTTTGCTCTGACTCCACTGTATCAGAGCAGCATTGATAATCTGCGTATGTGGCGGAAACATTTAATTTGTTGTTTCTTGATGAAGTTCAGTACTGATATTGTAACCACTTTTTTCCTGATGTCTTCATTTCTAAACTGGTCTCTTCGTCATACTCCCTGCATTCTACAGAGACACTTCATCTCTGTCGTGACTAGTCTCATGTTTTTGACTGTATAAATCTTATCCATTGTCATAAAGAGAAAATCTGCAGTAGATTGGAAAACAAACACTGAATATGATTAGAGACTTCATCAAAGACATAAGCAGAACAGACTAGTCATTATATTTCACCTGAGTACAGGACACTGCAGACTTCACAAAGATTATGGAGAAGACTTCTTCAAAGACATAAGTAGAACAGACCAGGTGATTATATTTCACCTGCGTACCAGACACTATGTGCACGTCTTTAGCTTAAGCGTAGTGAGCTCCATCACAACCCAAGAGTAACTGTTTGAAACTCTGCGGCAGGCAGTTTGGAAGCAAATTTGTTTCCGAGGATTTTCTGAAGGGTAAAATAGACCTCAACTTTCAGAAAGAAATGACAACCTACTGAACGTATAAGTGGTGCCTAGAAAAATCAACAACTCGTTTACTGTGGTTGATGGCGAAGTCGTGTGAAGCATATGCCACTATTTTCATTGGACACTGCAGACTTAACAGACGACAACAAAAACTTGGAAATAGATGAAACAGCTTTCTGCCTGTGTCAGCGAGCTGAGCAGGCACCGGAGCATGTCCTGCAAGACTGTGCTCTTCTGTGTGAGCTGAGAAGCAACATGTGGCCACACCCAGTCCACATACAAACTAAGCTTTGGGGAAACCTGACATACCTGAAGCTGACTGCCCAGTTTGTTGTCCACATTAAACTAAGTGCATGACCATAGATCAACGAGAAGAACTCTCATTCTTAATTTCACATCTGTTATATTACACACAATTTCTAAGAAACTTGAGCTTGTTTCATGTCTCTTTATTTACGAACATATTCTGAATGTTAGCTTGACACTCATATTGTTAATATCATAATAGTTTTCTTATGCACAAGTCTTCATATCTACAGACCTCTTTATTTAGAATCACTTGTCTGTTCAGGCTCAGATATGGGCTCCAATGCTTTCGTGAAACCATCAAGTTGATACGGAGGAGGTGACATATATAATGGAGGCGGATACTGTACCGGGTATGAACTATAGCATGTCTGCGAGTACGGGTGACATCCAGAATTTGATGCCCAGGGTTGATCTTCGGTGTCACCTGGTGGAGCTGTAACAAGAAAATGATGAATATTTTAATATGTAAGATAATACAAGTTTTCTTCTTCTCGTTCGCACTCTACGAATTCATGAGTAGTCAGTGCGTTCAGTATGGTGCTTCTGGCTGATTTTTCCATGAAGACTTGCTATCCCTATTATCAGTATCCTTCGCCATTCAGGCGAACTTTCTCCGACGTTTGAGGTAAATCAAGTTTTTATACATTTTTTATTCCAGTGTTGCATCAATCATATATCATCGAGAGTTGAAAAATGGCTAAAGATATGCAAAATAAGTTGAATGTATTTGAAAATAGATGTCTAGGAAAAATAATGAGCTTACAAGAATGGTCTAAAGCGGAAGGATTTACTTCATTGCACCGGGGTTTTTCTCCATATAGTTCAGTCCTTTGCTGCAGAAATGGCACACCACCTGTCGAGAGTATTGTACAAAGTGCGAACTCCGCACCTCCGGCAACAATCCTAGGGATCTCTAGGAAAAAATGTACTTGTGAGCAGAACAGCGCTGTCTGGAACCCACGGCCCTCGGAATACAAGTGAAACGACTTAATCACAGAGATCTCATTGCAATGTATACTGATTTAGCCAGTATACTGATGTAGATTTAACTTAATCACAGAGATCTCATTGCAATGTATACTGATTTAGCCAGTATACTGATGTAGATTTAACTTAATCACAGAGATCTCATTGCAATGTATACTGATTTAGCCAGTATACTGATGTAGATTTAACTTAATCACAGAGATCTCATTGCAATGTATACTGATTTAGCCAGTATACTGGTGTAGATTTCACTTAATCACAGAGATCTCATTGCAATGTATACTGATTTAGCCAGTATACTGGTGTAAATTTCACTTAATCACAGAGATCTCATTGCAATGTATACTGATTTAGCCAGTATACTGGTGTAGATTTCACTTAATCACAGAGATCTCATTGCAATGTATACTGATTTAGCCAGTATACTGGTGTAGATTTAACTTAATCACAGAGATCTCATTGCAATGTATACTGATTTAGCCAGTATACTGGTGTAGATTTCACTTATCACAGAGATCTCATTGCAATGTATACTGATTTAGCCAGTATACTGGTGTAGATTTCACTTAATCACAGAGATCTCATTGCAATGTATACTGATTTAGCCAGTATACTGGTGTAGATTTCACTTAATCACAGAGATCTCATTGCAATGTATACTGATTTAGCCAGTATACTGGTGTAGATTTCACTTAATCACAGAGATCTCATTGCAATGTATACTGATTTAGCCAGTATACTGGTGTAGATTTCACTTAATCACAGAGATCTCATTGCAATGTATACTGATTTAGCCAGTATACTGGTGTAAATTTCACTTAATCACAGAGATCTCATTGCAATGTATACTGATTTAGCCAGTATACTGGTGTAGATTTCACTTAATCACAGAGATCTCATTGCAATGTATACTGATTTAGCCAGTATACTGGTGTAGATTTAACTTAATCACAGAGATCTCATTGCAATGTATACTGATTTAGCCAGTATACTGGTGTAGATTTCACTTATCACAGAGATCTCATTGCAATGTATACTGATTTAGCCAGTATACTGGTGTAGATTTCACTTAATCACAGAGATCTCATTGCAATGTATACTGATTTAGCCAGTATACTGGTGTAGATTTCACTTAATCACAGAGATCTCATTGCAATGTATACTGATTTAGCCAGTATACTGGTGTAGATTTCACTTAATCACAGAGATCTCATTGCAATGTATACTGATTTAGCCAGTATACTGGTGTAGATTTCACTTAATCACAGAGATCTCATTGCAATGTATACTGATTTAGCCAAAATACTGGTGTAGATTTCACTTAATCACAGAGATCTCATTGCAATGTATACTGATTTAGCCAGTATACTGGTGTAGATTTAACTTAAAACGTACCACGAACCAGTATACTGGTGTAGATTTCACTTAAAACGTACCACGAACCAGTATACTGATGTAGATTTAACTTAAAACGTACGTGAGCCAGTATACTGGTGTAGATTTAACTTAAAACGTACGTGAGCCAGTATACTGATGTAGATTTAACTTAAAACGTACCGCCAGACAGTATACTGGTGTAGATTTAACTTAAAACGTACCACGAGCAAGTATACTGGCGTAGATTTAACTTACAACATACCACGAGACAGTATACTGGTGTAGATTTAACTGAAAACGTACCACGAGCCAGTATACTGGTGTAGATTTAACTTAAAACGTACGTGAGCCAGTATACTGATGTAGATTTAACTTGAAACGTACCACGAGACAGTATACTGATGTAGATTTAACTGAAAACGTACCACGAGCCAGTATACTGGTGTAGATTTAACTTAAAACATACCACGAGACAGTATACTGGTGTAGATTTAACTTAAAACATACCACGAGACAGTATACTGATGTAGATTTAACTTAAAACGTACCACGAACCCGTATATCCGCTCCAAAGTACGAAGTGGTTAAGTAAACAACTCGGTAACAATAAAAGTACGATGTGGTTAAGTAAACAACTCGGTAACAATAAAAGTACGAAGTAGTTAAGTAAACAACTCGGTAACAATAAAAGTACGAAGTGGTTAAGTAAACAACTCGGTAACAATAAAAGTACGAAGTGGTTAAGTAAACAACTCGGTAACAATAGATGTACGAAGTGGTTAAGTAAACAACTCAGTAACAATAAAAGTACGAAGTGGTTAAGTAAACAACTCGGTAACAATAAAAGTACGAAGTGGTTAAGTAAACAACTCGGTAACAATAAAAGTACGAAGTGGTTAAGTAAACAACTCGGTAACAATAAATGTACGAAGTGGTTAAGTAAACAACTCAGTAACAATAAAAGTACGAAGTGGTTAAGTAAACAACTCGGTAACAATAAATGTACGAAGTGGTTAAGTAAACAACTCGGTAACAATAAAAGTAAATATCTAAAGTATGTACCTGATGGTTGTACTTGATGTAGATTCTCTAGTGTCATTTTGTTAACTGTTTCTTCAGATTTCGTTGGAGAACCTGTTCTACGTTTACAGCAACAGCAGTAGATAATAAAAATGGCTAGTATGGCTGTCAGAAGTACAGCTCCAAAAATCACCACTACAAACACTCCAATTGATACAAATAAAACTCCTCTTTCCGTGATATTGTTACCTGTTGTTTCAAACAATGTCAAAAATAGAAAATACTAAATGTCAAATATACTTTAAATAACATTGGAACGATCTTAACCTTTTCTAAACAGGTCAACCCCGAGAGGTTGACATGGAGAGGCTACTACCCTGGGAATGCGGGTGTTTGCGGCAATGATAAAAACGGACACGCCTGCATCAACAGCGTTGATTGTCAGGGTGTTGAGAATGGATGAGTTGAGAATGGATGAGAGGAATGTTCTTTGGTTTCTTCACTACTGCTTGTTGAACGAAGTCACGAAAAACGTCCGTCTTCAGTAAGACTAGGAACTTGATCTCACCTACATTGAGATTCGGGATCTCTGAAAAAATATATCTTATAACTAGGAACCGAGTACTTCTGGAGCGAAAGGTGGTCGCCTAACCTCTACACCGGAGAGACGCTTGACTGAATGTGGGTGAATCTACAGCACAAACTATACTGCAAGAATAACACATCTAACGGGCTGTAATCCAACAAACAATAGCAAGACAAAACAGAGCTGGTGTTTCATATATATTTGGTAGTCTTTACTGTGTGAGAAGAGCGTCTGGCGAATGGAATATAGCCTTAGGCTTCCATTCGGGAGACCCGGCTTCGATCCGCAGTTTTTTTTTCTGTCGGGGCATAAAGAACAAATCATAAATTGAATAGTTTCGTGGTGACTGTACTGGTCATGTGGCCATTAAATTCCTCAGGATTAGTCCCTCATGTCCTACATCGCCGTAAATATGGTATTACACAGGCTGCTTTGTGTACAAAAAAATGTGTAAGTAACTAATATACATTTGATTGTTATTCAATTCTTTCCAGTTTCTTGTTTTATTCTTTGCCCATGTGGTGCCAGACCCGCAAGGGAAGCAAAGAATAGTGCCACTGCAATCTACAAGGCATCTCGTAAAAGGCGACTGTTCCGCCTGCCCAGCGTGTTCGTAGCGCGTTGGACGACGGGCGATAAGCCCTCTGTGAGTGGGGGTTAAATTCCTCGGGCTGAAAGAAAAGCCAAAGGTTCTCCAGATTTGCGGTGTTCGTGATACTGAATTGCAAAAATTATTGAACAAATTGCAAGAGCGTACAACCTGAAAATGCAATCATCAAGAGGAAAGGGCAGACCAAGAAAAGATGGGTTGATGGAGTTACAGACATCTTAAAACTCCACAATACCACACCATATCAAGCGACCGAGCGTGCATTATCTCGGAAACCGATCATCAGTTAAACCTGCTACGCCTAGCGGCAAAAAGCAGAGAAGGACAAAAGAAAGAAAGAAAGTGATACTGAACCGAAGGGTTACGATGTCCATGGCACCGAGCCGAAGAGCTGAAAGCTCAAGTGCTTCTGGATCGAAAAAGAGGCGACTGATGTATGACCTAGGAAAGCTACCTAGTAAATAAAAAACATCGCAGAAATCGGATGTGCTGGCTTACTTGTAGGCGCATAACTGGCACAACGTACAATCGCTCTTAGGCTCAGATCACATACAAATCACACGGAGTGGTTAACAAGTGATCGATATGGAGCGTTGGAAGAAGAAGAAGAAGTTTTAGTCTTACTTTTTCTTGCATGAATCTCGAAGGCGTACCCTTTGTTATAATTCAAAGCATCCTTAATGACACGTACAGTGATATATCTGTTAGTAGTGCATAGATGCCCAGGTTTGGAGTCCGTACAGCCTAGAATTCTCTGTAAAGGAAACAAAGAGAATGATTTCAACCTGTGACCATACAAATAAACGTCTTAAAGAAAGAAATTTTATAAACAGAAAGTGGCAACTGTTAGCGTAAGGATACACATTTTATGATTATTCACTAACCCATAATTAAAATTCCTACACACTATTCTCACCATCTTCTAAATTACATCGGTGACCCTCGCTGGTGCTACGGAGTTCGTGCACTGCCGCTGAGATCTTCCTGTGTAATAAAGATATTTGAGCACACACGGTTACTCACCGAAGTGCAAGGATGATGATCATATTAATCAATCAATCAGCTAAGCAGATCAAATGTCCCCACTAATTAGATCAAATGTCCCAACTTCTGCGATAAAATGTCCCCACTAATTAGATCAAATGTCCCCACTAATTAGATCAAATGTCCCAACTTCTGCGATAAAATGTCCCCACTAATTAGATCAAATGTCCCCACTAATTAGATCAAATGTCCCCACTAATTAGATCAAATGTCCAAACTTCTGCGATAAAATGTCCCAACTAATTAGATCAAATGTCCCCACTAATTAGATCAAATGTCCCCACTAATTAGATCAAATGTCCAAACTTCTGCGATAAAATGTCCCAACTAATTAGATCAAATGTCCCCACTAATTAGATCAAATGTCCAAACTTCTGCGATAAAATGTCCTAACTAATTAGATCAAATGTGGGGTCAAAGGCGCATAGGGGACAACGTCGCGCCAGGATTAGTGAGGTGGGGGCCCGAACAAATAAACATAAAGGGGTGAGGGGTGCATCCAGAGAAGAGACGTGGGTCCACATGGGTGATACTCGGAGCCCTGAGATGGGGTCCGAATTGAGTGGCATGTTCATAGTAAATGTGAGTACCGTGAGAACCAATAGACACGGTGAGGAGGCACAAAAGCAGAGCGAACAGGCATTCGGACAATGCACGGGTGGGTCCACCAGTGGGGAAGACGTGCACGGCGCTGATGATGGAGCGACGAGGGATGTGACAGGCGTAATGGTGAGCGGACCACCCAAATGTGCAGAAAAACTGGAAAGTACAGCAGAGGCTTGAATCCAGTGCGCGTTTCCGCTCGCAGGGAACTACTACTGCCTTGTAGTTAGATTGGGGACAATAAAAGTCTAGTGGAGTAAACCGTACACAAAACTGGATGGTAGGCAAACCAAGTTGTCGAAAAAAATACAGGTAACATAGGCAGATGACGCTCAACAACCCGGGAGGGTAGGTTGTCTAAGGGTCGCTACCCTAAAAGAAAATAGCAACCTGCTGTCTTGCAGGTCGGCTGGGGATAGCCAAATGCTGACTGAGAGCGAACCCAGTAAACGCTGGTGGAAACTGGACACATCGCCGAAGGACAAGCACCAGAGCTCCAAATGCTACTGAAAATTGTGACGTAAACAAAAGTTCTTGGCAAAGGCTGTTTATATATCACAATAAGAATGATCAAAATGGCCAAAAAGAACGATCGCGATAGAGAGAGATCGAGATCAAATGTTTCCACTTCTTTGATCAAATGTCTCTAATAATTAGCTCAGATATTCCCCTCCCATAATTAGATCAAATGTCCCCACATCTTAAACCAAATATTTCTATTAATTAGATCAAATGTCCCCACATCTTAAACCAAATATTTCTATTAATTATATCAAATGTGCCCACATCTTAAACCAAATATTTATATTAATTATATAAAGTGTTCCCACTTCTTAAATAAAATGGCAAGGGCAACAGGCGCAAATAAATAAAAGTGACAACGTTGCGCCAGGGTCAGTGAGCTGGCACTGACCAAGACCCTACCCTCTTCTACGTGGTGGCCCTGGAAACAGACTACCTCACTGCAGTCTATCTAAGCGGCTAGGAATCGAAGGAGAGATACTCTGGTATAGGTAATAGTGTAAGTACCGTAACGATTGCTATGCAATCTGCTTGCAATACAATCTGCTTTCAATACAATCTGCTTGCAATACAATCTGCTTGCAATACAATCTGTTTGCAATACAATCTGCTTGCAATATAGACAAGCAAGATACCAGAGTGAATGCACATACACGTTTCTCCTCTTCGATGTTTAGTGATTGGAAGAATTTACATGAAAAAAAAAAATTGTAAGGAACAAAGAAATGGTACGAATCGTATGTTAGTGTAAACTCTCGTCACCGAGAACAAATGTAAGGAACACAAAGAAATGGTACAAATCGTCTGTTAGTGTAAACTCTCGTCACCGAGAACAAATGTAAGGAACACAAAGAAATGGTACAAATCGTCTGTTAGTGTAAACTCTCGTCACCGAGAACAAATGTAAGGAACAAAGAAATGGTACTGATCGTCCGTTAGTGTAAACTCTCGTCACAGAGAACAAATGTAAGGAACACAAAGAAATGGTACTGATCGTCTGTTAGCGTAAACTCTCGTCACCGAGAATCAATAATAGAGAAAAAGGCTGTGTGAATTTTAGGAAAGAAAAGAAAAGTCGGCCGTTTGTCGCTTGGGCTCGCAAGGGAGCAAAGAATAGTAACACTGCGACCTACAAGGCATGTCGTAAGAGGCGGCTGGGTTATGGTCCTAGGGAAGATGCCCTAGTAAATAAAAAGCGCCGCAGAAATCGGATGTGCTGGCCTACTTTAAGTCAATAACTGGCACAACGTACAATCGCCATTAGACTCGGATCACATACAAATCACATAGACTGGTTCTTCTTCTTCTTCTTTGCGTTCATTCTTTACGACCAATTTTAATCACTCTTTATGATATGTTTGATCTTTGCCAAGAACGTGTATACGTTGCACATTGGTTTGGTAGGCCCCTAAATGCATAGACTTCTACACGTTTAGGACATGTGCATCCGATTTAAGCCGCACCTCCTTAGTATCCTCTTACGACATGCGTAGCAGGTAACAGTGGTTCTATTCTTTACACCCCAAATTTGGCCCGGTAACCACTCGGGCGCCAAAGAGTGGTTAACAAATGGTTGATGTGGAGCGTTAGAAAAAGAAGTTACTAGGGTAGCTTCTCTAGGTCTCTAGGCCCCCATCTCAGTCGCCTCTTACGACATGCCTTGTAGGTCGTAGTGTTACTATTCTTTGCTCCCCTTGCGAGTCCCGACAACTAGCAAGAGAATATGAATACCATCATACAAAAGAGTCGCTTTAGATGGATCGGACATGTGATACGCGTGGAGACTAACTCTGTCACGAAAACTGCACTTAGATGGACGCCAGAGAACATAGGAAAATGTGGAAGAGTCATAATAACCTGGAGAAGAACATTGAAACAGGAACTGGAAGAAATGTTTGATAACTAGAACACAATACAGAGAACAGCCAAGAACATAGCAAAATGGCGTGTAATTTAATTCCGCACTAAATGTCAAGGGCGTCACAGCCTAGATAGAGGTAAGAGATTCAAAGATAGAGATAATTGGACAGAGAAATTATTAACTCCTTCCCTCTGCTGGGCCGATACACTGGTCTGTGATATATTTTAAGTTGACGCAAAGCCAGCTCACTAGCCAATTCAGTATACATTGCATTACACATTTTTTGGAAAGTAAAAAAAAAAATTGATTGAGTTGATTTATTGATTGATTGGACCATCATCATTGCACTTTGGTAAATAACCCTGTGTGCTTCGATCTCTTTCTTACACATGAAAATCTCAGCTGCAGTGCATGAACTCCGTAGCACCGGCAGGTTCCACGACGTAATGTTGAAAAGGATGAAGATATTTTTGTGCAAGAATTTTAGTTTTAAACTTTTCTAATGGATTTTGTCCGGGCAGCGGCTTTCCAGCCTGATCTCGATTTTGAACTGCCAAGAATTCTTTTGAAGTTAATTGCATATCCTTTACAGTACTTTGCGAATCAATCCCAGCTTTTTAACGTTGTTTGTGAATTTTTAGGCATTATTACGTTCAGTAGTTTGCCATTGCTTTCTGAACGGTGGTGCCATCGTCCTTTTGTAAAAATTCACGCGAAACAATTTGCAACCAAACTGTCCGCAACGTGATTCGAACTCAAAACGTCAGGGTTAATAGACCGAGTCACTATCCCGAAGCCGCAGACGCCACCAAGGGTTCCTTTACATGCTCAAATTAAACACGGCATCTACATTTTACCGACCGTCTAAAAAGTTACCTTTAAAAGACCCCTTTAAAAAGTTACGAACTAAATGAGTTAACACAAAACACACACGCACACTAGACTACCACATCAACTTACCCACAGATATCCTGTGTTAGACTACCACATCAACTTACCCACGGATATCCTGTGCTAGACTATTACATCAACTTACCCACGGAGATCCTGTGTTAGACTATCACATCAACTTACCCACAGATATCCTGTGCTAGATTACCACACCAACTTACCCACAGAGATCATGTGCTAGACTATCACATCAACTTACCCACGGAGATCCTGTGCTAGACGACGCTGCATAAATCTGTATCCTCATGGAACAGTCCTGAATCTGAAACTCCTCAAAGACCAAACATACACCGTGGGTAGCAGGAGACTTGAACGTAATATCACAAATCAGAGTTTCATGGACAAATTCTCCACCAACATGTCTTAGAATGTACTCATCATTCGTTAAGTCAAACGGCTGTGTTCTTTGACAATGTCCAAAGCTATCAAAATAGACTGCAAGTACAGAAAATCAACAAAAACAGTTTATTAGATCGATTTAGCAACAGTAAAGTTGATCGATGGACTTATTGATTGATTGGTTGATTGATTGATTGGTTGATTGATTGATTTATTTATTGGTTGATTGATTGATTGGCAAAACACGTAAAAACGAAGTACTATAGTTTTTTCTTCACTTTTCAACTCCCAAACGGAGCACAGATCTTCAACAAACTTCTTCCAACTCTTCCTTTCTCCTTTCATCCCTTCCAATTCTGTCCATGTTTTACCTATACTTTTCATACCAGTCTCCAGCTCTCTTCTTCAGGTATGTCTAATCCTTCCCATATTCCTCTTTCCCTGAGGGTTCTAAAACATTACCTGTACTATAGTTTCCCAAAGTACAAAAACAATATACTGCGACGTTTCGATCAAAGGCCTTTATCAAACAAAGGATACAACAGAAGCGAAGAATATATACAGTCAAACACAAATCTCTAACAGCCTTAAAATGACAATATGTGACTCAAAACGAAAAATGAAATCAATATTAATTGATTGATTGATTGATTGATTGACATAAACACCATTAAAAAAAAAGCATGTGTTCTCAGATCTCTTTATTGCACAGGAAAATCTTGGCATCAGTGCACAATCTCCGTAGCACCGCTATGCTTCCCGATGTAGTTTTAAAGATGATGAATATTTTTGTCGAAATTTCATTTTGATCTGTTAAATCAATAATCTGTAGACTTCTCTTCAGCCTACTCTTAACCTCATGGGATGTAAATTTTACCGCAAGACAATGACGCACTGAAAGGTACTAGTACCATCAAGTCGTAGCATGCCCATTGCAGAACTTTGATTTCATCACAGCCCGCATGGAAAAACTCTATGTCTCTTGCAAGTTATCAAGCCATCCTCCAGGGATTGTCCAAATTTACCGCTTACCGCAGTCTGAACACAGCCGTTCGTTGGCAATTTTAAACTGGAAGTCAAGAAATGGATCTTAACTCATTTCGCACTAACTGCCGCAGGGTGCGCCAAGATTGTCTATTAAAATAACCCAACTGTCGCACATAGCGCTCTGCATTGTTTCCTGAAAAATTAATGCTAAATTTACATTAACGCATTCTGATCCAATTTCCGACATATCTCCAGTGGTTCGATACGAAGTTTGATAAGTTTGTTAATTGGATGAAATTTAGATATTTTTCAAGCTGAAAAATGTGAACAAAAATTACTTTTGCCACCTCGTGTTTTTCAATTCGGTATTCTTCTTTTTTTCTTCTTCTTCTCTTCTTTTTCTCTTATTCTTCTCTTCTTCTTCTTCTCTACCACCATCTTGTGGATGCTTGTTACAAGGCCCTTTTAAAGATGTTATTCATTTTATAAGGCTGTTCTTGATGCCGCCGCTCCATTTTTTGCATGGTCTTCCTCTTGCTTTGTGCACGTTATACCCTTTTCAGTGTGGCTCTCTGTGATAGACAATATCAGGTCATTCTTTTCAGGTGTCCAAACCATTTAATCTGTTGTTCTTTTACTCGATTCACATCCAGTCTTCTTCTGATTTCTTCATTTCTAATTTTGTCTCTCTTATTGTCGCACTTGCAGCTCTTCTTCTTCTTCTTCTTCTGCTAACATTCTTCACGGCCAATTTGATCATTCTTATTGTGATGTATAATTGGTCCACTGGCAAGAACGGAGTGATCTACGTCGGGACGATTGTGCGCCCATGGTGACTAGGCCCGCCCGTCCGTTTTCAGCCAGCTTTTGATTTACTAGGGTGAGCTTTTCCTAGGTACGATCCTTTCGGATCTACGCCTTTTCGATCAACTTTGCCGTATATTTGGGCTTTGTGATCTACGCCAAGACAGTGAGTTACGCTGCTTTACCCGTTCTGACTGAGAAATATTTCTCGGGCTTGTCAGCTTGTCCTCGGACGGCGTCTTACTCGTATAAAACACCGTGTAAAGTATCGGCCTTCGCCAATGTTCAGGACCCGGGCTTCCTGTTTGAGCCGTAAATTGTCGGCCTTGCTTTACCGTACATTTTGAGTTTGATCCGGGGAAGGAACATTCTCAGCCTTTTCTAGACGCGTATCGGTGCGTGGCAATTTGCAATTTACCTCGAAAGCACTGGCATGGGGCCGAGTACAAGCAATGTAGAGGGTCGTTTCAGTGGGCACTATAAGCGTAACTGAGGATTTTGCGCTCGCCGCCATCACCCGCCCCAGTTATTCCGGGGATGTTAGTTACGACTGCAATCGAACCTTGCCCAGTTGCCCCAAGGCTGGCAGTTCCGTTAGGCATCACCAACCTCAGTTCTTCCGGGGATGTTAATTTTAATCGCACAGTACCTTGCACGGTTTTCCCAGGGCGGGTAGTTTCGTTATGCACTAAACGCAACTTGTTCTTTTGCGCTCGGCAAACCTTGCCCAGTACATGTATCTGCACCAGGCTACCAATGCGGGGTCAGCTGCAATCTTCTCTCGCACCAACACGAGGGTAGACTTTCATTCGTTACGGTCCTGTCTTATTTATTCTTGCCGACGGGCTGGCAATGTTTGCCCCTCCTCAGGGCTTCGAGCATCGCCCTACGTGGGCATACGTTTGGTCACTGGATGCACCTCTCGTCCATGTCTGAGTCGTTTCGTTGCTGTTTCTTTGCGTTCACGGACTTGGGCAATATCTTGTTGGACATCGGTCAGGAGAATTGTGCATTTTATTTGTATGTATCTTTATCGTATTTCCGTAATTGCACTGCTACCACTACCAGTAGTTTCCTCTCCCGATCCCTGCCCCTCTTAGCCAGACCAGAACCAGAGTCTGTTTCCAGGGTCACCGCGTGGAGGTTAGGGGCAGGGTCTTGTCTAGCGCGCCCTCGCTAACCCTGGCTCATGTTACCACCATGACCTCATGAGCCTTTGACCCCGCAGCTCTTCTAAGGTACCTCATCTCAGTCGTTATGATTTCCACTCATTATCTGTTGTTATTGGCCATGTTTGGCACTGGTAACATAATGTTGGCCAGAAAGTGATCTGTTGTTATTGGCCATGTTTGGCACTGGTAACATAATGTGGGGCCAGAAAGTGATCTGTTGTTATTGGCCATGTTTGGCACTGGTAACATAATGTTGGCCAGAAAGTGATCTGTTGTTATTGGCCATGTTTGGCACTGGTAACATAATGTGGGGCCAGAAAGTGATCTGTTGTTATTGGCCATGTTTGGCACTGGTAACATAATGTTGGCCAGAAAGTGATCTGTTGTTATTGGCCATGTTTGGCACTGGTAACATAATGTTGGCCAGAAAGTGATCTGTTGTTATTGGCCATGTTTGGCACTGGTAACATAATGTGGGGCCAGAAAGTGATCTGTTGTTATTGGCCATGTTTGGCACTGGTAACATAATGTGGGGCCAGAAAGTGATCTGTTGTTATTGGCCATGTTTGGCACTGGTAACATAATGTTGGCCAGAAAGTGATCTGTTGTTATTGGCCATGTTTGGCACTGGTAACATAATGTGGGGCCAGAAAGTGATCTGTTGTTATTGGCCATGTTTGGCACTGGTAACATAATGTTGGCCAGAAAGTGATCTGTTGTTATTGGCCATGTTTGGCACTGGTAACATAATGTGGGGCCAGAAAGTGATCTGTTGTTATTGACCATGTTTGGCACTGGTAACATAATGTTGGGCCAGAAAGTGATCTGTTGTTATTGGCCATGTTTGGCACTGGTAACATAATGTTGGCCAGAAAGTGATCTGTTGTTATTGGCCATGTTTGGCACTGGTAACATAATGTTGGGCCAGAAAGTGATCAATTGTTATTGGCCATGTTTGGCACTGGTAACATAATGTTGGCCAGAAAGTGATCTGTTGTTATTGGCCATGTTTGGCACTGGTAACATAATGTGGGGCCAGAAATTGTTCGTATAAGGGGACAGCTCTTCTCTCTCGCGATCCCGGTCTAGACTGATGAACCAACTTTTATCATGAATTTTACCGTGTTTTTAAGGGACTCCATACAGCTTCTCGCGAAGCTCTGTGTTATGGGGTCATGTTTCTTTTCTTATACCTTTTATCAGTTGACAATCTTATAGTACATGCTCTGCCGTCATGTCCGCCTTTTTGCAGGGGCACAGGCTAGTTGTGCCAATTTTAAATGTGTTAAACATGTGGGCGCGGAGCTTGTTGTGGCCGGTACGGAGGTGGAGTGTGGCAACTTGTTCACTACGAAACAGACCATAGTACCCGTCGCTGTTGGTATACTGAGGATGGTCTTTTGTCCATTTGTTTTTATAGTGCCAGCCGATGGTTGTTCTGGCTTCCTCATAACTGATCTCGAAATCAGTCTGAGGTAGTCGCCTGCCTTCTTTAGCTAGCTTGTCGGCGTGTTCATTTCCGCTTATGTTGCAGTGTGATGGGATTCACTGAATGACGGTGCGTTTGAGTCCGTACACTAGTGCATCGAGGATCGCTTTCAGCTCATTGAGCTCTATTTTGCCTGCGCTTTTGAGTGCCGTGATGACCGATAGAGCATCGGTGAATATCACAACTTTGTTGCGAGCGGTGCCTCTTCTCTCTAGGATCATTTCGGCAGCTGTTCTTATTGCCTCTGCCCGGTAGTTATTTGAGTATTTACCTGTGGCAATCGTTTTTGTGACCGTCACTTTCTTTGAGAGTTTAAGCACTATTTCTCCTCCGCCATCGCTGATTGCGTTCCTTGCCGATCCATCAGTATACACGTGTGTCCACTTATTTTCAGGGCATTCGGTCGCTATACATTTTTCTGTGGACGCTCTTCTTTCGAAGTTTTCTTGCGGACAGTTCTTCTAAGGCACCTCATCTCAGTCGTTATGATTTCCACTCATTATCTGCTACTAGTGGCTCCGTTTGGCATTGGTAACGTAATATTGGCCAGAAATTGTTCTTATAATGGGACAGCTCTAAGGTACCTCAACTCAGTCGTTATGATTTCCGCTCATTAGCTGCTGTTACTGGCTCCGTTTGGCACTAGTAACCTAGTGTTGGCTAGAAAATTGTTCTGATAATGGGACAACTCTAAGGTACCTCATCTCCGTCGTTATAACTTTCCGCTTATTAGCTGATACTAGTGGCTACGTTTGACACTAGTAACGTAGTGTTGGGTAGAAAATTGTTCTAATAAAATGTATTATTCGCTAGTGAATATGTTAAAATAAAGTACACAGCACAACAAATATACTTAACCATCATCAGATGTCACAGCGTAAACAAGAAGAGACTGAACCCAGACAAGAATGATGAGTTTGTCAAACAACTGGGACACATCAAGCTCCATCTGTCAATCTTCTTCCCTGCCAGGAATCGTCCCTTTATCAATTCATTCTGGTTATATATCATAAATATTATTTTAAAAAACGAGATTATACTATAAACGAAACAAACACGTCACCATGAACACAGAAAAAGCAATGTTCAACACAATCTTTCTCCCCACATTATGTTACCAGTATCAGAGCCGGACACTGACAACAAATGATAGAAGAAAACTAGTCACGACAGAGATGAAGTGTCTACGCAGAATGCTGGGTGTAACAAGAAGAGACCGGTTGAGAAATGAAGACATCAGGAAAAAGTGGGTACAACATCAGTACTAGACTTCATCAAGAAACAACAAATTAAATGGTTCGGCCACGTAAGCAGATTACCAACAGACAGTACACATCAAATAGCAATGCTGCTCCGATACAATGGGTACAAAGCAAAAGGCCGGCCACGCAAAAGATAGACCTCAGAGATAACAGAGGCGACAAAAGACACTATCTACGAAGCGCATACAAGGGCCCGTTTTAGAAATCTCTTCTTGACCTGACGCTGTGAGGCAAACAGGATTCGTGAAAAGAGAGAAAGAAGAAAGAAGAAACAAACCGAGAACACAAAAATAGATTAAACTTATATTTTTTCGCAATTATTCAACCACAATTAAAAAAATAAAATCACAAATGTGTAACTTTTATTCTGTTCAAATGGTGGTATCACGTTTATAATTCTATATTGTCAGTATTTTTTGGTCACGTTTCACATTCCACGTTGTCAGTGTTGCTAATTATAACTTCAACATATTATTTTGCACCGATTATTTCTACACATAAAATAGTGGGTTCATTGTGCGTGGAAGATGAAACATGTTGGTGGTGGTGGTGTGCAAAGTTGGTGGTGGTGGTGTGCAAAGTTGGTGGTGGTGGTGTGCAAAGTTGGTGGTGGTGGTACGCAAAGGAATTAAAAAATGGTATATTTTAGTCTTGCACATTTTGAAACGACTAAATTAATGTCACGTTTTTTTATAGAGGATTTAAAAAAAAAATGTAATGATTCATTCTGCTGTGTTTATGTTGGCAATATGTAAATATGTATATATATATATATGTATGCAGACATGCAGGCACGTACGCACGCACGCACACACACACATATACCCACACCCACCCACCCACCCACCCACACACATATATATATATATCGCCGGGATATGGGGGTCTCTGTGGCTAAGTAGTTAAGCCTTTGCCTTGTAGTCCGAAGGGCGTAGAGCGTGGGTTTGAATGCAGACCAAGTTGTTGTGTTGACGAGTACATTGTTGTCAGAGACCCCAGAACGGTTGCAGGAGCTACAAAGTACGGTCTTCTTGCGGTAATCTCCGTTGGTGGCGTGCTATTTCTGCCGAGAGGGACTGAGCCATATGGTGTAAAACCCGGTGCAATGAAGACAATTCTTCAGCTTTAGACAATTTTTGTTATATCTCGGAGGTTACGCGCTCGGTTCATGTTCCAACGGTACTCAGTTTGTTCCCGGCATGAAACGATCGGAATATTTGCCCAGAGATCACCTATTATCACTGTTAATGAGATCAATTTCATAGTCCTGTCGGAGACGGACGATCAAATGTAAGTCATGTGTTTCAGTTGAGCACATAATGACACAATTGGCAGCTGGAAATTGGTAAGAATAGAAACCACTGCCCGATCAAAGTTCATTAATAAAATATTTCACAAATAAAATTCCTGTTAAAAATGCCATCATCTTTAAACTTACAGCGTGGACTCTCGCCGGTGCAAAGGAGTTCTGCGCTATCGCTGAGATCTACTTGTTTAAGAAAGAGATTGAAGCACAAAGGGTTATTCATCGAAGTGCAATTATGATGATCCTGTCAACCAATCAATCAATAATATATACTTCAGAAGGCGGTTCACTTATTCTCTCCCCCGCCCCATCGCCCAAGTACACAAAACACACACACACTCTCTCACACACACACATACACACACACACGCGCGCACACACATAAAACCACTTGCACTCACACACACAAACATAAAACCACACATACACACTCACACACACATACGCTAACACATACATACACTCACACTCACACACACTCACACACATACACTCACACACATACACTCACACACATACACTCACACACATGCACTCACACACATACACTCACACACATGCACTCACACACATACACTCACACTCACACACATACACTCACACACATACACACACACATGTACTCACATACATACACTCCCACTCACAAATACAAATACACTCACACACACACATACACTCTCACACACACATACACTCCACACACACTACACTCTCACACACACATACACTCTCACACACACACATACACTCTCACACACACATACACTCTCACACACACATACACTCACACATACACTCACACACATACACTCTCACACATATACACTCTCACACACATACACTCACACACACATACACTCACACACATACACTCACACACATACCCTCTCACACACACATACACTCACATACACTCACACGTACATATACTCCCACATACACTCACACACATACACTCACACATACCCATACACTTACACACGTACACTCACACATACATACACTCCCACATACAGTCACACACATACCCACACCCACATATACTCACACGCAAACACATACACTCACACACACAGATACACTCACACACACACACACCGGCGACCTACTTATACATGTGTGTGTTCACATCCAACATTTCCTGTACTCGATGGCCAACATTTTCTTCTTCTTTCGTCTCTTGTTCGCATGATGCTCCAGGTCCAGCTCTTGATGTTTCCTTCCTCATTCAGCAACGTCTTCCTCTTGTTCGCATGATGCTCCAGGTTCAGCTCTTGATGTTTCCTTCCTCATTCAGCAACGTCTTCCTCTTGTTCACACGATGCTCCAGGTCCAGCTCTTGATGTTTCCTTCCTCATTCAGCAACGTCTTCCTCTTGTTCACATGATGCTCCAGCTCTTGATGTTTCCTTCCTCATTCAGCAACGTCTTCCTCTTGTTCACACGATGCTCCAGGTCCAGCTCTTGATGTTTCCTTCCTCATTCAGCAACGTCTTCCTCTTGTTCACACGATGCTCCAGGTCCAGCTCTTGATGTTTCCTTCCTCATTCAGCAACGTCTTCCTCTTGTTCACACGATGCTCCAGGTCCAGCTCTTGATGTTTCCTTCCTCATTCAGCAACGTCTTCCTCTTTTTCACACGATGCTCCAGGTCCAGCTCTTGATGTTTCCTTCCTCATTCAGCAACGTCTTCCTCTTGTTCACATGATGCTCCAGCTCTTGATGTTTCCTTCCTCATTCAGCAACGTCTTCCTCGTGCTCGCTTTCCCTCAAACTTTTCTTCCATATTTCACGGAATACTACTTTTGAAAACATTTCTTCAAAGAATATGAATTCCTTTCAAACAAAAGCCCTCAATTAATTGTTCCCTATTGGAAACCAAATTAAACAATGTTTTTTTAATAGTTCCTTTTTCTTTTTGCGCAACTAGATGTGTGTGTGTGTGTGTGTGAGAGAGAGAGAGAGGTGTGGGAGAGAGGTATGTGTGTGTATGTATGTGTCTGAAAGAGATAAATCTGTGTGTATGCGTATGTGTGTGAGAGAGAGCGATGTGTATGTGTGTGGGAGATGTGTGTATGTGTGTGTGTGTGTATCTGAAATAGATAAATGTGTGTGTATGTGTGTGAGAGAGATACATGTGTGTGTGTGTGTGTATGTGTGTGAGATACGTGTGTGTGAGGAGAGTCAAGTGTGTGTATGGAAGATAGGTAAGTGTGTGTGAGGATGAGAGATACAAGTGTGTGTGTGTATGTGTGTGTGAGATACGTGTGTGTGAGGATGAGAGATACAAGTGTGTATGTGTGTGTGTGGGAAGAAGCATGTGTAGGGGGAGAGATATAAGTGTGTGTGTGTGTGTGTATGTGTGGGAGAAGCATGTGTGGGGACCGAAACAAGTACGTGTGTATGTGAGAGACAAGTGTATGTTTGGGTGACAGAAACAAGTACGTGGGTGGGTGTATGAGAGAGAGAGAGAGAGAGATAGAGAGAGTGAGAGAGATAGAGATAGTGAGAGAGAGATAGAGAGAGTGAGAGAGACATAGAGAGTGAGAGAGAGTGAGAGAGAGAGAGATAGAGAGAGTGAAAGAGATAGAGAGATAGAGAGAGAGATAGAGAGAGTGAGAGAGAGATAGAGTGAGAGAGATAGAGAGAGTGAGAGAGATATTCTGTTAGTAAAGAACATAGATTCCCAAACTTTTTTCAGCCCACCCGACTTTGCACGACATAAACTTTGTAAACACTCGAGACACTAAATTATAATTTCTCATGGAATAAAACAAACATTTATAAGATGGTAAACGCCACGCAGATAAATATGATCAATCTATAAGCGATATATAGACAGTGGGTAGACAGAAGTAACAGATAAAAGGCAGAGAGTGGGTAGACAGAAGTTAACAGCTAAAGGACAGAGAGTGGGTAGACAGAAGTTAACAGCTAAAGGACAGAGAGTGGGTAGGGAGAAGTTAACAGCTAAAGGACAGAGAGTGGGTAGACAGAAGTAACAGATAAAAGGCAGAGTGTGGGTAGGCAGAAGTTAACAGATAAAAGGCAGAGAGTGGGTAGGCAGAAGTAACAGATAAAGGACAGAGAATGGGTAGACAGAAGTTAACAGCTAAAGGACATAGAGTGCTTCTGGGATGTAAGTGATATCAGTCATTTCTATAAGTTGCAGACGTCGATTTAAACATATACTTGGCTGTTCGTAAGGAAGATAATGTGTATGTTGTCAGACAGGTTGATGTGTAAAATATTCACGTCAGATATCTTTAGTCATTTTCCAACTCTCGCTGGCATATGTTAGGATTGATACAACATTTGAATTGAAAATTTGCAATTTAGTTTTAATACTATATAACTTGCAGTTCCATATTTTATTAAAACTTTTAAAAGCTGATGTTGCTTTGCCAATTCGTATCATAATTTCTTTTGTGTATATATGTGTGTGTATGTGTGTGTGTGTGTGTATGTCTGTGTAAACTATTACACACGTAGTTTATCCATATGTAAAATATTACACACGTAGTTTATCCATATGTAAACTATTACACACGTAGTTTAACCATATGTAAACTATTACACACGTAGTTTATCTGTATGTAAACTATTACACACGTATTTTATCCATATGTAAACTATTACACACGTAGTTTATCCATATGTAAACTATTACACACGTAGTTTATCCGTATGTTAACTATTACACACGTAGTTTATCCATATGTTAACTATTACACACGTAGTTTATCCATATGTTAACTATTACATACGTAGTTTATCCATATGTTAACTATTACACACGTAGTTTATCTGTATGTTAACTATTTCTAAAATTTCCCGTAACCTTTTCAGACTTTAGGGTATGAAGTCACTTCACTTTTCTAAGTGTTCATTGTTCAATGTGCAGGAGGTAGGAGGGCCAATTCCTTTCCTTCCAGTGTGGAACGTCGAGTGTGTGATCGAACATACGACTCTCTTGTGATCTCGTCGATAAGTGAACGCTTATGCATTACGCTAATCCGTCCCACGAATGCAAACTGTTGCACACGTACACATATGATTTACACACGTACACATATGATTTACACACGTACACATATGATTTACACACGTACACATATGATTTACACACGTACACATATGATTTACACACGTACACATATGATTTACCCCGTACACATATGAATTACACACGTACACATATGAATTACATAAGTACACATATGATTTACACACGTACACATATGATTTACACACGTACACATATGATTTACACACGTACACATATGATTTACACACGTACACATATGATTTACACACGTAATCATATGATTTACACACGTACACATATGATTTACACACGTACACATATGAATTAATACATTCGTGTGTAAACTGTGCTATGTGAAATTGTCCAAGTCGTGGGCAGGGGTTGGGGGAGGGAGGGATGTCTGTTTGTCTCTCTATCTGTCTATCTCTATATCTGTATCTCCGTCTGGCTGTCTATCTGTCTGTCTATCTATATATATATTTGTCTGTCTGTCTGTCTGTCAATCTCTATATCTGTCGGACTGGCTGTCTATCTGTATATGTCTCTCTATCTGTATATGTCTGTCTATCCGTATATCTGTCGATCTGTCAATCTAATTATCTGTCTGTCTGCAATCTTTCTTCTTCTTCTAGAAATATTTATGTATCATTAAGTTGTACATAACAAAAATTTATTTAACAAGCAACTTTGCCATCGTTCAAACGTCTACCTTCAAGAAATCAATGTGGGAACACAGCAGCCTCGGGCAGAGCGCGTCTAGAATTGCAGGCAGATTTAAAAGTGGCATTATCTGCCTCTGACAATGGAAACTCTCAGGCTCGCACTACACACACACACACGCGCGCGCGCGCACACACACATACATACTTACACACGCACACGTATGTATATCAATATTATTTTGATAAGAAATATTTCAATTGTCTAACAATGCTATTTTATTTTGTCTTTCTCACACACATTATTTCTCACACACATTATTTCTCACACACATTATATCTCACACACATTATATCTCACACACATTATATCTCACACACATTATATCTCACACACATTATATCTCACACACATTATATCTCACACACATTATATCTCACACACATTATATCTCACACACATTATTTCTCACTTTTGTAAGTCGACAAGATCTTGGATTATTTTCTGAGCTATTTCTGTCTTCTTTCTTCCTGCCATATTGTTTTTGTTTTTGCATGTAGTAGTTGACTGCGATAGCAATGTAGCAGTCGACAGAGATAGCGATATATAAGAATCGTTCATCTCGGCAAATCCATTTAAAATTGGATACCCGAGGGGCAGAGTGAGGAGTGTATATAACCAGCGAGCCATGGGAACCATCAGTATGCATACTCTTCGATATCTGGGGGGGGAGACTGAGCACTTATGGGTCTTCCGGAGTGGAATGACGTTAATCACCAATAACCAATAACCAATAACCAATAACCAATAACCAATCACCAATAAACAATAACCAATAACCAATAACCAATCACCAATAACCAATAACCAATCACCAATAACCAATAACCAATAACCAATAACCAATAACCAATCACCAATAACGTTTTAAAAAGACACTGACTTTTGAAATCGGAATTGGCGTCCCTTTTCGTTTCCTACTTACTTAGCCAGACTGCAGCGAAGCAGCACGTTTAAAGGGGGTCTCAGCTTGGAGTTAGGTTATGGTATTGGTCAGCTTTAGTACGCTGAGTTACATTCACACACACACACACACACATACACACATATATATACACACACACACACACAAACACATATGCAAATATCCTATTTTTCGATTTGTCGAAAATAATTGCTAATAAACTTCTCTTTGTGATGTTGTGCGCATGTTAGTTGCTGTGTCGTTGTGATGTTGTGCGTATGTTAGCTGTTGTGTCGTTGTGATGTTGTGCGCATGTTAGTTGCTGTTTCGTTGTGATGTTGTAAGAATGTTAGTTGCTGTTTCGTTGTGTAGTTGTTGTGTCGTTGTGGTATTGTGCGCATGTTAGTTGTTGTGTCGTTGTGATGTTGTGAGAATGTTAGTTGTTGTGTCGTTGTGATGTTGTGAGAATGTTAGTTGTGTCGTTGTGATGTTGTGAGCATGTTAGTTGTTGTGTCGTTGTGATGTTGTGCGCATGTTAGTTGTTGTGTCGTTGTGATGTTGTGAGAATGTTAGTTGTTGTGTCGTTGTGATGTTGCAAGAATGTTAGTTGTTGTGTCGTTGTGATGTTGTGAGAATGTTAGTTGTTGTTTCGTTGTGATGTTGTGTTACATACAAGCTACCATACTACCATCTTGTTCTACCCAACCCTTACAGTGATTCTGACGGAAATATATAAATATATCACTTTGAAGTGGGAGGTAAAAAGGTTCAAGAAAGAGAAAAAACGTCATAGTGAAACCCTATAACAAAGTTTACTGAGAAAAGTGAGAGACATTGGACTAGCTTCCATGGGAGAGTTTGAACGAGTTGCCCATGACTCTTATTATTCTTCATAACTAAGGAGACATAGGTTCCTCTACCAAAGACCTTCAAGTCCGCCTATCCAAGGCCATCTTTTCCAGATCTCTCCTCTCACACCATTTTCTTCCATTCTGTTCCCTTTCTTCTTCCTCGGCTTCTTCTTCTTCCTCGGCTTCTTCTTCTTCCTCGGCTTCTTCTTCCTCTGGTTCTTCTTCTTCCTCGGCTTCTTCTTCTTCCTCTGATTCTTCTTCTTCCTCGGCTTCTTCTTCTTCCTCGGCTTCTTCTTCTTCCTCGGCTTCTTCTTCTTCCTCTGGTTCTTCTTCTTCCTCGGGTTCTCCTTCTTCCTCTGGTTCTTCTTCTTCCTCGGCTTCTTCTTCTTCCTCTGGTTCTTCTTCTTCCTCGGCTTCTTCTTCTTCCTCTGGTTCTTCTTCTTCCTCGGCTTCTTCTTCTTCCTCTGGTTCTTCTTCTTCCTCTGGTTCTTTCTTCTTCCTCTGGTTCTTCTTCTTCCTCGGCTTCTTCTTCTTCTCTCGGCTTCTTCTTCTTCCTCGGCTTCTTCTTCTTCCTCGGCTTCTTCTTCTTCCTCTGGTTCTTCTTCTTCCTCTTCTCTTCTTCTTCCTCTGGTTCTTCTTCTTCCTCGGCTTCTTCTTCTTCCTCTGATTCTTCTTCTTCCTCGGCTTCTTCTTCTTCCTCGGCTTCTTCTTCTTCCTCGGCTTCTTCTTCTTCTTCCTCGGCTTCTTCTTCTTCCTCGGCTTCTTCTTCTTCCTCTGGTTCTTCTTCTTCCTCGGCTTCTTCTTCTTCCTCTGGTTCTTCTTCTTCCTCTGCTTCTTCTTCTTCCTCTGGTTCTTCTTCTTCCTCTGGTTCTTCTTCTTCCTCTGGTTCTTCTTCTTCCTCGGCCTCTTCTTCTTCCTCGGCTTCTTCTTCTTCCTCGGCTTCTTCTTCTTCCTCGTCTTCTTCTTCTTCCTCTGGTTCTTCTTCTTCCTCTGGTTCTTCTTCTTCCTCTGATTCTTCTTCTTCCTCGGCTTCTTCTTCTTCCTCGGCTTCTCTTCTTCCTCGGCTTCTTCTTCTTCCTCTGGTTCTTCTTCTTCCTCGGGTTCTCCTTCTTCCTCTGGTTCTTCTTCTTCCTCGGCTTCTTCTTCTTCCTCTGGTTCTTCTTCTTCCTCGGCTTCTTCTTCTTCCTCTGGTTCTTCTTCTTCCTCGGCTTCTTCTTCTTCCTCTGGTTCTTCTTCTTCCTCTGGTTCTTCTTCTTCCTCTGGTTCTTCTTCTTCCTCGGCCTCTTCTTCTTCCTCGGCTTCTTCTTCCTCGGCTTCTTCTTCTTCCTCGGCTTCTTCTTCTTCCTCTGGTTCTTCTTCTTCCTCTGGTTCTTCTTCTTCCTCGGTTCTTCTTCTTCCTCGGCTTCTTCTTCTTCCTCTGGTTTTCTTCTTCCTCCTTCTTCTTCTTCCTCGGTTCTTCTTCTTCCTCTGGTTCTTCTTCTTTCCCCGGCTCTTCTTCTTCCTCTGGTTCTTCTTCTTCCTCTGGTTCTTCTTCTTCCTCGGCTTCTTCTTCTTCCTCTGGTTCTTCTTCTTCCTCGGGTTCTTCTTCTTCCTCTGGTTCTTCTTCTTCCTCGGCTTCTTCTTCTTCCTCTGGTTCTTCTTCTTCCTCGGCTTCTTCATCTTCCTCTGGTTCTTCTTCTTCCTGGGGTCGCCGAGCTATGAATGTTCTTGGTTGTGGTTTCGGTAGCTATCTGGTCTATTTTAACGAGGTACGGCAGCTGTGGTCTTTACGGGGTGCGGCAGCTTTGTAGCCACGATCAACCTCCTTAGTCACCTCTTACGACATACGTGGCAGGTAACAGGGTACTATTTTTACACTTGCCCAGGATAGAGCGTAATAAAGAAATTGCAGAGCTTAGGTAACGTATAACGGTACAAGAGGAATAGAATATATATATATTTATTATCAGATGTTGATTATTCGCCTAAGACGGCGCATGTGCAAGGTGGAAAGGCGATGGTCTTGTCTGGCATATGTTGTCCACGTCTTAGTGTGTCTATCCGTGCACTGACATGGAACAGTTTGGGAAAGAGAAAGAAGAAATGTCAGTAAATAGCTCACACAAAATACAACTGTTTATATTAGACCAGGTCATGATAGACAATGTTATGACAGGTGAGGGTCATTTAGTGCAGATTCATTAGTAGTCGCGAATAAAGAAAACACCTGTATTATAACATTAGCTACAGGTAATTAACACCTGGTCGTAGTTGTCAGGTAAGAATAAACAAATGAAAATTCACACAGATTCTAAGCATCTTTTTTAATAATATGGGAAACATGTTGTAGATTACACATTCTTCTTCTTCTTCTCTCTTCACCCCTAGGGAGGCATACGTCCACAACCACAGTTTTCCTGCCCGCTCATCCAAGACCATCTTGTCCAGATCTCTCCGTTCTCTCCCCATTTTCTTGCATTCCGTCCCTCTCCTTGCGGAGTCCTGCTTCTTCCTCGGGCGGCGAGCTATGCATTTTCTTGGTTGGGGTTTCTGTAGCTAACTAATGTTTTTTTTCCATGTGGTGTAGCTAGCCCCATGCCCAACTTTCTTATTTGCCTCTTACGACATGCGTGGCAGGTAACGGTGGTACTATTCTTTACACACCTAATTTTGTCCCCAGTAACCGCTCGGGCAGCTGCACATTCATATTTGTAATTTATTTGAAATTTTTTTAATGAGCTTTGGCGCAGTCAAGTAGTTCAAGTAGTAACATGTCCCTTTGCGGAACGACGCGTTTATCCCAACCAGCTTGAAAAACTCTTGTCTCTGGCAAATTTTCTCGCGACTTCCAGCGTGATGTTCACATTTTATTTGATATTCTGTGGCCACCTTCATCTTGGTCGTCCCCTGCATCGTATTTCAGAAACCATGCCTTCCATTACCGGTCTCTTCAAACAACTGGGAAGTTTAACTTGGCCAAAATATTTCATCTTCCGAGACATGATGTTATTTATGAGCTAATTCTTCTCGATATTCAGGTCTTGTAGGATGTCTTTGTATTTTTCTATTCTCTGTCCAGGATGTTCTAAAAACTTTTCTGTAACACATTGTTTCAAAAGCTTCAATTTTGTTCTTTAATGTTTGTGTTTTGGTCGAGTGTTATATTGAACCAATATTTATGTATGGCAGCGAATCAGGGACAATGAACAAACAATCTTATACCCGGAGAAGGTGCTTGTATCGGCTATGCATCGAGTTCAGAAAATCACTCGCCAACAGGCCCTTACCAGCCAGCATAGGACTACTAACTTTGAAAGAGTAAAACTTATCTTAACTTTCCACCCTCATAGTTCACTGGTGAAAAATGTTTTATTCCGTCATCTGTCTATCCTTAAGTCACATCCGAGACTCGTTCTGTCTTCCCCAACTATCCTTTGGTGGGCTTACAGATGGGACAGAAGTCTTAAGGATATGTTGGTACACAGTCGCCTTGTCCAATATTCAGATTCATTTTGGCACTGTTCAGTGTGGCCGTCGGCGTTGCAACACGTGTGCTTATGTGATACAGACGCGTACTGTATCTTTTCCTTTAGCTACGTTTGTTATTAACGATGGTTTCACATGCGAGTCCCGTAATCTTATCTATGCTATTATCTGTAAGCGGTGTAACAAGGCTTATATCGGCAAGATAAGCAAGAGGCTCAGTGACCGATTCGCCCAACACTTGCGCGACATACGCCAATGCTCTGTGACCTCTGTAGCCACCCATTTCTATGAAACTGGCCATTTATGAGCTCACGATGTCCAGGTCACAGCCATCCGATCATGTTCCTCGGATGATCGCAGTCGATTTGCTCTGGAGAATCGGTTGATTTCGTTGTATGGTACCTTGCGACTATGTGGGCTCAACGTATTACATTCCTATGCTTCTTATTACTTTCTCTTCCCATGCCTTGTAATCTATATAGGCATATGCTGCATGTATTCAAGTTATATATTTAATAGATTTTTCATTATTTCTCTTCTTTTCTATTTCTAGTTTTTATGTGTGTTTTTGTGTTACATTTATTTCGTTATTCGTTTTTATTTCCAGATTTTCATTAGAAACGTTTGTATTTAGTCGTCTATTTGCTTTTTTTAAAAAAATTGTCATTCCTGTTATTCGTTTGCTTGATAAAGGCCTAGTTGGTGGAAACGTTGTTGTATTTTGTCATTGTTTTTGTAATTTGTAAAACTACAGTACTTTGTGATTACGTGTTTTACTTTGTGATTACGTGTTTTACTTTGTGATTACGTGTTTTGTGTTTAAATTGAGCACGCAAAAGAACCATTGGCAGAACCAAAACGAGAAGATCAGTCGGGAAAGCCACTGCCCGGATAATTTCATTAGAAAGATTTTATCAAATAAATTCTTATTTTGACCATCTTCTAAATTACATCTGGACCCTCGCCGGTTCTACGGAGTTCGTGCACTGCCGCTGAGATCTTCCTATGTGAGAAAGAGATCGGAACACACATGGTTACTCACCGAACGGCAACGACGATCGTCCTATCAATCAATCAATCAATCAATCAATGAAATCAGTTGGCAAGAAATGATATAATCAAGAAATATTAATTTTTGTTTTGAACATTGTGACTTGCGTTGTTGATAAATTGAACATTGTGACTTGCGTTGTTGATAAATTGAACATTGTGACTTGAGTTGTTGATAAATTGAACATTGTGACTTGCGTTGTTGATAAATTGAACATTGTGACTTGCGTTGTTGATAAATTGAACATTGTGACTTGAGTTGTTGATAAATTGAACATTGTGACTTGTGTTGTTGATAAATTGAACATTGTGACTTGCGTTGTTGATAAATTGAACATTGTGATTTGCGTTGTTGATAAATTGAACATTGTGACTTGCGTTGTTGATAAATTGAACATTGTGACTTGCGTTGTTGATAAATTGAACATTGTGACTTGCGTTGTTGATAAATTGAACATTGTGACTTGCGTTGTTGATAAATTGAACATTGTGACTTGCGTTGTTGATAAATTGAAATGAAATGACAAGATAGTTGTTGATGCGGAACTTGTCATGAAAATAATAATTCCCCTCGTACCGTTATACGTTACATAGGGTCTGCAAGTAATTTCTACATACCGCTCTTTCCTGGGCAACTAGCTCAATCTCCTCCAAGGAACTGAGACCGATATTTCTTGCCTCTCTCAGCAAAGTTCGTTTCAGGGTCTCCTTAGGTCGTCCTCTCTTTCTTGAACCCTTTGCATCCCACTTCTATGCCTGCTTTGATATTCGTTGATCATTTCTCCTCAAGGTGTGTCCAACATATCTCCATCTTCTCTTTCTTATAACAGTTATCACTAGTGGTTGACCAGACATTTCTCTGATTTCATCACTTCTCCTGAATTCGTTCCATTTTATATTCATTATTTTTCTCAGACATCTATTTTTAAATGCATTCAACTTGCTTTCTATATATTTAGTCATTTTCCAACTCTCGCTGGCATATGTTAGGATTGATACAACATTTGAATTGAAAATTCCTAATTTAGTTTTAATACTATATAACTTGCAGTTCCATATTTTATTTAGACTTTTAAAAGCTGATGTTACTTTGCCAATTGGTATCATAATTTCTTGACAAGTAATGACAAGTTTATATAATTTCGTATATAAACTTGTCATTACTATCTAAGATATATTCTTTCTCTTCGAGCGCTCCATATCGACTACTTGTTAAACCACTATTTGTGATATGTATGTGATCTAAGCCTGCCTAAGAGTGATTGTACGTTGTGCCAGTTATGCGCCCACAAGTAGGCCAGCACATCCGATTTCTGCCATGATCTTTATTTATTAGGGTAGCTTTCATAGCTCCCTACCTTTGTCGCCTCTTACGACATGCATTGCAGGTTGCAGTGGTGCTATTCTTTGCTTCACTTGCGAGCCCCTGCAACACTCAGGCGATACTAGATTATATAAAGTATACCTTACAACTGTGATATCATTTATTGTGAGTATAATTGACAAGTGAGTATAGTTAAGATGATGGTTGGACAAGTGAGTATAGTTAAGATGATGGTTGGACAATGTGTATAGTTAAGATGATGGTTGGACAAGTGAGTATAGTTTAGGGAATGGTTGGACAAGTGAGTATAGTTAAGATAATGGGTGGACAAGTGAGTATAGTTAAGATGATGGTTGGACAATGTGTATAGTTAAGATGATGGTTGGACAATGTGTGTAGTTAAGATGATGGTTGGACAATGTGTGTAGTTAAGATGATGGTTGGACAATGTGTGTAGTTAAGATGATGGTTGGACAATGTGTGTAGTTAAGATGATGGTTGGACAATGTGTGTAGTTAAGATGATGGTTGGACAATGTGTGTAGTTAAGATGATGGTTGGACAAGTGAGTATAGTTTAGGGAATGGTTGGACAATGTGTGTAGTTAAGATGATGGTTGGACAATGTGTGTAGTTAAGATGATGGTTGGACAATGTGTGTAGTTAAGATGATGGTTGGACAATATGTGTAGTTAAGATGATGGTTGGACAATGTGTGTAGTTAAGATGATGGTTGGACAAGTGAGTATAGTTAAGATGATGGTTGGACAAGTGAGTATAGTTTAGGGAATGGGTGGACAAGTGAGTATAGTTAAGATGATGGGTGGACAAGTGAGTATAGTTTAGGGAATGGTTGGACAAGTGAGTATAGTTAAGATGATGGTTGGACAATGTGTATAGTTAAGATGATGGTTGGACAAGTGAGTATAGTTTAGGGAATGGTTGGACAAGTGAGTATATTTAAGATAATGGGTGGACAAGTGAGTATAGTTAAGATGATGGTTGGACAAGTGAGTATAGTTTAGATGATGGTTGGACAAGTGAGTATAGTTAAGATGATGGTTGGACAATGTGTATAGTTAAGATGATGGTTGGACAAGTGAGTATAGTTTAGGGAATGGTTGGACAAGTGAGTATAGTTAAGATAATGGTTGGACAAGTGAGTATAGTTTAGATGATGGTTGGACAATGTGAGAATAGTTAAGATGATGGTTGGACAATGTGAGTATAGTTAAGATGATGGGTGGACAAGTGAGTATAGTTTAGGGAATGGTTGGACAAGTGAGTATAGTTAAGATGATGGGTGGACAAGTGAGTATAGTTTAGGGAATGGTTGGACAAGTGAGTATAGTTAAGGGAATGGTTGGACAAGTGAGTATAGTTTAGGGAATGGTTGGACAAGTGAGTATAGTTAAGATAATGGGTGGACAAGTGAGTATAGTTAAGATGATGGTTGGACAATGTGTATAGTTAAGATGATGGTTGGACAAGTGAGTATAGTTAAGATGATGGTTGGACAATGTGAGTATAGTTAAGATGATGGTTGGACAAGTGAGTATAGTTAAGATGATGGTTGGACAATGTGAGTATAGTTAAGATGATGGGTGGACAAGTGAGTATAGTTTAGGGAATGGTTGGACAAGTGAGTATAGTTAAGATAATGGGTGGACAAGTGAGTATAGTTTAGGGAATGGTTGGACAAGTGAGTATAGTTAAGATAATGGGTGGACAAGTGAGTATAGTTAAGATAATGGTTGGACAAGTGAGTATAGTTAAGATAATGGGTGGACAAGTGAGTATAGTTAAGATAATGGGTGGACAAGTGAGTATAGTTTAGGGAATGGTTGGACAAGTGAGTATAGCTTAGGGAATGGTTGGACAAGTGAGTATAGTTAAGATAATGGGTGGACAAGTGAGTATAGTTAAGGGGATGGGTGGACAAGTGAGTGGTTCTCACCGTGAACACTTACGCCACTTTATGGGTCTCTGTGGCTAAGCAGTTAGACCCTTGTCTTGCGTCTCGAAGGTCGTAGGTTCGATCCGGACCACGTCATTCTGCTCACGAGTGCATTTATTCCCAGAGATCTCTATGGATTGTTGCCGGAGCTACAGAGTTCTGCTTTGTGCAATACTCTCTACAGATGGTGGGCCATATTTGCGGAGAGGGACCGAGCCATATGGAATAAATCCCGGTGCAATTACATTTTCATTTCGGCTTTCGACCTTCTTACACTTAAGCCAGATCTAATCGAAAAATAACATGTTAAACTCCATCCGGTAAAACACTTTAACTAGAAAATGCAACTAACCATGAATGTTGATGAGTTAGTTGAGGGCCTATGCTCCAACTGGGATTTAAAAGGCATAAGACGAAGATTGTCACTATGAACACTAAAAGAGCATTGTTCAACACAATTTGTCTCCCAACATTATACTATCAGTGCCAAACTTGGATGATGATAATCAAACAATAGAAGAAAACTAGTCACAACAGAGATGAAGTACTTACACGGAATGCAAATACAACAGATCACAAACAGTGTTTGAAACAAGTGGTCGATAAGGAACGTTCGAAGTAAAAAGAAGAAAAAGAAATTAATATTAAACGTTTTAAAGGGTTTTAAAGCTGAAGGATTGACTTCATTGTACTGTGTTTGACCCCATATGGCTCGGTTCTTCTCTCAGTCCCTCTCTGTAGAACTGACACGCCCCTGACTCGTGAACAGAACGGTGTGATTCGGATTCAAGCCCACGACCTTCGACTCGCAAGGCAAAGGGCGTAACCACTCATCTATAGAGACCCCCGAACGTTGAACGAACAAGTTGTTATGTTCCGCCTCCGTACCGGCCATAACAGACTCCGGGCCCACATGTTCAACAAATTAAAAATTATCACAACTAGCCTGTGCCACTGTGAAAAGGCGGACATGACGGTAGATCACATTCTGCAAGACTGTTAGCAGACCTGAGAAGCGAAACCTGACCCGAAAATAACGAGTTCAATGAGAAGCTGTACGGAGGGACAGTGTCCCTAAAAACAACAGTAGAATTCATGAGAAAGTCTGGTACATCAGTCTAAGCAGGGATCGAGAGAGAGATAGAGAGAGAACGTTGTACAAAACGTTACAATATCTAAAACGTTATACTTACCGAGTATGTCGAAATCTGGTTGATGTAAGATCTACAATCTAATAGCGGTTATTTCATAAGAATATTGCTCGATATGGACACAAGATACTTAAATCTTCTTCTTCTTTGCGTTCGTTCTTTACAACCAATTTTAATCACTCTTTGTGATATGTTTGATCTTTGCCAAGAACGTGTATACGTTGCACATTGGTTTGGTAGGCCCTTGAACGCATAGACTTCTTCATGTTTAGGACACGTGCATCCGATTTCAGCCAAATCTCATTAGCCGCCTCTTACGACATGCGTGGCAGGTAACAGTGGTTATATTCTTTGCACCCTAAATTTGGGCCCCGGTAGCCACTCGGGCGGATATTTAAATTACAGTATTACATAACTGGAAATTTTCATATTGAATCATGTATTTTTCCAGGTTTATGTAATACCGTAATTTATTTGTCTTTTGTCCATCATCATCATCATCATTATCATCATCATCATCATCATCATCATCATCATTATCATCATCATCATTATCTTCATCATCATCATCATCATCATCATTATCATCATCATTATCATCATCATTATCATCATCATTATCATCATCATTATCATCATCATCATCATCATCATCATCAAATACGAGCTTGTCCTGAGCAGAACTTTAAATCGAGTTAGGACACTTCCAATATAAGAACGATTATCTTTTGTTTGGTTATGTCAGGGCGTGTTAGCATCTCATCATCATCAAGTGTCGTGCCGGTTATCATGTACTCGATCGTGGATCTCCACAAATCTCTGTCTCTGCTATTTGCTTTCATCTCAGATGTTGACTCTCTTCCTCGCCATGAAGTCATACTGTCTAATACATTCTCTCTCTCTCTCTCTGTATCTCCTTTCGATTTTACCCGTTGTCACAATGTACTCAAAGCCACTTTCTCATCACATCCCCGAAAAATGACGATTGATTCTTTCTAATATTGACAATACGTTTTCTCTTTGTCTTGACCTCATTCAACACCTCCACATTTCATCATTCTAGCAGTCCATGGGATTCTCATCATTCTTCTGTAAAACCACATCTCTGTGACCTCCAGAGATTTTTCCATCTGTTTGTTTACCGTCAATGACTCGCATACATATGTCAGTATTAAACGTTATATGGGTATATGTTGCATGTATTCAAGTTATATATTTACTAGATGTTTCATTGTTTCTTTTCCGTTCTATTTCTAGTTTTTATGTGTGTTTTTGTGTTACATTTATTTCGTTATTCGTTTTTATTCCAGATTTTCCTTAGATACGTTTGTATTTGGTCGTCCATTTGTGTTTCATTTTAATTTGTCACTCCTGTTTGTTCGTTTGCTTGATAAAGGCCTTGTTGGTCGAAACGTTGCTGTTTATCGTCACTGTTTCTGTATTTTGTAAAACTATAGTACTTTGTTTGTACGTGTTTCGCTATTTACCAAGTTTTACTGCAGTCTTCCCCCTATTTCGATATGTCAGTATTGACTCCGTATAGCACTGAATAAAATACACACATAAGAATACATTCCTTACAAACAATCTAGAGCAATTATTATATTAAAAAAACATTAACACATTACCACAGAGCACAGCACACAGCACAGCACACAACACTGCTTATATCCCAATTGATGTTTGAAATGGCTACCCGCTTTGAACACAAATACACGATATATCACTGTCTGCAGACTTCCTCTGTGTTGAAAAGTGAGTATATCTGTCTCGCGATTGTCGTCTGTGCTGTGAATGTGAAGTGTTCAAGGTTGCGACGATAAACTTATCGATTTACATTAAAAGATTCACTGCCATGAGGTCACGGCTGATGTTATATCTTGATCTGGCGGAGGAGTGAGTTGTACGCGCGGTCTTTTAACCAAGAGAAAGTAGATTCAATTCGTGACAAAGCTCAGTTTTTAATTTTCCTTTGAAAACTTGGGAGAGCTAGCTGACTGTGTTCTTACAAACGCTCGTACCCGCCTACCCAACGTGTTCGTAGCGCGTTGGACGACGGATGACAAGCCCCTGTGAGTGCGGTTCAATTCCGCGGGCTAGCATAAAAACCACAGGTTCTCCAGATTTACGGTGTTCGTGGCACCGAGCCAAAGGGTTACGATGTCCATGGCACGAGCCGAAGAGCTGAAAGCTCAAGTGCTTCTGGATCGAAAAAAAAGTTCGTCTGTAGGGCTAGGCAGTAGGTGCCGTAAGAAATACGGGTTTGTAGTTCTTCTTCTTCAAACTTTCAATATCGACTAATTGTTAATCACTCACTCTATGTGATTTGTATGTGATCCGAGCCTAAGAGCGATTGTACGTTGTGCCAGTTATACTCCTACAAGTAGGTCAGCACATCAGATTTCCAAGACGCTTTTATTTTTAGGTAACTTCCTAGGCCCCTACATCAATCACCTCTTACGACATGCCTTGTACGTTGCAGTCTTACTATTCTGTGCTCACATCCCTACCTTGTGGAGCCATCGGAATATTTTCGAGAGATCCCTGATCTCAGTGTAGGTGAGATCGAGTTCCTAGTCCTATCGGAGACGGACGATAACAAGGAGATCCCATGTTCAATTTGAGCATGTCAAAGAAACCTTGACAGTTCAAAATCGAGAAGAGCAGGCTGGAAAGCCACAGTCTGGGCAAAATTCATTAGAAAGATCAAAATTAAAATTCTTACAAAATATTTTCCCCATCTTCAACAATTACATCGGGACCCTCGCCGGTGCTACGAAGCTCGTGCACTGCCGCTGAGATCTTCCTGTGTAAGAAAGAGTTTGGAGCACACATGGTTATTCCCCGAAGTGCAATGATGACGGTCCTATCAATCAATCAATCAATCAATCAATCAATCAACCAATCAATCAATCAATCAATCAATCAAACCCTAGGGAGGCACAGGTCCGCAAACAAGCACTCCTATCCAAGGCCATCTTTTCCAGATCTTTCCACTGTCTCTCCCCACTTTTTTGCATTCCGTCTCCAACTACCGCTTCCAGGTGTCTGCAGCCCCGATTTACTTTCGGATTTCATCGGATCGTCTCATCTAGTACAGCGTTTCCCAAAGTGGGTGGTACTTCCTCCCGCCCCCAGAGGGCGCTGAAGCCTTAATTTGGGGGCGATAGTGGGTTCAGAAGAATTGGGGGTGCTCAGGCGATTAAGGGTCGGTGGCTCCTTAAAGAAAAAATTAACAATAAATATTTTTAAATAAATTATTTTCGTGATTTTGCGGTTGAATAATCATTTTAAATTTGAATTCTGCATTTTAATTCATCTTATGCCCGTCTTACACGATCCATTTGTTCATCAATTTTCTTTTTCATGCATATAATCATTTGAAAATTGACCATGTATGACAGAAATATATATAAATTTTCTATGTCAAAGTGAAATTAAAGCATATATATATATATATATATAGGGGGCTTGGAAAACTGTTCTAATGGAGAGAGAGGGGGAACACGTTATAAAGTTTATGTCGTGCAAAGTGACGGTGAGCCAAAACAAGTTTGGGAATCTATAATCTAGTAGAATCCCTTATAATCTTTCTTTTATGTCTTTTTAAATACTTGATCATAAGATTTTTTAGTTGTTGTTTACAAAAAAGGTAATTTGCCAGTACTTTTCCGCCTAGCACATTCGATTTCAACTTGATATTTATGTTCAATTTCGCTCTCACAGTTGCTTGATCGTGAAAAAGGTAGGTACACGTTAACTGTAGCTAGCTCGTATATGTATCTCTCAAATTGTATCTGGGATACGGTCGTAATTCCTCTCATCTCGAATTGATTGATTGATTGATAGGACCATCATCATTACACTTCGGTGAGTAACCATGTGTGCTCTGATATCTTTCTTACACATGAAGATCTCAGCGGCACTGCAAGAGCTCCGTAGCACCAGCGAGGGTATCGATGTAATTTAAAGATGATGAAAATATTTTAAAGAATTTTATTTTTTAATCCTTCTTATGAATTGTGCCCGGGCAGTTGTTTTCCAGCCTATTATTTTCAATTTTGAACTGCCATGTGTTTTTTTTTACTTGCTCAAAATGAACACGGGACCTACATTTTATCGTTCGTCTCCGATAGTACTGAAAACTCGATCTCCCTACACTGAGATCAGGGATTTCTGAAAAATATCCGGATGGCTCTACGAGGGAGCGAACCGATTACATTGGAACGAGAGTCGAGCATCTAACCCTTACGTCATAGACACCACCAAATTTAATTGCAACTGTCAAACGGGTTATCAATTTAAACAGTGGCCTACTTTTCATTTCCAGTCTAATACAATGTAATGTACTGTTCTTTAACTCCTTGTGAACCAAACATCACATTATGTGACTGTGGGTTGGACGCCTTTTTACAAGGAGCCAAACTAAAGGACGTTTTTAATTCTAAAAACAAATGGTTTGTAAAACATAGCTTTTTCCCTGGGCCACTAAGAGTTAATTTACTGATCAATGATCGAACGGGTTTTAGAGAGAGAGAGAGAGAGAGAGAGAGAGGAGAGAGAGAGAGGAGGGAGAGAGAGGGAGGAGAGAGAGAGGAGAGAGAGAGAGAAGAGAGAGAGTGTATGTGTGCTCTACTTTCCAAGAAGGACAACAGAAGTAATGATCACTGAGTAATATTCTCTTAGTTTTCGGTCTTTGACGACAAGATAGAAGAAGAATATGTTTTGGTTACAATAGACATCCATATCTCCTCTCCCATGAAGCCATTAGAGAGCAGCAGTTGCATAGTTGTTAGTGAACTCACTTCTTAGGCTATTGGTTCGGGTTCAATTCCACAGCAGACGTGGAATATTGTTCCGACTGTAACATCTCTCAGGTCGTCCCAGCTTCAACTGGGTACTAGGGAATGCACTGGGAAGTAAAGGTGGCCGGAGTAATGTTGATCACATAATCCATCGTGTGCTGACGGTCAATGAAAAAACACGGGCCCAACACCATATTATAGTTCGTTCCAAAATTCGTGATCACACTAAGGTTTAATTTGTACGAAATCTATCTGATGGATACAAGTAATTTTTGCATGCAGTCTTATATACCTCACGACGTTACGAATCCATGTTTAACTAATTGGTAGGTAGCTTAGTTGATGCAAAAAACATTTTTGTTATATAATTTTGCATAAGCACAACAAAATGATAATCAAAGTTTAGAATTTACAGTAATACACAAAATGGTGGTGAATGTTTGCAAAGGCGTATTCCTATTACATATTATAAAAAGAAAGGTGACATAGTGAACAAATGATACCTTCCACTTCTATAAATGAAAGTCAATGTTGCGTACATACGCCAATGACAGTCGGTAGGAAACATTGTGAACTGATTAATTCCACGGGATTCCCGATTTTGACGTGCACTTAATTGCATTTGGAACACGGAAATGCTTAGTTATAGACAAACTTGACAATCGTACTGTAAAATTTCGACAAGTATACCAGATCAACATCGCGGTAAATTTAGTAATAACATATAATAAAATTCTTACAGAACTTAAGGTTTGGGTGGGCAAAACATAATTTTGGAACGTCGTCACTGATCAATCAATCAAGTGCCATGCCTGCCGGCGTAGGCGATCATGTCTCTCCACAACTCTCTTTGCTTGGTGCATGTAATCAGTTCTGACGTCGATATTTTGTCGAACCATGATGTCAGGCCATCCAACATCTTCTCCCTCTGTCTTCCACGATCTCTCCTTCCCTGAATTTTACCTGTAGTCACCAAATGTTCTAAACCTTCTCTTCGCATTATATGCCCGAAGAACCTTGATTGTCGGATTCTTATTCTTTTGATAAGGTTTCTTTGTGTGCAGGCCTGATTTAAAACCTCCACGTTTGTTTTCTTTTCTGTCCATGGAATTCTCAACATTCTTCTGTAAAACCACATCTCTGTGGCTTCCAATGATCGTATTGATTGTTTGTTCAGTGTCCATGATTCGCTGCCATACATAAGAATTGGTTCAATATAGCATTGGAGTACTTGTTTTCGCAGTGTCATTGGTAGTGAGTTCACGCATAGTGTGTTCTTCATTTTCATAAAAGCTGCTTTCGTTTGAGCTATTCTACTCCTAATCTCTGTTGTACATCTTCCATCTGGTGTTAAGAATGTTCCTAGATACTTGAATCCTATCACTGATACCTATATAAAAATGCAAAAATCAAGAATTTCTGTCACGGGGATGATTTATATCGGTCGGTAAACATGATCACGAATTTTGGAACGAACTATACCAAATATACGTCGTGGTATAAAAATGGTTTCTTTAATTTTATGTGTTCTTCTTCTTCTTCTTCTTCTTCTCGTTCGCTGATGTTCAATGTCTACACAATGAGTCCAGTTCTCTGGATGTATGTTGTTGTGTTTGTAAGTTCATCAAAGCTCCCAAACAGTTTTCTGTTGATGTTTATCTCTGTTGTCCGGTGTCCTTTCCTTAGTTGATTTATCAGGTGACAATCTTGCAGGATGTGTTCGGCTGTCTGTAGATCAACATTATTTGGATGACAAAAAGGGAAACAATCCACATAATATTTAATAATGAAGACGAAAACCCGCAGTTATCTCTCTTTCCGATATGACAATTAAACTATTACATTATAAATAGGAAGTGTATTTACAGAGGGAGAGCCGCGGTAGCGTAGTTGTTAGTGAACTCGCTTCTCAAGGCTGGTGGTCTGGGTTCAACTCCCGCAGTGTGCGTGGAATTTTTCACGACGGTTCTCAGATCGACCCAGCCTCAACTGGGTACAAGACTCTGGGAAAGTAAAGGCGGCCGGCGTGATGCTGACCACATCACCCATCGTGTGCCGACGGTCAATGAAAAATACAGGCCTAACACTGTATTGTCCTATATACCACGAGGTATGAAACTGTTCCTTTACTTTACTTATTTACAGAGGATGAAAGACTCGTCAGAGAGATGGAAACTAGAGTCCAAAAAAGCAAATGTAATAACCTACCAACTGACGCCACTACTTAAACGTCCAAACATCTCACTGACAGCTAAACAACAGTTGATCAACAGCATCTTCATACCCACTCTATGTTACCAATGTCAAACATGGACAATGAATAAGATACATGCACAGAAAATAGCAACATGCCAAATGTGATGTCTCCGCAAAGTCACCAACAACACAAGAATCGACAGAGAAAATGTTGGAACAAGACCGTGCTTGAATTATGTAGCGAAATAGAGAATGAACTGGTTTGGTCACTTAGTAAGAATGCGAAAGGACAAAATTGCCTATGAAGCTTTCCACAACAGAATATCAGGAAGGAAGACGAGAGGAAGACCGAGGAAAAGGTGAATAGATAACGTAGTTGAATTCTGCCAGGGACTAAGAAAACCATCACACAAGTCACCAGAGAAGCGCAAGACAATATATAAAACCACGACACTGAGTTAACAGCCCGGTAACAGTGTGCTGACAAAAGCAGAGAAGCGCAAGACAAATACAGAATACCACGGCACTGGGTTAACAAACCGGTAACAGCGTGTTGACAAAAGAAAAGAAAGATCATAGATAGGTTACTTTCAAAAAGGGAAAATTGTGAAACGGTCTGGTTATTTTACCAATGTTGGGGGCTAAGGGTGTTCGATATTTCATTGTGGATGGTATACTAGATTCACTCTTCAAACTGGAGAGTTACATTTCCTGTGAGGACAATTCGTTAATCTGTCTTTCTTTGCTCCAATCCTGTTTTGCCCCACAGTGTCAGGATAAGAAGAGATTTCTAGAACGAGCCCTTGTGTGCGCTTCATAGTGTCTTTCGTCGAATCTGTTATCTCTGAGGTCCACCTTTGCGTGGCCGGCCTTTTGCTTTGTATCCACTGTATCGGAACAACATTGCTCTTTGTATCCAGTGTATCGGAACAACATTGCTCTTTGAGGTGAACTGTCTGTTGGTAATCTGCTTATGTGGCCGAAACATTTAATTTGTTGTTTCTTGATGAAGTTTAGTAATGATGTTGTACATACTTTTTCCTGATGTCTTCATTTCTCAACTGGTCTCTTCTTGTTACCCCAGCATTCTGCGTAGACACTTCATCTCTGTCGTTGCTAATTTTCTTCTATCGTTTGATGTCAGCGTCCAGGTTTGGCACTGATAGCATAATGTGGGGGAAAAGATTCATTAATCACCCGACCGAAAGTTGACACACCACAATTTTAGTAACGTGAAGCTTGTGTCTCTGTGTTGAATGTATGAGTGCTGGGACGCTAGTCCTTTCAGCAAGCTGAGACAGATCGTCTTTGAGGGAGAGACAAATGAAGTAACAGGTTGTAATGAGGTTTCCTTTCATTGATTGACTGATATGAACATCTTCACCGCACTTCGGTGAGTAATCATGTGTGCTCCGTTCCATTTCTTACACTGGAAGATACCGCAAGAGGTGACTGAGGTAGGGGCTTAAGGAAGCTACCCTAGTAGATAAAAAGTGTCGCATAAATATGATGTGCTGGCCTACTTGTAGGCGTATAACTGGAACAACGTACAATCGCTCTTAGGATCAGATCACATACAGATCATAAAGAGTGGTTTAACAATTGGTGGATATGGAGCGTTGGAAGTAGAAGAGGACTGCGCCAGGCGAGAGAGAGAGAGACAGACAGAGAGAGAGAGAGAGAGAGAGATAGAGAGACAGAGAGACAGACAGAGAGACAGACAGAGAGACAGACAGAGAGAGAGAGATAGAGAGAGACAGAGAGAAAGAGACAGAGAGAGAGATAGAGAGACAGAGAGACAGACAGAGAGAGAGACAGAGAGAGAGACATAGAGAGAGACAGAGAGAAAGAGACAGAGAGACAGAGAGAGAGACAGAGACACAGGGAGAGAGAGACAGAGGCAGAGAGAGACAGAGACAGAGAGAGAGAGAGAATTGGGGGCAAGATATGATCGTCTATGCCGGTAGACATGATACTTGAATGATTGATTGATTGATTGTGGTTAATAGTATGGATTGATTTAAAACCACACACTTTGAATGGAGGTTAAGACGACACAGCATCTGCATATGTCAATGTACTCATGTCTCATCATCATCACGTGCCGTGCCGACTAGCGTAGGCGATCATGGATCTCCACAAATCTCTGTCTTTTGGTGTTTGCTATCAACTCAGATGTTAACGCTCTACCGTGCCATGAAGTCAGGCTATCCAAAATTTTCTCTCTCTGTCTTCCCCTGTCTTGTCTACCCTCGATTTTACCGGTTGTCACAATGTGTTCTAAACCTCCCTCCTCATCACATGCCCGAAAAATGATGACTGTCTCTTTCTTATATTGATGATAATCTCTCTCGGTGTCTTGATCTCATTCAACACCTCAACATTAATCATTTTAGCAATCCATGGAATTCGCATCATTTTTCTGTAAAACCACATCTCTGTGGCCATCAGAGATTTTTCGATCTGTGTGTTTATTGTCCACGACTCGTACCTGTATGCCAATATTTGGTTCTATGTAGCACTGAATAACTCGCATTCTGATCGGGACTGACAAGGACTTGTTGCAGATAACACCATCATTGTCGGTCGCTACATTTTTAAGTTTAGTAGACTCATGTCTCTCTCCCTCTCACGTGCCCGTAGACTCATGTCTGAAAAACGTGGCATATCCTTTACAGGACGTAGCCATCAACCTCAGTAAACGAGTCTTTGATTTTCTAAGCACCACTTATACGTTCAGTAGTTTGCCATTGCTTTCTGAACGGTGAGATCTATTCTTACCTTTCGTAAAAATCCCAAGGAAACGATTTGCTTCCAAATTGCCTGAACCAGGTACGCTTGGGTGGGGATCGTGATCTTCTTCACCCTTCGCCCATAGGGAAGCATAGGTCCGCAACATAGGATTTCCAAGCCCAAGCCCATTCCAAGCCCACCGATCCAAAGCCATCCTTTCCAGATCTCTCCACTCTCTCCCCATTTTCTTGCATTCCAACTACTGTAGTATTGTTTCCCCTGTTGTAAGTCAAGCGTGTCCTGCATTTGTCCATCTGTTGTAAGTCAAGCGTGTCCTGCATTTGTCCATCTGTTGTAAGTCAAGCGTGTCCTGCATTTGTCCATCTGTTGTAAGTCAAGCGTGTCCTGCATTTGTCCATCTGTTGTAAGTCTAGCGTGTCCTGCATTTGTCCATCTGTTGTAAGTCTAGCGTGTCCTGCATTTGTCCATCTGTTGTAAGTCAAGCGTGTCCTGCATTTGTCCATCTGTTGTAAGTCTAGCGTGTCCTGCATTTGTCCATCTGTTGTAAGTCTAGCGTGTCCTGCATTTGTCCATCTGTTGTAAGTCTAGCGTGTCCTGCATTTGTCCATCTGTTGTAAGTCTAGCGTGTCCTGCATTTGTCCATCTGGTTTCGTCCAGTTCTAGGATCGCCAGTCCATATGTCATCATTTCCTGTGCCACCTGTGCTGTCTTCCCAGTTTCGAACATCGTGCGGACATTCCAGGTGCCAATCCTGGAGATCTTCCAGGTTGAAAGAAGGTGAGTCGGTAGCCAGATTTCCTTGCAGATTTCATCGGATCGCTTCATGAGTCCCTCCTTGTGGGGTCCTTCTTCTTCCTCGGGTGGCAAGCTATGAATTTCTCTGGTTGTGGTTTCTGTAGCAATCTAGTGTTTTTACGGGGTGGGGTAGCTAGCCCAACGTCCAACCAACTGTCGCCCCTTACGACATGCCTGGCAGGTAATAGTGGTTCTATTCTTTACACCCCAATTTGGGCCCGGTAACCACTCGGGCGGGTGATCAAGCTCACTACCGCTTATACTACAGATGCTCACAAGTTCTCATGTCTACTAAACTTAATCTACAGATGCTCACAAGTTCTCATGTCTACTAAACTTAATCTACAGATGCTCACAAGTTCTCATATCTACTAAACTTAATCTACAGATGCTCACAAGTTCTCATATCTACTACACTTAATCTACAGATGCTCACAAGTTCTCATGTCTACTAAACTTAATCTACAGATGCTCACAAGTTCTCATGTCTACTAAACTTAATCTACAGATGCTCACAAGTTCTCATGTCTACTAAACTTAATCTACAGATGCTCACAAGTTCTCATTTCTACTAAACTTAATCTACAGATGCTCACAAGTTCTCATGTCTACTAAACTTAATCTACAGATGCTCACAAGTTCTCATGTCTACTAAACTTAATCTACAGATGCTCACAAGTTCTCATGTCTACTAAACTTAATCTACAGATGCTCACAAGTTCTCATGTCTACTAAACTTAATCTACAGACGCTCACAAGTTCTCATATCTACTAAACTTAAAAACGTAATCACAATGATGGTAGTATTTTGATAACTGCTACAATCATGGGCGTTCGCATACCTTTTCCTGGGGATGGGAGAAGCGGGGAGGGGTTGTTGATCCAAAAGTGCACATTTGATCACGGCCAGAAGGTGGGAGCCTTCATAAAACGTAAAATGTCTCAATCAAATACACTTACGCAAACTCTGAGCAGCTCTCATTCAAAAGAATGACGACGTTTAACCGTACTGGGTCCACTCGTTGTGGCACTTCCGGGTAGGGCCCAATTATTAAAAAAAAAGAATCTCCCAAAATTTCAACACTCCAAGAACTTATCACTTTGACATCAAATTTGTAAATGAATTAAAGAAAAATAATTCATAATTTTAAACGAACATGAATCTCGTGACATATCATTTACATTACGCCACCATCAACCCCCCGTAAACGAGTCGCTGATGTTCTAGGCACCACTTATACCAGGGGTTCTCAATCTTTTTTGAAGTCGGGGTACACTTAAAGGTCTACAAAAAATTGTAGGCGCACTATACACAAAAACTGAATAAGTAAGATGCAGAAAGCAAAGAAATACAGAAATAGTTAGAAAACACTAATACCTTTATTGATCATTTAATTTCTGCCTATGAGAAACATGGGCCTGATGTGTCGTGGCCATTTTTTACCGTGGTGCCTGCTGACACCGCGTTGCCGACCCTAATCTGGGATTTCTTAGGGTTCACATAGAAATACCACCGGGCACACTGGTACGCCTGGGCACAAACTTTGAGAACCACTGACTAATACGTTTAGTAGTTTCCCATTGGTCTCTGAAATTGGTTGTTTACTAAGTGGAAACTAAGTTATTAACGGTAGTCTGAACGCAATCAAAGAAGAAGAAGATGATATCCTTCTCTATGTATGTGTTCTCTACATATCAGCATTAAGACATTTTACGACATTGATAGGCCACCATCTGTCGCTACTGCATGTGATACCGCTTTTAGGGCAGGGTAGAACAGGCGGGGTGGGGGGACATGGGCCTGAGGAATGTAATAGTCGCATGACTAGTTCAGTCACCGCGAAACAGTTACGGTCATGATTTTACTTTATGCCCCGACATTAAAAAATCATTGACCTTATCGTATATTGAACATGGGTTTCCCGCATTGGAAACCTCTTCTAATCAATTCGGTCAGACGCTCCTCGGGGCATCCTCAAAAATAAAATAAAGATGCTCATTGTTCTCACAGGGGTATCAGTGTTACCGTCGAATCTTTGATTTCTTTGTTTGTTTTATATGTAGAGGTTTAAAACCTCTTTAAGCTGAGTGAGACACGCATCTGTCTATCTAAAAATGAGTCTTTCTTTGGTGACATCAGAGCGTGTACGCCAAGAAAGAAACTAACTCCTTGCGGACAATCCATCTGATGTTTCCATTTATAGAAGTCACATCTACAAAATATAAGCAAATGAAAAAACAAGTTATTGCTAACTAGGTCAGGACATTCTGCAAAATAGCGACAACATCGCTGAGTTGGTAATCATGAGTACCACAATTCCTAGCGCCGTGCCGTGTCTGACACACACACAGTGCGTGTAACAATCAGCTTGCGAGTAGTGATGCATGAAGTGTACACATTCTGCAATTGAGGACGTGAACTGCTTGTTTTTCTATTAAGATTAAATAGGATACACTAAGAGAACCATAGGACTGCAGAATGTCAGAAAGACGAAGTAAGAAGGAGAAAGAAATTGTTAATGAACTGGAAAATCACTTACGAGGTAAGATGCATGCATGTATTGTAAATGTTGAGAACACGTTTAATTTGTCTAATGTTAGGCGCCTTATTTGACTCACTGAAGTCACTGTAAAGCTGTGCTGTGCGTGCGTTACAACCTCTCGCTAGCAAGTCAAACATGTTAGCGGTTTACTCACACGATGGGATGGGATGTCGTGTTATGCATATATTTTGTAAATTGTTGTAAATCATTGAGAACAAATATTGATTATTATTCCAGTTTCAGAATGTAAATATATATTATATATGTCCAGATAAAGCTGCTCTCTTCTATAATAATGGTTCGACATTAATTATATTATTCATTGTATGAAGATTGGGCGGTGATGTACGGATAATTTTTGTCGGAGTCATTATACAATCGATTGAATGAAATCTCGAAACATCTTGAAGCTGTATCGCATTAATTATGGCTTAATTATATTCGTTATCAATAGCAACATCCTTATCGTTATTGTTAAATGGCTTACAATGCAGGGGCAGTTTTCGAAAACTGAAATCTCTCTTGTTGTACTTGGCAAACCTAGAATATATTCTCTTGTATAAACCGTCGCCATTAAATCAATGATGGCTTCATAAATTTTCGAAATGATTGAAAGAAATCTGACAAAAAAGTGAAAAATTGAAGATCTTTTCATTAATGTAAGATAAGAAGGACACATTAAAGCTGTCCATCGCTTCATCGTCTTGTCACTACACACAGCTTAGCAATTTGACATATCACCATTCCAATATCTTTTCGCTACAACATGTCACCACTCCAACAACTTATCCCTACACAATCGCAACACTCCAGCAGCCTTTCATTTAAACATCTCACCTCTCTAATATCTCACCTCTCTATCAGTTTATCACATCTACATCTCCCCACTCCAACATCTCACCACTACAACATCTCACCACTACAACATCTCCACACTCCAACATGTCACCACTACAACATGTCATCACTACAACATCTCCCCACTCCAACATGTCACCACTACAACATGTCACCACTACAACATCTCCCCACTCCAACATCTCCCCACTCCAACATGTCACCACTACAACATCTCCCCACTACAACATGTACAACATCTCCCCACTCCAACATGTCACCACTACAACATCTCACCACTACAACATGTACAACATCTCACCACTACAACATGTACAACATCTCTCCACTCCAACATGTCACCACTACAACATCTCACCACTACAACATGTACAACATCTGACCACTACAACATGTCACCACTACAACATGTCACCACTCCAACAACTTATCCTTACAAAATCGCAACACTCCAGCAGTCTTTCATTTTGACATCTCACCACTCTAATATCTCATCACTCCAGTAGTTTATCACATCTCCATCCCCACTCCAACATCTCACCACACAAACATCACCACTCTAACATCTATCCACTACATCTCACCACTACAACATCTCACCACTACAACATCTCACCACTACAACATCTTACCACACAAACATCACCACTCTATCATCTATCCTCTACATATCACCACTACAACATCTCACCACTACAACATCTCACCACTACAACATCTCACCACTACAACATCTCACCACTCCAACATCTCACCACTACAACATCTCACCACTACAACATCTCACCACTACAACATGTACAACATCTCACCACTACAACATCTCACCACTACAACATCTCACCACTACAACATCTCACCACTACAACACCTCCAGTATTACAGACTCATTACAAATATAGTGAATAAAAATACCATACTTTCTATACATAGCACAAACGAGAGAGAGAGAGAGAGGGAGTGAGAATGAGAGAGAGAATAAGAGAGAGATAGAGAGAATGAGAGAGAGAAATTGAGAGACATGTTGAAGATTGTGAAAGAAAGCAACAAATGATGATTATTTTCTTCTGAAATACGAGTTTTGGTTTTGATCATTAAAAAAATACCGTACATGTAATACCGCTTTCTATGCAGTGTAGAACAAGGGGGGTACATGTACCTGAGGAATTTAATGGTCGCATGGCTAGTACAGTCGCCGCATGGCTAGTACAGTCGCCGCATGGCTTGTACAGTCGCCGCATGGCTAGTACAGTCGCCGCATGGCTAGTACAGTCGCCGCATGGCTAGTACAGTCGCCGCATGGTTAGTACAGTCGCCGCATAGCTAGTACAGTCGCCGCATGGCTAGTACAGTCGCCGCATGGCTAGTACAGTCTTCGCGAAACTGTTCATGTTAATATTTTTCTTTATGACCCCTACATAAAAACCATTATTGGCATTACCAGGGATTGAACCCGAGTCTCCTGCAGGGTATTCCTCGCTCTAATCCATTCAGCCAGACGCTCCGTTGTTTTTATCATATTAGGGCAATAACAACAAAAGAAAATGGCGATATATTTAGAAAAAATCCTGTTTTTATTTATGCAGTTTTTATCTCTGCTACAACAATGGTATTTACTTGTTTTCTGTTGCGTAACACTTTTATTATTTATTTATTATATATATTTTATTATTTATTATATATTTGTTGCGTAATATTTTTTTATTTAATTTTCTTTTCTTAATTCTGCAATCTTATTCACTTCATATCTTCGTCAATTTTCAATATCAGTCATTAAAATAATAATTATTATTATTTTGTGTTCATTCCGGTTTGAGTCTCGCCATTTTCATTTATACAGATATGGCACTGTTTTTCATGTTTTTGGTGCGTTTTTATGTCCATGTTTTTGGTGCGTTTTTATGTCCATGTTTTTGGTGCGTTTTTATTTCCATGTTTTTTTTGCGTATTAACTTGCGGTGTCATCATTTTATGACGGGGGTTATATATTTATCTTGAATCGTTTCTCTGAGAAAGTCCGTTTGGTATTCTTCTTCAGACACTCCACATCTCCACATCTCCACATCTCCACATCTCCACATCTCCACATCTCCACATCCACCATTTGTTAACCACTCTTTGTGATTTGGGATCTACGCCAAAGATCAATTGTACGTTCCCGCCAGTTATGCTCCTACAAGAAGGTAACCACATCCGATTTCTGCGACGCTTTTTATTTACTAGGGTAGCTTTACAAGGACCCTACCTCAGTCGCCTCTTACGACATGCCTTGTAGGTAGCAGTGTTACTATTCTTTGCTCCAGTTGGGAGCCCAAGTAACGCAAGGGCGAACGCCCGTGTGGTCGAAATGTTGATTTCGTTTGTTGATGTTCTTCGTAAATCTCGTTTACTTCGCCTTTTGTTATTTCGCTGTTTGACATTTCGCTGTTTGACATTTCGCTGTTTGACATTTCGCTGTTTGACATTTCGCTGTTTGACATTTCGCTGTTTGACATTTCGCTGTTTGACATTTCGCTGTTTGACATTTCGCTGTTTGACATTTCGCTGTTTGACATTTCGCTGTTTGACATTTCGCTGTTTGTTAATTTGCTGTTTGACATTTCGCTGTTTGACATTTCGCTGTTTGGTAATTTGCTGTTTGACATTTCGCTGTTTGGTAATTTGCTGTATGGTAATTTGCTGTTTGGTAATTTGCTGTTTAACATCTCGCTGGTGTGTTGCCGGGACTTGCAATGGGAGCAAAGAATAGTACCACTGTGACCTACAAGGCATGTCGTAAGAGGCGACTGAAGCAAGCCTAGTAAATAAAAAGCGTCGCAGAAATCGGAGGTGCTGTCCTAATTGTAGGTGTATTACTGGCACAACGTACAATCGCTCTTAGGCTCAGATCACATAAAGTGGTTTAACAAGTTGTAAGTATGGGGCGTTCGAAGAAGAAGCGGTTTGACATTTCCCTGTTTGGTAATAGACTTTCCCTGTTTGGTAATAGACTTTCCCAGTTTGGTAATAGACTTTCCCTGTTTGGTAATAGACTTTCCCTGTTTGGTAATAGACTTTCCCAGTTTGGTAATAGACTTTCCCTGTTTGGTAATAGACTTTCCCTGTTTGGTAATAGACTTTCCCAGTTTGGTAATAGACTTTCCCTGTTTGGTAATAGACTTTCCCAGTTTGGTAATAGACTTTCCTCGTTTGGTAATAGACTTTCCCTGTTTGGTAATAGACTTTCCCAGTTTGGTAATAGACTTTCCCTGTTTGGTAATAGACTTTCCCTGTTTGGTAATAGACTTTCCCAGTTTGGTAATAGACTTTCCCTGTTTGGTAATAGACTTTCCCAGTTTGGTAATAGACTTTCCCTGTTTGGTAATAGACTTTCCCTGTTTGGTAATAGACTTTCCCAGTTTGGTAATAGACTTTCCCTGTTTGGTAATAGACTTTCCCAGTTTGGTAATAGACTTTCCCAGTTTGGTAATAGACTTTCCCTGTTTGGTAATAGACTTTCCCAGTTTGGTAATAGACTTTCCCAGTTTGGTAATAGACTTTCCCAGTTTGGTAATAGACTTTCCCTGTTTGGTAATAGACTTTCCCTGTTTGGTAATAGACTTTCCCAGTTTGGTAATAGACTTTCCCAGTTTGGTAATAGACTTTCCCAGTTTGGTAATAGACTTTCCCAGTTTGGTAATAGACTTTCCCTGTTTGGTAATAGACTTTCCCTGTTTGGTAATAGACTTTCCCAGTTTGGTAATAGACTTTCCCAGTTTGGTAATAGACTTTCCCAGTTTGGTAATAGACTTTCCCTGTTTGGTAATAGACTTTCCCAGTTTGGTAATAGACTTTCCCTGTTTGGTAATAGACTTTCCCAGTTTGGTAATAGACTTTCCCTGTTTGGTAATAGACTTTCCCTGTTTGGTAATAGACTTTCCCTGTTTGGTAATAGACTTTCCCTGTTTGGTAATAGACTTTCCCAGTTTGGTAATAGACTTTCCCAGTTTGGTAATAGACTTTCCCTGTTTGGTAATATACTTTCCCAGTTTGGTAATAGACTTTCCCTGTTTGGTAATAGACTTTCCCAGTTTGGTAATAGACTTTCCCTGTTTGGTAATAGACTTTCCCTGTTTGGTAATAGACTTTCCCAGTATCAATATTTGAAATATTACTATAGTATTCATGTAAACGATACTGTTGCTTACAGATAGGCTGGACTCTTCCAACCTGAAGCACGCGCTGCACTATATATTTCCGACCATCTGTCAGCGCTAGAGGAGAGCTTGTCCTCTCACTGACCCAATCTAGGACAATCGTATGCTTTACCCATTTCAGACATTGACCTCAGTTGTTGACCTGATGTCCGTATAATGCCAGGACTAGGTCGCTTTGTTCGCGTAAGTTCTACTTTCCGGTCTGCTTTGGGTTCTCCACCAACCAGGCACAAGATTGTCGTAGACCTGTTGTGCCTGTGTGTCCTTAGTTTATTTAGGCTACTTGTGTGTTTATCTGGGGTCACTGTGATCTCCGGCAAGCCTAGACGTAATTAGGACAGGTCAATATCTTAGAAATAATATCGTGGTCATCTGGATTTATTGAAGATTTGTTTGTTTGGCAGCAGAGATGCGGTTATGTGTGGGTGAGAGAGAGATAGAGAGAGAGAGAGAGAGGAAGAGAGAGAGAGAGAGAGGGAGAAGAACAGAAAGTCCCTGGGAGATTGATTGATTGATTGATTGTTAGGAATATCATCAATCATCATTGCACTTTTGGCGAGTAACCATGTGTGATCCCATATCTTTCTTACAGAGTAAGATCTCATCGACAGTGCACAAAGTCTGTAGCACCTGCGAGGGTCCCATTTATTTTAGAGTATGGTGAAAATATTTTGTAGGAATTTTATTTTTTAAATCTTTCAAATGAATTTTGCAAGGGCAGCTGCTTTCCAGCCTGCTTTTCTACATTTTGAACTACCAAGGGTTCTTTTGCGTGCTCAACTTGAACATGGGACCTACGTTTTATCGTCCGTCTCCGATAGGACTAGGAACTCGATCTCACCGACACTGAGGTCAGGATCACTGGGGGAGTGGGGAGGGTAAAGAAAGGTACTGCAGGGAGAGGGGATAGCCACTGGGAGAGGGGGTAGCGGACCGAAGAAAGTCAGAGAGAGTGTTACCGGTCACAACTGTGTTTAGTAACTTATTCTCCCAGTCACCGTGACATCTAGTCATATCTACTACAGAAGAGTTCTCTGTATATCATTGACAGAGCAGAAAGCAAATATATATATCCAGAAAGAACTTTTGGCTGAAATCGGATGCACATGTCCTAAACGTATAGAAGTCTATGCGTTTAGGGCCTATCAAACCAATGTGCAACATATACGAGTTCTTGGCAGAGATCAAACATATCACAAAGAGTGATTAAAATTGATCGTAAAGAACGAACGCAAAGAAGAAGAAGAGGAGCCACTGTCCTTGCACGTTGACATCTGTTTTGACGAATAATTGTAACAAAGCTTTTCTAATATGCATCGTTGTTGGTGACGATGGCGTTAATGATGGCCTTGTGATGATCAAACTGCATTCATTCACTGCTGTACAAGCATTGGTGTGTTGTCAACGTGTTGTAATGTCACATCTGTGCCGTTGTTTATGTAATCTAAACATTGTTTGTGTACACAGCAACAGGTGACTCATATTACCTGTTGTCTGTTGTCACAGCTTGAGTCTTGTAAATGGAACACACATTCCTCTGTTTCATCAGTCTGTCTGTTTTCTATTGCAATTTATTTTCAAGTTAATTACATCATTCCTCTTCTTTGAACGCTCCAAATCGACCACTTGTTAACCACTCTTTGTAATTTGTATGTGATGTGAGCCTAAGAGTGATTGTACGTTGTGCCAGTTAATCACCTACAAGTAGGCCAGCACGTCCGATTTCTGCGATCCCCAGTTTGTAGTCACTGGTTGTTTTTGTGTAGAGGTTCTGCACCCTAGACTATCACATAAATTTTGGTTAGATTCTTTAATGGTTTTGTTGAGGTTGATTTTTGAGACCAAAATCTTCATAGGCCATATCAAATCTGCTCAGCATTTTCAAGAGGTTTAAACCCTCATACAGAGAAAATCTACGGTAGATTGGAAGACATACATTGAATATGATTATGGAAAAGATCTCAAAAAGTTTAGCAGAACAGACCAGGTCATTATGTTTCGCATATGTACTGAACACTGCAGACTTAACATACATTTACATAATCTATGAATATGTCAAACAGATATATGCCAGTGTCAGCAGGTGGAACAGACACCGGAACATGTCTTGCAAGACTGTCCTCTCCTGGATGAACTGAGAAGCAGCATGTGGCCACACCCAGTCGACCTAAAAATTAAGCTTTGGGGAAACCTGACAGATCTGAAGATGACTGCCCAGTTTGTGGTCAACAGTAAACTAAGCGCATGTCCAGAGATCGCTGAAGAAAGAAACCTGACAGACCTGAAGATGACTGCCCAGTTTGTGGTCAACAGAATACTAAGCGCTTGACCAGAGATCGCTGAAGAAAGAAACCTGACAGACCTGAAGATGACTGCCCAGTTTGTGGTCAACAGAATACTAAGCGCTTGACCAGAGATCGATATAGAAGAAGAAATTGGTCATAAGAGTTTGACTTTTCCTTTGAAGAAAACTAAGACAAAGAAAGTGACATCAATCTAGATATTCGGTGTTTGATTGGTTGATTGATAAGTCCATCATCATTTCACTTTGGTGAGTAACCATTGTGTGATCCGATCTCTTTCTTACACAGGAAGATCTCACCGGACGTGCACGAAATTCCGTAGCACCGGCCAGGGTCCCCGATGTAATATTTAGGATGTTAAAGATATTTTTGTAGAAATTGTATTTTTAATCTTTTTAATAAATTTTGCCCAGGCACCTGCTCAAATTGAACTTGCACCTACGTTTTATCGTCCGTCTCCGATAGGACTATGAACTCGATCTCACCTACACTGAGATTAGGGATCTCTAGAAAAATATCCAAATGGCTCCATGAGGGAGTGAACCTGTTACCTGTGTCTTGGGTCTTCCACGCTTTCGCCTACCCTCTGGAGTCCATCTCAGTGCAGTTTTCGTGTCGGAGCCAGTCTCCATGCGCATCACATGTCCAATCCATTTCCAGCGTCGTCTTTGGATGATAGTGCCCATATTCTCTTGCTGGCATCGTGCAAGCAATTCTTGGTTCGAGATAGTAGTCGGCCAGTACACGCGTAAGATTTTTCGCAGACAAGTTGTATGAAAGGTGGAGAGTCTGGACATATCCTGTTCTGTCATTCTCCAGCATTCCGATCCGTACAGCAATGTTGACAGCACACAGCTGTTGTAGATACTAGTCTTGGTCCCCGTCTCTACGCCACAGAGATATTAGATGGATCTTCTTCTCCAATATGTTTGTAATGTTAAAACTTGCTACAGATGAGAACATGGATCAGGAGCTGTTAATAAACACCAGGCATGATGTAGTTTTAAGAGTGAACTACAGATACAACACATCAGTTGTACAGGTCTTAAGAGAGGTCACGATTTAAGTGGATAGGGAAGTGGAATCACAGTGTAGTAATAACGTGACTTGAAGTATTGCCTTAACCAGGATTTAATAACCAAGTTGCTTGCCTAAAATTAGGAACATGCCTGTTAACATATGGCGCTTAGAAACGTGAGCACTTTTGAGGATGTTGCTCGAGGAGAGTGTGAACAAAATACAAAAGGAAGTTAACAGTATAACTTCCTGGTTTATATTGTCATTTTTTAAATGGAGTCTCAATGGCGAAGTGGTTAAGTCGTTTGACTAGTACTGAAAGTTGTGAGTTTGAATCTGGGCCGAGACACATGTGCAATTTTTTCATGAGATCACTAGAATTGTTTTGAGAGCTGCGGTAGCGTAGTTGTTAGTGAACTCGCTTCTCAAGGCTGGTGGTCTGGGTTCAACACCCGCAGTGCGCGTGGAATTTTCCCGACCGCGACGGCTCTCAGGTCGACCCAGCCTCAACTGGGTACCAGACATGCTTTGGGAAAGTAAAGGCGGCCGGCGTGATGCTGACAATATCACCCATCATGTGCCGACGGTCAATGAAAAATACAGACTTAACACTGTATTGCCCTATATACCACGAGGTATGAAAGAGTTCCTTTACTAGAATTGTTGTTGGAGCTACGGAGTTCGTGCTTTGTGCAGTACTTTCAGCAGATGACATGCAATCTCTGCCGACAGGAACGAAGCAATATGGGGAGACTCCTTATTTATACCCCCTTTTTTAGTGTCATTTAAAATTATGATTGGGGTTAACATTGGTGGCCCTGTCGCTCCATATTTTGTGTTGCCTTTATGGTGACCTCCATGTTTCTACGCCATTGATCGACTGATCGACTGATCGATTGATTGATTGATTGATTGATTATGTGTTTTCTCTTATTGGTCATTGAACTGTCATCGTAGCATTCCGGATAGATCCGTAATTGCCCAGTCTTTCCTATCAGAAGTTAAAGGGTATGCATGCTGATAGTTCCTGTGGCTCCCTGGTTAAACATACATCCAAGTCTGCTCATCTGATAAATATAAATACGATTCTGTAGAAGAACATAAAACAACTGTTTGAAACGACGTCCCTGCTTTCAGGACGTATACCCTTATAACTGATATTACTTTTAACTAAAAGTAACAACGACAGAACACGCACTCATGAGCTGCACCGCCGATTCCAATTTCTCATAGACTACGTCTGGTTACCCATTTTCTGCGGTGTGGACTGGAGAATCGAGTATACCATAATTTGAATATGTATATATAAAAGAGGAGAACAGAACATGTTACCGCCCACCGAAGAACAGGATAAAACATGTTACGTCCCAGGGAAGAACAGAACAGAACATGTAACTGCCTACTGAAGAACAGAACAGAACATGTAACTGCCTACTGAAGAACAGAACATGTTACCTCCCACTGAAGAACAGAACAGAACATGCATGTAACTGCGCACTGAAGAACAAAACATGTAACTGCCCACTGAAGAACACAACAGAACATGTAACTGTGCACTGAGGAACAGAACAGAACATGTAACTGCGCACTGAAGAACAGAACAGAACATGTAACTGTGCACTGAAGAACAGAACAGAACATGCATGTAACTGCGCACTGAAGAACAGAACAGAACATGCATGTAACTGCGCACTGAAGAACAGAACATGTAACTGCGCACTGAAGAACAGAACATGTAACTGCGCACTGAAGAACAGAACATGTAACTGCGCACTGAAGAACAGAACATGTAACTGCGCACTGAAGAACAGAACAGAACATGCATGTAACTGCGCACTGAAGAACACAACAGAACATGTAACTGCGCACTGAAGAACACAACAGAACATGTAACTGCGCACTGAGGAACATAACAGAACATGTAACTGTGCACTGAAGAACAGAACAGAACATGTAACTGCACACTGAAGAACAGAACATGTAACTGCCCACTGAAGAACAGAACATGTTACTCTCACTGAAGAACAGAACAGAACATGTAACTGGGCACTGAAGAACAGAACATGTAACTCTCACTGAAGAACAGAACATGTAACTCTCACTGAAGAACAGAACATGTAACTCTCACTGAAGAACAGAACATGTAACTCTCACTGAAGAACAGAACATGTAACTGGGCACTGAAGAACAGAACATGTAACTCCCACTGAAGAACAGAACATGTAACTCTCACTGAAGAACAGAACATGTAACTCTCACTGAAGAACAGAACATGTAACTCTCACTGAAGAACAGAACATGTAACTGGGCACTGAAGAACAGAACATGTAACTCCCACTGAAGAACAGAACATGTTACTCTCACTGAAGAACAGAACATGTAACTCTCACTGAAGAACAGAACATGTAACTCTCACTGAAGAACAGACCATGTAACTGCCCACTGAAGAACAGAACATGTAACTGGGCACTGAAGAACAGAACATGTAACTCTCACTGAAGAACAGAACATGTAACTCCCACTGAAGAACAGAACATGTTACCTCCCACTGAAGAATAGAACATGTAACTCTCACTGAAGAATAGAACATGTTACTCTCACTGAAGAACAGATACATGTAACTCTCACTGAAGAACAGAACATGTTACCTCCCACTGAAGAACATATACATGTAACTCTCACTGAAGAACAGATACATGTAACTCTCACTGAAGAACAGATACATGTAACTCTCACTGAAGAACAGATACATGTAACTCTCACTGAAGAACATATGCATCATATACTAATGACTTAATGGAGTGAAGGAAAGAAAAAATAACGAAATCGCTAGGCAACCTTGTCGTGATAATTTCATAAATAGGAAGGCCTTTAACTTCCAGACTGCCACATCCTTCTTCCCGTTACGTGATCAACGAAAAACGCACTTAACCACTTAACCAAATACAACACTTGAACACAAAAACAGAACAAGAAGAGATGCTGCTTATTCGGAGACTTGAAAGCGATGGCTGACTACCAGATTTTTAAATCTGTAAGGTCGAGCCCAGTGGTTCTCAAATTTGTTGGAAGTCATGGCACATTTGAAATGCTACAAAAAATGGTTGGCTCATTATACACAAAAACTGAATCAATAAGATGCAAAAAGCAAAGAAATAAAGAAATAATTGGAAAATGCTGCGTGCCTTTATTCATCATTTAATTTCTATGGTCTGATGTGTCTTGGCAATATTTGTTACCCTGGTGTCCGCTGGTACCACGTTGACGACCCCTGATCTGGGATTTCCTAAGGCGCACCTATGAATGTCACCGAGCACACTCGTTCGCCCGGGCACACCATTTGAAAACCACTGGTCTAGTAGATCAGATCATGCAGTTTTTGGAAAGTGGTTCATCCGTAATAGAAATATTTGATCAATTGCAATCGTTGAAGTAAAGTGGTTAGTTTGCTGAAGTAGCCAAGTAATTAGTTTGCTGAAGTAGTCAAGTGGTTATATTGCTGAAGTAGTCACGTGGTTAATTTGCTGAAGTAATCAAGCGGTTATATTGCTGAGGTAGTCAAGTGGTTAGTTTGCTGAAGTAGCCAAGTAATTAGTTTGCTGAAGCAGTCAAGTGGTTAGTTTGCTGAAGTAGCCAAGTAATTAGTTTGCTGAAGCAGTCAAGTGGTTAGTTTGCTGAAGTAGCCAAGTAATTAGTTTGCTGAAGTAGCCAAGTAATTAGTTTGCTGAAGTAGCCAAGTGGTTAGTTTGCTGAAGTAGTCAAGTGGTTAGTTTGCTGAAGTAGCCAAGTGGTTAGTTTGCTGAAGTAGCCAAGTAATTAGTTTGCTGAAGTAGCCAAGTGGTTAGTTTGCTGAAGTAGCCAAGTGGTTAGTTTGCTGAAGTAGCCAAGTAATTAGTTTGCTGAAGTAGCCAAGTAATTAGTTTGCTGAAGTAGTCAAGTGGTTAGGTCGCAGGTTTAGTTGAGTGCTTAGGTCGCAGGCGTAGTCAAATGGTTAGGTCGCAAGCGTAGTTAAACAGTAAGATTGCAGTTAAAGAAAGAACAAATATTGTAACGCCTTTACACTCAGTAAATCTACTACTCTTGTCTAACTTTCAACCATCTTCAGCGTACCATAATTTCTCCCAGTTAAACACCTGTGTCTGCTTACTCTGCCATAATCGTTTGATGTTGAATAAAGGTGCGATGCACAGGTACAATGAGTGCAGGTAGGCTAAATCGATCAAATTTCTGAAGATAAAAAAACTGGTAAAGATATTAAGGGAAAGGTGTAAAAAACGATTTGAAGGTATACATGTGGGATGAAGGTATAAAACTGAGCGAAAGGTATACATGTGGGATGAAGGTATAAAACTGAGCGAAAGGTATACATGTGGGATGAAGGTATAAAACTGAGCGAAAGGTATAAATGTTGTATGAAGGTATAAAACTGAGCGAAAGGTATACATGTTGTATGAAGGTATAAAACTGAGCGAAAGGTATACATGTGGTATATTTTAAAAAAAACTATCGTTGCTGCCTGTCGATGCTTTTTAGACGGTATAAGACAGAAGGGACATACGCTGTGGAATTGAATGACCGCAAGGCTAGTCCAGTTGCCGCCAAACTGTTCAGGTTAGGATGTTTTCTTTATGCCCCCGACATAAAATACTCATTGGTCTTACTGGAGATTGAACCCAGGTCTCCCGCATGGGAGTCTCGCGCTCTAATTCATTCGGCCAGAAGCTTCACATGCGGTATGAAGGTATACAACTGAGCGAAAGGTATACATGGAGAATGAAGGTATACAACTGAGCGAAAGGTATACATGTGGGATGAAGGTATAAAACGAAAGTCAGGGGATAAAATGATGTGGATATAGAAGAGTGAGTGGACGCCCTGCTACAACCAAACATTTATCAAGTAGTAGCATGTCCCTTGCGGAATGTTGCTTTCATCACTTCCCGCCTGAAAAACTCTCTGTCCCTAGGAAGTTCTCCCTCCTCCTCCAGCGTTATGTTCAAGGTTTCTTTAATGTCCTGCTGGCACCTTCTTCTTGGTCGTCCCCTGTCTCGTACTCCAGGAACCATGTCTTCCATTACCATTCTCTTCTAACCACTGTGACGTTTAACGTGGTCAAAATATTTCATCTTCCAAGACATGATGTTATTTATGAGACAATTCTCTTTCAATATGCAGGTCTTGTATGATGTCTTTGTTTATGAGACAATTCTCCTTCAATATGCAGGTCTCGTATGATGTCTTTGTTTATGAGACAATTCTCCTTCAATATGCAGGTCTCGTATGATGTCTTTGTTTATGAGACAATTCTCCTTCAATATGCAGGTCTCGTATGATGTCTTTGTTTATGAGACAATTCTCCTTCAATATGCAGGTCTCGTATGATGTCTTTGTTTATGAGACAATTCTCCTTCAATATGCAGGTCTCGTATGATGTCTTTGTTTATGAGACAATTCTCCTTCAATATGCAGGTCTCGTATGATGTCTTTGTTTATGAGACAATTCTCCTTCGATATGCAGGTCTTGTATGATGTCTTTGTTTATGAGACAATTCTCCTTCAATATGCAGGTCTTGTATGATGTCTTTGTTTATGAGACAATTCTCCTTCGATATGCAGGTCTTGTATGATGTCTTTGTTTATGAGACAATTCTCCTTCAATATGCAGGTCTTGTATGATGTCTTTGTTTATGAGACAATTCTCCTTCGATATGCAGGTCTTGTATGATGTCTTTGTTTATGAGACAATTCTCCTTCAATATGCAGGTCTTGTATGATGTCTTTGTTTATGAGACAATTCTCCTTCAATATGCAGGTCTTGTTTGATGTCTTTGTTTATGAGACAATTCTCCTTCAATATGCAGGTCTTGTTTGATGTCTTTGTTTATGAGACAATTCTCCTTCAATATGCAGGTCTTGTATGATGTCTTTGTTTATGAGACAATTCTCCTTCAATATGCAGGTCTTGTTTGATGTCTTTGTTTATGAGACAATTCTCCTTCAATATGCAGGTCTCGTATGATGTCTTTGTTTATGAGACAATTCTCCTTCAATATGCAGGTCTTGTATGATGTCTTTGTTTATGAGACAATTCTCCTTCAATATGCAGGTCTCGTATGATGTCTTTGTTTATGAGACAATTCTCCTTCAATATGCAGGTCTCGTATGATGTCTTTGTTTATGAGACAATTCTCCTTCAATATGCAGGTCTCGTATGATGTCTTTGTTTATGAGACAATACTCCTTCAATATGCAGGTCTCGTAGGGTGTCTTTGTTTATGAGACAATACTCCTTCAATATGCAGGTCTCGTAGGGTGTCTTTGTTTATGAGACAATACTCCTTCAATATGTAGGTCTCGTAGGGTGTCTTTGTTTATGAGACAATACTCCTTCAATATGCAGGTCTCGTAGGGTGTCTTTGTTTATGAGACAATACTCCTTCAATATGCAGGTCTCGTAGGGTGTCTTTGTTTATGAGATAATACTCCTTCAATATGCAGGTCTCGTAGGGTGTCTTTGTTTATGAGACAATTCTCCTTCAATATGCAGGTCTCGTATGATGTCTTTGTTTTTTCTCTACTTTGTCCAGGATGTTCTAAGAACTTTTCTGTAACACCTTGTTTCAGAAGCGCTTAATTTTGTTCTTGAATGTTTGTGTTATGGTCAACGATTCACATCCACATGTTACCTCCCAGATTTTCAGAGTTTTACTGTAGGATGTTATCAGATCTGATTCGTCATTTGGGGAAGGTCATTCGAGCGGACTGACTGACACACTTTGTATAATATGGGAGTCGAATAGTACCGACTATCTGAGACAGACTATCTGAGACAGACTATCTGATGTATGCTATTTGATTCCCACTATCTGTACTAGGTGGCGTCTGTGGCCTTAGGGTTAGTGACTCGGTCTATTAACCACGACGTTCTGAGTTCGAATCACGCTGCGGACAGTTTGGTTGCAAATTGTTTGTGTGGATTTTAACAAAAGAACGATGGTACCACCCACCCGTTCAGAAAGCAATGGCAAACTACTGAACGTAATAATGCCTAGAAAACAATCACAAACAGCGTTGAAAAGCTGGGGTTGATTCACAAAGTCCTGTAAAGGATATGCAATTAACTTATCTGTACTAATATATAAATATTTATACAAATAGAATAATTAATCTATGTTTCTATCAAAAGCATGCAAAGAACTTTGATTCTGGGACCGGTTAGCACACTCATTAATAATATACACGAGCACATACATACATACACACATACATGCAGACATACATACAGACATACACACACACATGCAGACATACACACACACATGCAGACGATGTTATGCATATCTAAACTACAGTATATATCGATACCAATCAATATCGTACTTGTCTGCCATTGATAGAAAACTGATGGGAACCGTTAAGTTTTGAATATCTACTGTACGCTTTCTCTTCTTATCTATCACTTTCTCTTTCCACTCCTCTCCTCCCTATATATATATATACATTAGAGCGCTGGCGTAGTGAGCGCTGGCGTAGTCTAGTCATTACAGCGTCGACTTAGGATAGTGGCGCCGGAGTAGTTTAGTCATGATAGCACGGGGGCAGGCTAGTGGCTAGGGCACCGGCATAGTCTAGTCACGACAGTGCGGGGAGTGACTAGGGCACCGGCATAGTCTAGTCACGACAGTGCGGGGAGTGACTAGGGCGCCGGCGTAGTCTAGTCACGACAGTGCGGGGAGTGACTAGGGCGCCGGCGTAGTCCAGTCGTGATAGTGCGGGGAGTGGCTTGAGCGATGGCGTAGTCTATAAAACACTTAAGTGCTTACTTTACAATTGATATTGACAGAGAATAATCTCCCTGTACACGAACTCTCCAGTCTACCCAAAACTGAAATTCACAATTACATATCAAGTCTAAATACGAATGATTAACTTCATTGTACCAGGTTCCCACATATGGCTCTGTCCCTATCAGCAGAAACGGCACACCATCTGCCGAGAGTGCACAAAGCATGAGCTCCGTAGCTCCTACAATACATCCTAGGGATCCCATGAAAAAATTGCACATGTGACTGGGTCCAAACCCACAACATTCCGAACAACAGGCAAATGTCGTAACCACATCGCCATTGATTTACCCCCGCCACCCCACCCGAATATATTATGTGGTTAACATTATCACTTAGTAATGACACGTATAACTTATTCAGCCGTTAAATAATGTCTTAGTGACGTCAAGGTGTTCAAGACACAGGGCGGTACGTGACCTGGATTATCAACAGCTGTTGGCGAAGTAGATATTGATTGGATAACTCCATAACAGGCTAACTTGTTGGCAATGTCACATGTTTTCAATATCGTACAAATAAAAATAAAACATCATCTGAAGCCGTAGATGTCCATTATGGTCGCTTCTTCTTCTCCTTCTTCTTCTTCTCGCGTACAAAGATGACTAAAACATAGTCTGAAGCAGTGGCGGCTCGTTATTAAGGGCCTGTAGGACCGGGCCCCACCAAACATATGTGTAACGTGTTTTTATTATTTTATAAATTAAAACATAACCTAATCCAAAACCATGATTTCCCCGAAAATTTGCGCCTGGCCCCACCAATAAAAATGACCACGAGCCGCCACTGGTCTGAAGCCGTAGATGTCCGTTATGGTCTCTTCTTCTTCTTCTTCTTCTTCTTCTTCTTCGTCTGGCGTTCTCCCGCTATGAATTCAGGCATAGTCAGGGCGCCGGGTACGGTGCTTCTGACAGACTTTTGCGTGGAGGCTTGCTTTCCTTTTTTATTAGTGGCCCCGCCATACAGGTGCGTCTTCTGCGACTTAAGAGGTAGCTGGTCTCTCTCATCAGCCAGTCTCTCTCATCAGCCAGTCTCTCTCATCAGCCAGTCTCTCTCATCAGCCAGTCTCTCTCATCAGCCAGTCTCTCTCATCAGCCAGTCTCTCTCATCAGCCAGTCTCTCTCATCAGCCAGTCTCTCTCATCAGCCAGTCTATCTCATCAGACAGTCTCTCTCATCAGACAGTCTCTCTCATCAGACAGTCTCTCTCATCAGACAGTCTCTCTCATCAGCCAGTCTCTCTCATCAGCCAGTCTCTCTCATCCCGCCAGTCTCTCTCATCAGCCAGTCTCTCTCATCAGCCAGTCTCTCTCATCAGCCAGTCTCTCTCATCAGCCAGTCTCTCTCATCAGCCAGTCTCTCTCATCAGCCAGTCTCTCTCATCAGCCAGTCTCTCTCATCAGCCAGTCTCTCTCATCAGCCAGTCTCTCTCATCAGCCAGTCTCTCTCATCAGCCAGTCTCTCTCATCAGCCAGTCTCTCTCATCAGCCAGTCTCTCTCATCAGCCAGTCTCTCTCATCAGCCAGTCTCTCTCATCAGCCAGTCTCTCTCATCAGCCAGTCTCTCTCATCAGCCAGTCTCTCTCATCAGCCAGTCTCTCTCATCAGCCAGTCTCTCTCATCAGCCAGTCTCTCTCATCAGCCAGTCTCTCTCATCAGACAGTCTCTCTCATCAGCCAGTCTCTCTCATCAGACAGTCTCTCTCATCAGACAGTCTATTGTCTTTCCCCAGCTGGATGATGGAATTGGTTGTTCACTCTTGCCGTTAAGCGTAGGGGTTGGAGCTTTAGTTCGCATTCCAAGACCAGATGAGTCGCCCTTGTTGTGTTATATCCGTGTTTATTTAGTGTGGTCTTGATATTGTCTATATCGTGTTTATAGTGTATGTTGAAAATATATATCTTAGTTAGAAGTTACAAGTTGCTAGGACGGACATCAAGAGACCACAAGACAACGCCAAGCAGAACCTCAAGAGACCACAAGACAACGCCAAGCAGAACATCAAGAGACCACAAGACAACGCCAAGCAGAACCTCAAGAGACCACAAGACAACGCCAAGCAG